>OU612094.1:183423723-184673723 GCA_914767995.1 Thecocarcelia acutangulata | reverse complement strand
ACGCAACCCTGATCTAATGAAAAATCTTATTGTTTAAACAAATTTCTAAAAATAGTGAAGTGTTATGGGATGTCAATTCTGTTACCGTATTATTTCTCATTTTCATAACGCTTTATATTCACATTATCAGACCTCCACGTATTATTAGAATTGTTGCCCTTAATACAATAATATAATAGGTAAAAGCTAAACTACAACAAACCAACAATAAAAAAAGACACATGGTTTTTTATCGCTGCTTTGTATTAAGAACTGACTGCTTTGTGTTTCTATTATATAAAAAGCTTTTCTCTCTTTTGTAAACAATAATGCAAAAGTGTGTGTGTACGTTCACTCTTATGTGAACAATAATTCAAGTGTATGTCAGCAAAATATAAACAACTTTTGACAGTTCTCATCATCAAAAAAAAAAAAGGTCAGCTGGCGCTTCGACACTTATACTAGGTACTGTATTATCATGTATCATGCTGTATTTCAAAGTGAAAACAGCCAATACTAGTTGCACTTTTATTTCCATTAAAGGGCACTTCAGACTTTGTATACGTGCAAGTGGGATAGTGTGAATGTAAAGCGTTATAAAAATGACAAATAATACGGTAAGAAATTTAACATAACATAAGACTTCATCAGTTTAAGAACTTTATTTAAACAATAAGCAAATAATCAAAATATTAAAATCAGATGTTAACGAAAGTGACTGTTTATTTTTTTTTTATTAAATTTTTGTTTTTTATTTTACTTCAGGTGTGATGCGTGTGAAAATAAAATGTATTAGCACGTTAACTTTTATGACAATCGTAACAAATCTCATTAGATTTCTGTCCCATAAAATCCAATAAAAATCTTAAGAATTGTATGATAGCCTGGAAAGCCATTAAGGCCTTGTTACACTATCATACACTATCGTGCGATCTACAAAGTAACGCATGTGTGTTGAAACAGTACCATGCGACAGAGTTTTTGACAAATCGTGCGATTTGAAAAATTTTATGAAACTTTTCAAAACATTATGGTTTCTGTGCGATCAGTGTGGTATATATTGTGAAAAATATGAGAATATTGTTGGTGCCTCGAGAAAAAAATTTAAGTAATGGAAAATTATAAAAGTTTTAAATTATTTTATTGTGTATATAAATTATTGCAATCATACTTGTATAATAGTGTGGTCTACAATGTCATTTTGAAGCGATTTTTCAAGTCGGCCAGATTTTTGAAACAGTTTCCTGTGAATGAATCCTACGATCATGTAGGGTAGTGAATAAGGGCCTTTAAGCAGTAGTCAAAAATCGATAAATAAACGAATAAGAAAACCAAAAGTACACAGACAAAAGTAAATATCAGAATATATCAAATATCTCTACCTCAATTTCATATACTTCCGAGTATAGCATATATACGAATATTATAAAAAAAGTAACGTTTGTATGTTTTTAATCTCCGGAATCACAATGTATGACGTAATATTCGGGTATATAAGAACATTTTAAAGTTAAATACATCAATGATATTTACTTTTTGCTAAATATTGACAAAGTTTAATTACTTGGAAAAAAGACCAAAAACAAATTTACCAATAATGGCTCCGTTATTCGTATCAGCTTTTTTTTTATAAATTAACTCTGAATAAAATTTTATTTTTTTATTTTTGTCTGTGTAATGATAATTTTTTTATGTTTAAACCGTTGATAAACTTTTTTAATAGAAAAAAAAAAAAATACTGAAAATCGGTTTATAAATGAAAGAGTTACTTAAAAATGTTCTTTTTAGTTGGACAGTGGTAAGAAGGCTATTCTACCTGTGTTTCTTCCGAACTTCAAAACAATTGCCTACTCAGTTTTGTATAAATTGGCTTAGGGGCTTAGCCGTGAAAAATTCACAGATGGAGTTACTTTCACATTTTTAATACTAGTATGGATTAACTCTCATAGAAATAGAGAAATAAAGTTATATAGAAAAAAAAAATAATTGGAAAATTTCAAAACACTTTCATAACATTTTCAATGTTCTCTAGTCAGTTATGATTCAGCGACACAATCGGCAATTCAAAAGAAATATTCTTAAATAATGACTTTTGCTTGTCGGTCATGTTTGATATATAAACATAAAGCGTTTTTTTTTTATTTCCACTTACAGAAATTATAGTACAAATTATTGTTCAAATCTAAAACTAATTTCATATAACTTTTTTTTAGTTCTTAGATATTCTTCATGAATTTTATGAAATGCTTAATTATTTTTTACAAATATTACTTTTTGTTGTGTTTTATATTATATTGTTAACAAAAAATTCGTTGCATTTTATTTTACCATGTTCTGATTTAATTGTTCTCTGGGTTAAATTATGTTGTTGTGGTTTAATTTACGAATATATTTTGTTTTTGTAAAAACGAAACCATTTGGCGTTTTATTTTTTAATTAAAAAACTTTAGTTATGGATTAAAGTTGTTTTGAATTTTGTATACGTAATGGATAGAAAGCGAAAATTCAGATTTTTTCTGGAAAAAAATTGTGATTTTCTTCTTACGAGTATTACTTGCAACTCTAAGAGAAGAGCATCCAAGGGACTTTATTGATTTATAGAACTATGTGGAACGCATTTTAATTCTGTTCTATGCAGTTGCATATGTGTGTCTAAAACACTACCAAAAGAAAAAGAACTTAAGAATCAATTCCACTGATTTTGTTTAAACTTTTCGGTAGTTCACTGCAACATTTAGACTCATTCTTTTGAATAGGAATAGAAGAAACAAATTCGTTACTTTTGAGAGAGGTGGTTTTAAGGTACTATTTTGGGTTATTGTTGACTCAGAGTGGTGACCTCTGACATATAGACTGTTTAAAAAAGAAGAAGAACAAAGAAACTCGTTGCTTTTGTAAGAAGAAGAAGTGGCTTTGCGGTACTACTTTGAGATATTGCCGACTCAGACGTCGGGGGAAACGATTATATTTTGGGGGTAAGACTGATGAAAAAGCTGTTTAAGTAAGAACGTGAAAGAACATAGTTCCCAGAGCTCATACAGCCCAAGAGAAATAGAACTGACACAACCTCGTTAGAAATATCTTGAGGCCTTCGAGCGCTCTCACCGTATGCGTGTTGCTTTATCGATTAAATCGTTTGATGTCAGGACGTAATATTAACAAATTTGCTTCGACAAGAAAATAAGTCAAGAACTTAGACCGCATATATAAATCAACGTTGAATCATAGCAGGTTATTTATGTGATAAAGACTTCTAGAGTTACATTTATATTGTAATACAAGGTATTTAGGTTTTGTAGAACCAAAATGTTACGACATTATCTTCGTACTTAAAAATAGAGAACAGAGGTGACCGCATTGCACTGATTGTTGTCTTAATTGAATTTTAGTCAATATAAAAAAAAAAAATATATATATATATACTATATATCACATTGTGGAGCGATAATGGCATTACTCAAAAATAAATTGCATAAAGTTTTCACATAGTTCTACAATTCACATCGCATTTTTTTTTGCCAAAGTACAGCACTCGTCATTAATAGTAAAAGTACTAAATTTTGCTGCGATTTTTCTAAGAGAAAATAATGCAAATATGTTACTCTCATTATGTCCCTAATTTTATTGCCATTCAATCTGTATGAGAAACATTGGAAAAGAACAAGTAAACACAATTATCTGATATTTCAGACACTTATGTGATTTTAGTGTAACCGTGCATGATTATACACATGCACGGTATAGAATGTATAGTTTGAAGTTATTAAGTTATAGAGGGTTAACCGTTTTTATAGACTTTTTATGAAACGCAAACATTTTTTTTATAATTATCCGAATCAATTGTTTAATATGCCTTGATTAAAGTCGTTTCTTTAATTAATAACTAATAAATAATAACTATAATTTGTATGTCTTGTTTTTGCAACATTAAAGCTTATAATATCTGGTTTATACATTTAATTAGATATTTTGGTTTTTTAATTTATAATCTTTATGATAAATGTTCAAAATATTGAAGTTAACTACGAAACAAATAAATTTTATTCAAATAGTTTTAACAATATATTCAACTTGTAAAATAATTAAAAATTATTTTAAAATATACACATATTAACAGGGAATCAAATTTTTAGGTTTTTAGCTTTCTTTTATTTCATGTTTAATAGAGGGAGTGGTGTTTTATATATGTATGTATTATATATGTAAATTAATTACCTAACTACCATGTTTTTATAGTAAGTTTGCATATTTTATTCTCAATTTTTTTCAATATATTAGTTTAATTATTTTTCTTTTTGTTGTTATTCTTTTATTTTATTTACTTTTATTTGTTATTTTATTGTTGTACGGTGCGTTGTAAAAATGTAAAATATGCTACGATCTTTTGTTTCTTTCTTTAAATAATTTTATTACTTGTTTGTTTATTCTTTAAATACTCTACTGTTGGTAATTTCAAATGAGTTTCTTGCGTGCTACATTTTTTTTTTTAGTTTTTTTACTTTCTCAATTGATATTTGTAATTATAAATGCAGGATTATGAATGGTTTTATTCAGGCTGGTATATGTGTCGTTACAATGACATTTCATGTATTTCCAGAATATGGTCACATCAATCAACACACTTTGGGACACTTTTTTATATTCTTAAATAGACTAGTTCGGCAAGCAAACATTTACTGAACAATGTTCCCAGCAAATACTTTCAAAATATCAAACTTTATATATATAACTTTATACATATACATATAACATCAAACAGAGGGCTTCTAATATGACCATCAAATTATTATTAGAATAAAACAACAAAAGGCAGTTTTCGGCCTAATTTGTTATTAAAAATTTTACGTATTCTTGGTATGATGCTGTGTTTGATGTTGTATTTATTGTAGCAGCGTCACCTGGTAAAAATGCAGTAAATGATCTCTTACATTCCAGTAAGCTTTGGAGAAAATTTCACAGCTTTAATATATTCTTCTGTTTCTCACACAGCTGATTGACCTAGCATGAAGTAAAAGCAGGGACTTTTTTGAATCCCCTCAGTATTCACTAACGATCTAACCTGAAATTGGAAATTTCCTATGCATGATAGTCTTAGACTTAATAAAAAAAAAAAAAATCCTTTGTCGCAAAAAAGCACGAGAGTTATGGTCTTTCCAGGCAGCAATTCGCTACGCAATAAAATTGTGAAATTGCTAGACTGAAGGTCTTATGGATATTAATTCTTAACCAAATTGACCCATCACTATGCTACCCAAAGCTTTGGTAAAACAGATATCTATTGAAAAAACGTCAGTACTTTTCGAAAGACATTTCGACAAAAAAAAAAAAAAAACCAGGGTGTCTACACCTCCAAAATACATTCCAAAACGTCAAGCCAGGAAATAGAGTGCCTTGGTTAGAGAAGTTCGCCAAGATAAACTCTGTTCTCTGAGAGAGATGTAAAAAAAGAGATATGTGCTATTGATTTACTACTCAGCATCTGCCATAATGGCTAAGTAGTTTTACGGAGTAAACTAATTCACGAATAACTGGTGCCGCCATGTGGCTTACAAGCGTCACCAAGGTGACAAAGTTTTCTTGTGTTTGTAGTCATATGCACAAACTTTCTGCTTAAGAGTTTGATCCTTCTAATTATTTCTTAATGTTAATTACCATACTAGGTCTTGCAACCTAGTCTGCCTCTGTAATGTATGGGAACAGAAGTTTTCCTAACTTCTGTTTCCATGCATTACAATTATCAGTTGCAAGACATCAGTACCTAGGGAACTATAACTATTTCGTGGAAAGTGGGACATCCACCATAATTATCAACCCCTGCCTGCAGACTTAGTTATGCTGGGACTACCTAGAATTATATTTGCTAAACAAGTGCAAGACCATTATCCCTCTTACGCCCCAGAAATCAGAGTGTCCAAGTTAAGAATATGCTAAGGCGAAACTTGCTTTTCTTAGGGGAGACTTCAATAGGCAGTTGGACTCTTGTAAATGGTGTAAATAGCACCTCTCTCATCATAAATTATCAACGTTTTCTTCTAGCGATTTAGATGGCTGGCACAGCCAGATTGTTTCAGCCAAAATAAACGTTTCAAACATGATAAGTCTAGAATACTCGAAAAAATATATTCATGCACCGTAATCTCTTTACCCCAGAAAACCTAGTGCTCTGGTAAAAAAAATACTTCAAGATAAAACCTGCTTTCCGGAGATCTATGGAAAAAAGCTTCTGCTGCAATAACTCTTCAATTAATTATTTTATCTGTTGCTGTCATAGT
Source organism: Thecocarcelia acutangulata (assembly GCA_914767995.1). NCBI lineage: Eukaryota > Metazoa > Arthropoda > Insecta > Diptera > Tachinidae > Thecocarcelia > Thecocarcelia acutangulata. Next base: position 184,667,472 of record OU612094.1, on the reverse strand, counting down.
ATAACATCATGGACGTAGCTTTTGTCATAGATGTCAAGTAATTTAATGTTAAAGACTGGAAAATATAATTACTGCATTATTTTACAAGTTTGCTAAATTGTTTTTGAGAATTTCAATCTATTTTAGGTTACGTAATATTTGACTTAGGATTTTAACTAGGTTTAAAATAGAGTTGTAAGATCTGAGCATAACTGCCTAACTACTTCAATTGAAGAAATCTGTAAACTGACCGAATTATTTTTGTATTATATACAGAAATTATTCTTGAAAAAGGCAGACAAAATTATTTCATGGCATTAGCTTTTATTTGCTTGTTTCGTTTACATATGACTCTGAGTTGCCAAATGAGCTAGCTCAATAAAATAAGCTTTTCTGAAATGGGCGTCCAATTCAATGAACTCAAAAATAATAGTTTGTTTTAAAGTATGAAGGCATTTAATGTAAATACAGAATAACAATGGTAAAATGGTCCCAGTATTCTTTAAAGCCTCAAAGCTTCGCTTCTGATAGATTACTGCAGAATAGTCACTATTATAACTGACTTATTCTACCGCAATTGTTGTGTAGATTGTAGACTATATTGAAACTCTGTAAGATGAAAAGCATTAGATTGCTCATCCCTGCGTCTGAAAAATCATAACAACGGCAGTTTAACCAACCTGAAAATAGTTTTTTTTCTACTTACTAAATATATAACATTGTTTAACTTTTTTCACATGGTCGTTATGTTTGTATGCATGTTGTTTGAGTTTTATGGGCTGCTGATGTGATTTTTTCATTAATTTTTATTTAATTAAAACTTAATATAATTCATGTGCCTTTAATTCTATAAAATTTAATTTTAATAAACGCAGTATTCTATTTATATGTTTATAATTAAAAAAATAACAAAAAACTTAATTTTTTATAAGCATTTTTTAAACACAGCTTCCGAATTATTCTTATTTATTACTGGTTCATTTCAAATTAATATTTTAAATAAATAATTTATTATTCTTTTTAATTTAAATACTTGTGGGATGCTCTGGTATACATATTATTATTGTTGGTTTTGCGTGTCTAGAAATTAATAATCACCTGAAAGAGAAAGATTTTTTAGTAAGTTATATAAAGATGTACGAAGTATATTAATGTTACTATAAAGTAAAGGAAAGATTTTTTTTAATGGCGACTTTTAACACTTAAGGTTTTCATGAAATTTCTTTTGTAAATTTTTTAAAGTTTTTTCTTTAGTACAAAATTTGTTATGTCGACTGCTTTGGGTTCTCTTATCAACTCTTAAGAACAACAGCTCAGTTTTTATACGTCTAATACTCGTGCAGGTGCTGGTTCGTTATTTGACAAACTAGTGGAATCCACTTTATGCAGCGCACTACGAATAGTCTCCTAGGTAGGACAATTACGGTGTTCTTGCATTAATGGGTGTGCTTTATTACTCTACTTTGTAATTTGCACGAAAAGCTTTCACGTACTCTAAAATTGGAGCACTTTGCAGAGAATAGTATGCTTTCTCTTCTTGCGCGAAGCAGCCTGTACATCGTCAAATCGTCAAACTTCGAGAAAAAAACGTCAGAACCGTCAATACGATTATCGCAAATCGGTACAAAATCGTCAGCAAATAAAATTAATCGTTTTTAAATAAAATATGTATTTCTATAGCGTAATATATACAAAAACAATTTATTCATGGTTGTTTGCATTCAATAAAAAAACTACAGTAACGAAAACTATAACAACAAATATATACTCGTACAAACATGAACCTAATTTCATAAGTACATTTGGTACATAACATATTTTTTGAAATAAGATTTCATTCAATAAAAAGTGTTTCGAAAGTTCCTTTTCTATACCATATTTAAGAGTTAAGTATACGCGTTATTGTATTAACCACTTTTATTAAATTGGGCAAATTGCAAAGTTTTGAGTAGTTTTTAGTATATAACATTTCTTCTCAAAATAGTTTCTTAAACTAATTTCTCACTTCTGTTTTGTTAAGGTTTATATATCTGGATGCGAACTTTGCTACATTTGCATAAAAACTCGTTAGGACTAATATTATTGCTATAAACTTAATCAATTAAGGAATATTAGTGAAGAATCATTTTTGATACTTTATTGCCAAAATCTAGAACATTCATATTTGTATCATGACCCAAAATTTCTAAGCTTAGATTTCGTTGGTTAAACTTGGATTAAATATAAAAAGTGACGAATAAATAAAAGTAATTAGATTGTAAATACATGTATTTCAATAAAAAGTATATTTCAAAAATATTAGTAGATTTTAATTCAGGCGAATTTTTGTCTTTTAAATAAGCTGCAAACACTTTCATTATGATGGAAAAACTTTAACCGGCAACACTGTATAACAAAACATATGACTATACCAGCTGATTACGGTTAGGACAGAAAACAAAAATTCATTTGGTTGCCCTAATCATGCGTTATTGTTATGGTAGAACAAATCGATTACATTGCCACCCATAAGGTTGGCTTAAACGGCTGTTTTCTATAGTTATGGATAAGTCACGTCTAACTGAACTTTAAATATTTTATGTTAGCTTAATATATTCTAATTGAGAGAAGAAAAAAACTGCTGAACGTATGCTCTCTTGAGTCAAACATTTTTCGACGTCAGCAAGCCATTTTTGATTAGAGGGACTTCGATATTAAAGTGAAATAATGTCAGACGTAAATGTACAGGGTGGAACAGAAGTTACCATGGTGTTTAAAACTTTAATAACTTTTTCGTTTATATATTTTTAAAAATTTATTTTTTCATATTACATAAATAACACTCGGAGAACAAATAAAGGGGAGATACACAACTGAACAAAGAACCAGAATAATAGAATTTCTTTTTTTTTGGTTTAAATCAGAAATTAATTATTTTAATGCAAACGGCATACCGCAATTTTTTAACGTCAGAATTTCGCCCTCTGAAGCAATGATTTGTTGCTTAGTTGATCGTCATAACTAACATGGCACCGTAGCAGATTTGCCTCGAGTTTGTAGGCCACGTTCAAGTCGCGCTGCGGAAAATATTGAATGAGTACAGCAAAGTGTTAAAGAAACACCGGAAACGTCTGCCAGAAGGCGTTCTGCTCAGCTAGAAATGTCTCGTACGTCACTACGGCGCATTAAAAAAAAGATTTACAGTTATACCCATATAAGGTGCATTTGGTACAAGAATTAAAACCCGCAAATCATCTAAATTTTGCAGTTAAATTTCAAGCCAGAAATCTACTTTATTGAAAATTTGACTATGAGTGATAAAGCTCATTTTCATTTGAAAGGCTTTCTTAATAAGCAGAATTGTAGGTTCTGGAGTACTGAAACGCCAATTGTACCCAATTAAATGTACAATATGGTGTGAGATCACATCTGCAATTATCATTAGGCTTTAATTCTTCGAGAATGAAGGTGGAAGTGCAGATTGTAAATGGAGAGCGGTATCGGTTTTGATAAAAAAATTTTTACGTCCTGCTCTTGAAAACAGACCTGGTATGTGGATTCAGCAGGATAGAGCCACTGCCCGAAAAATAATGGCATTTTGGAGAACGAATAATTTAAAGAAATTCGGCATTTATTTGGCTAGCGCGACCATCAGATTTGACAGCACCCGACTATTTTCTTTGGGGTTATTTGAAGGAGTGAGTGTACGTAAACAAGCCAGAGATAATCCTTGGTGTCAAGGCAAACATTGTTGCAGAAACTCGAACGCTACAGCCACACATTTTGAAAGATGTTATGGAAAATGCTCTAAAACCAGCCCATCAGTGCGAAGGCGGAAATGGTGGTCATTTAAGAGACATTATTTTTCATACTTAGCATAAAATAATTTTCATTTTGTATATTATATAATCTGAGAAAAAAATTTAAAAAAAAATTTGTAAACGAAAAAGTTAATAAACTTCTAAACCCCATGGTATCTTCTGGCCCTCAGCAAATTTATTAACCTTCTGCAAAAATAACAATTTTAACTGATATGAAGATTTATATGAGGAAATACATCTAAAAAATCATATTTGTCACCTTTACAAAACATTATTTTATTTAGTTTTTTGTTATATAAAATTTTTACTTACTTGGACATTCTGGTGGATTCATGTTACCAAACACATTCAGTTCATATAGTGAAGCTAAAGTTATAAATAATAGGTACCATACCATCAGTATAATACCCAGGCGCTTGTCCAGTTTCCAACCATTTAAATGGGTTGATAATATTAAAAATAAGACGGTAGAGAACAGCGACAGTGTCGAATATGTTAAGCCTTTGGGAGAAACAACAAAATATATCATTAATTTCATTATATATAATTGATCAATTGAACATTTCTAGCTAAAACTTATTTATACTACAAATTAAACAAAAGTAACTGGTAACTATAAAAAAGTATGTTTCATTCAAGAAATTTTGCATAAAAATGGAAAACTACGAGCAATGACATTTTTTATTTGATAATTGCTTGTCTACAGTAAACACCCAGAGTCTTTGGCAGAAATCGAATCTGTATTCCTATGAAATACTATTTTCCTTTTAACATATTAAGGGTATATTTTAATTGATGTATATGTACAAATATAGTCCACTGTCACTTAAGTTACATATATTGACACGCCACTGACTTTATAAATGGCTAGGTCTACAGGACCAATTTGCGAGTCTGTATATCTCACATAGAGGTGATCCGAACTGATCACTTAGATTATAACCTCTCTACTTTTTCTTGTGGGGTCTAGGTGTAACAAGCCATAGTATTTGAGAGCTGCTTGAGAGCTCAGACATTTGATCGCCTCTTGTAAGAAAGTCCCTACACTGCCGGGAAAATCAAAACACTGGAGTTGGTAAACTGAGATCCAATGGGAACATCGGATATTAACTAACACGCCTGGTATTTCCCACCACAAAGAAAACATTTCAGTCAAGATTGTCATCTCATTTACGACTAATTCCAAAATCCCTCTTGAAAGTCATTCTGTGTTTGGTGAAGGTTTTGAAAGTTCTTTCATAGAAATTTGATATTATAGAGTTTTGACATCCCCTTATATGTGCGGCGAATACGTGAAATCAACCCCCACTTTTTAGGGCATTTTTAAATGCTTTAATGAAAAACTTTAATATTTGTAATGCATTTTAAACTTTTCTCATGGCTTTCTCGTGGTATAATATTATTGCTCGTAGATTCCATTTCCTTTTTTACTTAAATTTTCAGTTTGAAGCTAATGAAATATTTTTTCTTTATTATAATGCACTTGATATATTTTTCATTTGGAGCAACGTTGTTTTAACGCACAAAAACTGGTTTGCAGTAAAAACACAGTTTTAGCTTTTAATATTTCTTGCAGAGGGACGAACCACTTAAAAGTCAGCTTAAGCAATATTATACAATATACAAATCTGCACAGTTTACTCCGCATTATTAACGACGTTGCAGCAAATGAGTGTTTTAAAGGTATGGATGGCGTAGTCCAAGATGTTTAAAAAAGGTTTTGGCATTAACGATGATAAACAAAATGTTCTGTCTTGCAGTCAAATAAATAAGTATATTAAAATTTTTAAAAAATATTTTTCATTTATTCAGTAATGCTCTGGTGAAACGTCTTGATATCTCCCTTTACTTTAAAACACGCAGATGTAAAAATAATATAAAAAAGCTATATTTAAATGTAAAATGCATAAAATATTTTAGTGAAAACTAGTTTAACTACTTAAAAGCGTTTGTGGTAGAAATTTTAGATTAATCGTATCGGGTGTTTTTGTAGAATTTCACTACACTGGCAACACTGTTTTGTTTGGCAATAATTATTGATATTAAATTTCCATTAAAAATGTTACTATCTGATAGGATTTTATTTAAAACAGAATTATCGCATTCAGAGTCAGCATAATCAATCCACAAGCTTTCTTTGAAACACGTTTAAGTCCACCAATTACGGTTTGCTACGTAATTAGTCCATATGTCTCCAAAAACAATTATGTAAATTGGTGATCCAAATTATACGCGGTAGCCGTGGCGGATTATGACCGTAATCATATTTACACTAATATCATAAAATTTTCTATCCAATGAAGCTCATTTCAGTGAAATTAAAAATACATTTCTGTGTTTCATAATGATGTCAAATTGTGTAACTCTAAAAAAACGCCACTGTACATACAAGAAGGCAGTATCCACATTTTAATAGCCTTATTGAACTTCTGGTTTAAATCTAAAATCCAATCAACCAACGGGTGTAATATTTTTTTTTAATTTTATTCCAAATAAATGTACTTCCAATTCCAAAGTAAGCAAGTAAAAGATATTTGATTGTATAATATGATTGCAATGTGTATGCATGTCAGAAGCGATAAATTTTTGGGCAGATAACAACTTTTGCAGAAACGTATTCTCTAACCAAATATGAGATTGTATTGTATATTTTACTGCTTAGAGCAGTAGTCCTTTGAAAATGATTTTATTAATAACATGGAACAATATTGGAGATATTAAGCACCATATATTACAATTTTAATAAATAAATAAATAAGTTTGTGTATTTGAAGTTTTCCAACAAATTCATTTGTTAATTTTAATAATTAGGAATGTAAATTTTTGGCAATATCTTGCATTCAAAACAACCGTCTTTGTTACTTTTTATTAATTTACTTAAATATTTGTCGAGTTTTAGCTCACAACTTGCAGCAGTGCTAATGGTATTAATGGAACTATGCGAGCACTGTAGGCTTCCAAATGGTGTTATGCTGCAAGCTAAGGGAGCAGGTTTCGCTTTGGTGTAGTTCAAGTCAGCTGTAATGAGTGGGCTGAAAACTAAATCCATAACTTTCATGTAAGAAGTCCCAAAATCTTCTCCAAAATTTAATTGGCAAAACAAAAATCAGTAAAGTCTAGAGTGTTTTGTATACGTAAACAGATCACAGTGGAAGTGAATGTTTGAAGCGTTCAGGCCGTGTTTGAGCCCTAAATCATATTAAAAAATTGTCAGTAATTCTTGAAGATGGCGCAACTAGCTACCCAATGGCGGGACTCTAAATGTTTTTCAAAAAAATCACTAATCAGTGAATTATTAAAAAAAAAAAATGAATTTTGCGGAGGACCTGGTAGTTCCAGCGTATCTTTGGACTGCTCATCGGCTCTAATGTTCACTTTTTATTTTCTCTCTATCTTTCTATCCATCTTTCAATATACCACAGCTGCAATGTTTTCTTCAGTACGGGTTAGAAACGAATTAGTCGGTCGCATTTTCTCAAAGTGATACTCAAAGATGGAATTGACAATAGTTGGCTCGGAAACTTGATGTTTTATGACAACATATATCACAAGAACAACATAAAAGCATGGTTTTTAATACTAAACAATTTTAAGTGCCAACCATTTTAAAGTTTCAAATTTTTCCTTACATTTTATCAGAGCAGAAATTTCTTAAAATAAGCTTCTTTTTATACACAAAAATACCTCTAAAATCGAGAAATACACTAATACAATTTCAATCAAAAAATTTTGATTGTCATGTTATTCAACGTTTCTGGAAAATTAATAAATTTTTTCTTTGAGCTAATTATTAGGTTTTGTTGTTAACAAACCAGGTTTGAAATAATTTTTCTAATAAATGATTATATATAGAAAAATCGTTTAATGAATGATGTTTTCGAAAAGTTCTAGAATTTTAAGTAGAACATGTTTCCGCTCTTTACAGCGCTAAATACCAAATAAATCGGTCACTCCCATGCATACAATTAACAGTAGTAGTGGTTAGAAAATGAAAAAGTGATCAACGTGAAAAATATACTATAAACAACAGCAGTGCAACAGAGTGAAAGTGATAAGTTCTTTTAATAACATTACAAGCTGATGTTACCTCGTCAAACAATTTTTTATATACAGAAAAAAATTGTTTTATAAGAAATTTTTTCTCCTCAAACATACACAAATACACGGTTAAGAGTGTATGCGCGTTTAATAGGAATTAGTTTTGTTGTTTTTATTTAATCCTTAGCTGTCCTTAAGTCTTCCATAAGAAACAACATCTGTTGTGCATTTTAAACTTACCTTTTGAAATGACATTGACATGAGAGCCTGGCTTAATAATAGCAGTTTGTATGAACCACGGAAGACCTAAGCACACTAGTATATCAAAGACATTCGAGCCGATTGCATTTGAAACGGCCATATCGCCATAACCCTCTTTGATAACGGCTATTGAGCTTAGGGCATCGGGAACGGAAACACCAGCAGCAACAAATGTTAGGCCCATTACCGTGTCCGGTATGGCCAAAGTCGAGCCAATAACAGTGATCATCCAAACCATAAAATATGAATAGAATGATATCCAAATCATGGAAATGAGAAAAGTGAATGGATACCAGTTGCGATATTTTTCCGTGCGACAGTCTGGCATTGTTTTCTGGCAGAGAAAATGTATAGGATAAACAACATACCAGGAGACCAGTGCTGGCAAACCACCCGTCGTCGGACGTTCCAGAGGATTGGGTCGATCTTCTTTTGATTTTTCATTGGACTTGTAATAATCTCCACCGGCCGGCTGTGGCTTACCCACAACAGGTTTTCCTGTATTGTCACCAGTAGGCGATTGTGTAACCACTGAATCAGGCTGATCTGGATTGTAGCCTATGTTTTCTTGTCCTTGGCCGGCTGTGAACTGACTCATGCCCCAATCATCTACAGCAGCCGGTTGAACGGAGGATCTAGCACTGACACCAACAGGATCGGAAGTTTCACCCCAAGCCGCATTTGGGTCCCAACTGCCATTTGGATCAGAATAATTTTGATAGTCTTGTTGTTGCTGCTGGTTTCCTGATGAGGATGCGGCGTTAGGCTCTTGTGACAAATTAGTCTGCTGTTGAGTGCCTTGAGTGTAATTGTTATCTTGAACATTTTTATAGGTAACCAGCGATGATTGTTCCTCTTTAGTTGGAAGTTTGAAGGGAAGATTTAGAGATAAAGCCCAGCGTTCGAGTTGAGTATTGAAGCACAAAGCAATACAGTATATGACATAAAATAACAGCATTACAACAGATTCGAACTGTAAAATGTAGAGAGTTTTAGTACTTTAGAGTTTTTTATAACCAAAATACGTAACTTACGCACGAAATAACATCATTAAATATAATAATTAACATAACCAAAATAGATATACAATAAAAGAAGCAATCTCGCACCAGGGGCCACCAATTGAGTTGGCAGACGGTGCCAGAACATAAAGCACAGACGGATATAACAAACATTATGTTGAATACGGCTGAACCAATCACTCCACTGATGCCAATATCGTCCTTGGCAAAAAACACACCAATAACAACAGTAGCCAATTCGGGAGCTGAACTGCCTGCCGCCATAAATGTGGCACCAGCCACATCAGGAGATAATTTGAGTTCTTAACAGAAAGAAGATAAAAACAAAAAATTATTATATAAACATTGCTTAAAACTTTTTGTTATTAAAGATGCCAAAACCTAGTCAATCTAAGCCACAACGATTGAATACTACCAAGGGTCAGTTGTCAGCATATCTATTGACAAGATTTTGGCATCGTTTCGTATTAAGATTTTTATTATAAATTAAAATTCCAACTATGACTTTCAAACCTTCACACAATCTATCCATGCTGGCCACAAAGTAATCATCACACACAATGGCCAAACCAAAGAAAGTGAATACAGCGACCAACACATGAATGATGAGACCACCATGTTTTCTCAGCCATTTACTCATTAAAGGCCGTGGAAATTGTTCTATTGCTGGTGGAGTACAATTTTCACGCCTGGGACGCCAAGTAGGAACTGCTTCATGGCCCTTATGATGTGTAGCCTGGGTGGTTTCAAAATTTATCTATGGAGATATTAATATGAAATAGAATCAAGTTTTACCACTGTTAAACATTGTTTACCTCCGTTACTTCGTCATTTAATTCTGTTGCAGTTTCAATCGACTTGTCAAATTTCTCTTCATTATTTTCAGTTTCTAAGTTGCCAATATCGAAAGGTTTCTCTGTCTTGTCATCACTTTTGGCCGCCGAATAAACTGAAACGCAATAGTAAATCATAAAAAGGATTCCCATATTCCAGAATCGGGATCTTCTTGTTCTTCTGCGATTTATCTTTGAATAAGAAAAAAGTAGAAGAGACATTAAAATTAGTTCAGTATGAAATAGAAAACAAACTCCTTAACACATATTCAGAAGAAAGAAAATCATTATTAAAGTATTTTTTAAAGGGCGTTTTATTTTAAAGATTCACAATTTTCAGTTGGCATCACTACTTTATTTGACAACTCATTCAACAGCTGATGGGTGCTTTCGTTTTGGGGCAGAACTACAAATTGGAAACTGTTTATCTGTTCGTCAATTGATATTGGATTTTATTCACAATTTTTTTGTTCGATGATTTGTTAAATTGGTACGTAAATAAGTAGAATTCTCGCTTTTGAATTGTGGATAATCCACAAGCTTTTGTCCAAACACCATTACATCCACCAAAATTAATTTTTAGTGCGATTTATAAGCTGCTTGAGTTACTGGTCAAATAGTTACTGACAATGGCGAGCAGTACAGAGACATAATTAGGCATCTTTTCGAACTTCAATTAGTTGGTATTAACCCTGCTGAAAAGCTGTTCATATGTAGTCAAATGACACACAGTACGCGCTACAATAGATTTGCTCAAAGAAAGTTTTGAATACACAATATTTTCACGCATTGGTCCAATTAATCGTAATTGGTCACCAAGCTAGTGTGTATAAAAATCAGCGAAACATTGTGTTATGAACATAAAATATATGTACTGATTTTTTTTGAAGACTGCAACAAATACTCGTAGTTTGAGTTAGGAAACAATTTTTTTTCGTATTAGTCCTTCACTTCAATCAGAAGTTTTAGCCATTTTTTATTCTCAATATTTTCTTTCCTAAGTACACATATGTGGATATTATTTTTATATATCCAACCATTAACTATTTAATTTTCCGTATCAAAGTCGATTGTCTAATGGATTATAAATTTTATTTCTTTGTCTTAACTTAAATTCACTGCTAAAGTACTTTAATATTGTGCAAACCCTTTTAAAGAATTAATTCTATCATCCTTTTGCGGCTGCAACCATATTAAACAATTGCTTTCTCTACTTTCTTTCTTTTTTGCGTTTTTTGTTCGAAAAATGTGTCTTAATTCAAATGCAAACACTCGAGTATGCTCGTGTATTTAATTTTATTCAGTCATTATTTAGTCAAGTCATTCCACTTAAGAAAACAAAATAGTATTTCTTATACATTTCGGCCTAAACAAAAAATAAATAAATAAAACTAAAAAAAAAAAATAATAATAATAATAATAAGTGAAAATCTATTGTTTTTTCTGCTTCTCTTGCGCTTGCTGTTAGTGAAGGGAATATGAATTGTTTGTTCATATGGATTTGGTAAGAATAAAAAAGTTCTACGATTTGTGCGATGAGCATAAATTCATGGTTACAATTTTGAGCAATGAAATGAGTGTGACGGAGACTACATCGATGTAGATACGATTACGTTGAAAATGATGATAATGATGTTGATGATGATGATTAAAATGCTCTGTTAGTCTGATTGGCGCCAAAAGCTGTTTGCTTTTTCGATTATTTATTTTTAGCAAAAATCATGTGAATAAAAATGTACATATGTATAGACACACACCCACATCCATGCACATGCCTACATACAGTTTACTCATGTGTGTACGTAAGTATTTAAAAATGTTATTACTTACGTAAATATAACGATTATATGCACATATGCGTACATATGTATGCACATACAGCAACTTATTTAATGTTGCTGTATTAAGAAAAATAATGCTTGACAGATTAACGAAAACAAAAATAAACCTCCATACATGGTGATTTTTTATTTTTATTTCGATGTAGACAGGATTGCCGTTTCTGGTAATTTCTAATCAAAAACGGCAAAATTCTTTTAATTTGATTATCTTCCTTTTTTATTAAAATATTTACATCTGAATATTTTATATATTTATAATTTTTTCGCATATTTAACATTTGCATTTTCCAGCTTATATGTTTTTTCAAAACCCTGTCAATACCTCTCTGTATTATTTAATGATAACAAATCTTAGATCGTTACAATGTACGAGATTGATCTTGAAGCTACTTAAGTAGGGAAAAACCATTTGTTTTTCAAAAACCATTTATTTCCCAACGTAGTCTTCTTTTATCTCACTTACACTTAGTAAGATTATATTCCAACTTTTTTATACCACCTAAATAGCACGATTTTGGGAACTTCTCAAAACACGCGTTAGTTTCGGTAATCACTTCTTCGTTTGACATTAATCTTTTTCCTGTGAGCGATTTTTTCAAGTTTGGCAACAGGAAAAAACCACTAGGTTCTAAATCTGGACGATCAACTAATTCGAAGTGTATTTCACGTAATATTAGCATCGTATCTAATGTTGTGGAAACCCGTGCGCTGTCTTGAAGAAGGTTAATATTAGTTTTAACAGGCTGCCAGCTACTGTAAAGCCAGCCCATATGGGTCCAATTTGTTCCCGTTGTGTTGACTGGGTGTGATATGTATCTCAGCAGAATTACATATCACTGGCTTAGAACAAACCCGTGAATTGGATAAAGGAGTCCAATCCATTTACATCACATTCCGATATCTCCGACAAGTCGTGCAGCACCGGTCTGCCTAAACACAAAACGCCAAAAATCACCAGGATAACTCTTTATCATGTCCAAACACCGCTGTGAAGTAGTCTGCCGAATTCGTTTTTGTTCGACACCGAGCATGTTTACTGTCTCAACAATCGCACGTAACTCGGATCGACGATCATTCATAGCGATATCGAGGATTTTATTGATATTTTTTTTCAGTAAGCACTGCTAGTTCGGCCGCGTTTAAAGTCAGCAATACAATATTTTACCCTATAATCTGACGAAGCAGACTCACCGTAATATTTATCGAGCTTTTCTTTTATTTTTTCAAGAAACACAAAAGTTGCTTACTTCTAACGATTACAACAAATAAACTAATCGATGCATTTGGGTGAAATTTTAATAGCTGCCGTTTGACGGAACGCAATTTAAAAAAAAAAAAATGTGTTTGTGCTGTCATTTAGCACTAGGTAGCTTTAGTATCAATCGCCCTCGTAGAATCACATAATACATTCGGTACTTTTTTAACCTGGTGGTTGGCGGTCTATTATTATTATTATTTTATTATTATACTTCATATTTTCGAAGGTTTCCAAAATCTACTGATGATTAGGTTAGTCTCTTTGAAATATTGCCATATACAACCCTGCCACACAGCTCAAAGCCGTTCGAAAACGGAATTGAGCGCTTCTTTTCTGATTCTTAGTAAAACGAAAATTTCAAATATTTTTTCGAAATGAAATTTCTAATTTCAAGAATAAAACTAGTCTTGTCTTATAGAAACAATTTCATACCGAAAAACTTTTCAGACTCGTTTTTCGAAGAATCAATTATTTTTTCCCTGTCTTTGGTCAAGAGTTATTAATCGCGGCAATTATTTTTATAATTAAAAATAAAAATAATTCTTGGCAAAAGTCAGGTTTGAACTTGAGCCAGACAAATACCATCATAAGATATATTCAATAAGTTCAACTATTTATTATTAATATGTATAAATATTTCGAATATATGTCAACTCAATTAATATGTAAACTTAGACGATGAGTGTCAAAATCTTTTCTTAATATACAATAAAAAATTCGTTTTTTTTCGTGTAGAAAACTAATTCATGCAAAATAAGTGAACATTTAAAAAAGAAATGATCGATTTCATTGCAAAAGAAATTGCTAATTGTGTATATCGGTGGCAGAAACAAAGCTCATATGAATGATTACATAAGAATTCAATACTTGACAGTTCAGCTGCCATTTAACATCGCGAAAGCTTACAAGGGTACCCATAAAAACGAAAATTCGAAATATAATGATGTTAGAGTATTTGCCACTTCACATTGTTTGAATCGTTACGAAAATTTGAAAATGACGAACGATCTCTTTAAAGCCTGTGATTGAAACATATACAATGTTATAATAATATTTCGAATGAAGCTGAAGAGGAACATTCGATTGATGACGTATTTGATTTATAATTTGAGTTTATTATTAAATATTTTATTGTATATAAATTGTCTTGAAATACTAATTAAAAGCCATTTATGCTTTAAGTTCCTTTTTGTTAATTTTATAACAGTTTCAGTTCGCTTATGAACATAAATAGTACACGATATTGAATTTAATGACAATTTGTGTTTGAAAACTTTTTGAAAATACGTAGATACATACATATTCTGACTGAAATATACATATTTGTTTTATAGTGTTAAATCTTTATGTTAAATAAATATATTATTGTTTTTTAATAAGTTTGATTTATTGAAATGATGGCCAATAACTATTCATAGGGAAGAATAATGAAAAATTAATCATTTACAAAGATATGTTAACTGAAGTAAAAAAATGTAATTGAATTAAAATTGTAGAATTAGTCTTAGCAGTTTAGGATATTTTTAGCATAAAAACAGAGTTTTGTGCTAAATGGCAACACTGATTTTGATTTAACAACAACGCGCACAGACACTACATTAAATCTCGGTGGCGTATAATTAATAAAATTGAATATAAGTATGTTACACCAGAGATGATACGAATTCTACGACTGAAATGTTTAGATGAAAAATAAACAAACCGAATCTTGGAAAATCACACAAAATTAAAACTTTACGGAAGAGCTTTTATAAGATATCTTGTTTAAAAGACCACGAACAATTTTAAAATAACATAGGAAAAAAATTTATTAATAGAATATCAGAATTTAATTATAAACCCTTGAATATTTTCCCCGTGAATAAATTTATATTCCTTTTAGTTTAACTTGCGAACACAATTAAATTTGGATGTATGTTTTTCTTGTTTTGCTTTTTATATAATCGTATTTCGTCTGTTAAAATCAAAATTTATTATTGAATTAATTCTAATCTAATTCTGATGGTTACAAGCTGCCAAATACTTGTTAGCATTGTTCAAAAGTGGTTTAAAATTCACTTCATTTTGATCATCATATTTGTGTGATTGTTGTTCAGAAAATTGAAAACAGAACATGAAAACAAGCCCACATACCGCGAGTGTTGGTGAGTATGTAAGCACACTTTATGCATGACTTGAATATATATCAGAGAATGGCAATATGCTCCCAGCGAACACAAGTGCCAAACACTCAAAACAGATAGCTAAGTCTTGTGATTTCATCTCTTGACCTTAAAAAATAATATTTCATAGAAAGAAAGTTTAATAAAATTTTTTTTTTTATAATAATTAGTTTTTATTGAAATTTGTTGACTTCCAGTTGTCTCTATTGTTACTATACGTATTGCACACACTTTTTTTTTGAAAAAACAAACAAAAACTGCGAAGCTTTTTTGCTTGTCTGCAGTAATACCCAAGGTCTGAGGCAGGAATCGAACCTGCGACCTCGAAACTGTTCGCCTAGTACTCTACCAAATCAGCCTTTAAGGCACCAAAACCAATTAAACAGAGACTTGTTGTCTTTCTCTGGTACAAGTACGATGGTTTTCTGATTCTAAGAAAATGTATTGACTTAAATTTTGTTTGAAAATCTTTTCTTTTCAGTTTGAATAAAAATTTAAATTTCAATTGCTATTATTTTTTGCAGGTTTTTTGTGTAAATATGTGGTATTGATATTGAAATATAACGTATTTTTCTCAACACAATTCCCAATTTCGTTAAGCTGCTCCCATCATATTATGTTAAAAATTTGCTTTTGAGTGCTGTTAATTTTATTTATCAGCCTGAAATCAAATCACATAAACTAACTTCAGTTTTTAAGCAAATTATTAAGGAATAATATATGGCAGCTACCATATAATGCAGAAGCAATGAAACTGTAAGTATTTTAGCTTGAAATCTATTTTAAGAAATATTTTTAATGTGCAACTAATGCAATAGTGTTTTCTACTTCACACTGTTCCTAAAGTGGAATGCAGTTGTTAAGTTTCGCTATCACTCGCCTACGTCTACTATAACTTTATGCATCAAAATCCTTTTTTAGCGGGTGCCTATGTCATAACATCTATTTGCATGCCAAAGTTCAGCCCGATCCTTCCAGTGGTTTGGGCTGTGTGTTGATAGATGTCTATGTCAGTCAGTCAGTTGCTTTTGAGTTATATATCTTTCGATATACACTGCTAACTATTTGTTCTTGAATGTTTTAAAACGTATAGATTTACACATTTTAGAGAATTATTTTAATAAATCTTAAAAAAAGATTTCTTTGCGTAAATACAGATGTTGTAAATGGTTGTAAAATAATAATCAAAATCTAGCTTTAATTGTGATCAAAATTCAGTTTTAGTAATATATTTTATTATCAGTGTGTCCAGATTTTAAAATAACATTAATCTAAAGATTAAAACAAAAATAAAAAAAATAAAAAATCAAATTTTAAGGCAGAATATAAAGTTAAATTTTTTATACTCCTTTTAATATTTTGACATTGTTTAATTTTCTTAAAATAATTTTAAATATATCCATACATAACTATTTATTTTTTATGAATATTGTTCAATGTTTTTAAGAAATTAGTATAGTTAGACCAAGTGAGGGGGCTGTTAAAGTAAATCCTCAAACTTTTTGTGACTCTAAGAATCTCAATGGGTTGACAGGACTATTATCAAGATTCAATAAATTAGTTTTGATATTGAAACATTTGGATTTAGTAGTATTTATTCGTAGGCCACTCCAAAAATGATGAAGTTTAAAGTCTTACGCATCGGTCGACTGATATAGTGCTACAACTTACATATATAAAGCTTCACACGTTAGCATACAATCGAAGATTATACAGGTTAGTTGTTCAGATCACGTGGGTCTTTATTAGTTCCCGTTAAGTTTGCATGAAAAGAAAAGAGGTAGGAGAAGCAGATGTAGAGGTACGTCGAAATAGAAAATTGAGGATGGGGAAAGGACAAGGTGGGAAACTGTTTATTGTGGCGAATGCAACGCGGTCGGATTGACTGAGGCTAGACACGAAACTCTACTCGCCTGGGTATCTGAGGCGGGGCTATTCCAATGCCGGGCATGTTCCGAGGACAGGTGAAGGACCGTCTCCTACTCGTATTAGTTTTGCACACAAGAAATGTTTGGCATGGCACAAGAAATGTGGGCTCTACAAATCATCTTTCACGGGTTTGTTTCAGCGTGTGAAGCTTAATCCCATCTAGCACGCTGTTTATAGTTGTCCGTAAAAAATATCAATGTCTCTCTCCTCTACGGTTCTCCCTTTTTCCGTCATTTCTGGACTAGACTGGAATTGGTGGTAGTCTGAAGGATATTTTTATGTAAACACCTCCTCCAACTTTTTCTTCCCTTATAGAACCGTCAATCTCAATTACATTGGCATTCCCCAATTGTCTTTGGCATGCAGATAATTTATGCAAGAAGTGCTTTAGTTGGTGTTGTCCTCATGGCTTCTGTGTTCAGTACTGCCATAGTTCGACTGACTTTCTGGATTTGCAGTTTGTTGGTTGTGGAGTCCAGTGATGTACACCATACTGATACTCCGTAGAAAATGATCTGTTTTATGAACATTTCGTAAAGCCACACAACTCCTTTTGATTGTATGCTCCATGTTGAGCCTATTTCTTTTTTTTTACCGAACATATAATCTTGTTACTTAAAATATTATGATCGACAGTATCGAATGACTTTGATCTTGGAGTAATGAAATTTAGTCAGTGCCACAATCAGCCACCAGGACGGAATCGAATCTGCGACCTCGATACTGTTGGTACTCTACCAAATCACTCATCGAGAACAATCTGCATTCATTCCACAATATTTATGAGTAGAAGCTTTACTGATTCCAATATCGTGAATTGTTTACGCGTCTGTTTCGGGTCCGTTGCCACAGAAAAAAGTTATATCTTAGTAGTGAAATAAAACAAAGCATGCAAAATATTCTTAAAACGGCTTATAAGTTAAATAGTTTTCAAGAACAGAAATAATTTAGACTAAACTATGTTTATGGGCTAATTTATATTGATTAAATGCAATTTGAAACAAGTTAGCTAATAAGAGGGCTGATCAGAAAATAACCGTTATTTAAAATTTTTTCAAAAAGTATTTATTTATTCATTGCCACCTTTATTTTAATCCCCCTCAGATATAATATACTTATGCCAGCGTTTTTTCCAATACTCGAAACACATCTAAAACGCACTTTTTGTATCGCTAACAGATCTTGTTTCGGTTTTTCTTTTATCTCCTCAATCGTAGTAAAATACCATTGCAGTCAAAGAAAACATTGATCAAAACCTTCACGAAATTTGACGTGATTTTTTCGGTCCTGTCTCTTTTGGACGCTTTCATTGGTATGATTGGGCTTTGGTTTCAATCTCATAGCTATACACGCAAGACTCGTCACCAGTTATGACCTTTTTGAGACCATGTTTTGAGTACCGTCAGAGTTCCATCATACTAAATAAAGTTTTTTTATTCATTCCTGTATGATGTCATAAACTTTAGTTGCATCATTCTTATTCCACATTCAATGTTCTATATACGCTTGAAATATAAATTCAACAACCCAATAAAATAACTAAAACATTTACACATATTTTAAGTTTCTTTTGTAGGAAAAAATCAATAATTGTTAAAAATCTGTTGTACATGTTAAACAAAAAATAAAAGAAAAGAAATAAAATAATAATAGTTTTAATAAAAATGCCTTTGCAAACAAACAATGTCATTGAAATTCTGGTAAATAACACTTCAATGGAAACTTCTGCTTGGAAACTGTCTTAATCATTCTGCAGCAACAACAAATGAAAATGTTTTATATTTTCAGCACAATTGTGCTATAATGGTACTTAGTTCTATTATTATTGTTTACATAAACTAAATATACTGCAATTTGTCATGGATTATACTTTGGTTTTTGGTACAAAAGAACAGAAAATATAGATCTGTAAAAGTATACGCATTCAAAATTAAACTTATTTAAATTACACTACTCAACAAATCGAAAAAATTTTTTTAACATTGCACAATCATTATATTTCTTTGATGTGCTGTAGTCGCCTATCTGCAAATACCATAAATACTTTAAACAGATAAGTTTTTTTTTTTGTTCTAAAATTTGCGTTTTTTTGTTATCATAACTTTTAATATATGAGATCAATTTGGTTAGGAAATATGTGGCAATTTGAAAATTTTGGGAAAGAGGGAGGGGGGGGGGGGGGATATCCTTCTCTTCCTCTTCCCTATATTCATAGCTGCTTAGATCACAAATTTTCTGATTACAGCCTAGTATTTTCAAATAGCTTGTATACAAAATCACAGTTGGGTAAATCTACGAGATTTTGTCAAAAAGTGTGGGAAATCACGTGAAAAGCAACCACATTTGCGTCGAAGTCCCTTATGTATTTTGCATTAGTGTGCAGGTATTTTCATCTGTAACACGTGATGCATTCATTCCTATATAAGCAAACAGTTAAAAAACTTCAAAACTGGTCCAGAAATAAGCGATTTAAATCTATTTTTATGCGTAGTATTCGGAAAAAACTTGGTTGTCGTGTTGATACCTTTTAACTTTTTTGAATTGAGATAAAATTTAGTTTTTTTGATTAACTGAAATTTCATATAGAATAAAAACTAGCACAGTAATCTATTCCGCAAGACCTGTGACATTTTTAATGCAATTCTTCACATTTTATTAAACTATAATTTTAAACAAAACTGTATTTCTTGCAATTTTATTTTGCAACCAATAAAAGATCACAATGAAAATGAAAACAAAACCAGTTAAATCAAAACAATAATAAAAAAAATGTCTCATCACTTAAATGAAATTTGATTCCAAAGACTTACAACGAAACGTTCCATGTCAATACACTTCAAGTATTGGTAAACCACATATCGTTGGTCTCATGCAGAAAGACCCTAACTAACATATTCGCTATTTTACTGGAGAAAAAAACATAAAATATAGGTACAGTACCTATATCAACCGTATTTTTTTTTCGTACAATTTCTTGTAAGTCCGTTAAATCTTTGTGATCAGGTGTATATGTGCGAAAAAAAATCAAATTTGGCATTAATGCGATTTAGAATCCTCCTACATTAGACCGACGATATGTACTATATATATCAATGATTTTATAAATTAACTTGTTTACTTGAAAACAAACAAACCATTTGCGAAATTAACTTGAGAGCGATAAGGATTTGCAAGAACTAGGAGACACATTTACTAAGTTGTTGGATAAAATGATTTCAACAAATAAATAAAATGGAAATAAAGCATAAAAGAGCACTAAAAAGTAAGTGGAAACTACAATTTGGTAACATGATTGTGTTTTCTATAGTAAAAATGACATCACATGACAACAATCGTTTATCTGTACATACGTTTTTACCTGCTTTACTCACAAGAACAAAGTTCTTATACGGTTTTAATCAAGTAGGAAAAAAATCTTTAAAAATTTACATACATATGTATGTATGCGTTTATATACATACATATATATTTTCAAATGAGAAGAGCATCAAATATAATGTTGAGTATAATAAAGTTGATGTAGAAAACAAAAGAACAAAAATAAAAACAATAAAGTTTTGCGGTGATAACGATTGCATATTTACGCTTACACACAAACATTTTCTTAATAAACACAACTTTTTACACTTTCATATCATGTTTCATTGAAAAATAAATAAATATGCATTCGTATTACACACATACTTATGTATACATACATATGTACATTAATTACCTCCTCGTTTTCTTTGGTGGGATCAAAATAACAAAAATAACAAATTTATTGACAAAAAGCAAAAGGCCATAAATCAACAGAACAGATTGTTGTCTCCCCTTATGAGCTCACACGAATTGAGTTTGGTATAGTTGTGTGAAGAAGAGCGTGTGGTGAGAATAGGGAGTTTCAAGTTGAAAAAGAAACTACCAGCAAGCAAATATAACAACACATCACATGTTTTCAAACTCATATCACACTGTTAAATTAACATTCGTTTTTCATGTTTTACGATGTGAGCAAAAATTGGGGCGGATTATTGAGAAGACTGCACACAGTGTTGCGTTTGGAAAAATAATAAAAGAAAGCATTTACATGCGAAGTTTGGTTTTTTAAAATTTATTATGTTAGCCAGAACGCCAAGGTGAGAAAACTGTATTCCGCTGTAGTGTGTTCAAATTTTTTATATTATACAGGTGCTGCCGATGCATTCTTCTTCTTTATTAAATTAAAGAAAGAAACGAAAAAAAAAATTTAAGAAACTCAAATAACTTTTTGTAAAGTTTATGTAATTTATTTTTTAGTAATTCATTTGAAAAATAACACATTTTTAAAGCTTTTCATGAAGTTTCGAAAATAATTGAATTCAAATGGCCTCCTCCCTCGGTGACACATGTGCGACATCTTATCAAAAAGTTAAAAAGTGCTGCAACACTCCAGGCAGTAATGAAGTTATTTAATTACCGTTCGAATAGATTTCTTTAAATCATCCAAATTTGTTGGATTTCTTTTGTAAACTTCTTGTTTGCAATAACCCCACAAAAAATCAGGTGCAGTGAGGTCACGAGACCTGGTAAAATTGGGATATATTTACCTCAATTCTGTTAACAGGTGTGGCTATGTGACGAGTTGCCCCATCTTGTTGAAACCAAACAGAGTTGAAAGGGACTCTCTTTGGGAGTAATTCTGAAAAGAAAAACTCTTTCAACATCTTTAAGTAACGGTCTCCGTTGACCGTAACAGTAAAACCGTTTTGTTCGAAAAAGTAAGGCCCGAATATGAACCTTGAAAAAACTGCACACCACACAGTGATGCAAAGTGCATGTTTTTACATCTGATGGAGGATTTGTGGGTTAGAATTACTCTATATTCAACAATGAAATTCAAGACGTTTTCATCCTCTGACGCCATTTGAAATATCTTCTTACAAAATTCTAAGCGAATTGGGAAGTCTCTAGAGTTCAGTTTGTTTGTTAATTGATTCTTATATGGAAATAATTTTAAATCTGGGTGCAAAATTGCCTGCAATGACTGTCTGCTGGCACCCATTTGAGCAGATAAGCTCTTTGTCGAAACTCTAAAGACTGGATCGTATGGTAGCAGCTACAGCAGCGGTAGTTTCCTGCTGAGGAATCTCGATGGTAGGGCCTTCTTGCAATTGTGCCACGCTCGGCAAAATTCTTCAGGAGTCTCATTATAGTCTATCTGCCAAACGTACGCCCACATTCTCTTTGGACGGAAACAAGGGACGTTAAAGCGTGAAAACTTTGCACTATCCAAATTCTTGTTTCATTGTTCCAATTCTGCATTATTATATACCCTTTTTTTGGTAGCAGGTTTCATGAGCCACCCCGTATTTAAACAGTTCAATGTAATGCAACGATAGCAATTTCTTGCAGCACGGAATACTACATACTTTATAGGATTTATCACATCTCTCCTTATTTCTGCCTGCCATATTCACTTCTACAGTTATTGGTTCAGAAAAATACTTCTGCAAATATCAAGAAGTCTTTGAGATCGCTTAGAACAACTCTTAAATGTTACTCGGTGTGCACAGATGAATTTGTGGGAGCAGTCAGACGGAAAAAACTTCCGGGTTTGAAACTATACTCATTCTTCACATCAAGCTTAGGCTGATGCACAAATTTCCATATTCTGAGAAAAACATTTTTACTCGTAGCTGGTGAATCGAAGTACTGTTAATAGCATATTTTTTTAACTTGGAATGTACAGTTCATTGAAACATATTCAGTTGATTGTGAATAAGATTATAAGGTAAGCATGTTTAAAGAAAGCAGTTTTATATTGGTGATGCTGGTGTATTTTTTGCACACAGCTATTATCCCAGAAAAGGACAGCAAGAATCTTGCATATTTCTATTGTCTAAAGGTTTGTAGCATAGAAAAATAAGATAATATATTCCTTTTTTTACAAAAGCTTTTATTCAATAAAAAAAAGTATTTTCCTAATATACATGGCATCACAGCGACCCTAATGCTTAAAAGAACTTGCTTGTATAGAAATGTCCTAAAAAGTTGTTTGGTTCACCTAACACAAATTAGTCTGTTATATTTCCAATTAGGATAGACGACGATTATATTGAGACAATATGGCTCAACACATGAAGTTCGCAATATATTAATCTTTTATTGTTTTTTATTTGATAGCCTCAAAACATTTCTCTTTTAATTTTTCTGCCTATATGCTCTGAGATTCTGTTGCTAGAACTTTTACTTTTAATTTTCTACAGAGATGGTAGACTCTACATAAATAATTTTTCCCTCAACCATTTTGAACACTTCTTCTATTACTACTTTTCTCTGAAATCATCACATAGTTTGACAAAGATATAAACGTTTAAAATAGTCGTTATACGCAAATGCGTTTCTAAAAATACTTTTTACCCATCATTTTATGTTGAAAATGTAACAACTGTTCAGTTAGAATATTACGATGTAAGATAACAAATTTATTGAACAAAATCCACTTTTGGAAGTGCCATATTTTTTTTCTATATGCCGGATATATATATTACTTCCCAGACATCTGTCGCCTGATGCATCATTAAAATATTACCTTTTATCGCGGTTGACGAACCACCTATGGCAGTTTTTTAGATTAATAAATAAGTAAAATTATTCTTTTTAACCTGTTACAAAGCTCTCATACTTGTTTTTCACGCGATAAGTTATTTTAGTACAATAAATACTAGTTTCCGGCAGTGGTATTACTTGCTTGATGAAGCAGTTTCTTTTAAACAAAGTTACTTCTCTCCCTTTTTTTGAAGACTCGCACCACTGTTTTCTTACGATTTGTATACTTTGTACCCGTACACACTTCTATTGTTGCCATCATCTGCTCTGCATTCAATGTGAGTGGGCCACTCGGTCATGGTGTAAGTGACATCTGGTGAGTCTAACACTCTCAGCTTTAAGACCACTCTCCTTGGTTCGTTTCTTTCATTATTTCATTAAATCGTATGATGATGTGTTTGCATGTGAGTGTGTAAAGTGAATTTAACATGTCTCATATTATCGATTTACGATTTCTTGTTTGCTCTAGTATACACCGACCTAAACGATGACTGCAGAAACGCATGGAAGTGCCTGCTTGTCTGTCGTCAGAATATACATGTGCATATATCTACATACTTAAATACATATACATATGTACGAGTATATGTATGGAAATATGTGTCAATATTTGTGTTTTTGAAAGTTCAACTAAATGTTCTTTATGTACATATGTATATACAACATATAACTATGTGTACATTGATATATACGTATTGCTGAATGCATGCTTTTAAAGAGATAATAACAACATTTTTGCTAAGTTGTTGTTATTACTATTGGACTGTGAGAAATAGATAACAAACAACAGCAACTGAAAAATAAACTGATGATGATGATGTTGGAGACGGGTGCGTGGGTGGTGGAATGCAGTGGCTGAGTTTGAGGCGTAAGTATGCATGACTGGATGAGTGGTTCGCTGTTTGGTTC
Organism: Thecocarcelia acutangulata; assembly: GCA_914767995.1. Taxonomy (NCBI): domain Eukaryota; kingdom Metazoa; phylum Arthropoda; class Insecta; order Diptera; family Tachinidae; genus Thecocarcelia; species Thecocarcelia acutangulata. The sequence goes on along the minus strand of OU612094.1, from coordinate 184,642,870 downwards.
AATGAATGAATGAATGGTAAGTGTTTGGTACCCGGGTAGCCAAAGACAAATATTTTAAGTGCAATTACAGAAAATAACTCTTAATATTTTAACTTGTTACAAATGATTTTTAATATTAAAAATAAAATCAAGATAAAAATAGTACAACCAATATAATGATGCATATAAACATAAATTTTTGCGAGCTTATACCCAAACTCACACACACACACACACATGCATATGCCATAGAATGGTATTATGTATATATTTTGGTTTGCCTTGCTTCTCTTGGCAAACAAAAAAAATATATACTGAGAAAAATGTGTAAACGTGAATGTAATAAGGGCTTCTCTGTACATACATACGAGTACTTCCTCTGTAGTTTTTGCGGGGAGGGTTACATAATTATAGTGGTAATAGAGCAAAACAAAAGTCATGTAAAACGGCATTGCCAAATGTGTTGCTGTATCATTTTTGTTTTCCTGCCAGGATTAGGAATCTTATGAGCAATCTTTGGGAATCAATTGATTTTCTTATGATCGAAGAACGTTTTGAAGAAAAAATTAACTATGCACAAAGAAAATAAGCTGTGTATGATAACTTTTTTAAATCCCAAGAACTGCAATTGTATTTGATGTTGTTTTTGTATAATTGTAGTTTTCCAATTGCTTGTTAGTTTTTCTAAATATACTATTGAAAAGTATTGCAGGGAGTTAAAGTAAATCGCAACCATATGGCGAAAAACCCAGGAGAGGACTAATTGAAAAATTGTTGTGGTAACAAACGGAGCAAAAGGCGTCTGCTAGGGTGTAGCAAAGTAAAAAGTTACATTACCTGCCTAAAAACTTTTACATACCTAATTACAATGAAACTCTAATTAGAGTTTGCTACGTAAACGCAAAGCATCAGTTATAAATCAATAAATAAGTCAGACTTCATTTAGGTTTTTATTTGATTTGTTTCCTAACAGCAACATACAAAGATACATACATACATTGATAAGAAACAAAGTTATTTTTAAATTTTTCTAAATAATTTCTTGTGTTAAGTTTTATTGTCTTTGTTTTCATATAAAGTACCAGTGATTACTAAAGTTCTGTACATACAAAAATATTTTTCTACAAATATACGAGTATATAATTTTTATTTTTTTATTTTTTGTTTTTATTTATTTATTACAAAATTTCCAAAGGGATTTTAACTCATAACTTTTTTATTCTTATTTTATCTTTAATAATTCTTTTCATCATTTTGGGAAATTTGATATTCAACCGTGCACAATTGAGTAATTGTTAAACTCTATTTCTAAAAATAAATCCTGATTATATTCACAGTTTAGTTATTAACGACGAAGTCCATTTCCAACAGCGCCGGTATCTATAGACACAGTAGAACTAACGTAAGGTGTTCGAAAAACAGTACGGATTTATTCATAAACAATAATTTAGTTTTATAAAACGCTTACTTTCGTGCTTTTTTGTTTGGCTTTGGCGTAATAAACCGCTATACCGTGCAATGATTTCACAGTGGCAACAAACAAAAAATGCCTCTGTTACATCTTTTGCGGGTCTTAATCGCTTTTCATAGTAGTAACCGCCTGCTATGCTTTACAATATTTATGTTTTTCCATCTAAAGAATATGAAATATTTGTGCATCAACTTTGTTAAATATTTGTTGCATACTTACTTTTAATAAACTTTTACATATACATGCAACGTACAATAATTTTTAGAGCCACTTTCCATTTGTTAATATTGTTATTAACAAACAAACAAACAAAACTCGCAACAAATCTGTCGTTAAAATATTTAGGAATGCATTAAACGATGTTCAGACATGCGTCTTTATGGAGATGACCACAATAAACGCCTTCATTGAGCTCAATACTCCATTCACATTTTATTATTGGGTAAAATTTCAAATTCAACATTATTGCGGGTGTGTTTTGTAAACAATACTATATAATATATATATAACACAAATTAAACAAAAAAGCCATAACAAATCTTATATTTTTCGAAATTTGTAAAAATCATATGTTTGATTTTCTTGTGTAAAACTATTTTGGAAACAAACCTGGATCACACTAACTGCAAAAGCTATTTCATAGTAGTAGTAAACTCTCATTAAATTTTTCCTATTTTTGTAAATTAACAAACTACAATTTTCACGACCAAAATAAATGTGGTTTTCCAGCTGTCAAATGCTAATTGAGTTTCCTAATTGTTCAATAAACCGAATGTTGTCTTAATAAAAAGTGTATGTATGCACTTTCTACTAGACAAAGGCAGATTTGAAAAAATTCTTAGTTGCTAAAAAAATGTTTTAAAATATTTTGCAATCTACAAAAAGCCTTAATTGCACAAAAAGAACTGTGCGAAATATGGGGTACTTAGAAAATATTCGCAGTTATAGAGAGGCAAAAGCACCAAAAAGTACCCGGAACGCACAAAAATAACATTACTGATTTCCAATTAAATGAGTTCATAACGTTTGTTGCGGTATTGCCATTACTGTGTTTGATATCGGTTGGTTTTCGACAGTTTTTCAAGGCCAAGCATGGAAAACCAAACGCAAGTGTGGTTCCAATAGGACGCGCCCGCTGCGGGTGACGTAATTTCTCTTTTGTTTGATATCGGCTGGTTTTCGACAGTTTTCCAAGGCCAAGCATGGAAAACCAAACACAAGTGTGGTTCCAATAGGATGCGCCCCCTGCGGATGATGTAATTTCTCTTTTACACGACGTCGTTAACATGACTTAACCGTTCTAGACTTGTAGACATTTTTTAAGTTTTAATAAAATTCCTCTATTAACTGTTAACATTTCTCAAAGAACAACCCTAAATCGCATCTCCATTAACTATGAGTCATTTCATTTTTCATGTGCAGATTGTACAACTTGTGGGATAAAACATTCACACCCCAGTAGTCGTTATACAAATTTATTTTATAATTTTCTTCCAGATTTTTTCCTTTAGTACATAAATTTTTTAGTTTTTTTAAAACACTAGTGCATTATGCCAGTTGATGTCGGCTACTGTAAAGAACGAAACTCTTAAAAATTCTACTAAGAGTTAATAAAGCATTTTTGTTCACTTTTTATTTGTGTACTTATTCTGGTTACGCATAAAATTTTATATCCACTTTTGGCAAGTTAACAAAAAAAAAAAAAAAACTTGAACTTTTCATGTGCCCTTAATAAAGTTCAAAAGTGCCATTTAAGCAGATTACAATAAATAACGTTTTGTATTTTTTTTTTTTACAAAATATTGATATTTCAGGCATTAGAAACGTTCGTTCAGCATGTTCATAATTATAAATGACAAATTTCAAGAAATAATTGAAGTTTTAAGCACTTACTCGTACTCAGTAATATGTCAAACATAAATAACGACTTTGCATTATTATAACGAGTATTAAAATATTAACTGCAAATTATGACAAAACAAAATTTTTAATTTTTGAAAGTTCGTAAACTTATCATAAAAACGAAACATGTATAAGTATAATATTTGTATGTAGGTACCCTACAGTGACAGTCAGACGACCGACGTTGTTGGCCGTAACAAGGGTTATAAATTTCTAGCAAGTTGTTAAAGCCAATATGAAACAAATGACCGAAACTTTCTTGCAGAGCAAGCAGGATGGTTTATTGGAACAGGTTCCAATTTTGTGGCCCGTTTTGCCACACCGTAGGCAATTCCCTGAAAGGTCTTGCCCCTTACAGTTCCCTGCTACGTGTCCATAATCCAGACATTTAAAGCATCTTTTTGGTGCTACCTTTTCGCGTATTCGGCAAACCACCCAGCCAATACGTATCTTTGCCATCTCTATAAGGCGGCGAGCTATCAGTGCACTCACGCCAATTGTGGCGGTCTGTGTCCCACCGTATGCTCTCCTTAGCGACTTAACTGCCGTAGGGTGCAAAGCTTTAAATTCGTCAGATATTTTGACGAGAGCTTCATAAATATCCTCCTTAGAGGTTACTTCGTCTATATCCCTAATCTCAAGCCTGACCTCATGAGAAAGTGATCTAACCTTAGCAGCATCACCTAGCACCTCTTCTATAGCCGACCTAAATTCGCCCGTATTCTGGTGCGCGGGTCTATTCAGCTCAAACAACAGTTCACCCTTCCCTGTCTTCCTAATGCTCTTCACATTTTGACCCAGGTTGTTTAGCTTAGGGTCCCTCTTCACCTGTCTGAGAATATCCGCATAGGAAGTATCTCCACAGGTTTTAATCACTATAGCATCTGGTTTAACGGACGCTTTCTTTGTTTTAGCCCTTGGGCCAACCTTAACCCAGCCAGGATCTTTAGCACTTAGATCCGGTTTGCCAGTCAAGTTTGAGTTTATAGCCTTGGGTATAGTGTGTCCACCTACCCTGACTACTTTATTAGGGGTTGTTCCCCTATTCTTTTTAGCTCTGTTACCTTTTGGGCTTAAGTCCTCCCTTCTACGCTTTGGAGTTCCGCCCATCACAGGATTGAGCCTTGGTGGTTCGTCTGTTTGAGTATGCGTACTAGTATGTGCTTTCTTTGTACTACTAGCACTTCCACTACTCAATTCATCTGAGACCTGCATGTACAATGCCTGTATCTCACGTGACATTGTCACTATTTCCTTATGCACGTTTGAACGTGCCTTCAGGAAAGCTACGAGCTTTGAGATCTTCTCTCCTAGCCTCTGGACGTTATTTTGTCCATTTTCACTATTTTCAACGGTGCCTGGCACCGGAACGGTCCTACTCACCGCTGTAGGAGGTGATCTGGTTATCACCGATTTCTTAGCAAAAGGGTTTACAATTTCACCCATGCTCAACTCATTTATACTCTCATTATTATTATTATTATTTTTATTCATTTTTTCAGTTGGGTCCCCGCTTAAAGCTGTAGTCTCCGTTTGCCGCACACTCAATAAAAAGTTCTTTCTTTGTCCAAAACATTCCCGCATTTTCCGGGTTAAGTTAATTTTATTAAAATTTAGTTCACTTTTTGTTGAGTGAATGTGCAGTTACCCTTGTAGTGACCCCGAGGGTGGCTATGCAAGCAGTGAGTTCCTCGCGAGGGTTGACACAAGGCCTTATGAGACTTGTGTACAGAGCCAGGTCGGGAGCTGATTAGGAGTCATCTCAACTAACCCTGCACAGCCAAAAACTATTGGCTACAAACTTTGATCATACTTTAAGCCCCTGCCAGGGTTTTACCGGGACGGAGGTAGCTTCCGCATTAGCCCGTGAGCCATTTCAGCACGATGTCACTCGTGCTTAATCAGGTCACGGAATACGTCAGCTCCCAGCCCATAATCGTCTGCGTCAGGTCGTCATCCAATCCATTATCGCTGTCACACAGTTAGTTCATTTTTAACTTTTGTTGAGAACTATTCAGTAGCGCCACGAGAAGGCCGTGTGACAACTTGGTTTGAGCAGGGACAAGGATCGCTAACTGGCTACACCCGATGGGAAGCCAGCGCTTTACCTTGAACGCTCGCACCCACGCCACCATGTATGTATGTATGTTTTTTTTTTTTTTTATTCGCGGGGTGAAAAACCATCGAAAGGCACTGGCAGTGATGGTGGTTGCCAGTAGTGCGAGACTTTAACTCGCTAAAAAACACCCCTTCGCCCTGACCCAGATGCTCCCCGAGGGACTGCCGCAAGGCTTTACGTCTCGGGGTGGGAAAGGTGATACACCCTACATCTAAACTAAACTACATTGATTCTGCTGCGAATCTGTTCTAACCTACGAAGTTCCAACAGAACCAATTTTACAAAACTACAGACGTACGTCCAGTTGCACAAAGATTCCAACATGATTGGAACGATACTGCTCGGACTGATGCTACGTCCTAGGACTGTTTCTAAATATTCCCTATCACTATTAAACCGTGGACAGATGAAGAACACATGCTCAGCATCTTCCAAGACATTACCATCACAACTCGGACAGAACGGAGTACTGTCATGTCCAAAACGGTACAAGTACGACCTAAAACAACCATGCCCAGTTAGAAACTATGTAATATAGTAGTTCAAATCGCCATGCTTTCTTGATAGCCATGCTCTGATGTCTGGTATCAGTAAGTAGGTCCATCTTCCCTTGTCAGCTGTCGCCCATCTTTCTTGCCATTTTCGCAGACACGATTCTCTCAACCCAACCGTGATGTCCGAAGCGGCCTCTAGCTCGATCGGTATCATGCCGGCAATGACAAAAGCGGCCAGGTCCGATACAGTTCGGAATGCGCTACATACACGCAAGGCGATCAGCCTATACACAGGAGATATCAGGTTCACATAAGTAGGATATCTAAGTGAGCCTGACCATATAGGCGATGCATATAAGATAATGCTTCTTACTACACTAGAGAGTAATCTCCTCTGCAGATATTTTGGACCTCTTGTATTCGGCATGATCCGGCATAGCGCTGTGCATGTTTTTGATGCTTTACTGCCTATGTACTTCAAGTGCTCTTGAAAAGACAGACGAGTGTCAATCATGACCCCAAGGTATTTTAAACATTCCTTAGATTCTATGCTACACGTGCCAATATTTAGCCTGACAGTTTCCCTAGTTTTCCTACTACTAATCAGAGCCGCTTCCGTTTTATGGTCAGCTAGAGTTAGGCCCATTGATCTTAGCCAAGATCTTACGATCTGAATACTGGCGTTTGCAATGGTTTCCACCTCTAGTAACTCTTTCCCTTCACACACTAACGCTATGTCGTCTGCGAATCCAACTATCTTCACCTTTTCCGGTAGATCCAATCTTAATACTCCGTCGTACATGACGTTCCACAATAGTGGGCCAAGAACTGAACCTTGAGGCACCCCACCAATGATCTTGCGCCTCTTAGTACCTTTATCGGTATCATAAACTAGCTCTCTATCCCGGAAATAGTCCCGTACAATTGCTAGTAGATACCCTGGGATGTCTATACGGACCAAAGCATTAACTATATGCTCCCAGTTTGCCGTATTGAAGGCGTTTTTTACATCTAGGGTTATAACCACACAATACCCTTTTGTTCCATTCCTCCACCTCTTCCCTTGGATAGCTTGAGCAGCGGTTTCTACTACAACTTTGATAGCGTCCACCGCTGACTTTGCTTTCCTGAAGCCAAATTGGTTATCTGATAAACCTAGGTTAGCTTGTACGCAATCTTCCAATCTTCTGCAGATTATACTCTCCAGAAGTTTTCCACTTGTATCTATCATACAGAGCGGACGATAGGAGGAAGGGTCGTCTAGCGGCTTGTTATCCTTAGGTAACAACACCAATTTCTGCCTCTTCCAGATTGTTGGAAAAGTTCCCTGAATCAAGCATGCGCTTATTACTTTCAGGAAATAATCAGGATGGAGCTTAACAGCCTCCTTCAGTACCATATTTGGGATGCAATCTAAGCCTGTTGCCTTCTTGTCTTTGAATTTTGAGACAGCACCTTCTATCTCGACGACCGTAACCGGAGGAATGTCGAATAATTCAGCTGGATAGCTGTGTTGCCATGTCGGAGCTTCCTGTTGAGGAAAAAGATGGTCTACAATTCCGTTGAGGATATTCTCTTCTCTTGGCGGTGATGGGCCAAGACATTTAAGTTTCCTGGTTACTAGCTTATATGCTAAGCCCCAAGGATTACTATCTATTTCATCACAAGCATCCAGGAAACACCTACGCTTGCTCCTACGAATTGCAATCTTCAATGCCTTTCTTTTATCCCTATACAACTGGTGCTGCACGTTATTCTCTAACCGACCCCTCGTTCGTGTATACCGCCTTCGGGCGCTAATACACTCTGAACGCAAGCTAGCAATTTCATCATTCCACCAATACACTGGAGGCTTATTTGGCGATCTTTTTCGCCTTATCATAGCTACATTGCAGGCACTAGTGATATTGCGCACTGCCATGTCTTCTGCTGAACCAGCCATTTCCATGTTCTCCATGCAGGCTGCGAAGCTATCCTTATCAAAGGTATTTACCTTCCATCCTGTCAAGACACGTGCTTGTACAATAGCACGGGGCTGTGCGTCTTGCACATCTATTATTATAGCGCTATGATCGCTATGTGTATAGATGTCAGATATTCTCCAGTTCACTTGGGTTGCGATACTGGCACTGACGAATGTAATGTCAATTACTGACCCAGCATCACCCCTTCTGAAGATGTGTTCAACTCCATTATTGATGAGTACAACACCCAGTACAGAAAAGGCTTCCAAGAGTATTCTTCCTCTTGCGTTTGCTGAGGGACAGCCCCATTCAACAGCCCACGCATTGAAATCACCTGCTATTATTACGGGGGTTCTTCCAACTGCATCCGTTACAATACTGTCAACCCGAAAGTCTTCTATAGAATACCTAGGGGGTATATAACAGCTGTAAATAGTGATGCCAGATATAACCGCTCGAGCATATCCGCATTGCGTTGTTATTCTATCGCGTATGGTTAGCGTGCTGGTGTTCCATATTGCCGATGTACCCGTGTTATCGGAAACCCAGTTTACAGATGCCATGGTCCGATATGGCTCACTTAGAATAGCGACATCTACACTTATATCTCGAACGCTTTGCTTAAGAAGCTCCTGGGCTGCCTGGCAATGGTTGAGATTTTTTTGTATGTATGTATGCATGTATGTATGTATGTATGTATGTGTGAGAATGAAAAAAATCTGCGCAGGCCGACTTAATTCTACAAGGTGGCATTGCCGTAGCGGCATACTGACTTTTTGTCACTGTCAAAATCTATGACCTCAAACTTTTGTTTATGTATTTTATACAGTTTCTTATGTTGAATGCAAGAGTTTGACAGCATGATCACACCACAAGCTGTTCTATGTTACAATATATTTAGTGCCACCCTGGAAATTATTTGGTTTTATGGTATTTTATTAGAAAATATCCGATATTTTTCAGGTGACAGATTACTATAAGCTTACATTTTCTAATGTGGTGTTCATAAAACATAGACGAGCGAGCGACTCGTCTAAAAAATTTGTATGGATGTCACTCAAAAATTTGAGTAACTATCATACAAATTCTCTAGACGAGTAGCTCGTCTGTGTTCTGTGAACAGCACATTAAAATCTTAATTAATTTGAGCAACATATTTTTATTTTAAATCAGTTTTATGTAAATAAATTGTGCAACTTATTGCCATTTCCTATTTCTTTGCCAAAATATTTGTTTCTTAACGAGTGAAAAACCTCATAACTCAAAAACCATAGTTTCGGAAAAAATAACACATTTTACATTTTTAATTTCCATACTTGTTGAGTTTTAATTAATTTCCATACTTGTTGAGTTCTGGGATACCCAGTATGTACCCAGCAAAAACTTCAGTTGCAAAGCAATGTGTTAATAATGTTAAATGTTGATAATATTCACTACTTTTACTTTGCTTGGCATTTTAAATCATTATTTTAACATGGCGATGTTATTGGAGAAAAGTATTTACCATTCTCGCTAACGAATAACTATTTCATAATGTCATGACAAAAAAAAGTCATAAAAAAAGCTAATTACTTATAAGTCTTTGACTTATGAGTTGATGTCGATAAAAACTTATAAAATGGCTGAAGACTTTTGAATAAATGCTTAAACTGTAATAGATAATTTTATATAATATAAGAAAGACATGACTTTAAGCCATGGTGTAAGTGCTACCATTATAAATACCTTCTTACATACAATTGGCCATATTAAAAAAAATATATATATTGTATGTTCATTAAACTGTTGTTTAACAAATTTCTACAGAAAATTTGTTAAATAAGTGTTTAATAAACATACAATATTTTTTTTATATATACGGACGAATATCTCTTAAAAAAAGGTATTACAAAAGCATGTGTGCCTTTTTAAAAAGCTTTTTTGAATAAAGTACCATTCAAATTAAATATTACACTCAAAGCCCTTTTCCATTAAAATTAATTTTTAACGCCATGGAATTAAGTACTTAGCACTGTGATTAAGAATTTAGCACTGTGATGTATCATTTTAGCATTTTAAAAGTTTATAGTTATGGCAGTGCATATGTAATGTTAACATCACGTTTACACTGGGAAAACAAACGACACGAATAGTAAAATTGCCAGAACAGCAAATTTATAAAATCTACAAATATTGATTTAATACACTTTTCATTTTGTAAAGAACAACAACTTACATACGTGCATATACAACTGAAATTAGACAAGTCATTACTAAACTAATTATAAGTAATGCAGGCGGTAAATGCTGTGATATTGAAAAATATGTTCTTAGGTAAGTGTAACACATTACTAAGTTTTCGCTGGGTATGTTTTAAACATACATATAATTCGTTACTCTGTTCTATCGTTACTACAATGGATTTTGCTCCGATGAGATTAGGGATCTTGTTACCAAAACTCGCAAATTTTTATGTAGCACACGTTCATCGTCCAGAGCTCATCCATTTGTGGTCGATTGCCCGGGGAATCGTACTACGCATTGCAGAGAGAAGTCGTTTTTCAGCCGTACGCTTCGTTTGTGGAATAAGTTACTTGCAGACGTGTTTCCTGTCTGTTATAACGTTGGAAAGTTCAAATCAAATGTTCACAAACACTACTTCCTCTTTCCCCCTCCTCACAACCTATTTTCCTAGTTCCGGTACAATGCACTGCATATGTAGGGGTTATCCCCTAATTACTGCTCCAAGAAAAAAAAAAAAAAATAACGTAATTTTTAGAACATTTGATTTAAATTATTTTTTTTTTTAACAAACTAAGTGTTTCTTACAACATACTGCCGAACGAATGATGTCGAGTGACATAGTGGGCCAGGCAGATAATTTCGTAACATATTTTTTTTTTGATGTGCTACTCTAATATGTTTTCAAAGGACATTTTTTTAGTGTAGCTTTCATTTTTTTATGTGTTTAATTTCATATTTTTCAATTGTTTTGAATAATTTTTGGCATGATTTAATCAAAGCAAGCTTTTCGTATGGTCGGGTGGCATCATTTCATATGCATGCATGTGCATGGCCATGTGTAGGCATGTAAGTATGTGCATGGAAATTGTTTGCATGAGAGTGTGTGAGTGTTTGAATAGAAATGTTTTTCCTGTAAGTGAAAATTTCAACATTTATAGTGTTGGATGTACACTTTTTTTTTTTGTTTTTCCTTTTTTTTTTTTGTATTTATGCTGTTCCTATTGTGCCATTAGACCGCAGTCATTAAAATCCTTTTGTTTTGTTGCTTTTAATTTCCCAACAATTGCCTTATTTCACCAGGTTCTTTTCTCTTGGTTGTTTTAGTTTTTATTGAGGAAATGCAATTGTCGTTTTAAATGTTTTTATTTATTATTATTCTTTGGCATTCTTCTTCTGTTCAGTTTTGAATAATGTTGTAATAATATTGTTGTTGTAATTAATAATAAAAAAAAGTAGAAAAGGTAGACGACGTTTAGCCCTCTCAAGAGCATTGGAAAAATGAAAAAATTGCAAAATAAAAATAAAATAATAATAATGAAAATGTATTTATTCTAGGTCGCTGGTTCAAGAAGAACAAGACCAAGAAAATGGCAAACAAAAAAATGCTGGAAAAGGAAATAAGGGAAAGAAAGTCTAAAGGAAATATAAATGCAATTGAATAGAACTGAAATGTAATTAATATCCTTAAGTCTTTGAACGGAACGATATGAAGTTCTGTGCATATAAATACTGGTTTATGAATGTCTTGCAAGATGGAAACATGATAAATTATATAAAATAACATTTACCATTTTGTCCGTAAGTTGTTGAGTATTGAACGAGAGGCAGTAGTGCTTGCTGTTAGCTGAGACAATTTGTAGTTCTTCTTTTCTTTAATTCAATACTGCCACTTCTGCTGATAGTGACGCAGCGGCACCAACAGTCGTGTCGTTAAAAACTTTAACAAATCTTTAATATATTTTTTTTCACACGGACTGCTGTTGCTAATGACAAGTGAGTGTGGCTGGTGGTAGTTTTCCTTCTGAATCTGTGTAGTTGCTTTTTTGGCGTAAAACTCTTTTCCTTTTTCCGAAAATGGATACAGACGAAAATATATGCGTATATAAGTATGTGTGTAAGTATGTGTACGTAAAATAATAGTAGTTACGTTATATAGGCGTATTGTTGTTGTTGTGCTTGCTGCTGCTCAAAAAGCGAAAAATTCTTGTTTTGAAATAAAAATCATAGAAATCGTTAAAGAGCATATAATTGAAATTTATGTGTTTTTAAGAAACAGTTTTCCTTTTTGCTAATTTTTAGACACGTTTTGAAAAACCTTTGCCTTTTTCACTGAGTATTCACTTTCTTGCATTATTTTCTTTTCATTTTTTCACTATTCTCTTTTTTTAATTTGCAAATTTTCTTTTTTTTACTTATAGGTATTTTCCATTTTATTTGATTTTTACCCAAAATTCAACTAATTCTTATGACATCGTTTTTTCTATTAGATTTTTTTACACGATTTTTATTTATTTTTTGTTATAAAATCCTTTTAGATAATAATTAAGTGATTGCAAATTTCGGAAGACCAGCTCTTACGCATTACTCGCGTAATTTTTTTCTATCCTCTTCGTTGTCGTCGCCAAGTCTGTAACGTTCTTAATTCTTAAATTTTATATATTTTAAGGATTTTTCTTTCATGTTTTTTTATATATATTTTTTTCATTAAATTCGGTGTAAAAATATTCCGCTCAAAAAAACTGAACGTTACGTGCACTTGCGACTCTCAGAGCAAACTGTTATTGCATGACTTTAAATATAGTAACGAGACGACTAAAACCTTGATAAGTTTAACAGAAGAGTAACCACAAGCATTCCAACACACTGTTTTCATTTCATTGTTTTAAAGAAACCGTTACTAAAATCAATCTACATGTGTAAGAGAGGAATAACGGTAAATAACATAATGTTAGAATATATTAGCAGAAGTGGCATCTCCCTGATTTCGTCATCGGTGTTTGTAATGCTAAACAATTGTTACCACCCCGCATAAATATAACGAGCCGGTGAATGGATGTGTGTTAATGTTCTTAAAATGTGCAATTTTTTTGGAAAGGGATTAGTACGGTTTGGTGAATACTTTTTGGTTTGTGCATTAGCTAAATATATTCAAACTCACCGTGGAATATAATAAATATACTTGCTTTATACAGTACATTATCAGTACAGTGAAGAAACTTGGGGTTTTCTTTCGTTAAATTGAAATCACTGAGGAAATAAAAAATATATCGCTCATTAAACCAAAACAGTTACAAGACAAAATTGATCATACAGCCATGTTCCGAGAAACAAGCATTCTGAAGCCGCAAAGCGTTCTGAAAAACGCTTAAATGCTTTTCAGGTGTTCTAAGGAACTCGCGTTTTACTGGCGTCTTGGAATTTTTCCGAAAAAATACAACATGTGTTTTAAATACGTATATATGTATGTATGTGTGTATATGATATTTATATAAAATGAAAAAAAAAATTGACAACAAATAATTTTTAATTTAATTTTTTTAATTGAAAATGTGTAAAATCCTTCCCTCTTCTTATTGAAATAAAAAAAACATATTAAATTTTCATTGTGAATAATTTTATTGCCTTTTGCGAGCAATCAATTCACTTCAATATACACATGCGAGTTGAAGTCGCCAATTTTAAGCGATATGCGTTTTCCAGAACACCTATTTAGTGACTTCAAAACTGAAGTAGCTTTTTTCGTTATACTTTTCTCATAACACCTATTTGAAAACGGCAAACTTAAGCGATTTGCGTTTCTCAAAACATGCCTGATAATCTCAGATATCATAAACCAGTTCACAGCATAAATCATTATTTTTCCCGTCCCTCATTCTTTTCGCACTTTAAAAATATAGTAATATCGTCGGTACGATTTTTAATTGCGAAAGTGCGCTTGTGAGGAAACGATTGTATATAATTCAACTAAATAGTTTTATCTCGAGAAAAAAGTCCTTTCAATAATACTCGCCACTTAATTGAAAAGTCCCAACTCAGAATTTTTTCTTATTTCCAAAATTACAGCACAAATTTAAAAAAAAAGTAACCCGTTTTTTAAGAAGGACTTTTTAGCCATAGCTATAAATTTTATCATAAAATAATGTTCAAGTTTCCCAAAATGCTTCTTGCATCTTCCGAAAAAGTTGGAAACAAACTGTTTTTCTTTTTCATTTTTATATATGGATTTTAAAATGATTGTTAAATTGAAAGGCCTTTTAAGGGTTTGGACATAAAAAACTAAAAGACAAATTTGAGAACGCATTTAATGTTACTTATTAGATGTTTTTTTAAAGATTCATAACTTCAACACTGTAATTATTTGATAAACCATAATAGTTGCTTTTCGCTTAAGGGCTAAATAAACTACACAAACTGCTTGCCAAACACACGCTTTTCGCAGGCGCCCAAACCATACAAATACAACATATGCAAATGTAATTTAATCACACATACACATACAAATTAATTCGTTTTTCTTTGTTTCCAATGAGAGTAGACGGCCATTGTGTTGCGGTAATTTGCTCGCCATATGAAGTTTGCAAGATACAAATTGTTTTACCCCCTATTTCTTGATATTCTGTTTTTTAATCCTTATTTCTTTAATTTGCACAATAAGGGCCATTATTACAACTGACGATAAGTTATTATTAGGATTTTATCTTACAAATAATTATTTTTTGGTTATTAGAAGTTAACATTAATCTGAAAAGTTACTGATAACTTAACAGCAGGCTTATCATCATGGTAAATTTCAAAGTTAACTTTAAGCATTTGAAGCTGCTATATTTTCTGCTGAAAATGTTGTAACTTCAGTTGTAAAAATAGGAATATTTAATGGTGATTTTAATGTTCACGTTAACTAATGTTAAGGTTAACTATCAGGAAGTTTATCGTTAGGTTGTAATAATGGCCCTAAAAGTAAACTTTTACGCCATTCTAAACATTACAACAAAAAAACATTTTCTTGATTCACTCTGTATGTTTCTTTTTCCACCACCTCACTCTACAAAAATTTCATTAAAATGACAAAATTTACACACACATTTACAATGTTTGCACAAAAATAAAAAATTTTTGATTTTGGCGCAAACATGCATTTGGAGTGTGGATAGTACACAAGCTTGGCGGATTCATTGTCCTATATGTCTTCATCAAGGAAGATGGTCAGAATGTTACTGTCAATAGTGGATTGTTAGGGACAGGGTTAGACATTTTTTTTTGTACCTGAATTACCTGCCATTAACCTTGCTGGTATATGGTTCCATGCAGCGTGCGCTACAGTTAATTTACCTAAAGAAGCTGTTGAATAAATAATTTTATGTAATGCCCCAATTAATTGGCCACCATGATCGTCTGATTTAATAGCATTGGTGGTGTTGTGAAAAGGTTTACATCAGCACCTGCCTTTAGGGCCTTATCTGATGATTGACCAGTTCCACGGAGTGAATTATTCACGATTCACCAGCGCCCACGTGTGGCTGACTGGGCGTACACAGGTTGCAATTTTTGCCATATAATCCCTCCTGTATGCAATTTCCCAGCAATCAATAGAAGACAAGGCTTAATGAATTAGTAGGCCGAAGCCCACTAGCAGCATCAACCCTTAAACCAACTCACCCATCAACCATCACCACTGGTTCCTCACAGTACAGGTATCTGTTGTAAAGGCAACAGATCCTCGGGAGTTTATTAGTCCCCGAAAAAAGTCACTCCAAGCAATTATCAAGGATACTAGCACCCCCTTCCTGCGTTTTACGTGTCAACCACAGCCAGAGCGTTTCAGCCAAGAACCACTCGAGGGCTATGCTGATGCCAGTTCTGTCAATTTAAACCCTTGGTAAGGGTTTCGGAAGCCAACACAACATAAGTCATACAGCTAAAGTTTTATTTGCTGCAACAAACGAGGAACCCCTTCCCCTCTTTACCCGAAAAACAGAGTGCCCTGGTTAGGAATACGCCAAGGCAAAACCTGTTCCCCGGGGGGAGCATTAGAGGGGCTGTGTAATGTTACTTGTCCACGACGATACACCAAAGGCAATTGAAGAGCTGGAAATCTACACTCGAAGAGTTATTGGTGAAATACGGCCGCAAATGCTGCAAAAAGTTTGTGAAGAAGATTTCTTTACGCCAGCCATATCAGCCCCATGAAGCTCAATGTTTTTCAAAATATTTCAAGCGTTGCCCAGACGTATCTATAATGAAATCTCAAACAAAACAAAAATCATCTATCGGCTGTTAAATGAATTATAAAATACTGCCTGAAATTAGGTAAATGTACATATGCGATCCTGTTAGGAACAATTTATTTTACATGTAAAGGGTGATGTTAATTTTGAATAAAAGACAAATTATTTAGCAGTTATTGTCATTTCTTATTGTTAAGATGATATTAGTACGGTTCAATTGTGTATGGAACAAAAAGGCAGCACACCTTCCTCCGATGGTCCAAATTTTCGATGACGTTGAGGCATAATTAAGGTTCTATGCCATTAATGTGTCGAATTATCTTATCCGTTAGCTTTTGAATTATTACTGGCTCATCAACGTACTTGTACACAATTTTTCTTTCAAATAATTCCAAAGAAAGAAGTCCAACGGCGTCAAATCACATGATCTTGACGGCCAATTGACATCGCCACCACGTGAGATAATACAGCCATTGTATTTGTCGCAAGCCATTGTTTTGTTAGCTGTGCCGCAAGTGGCACCGTTCTGTTGAAACCACATACGTCCACAACAATATCTTCCAATTTGGGTCATAAAAACTTCGTTACCATCTCACTATAGCAAACACCATTCATGCTGTCAGCCCATAAACCTGACAGAACAGTCACTCTTTTTGGGTGCATTGGGTTTTCGACAATCACATCGATTATCATTCGCCCAAAGGCGGCAATTCTGCTTATTGACGAATCCACTGAGGTGAAAACGTGCCTTAGCACTAAAGATGATTTTGCTCGAAAATTAATCGCCCATTTTCATAATAAGAATAACTTTAACGCGTTGTTCGAGTGTGTATCTTTCTACAGTTCAAATTGAATTAGTCTGAAAACTTGACGTTTAGGTGTGGTTCACATTCAACCTCACTACGCAAACCTGCTTATTTTAAAAGGCAGTTCTCAGCTAGTTCGGTATAATTGTCAATTATTTTTCTTGCCTGAAGAACATGAAATATCATATAAGAATATATTCAAAGCACTTTTAATCATCTCATAAAAATTTATTTTATTTCGAGTTGATTTGTACAAATTAACTCATCTTCTTGTCGCAGATTGAGAAATATTTTGGCAAAATCATACGAAAGGCAAAATGTTCACATTAAACGGCATTAAACAGAAACCACAATCTTAAAATTGACATCATAAATTAAAATTATTTCCATCCCTCTACACTTCAAGCCACCACAACAAACCCTTAGAACCGAGTAAAAAGAAAAAAAGGTGATGAGGTAGGAAGGACAGATTTCAACTATTGTTTCAAAATGAAACTCCACACAACCACAACCATTTACAACCAAACGCATACAGCCTAAAAAGGACGTCCATGAAATGAAAAATAACGAAAGGGGCGAGACGCAACCATCAACAAGATTATTTCGCATAAAAAATTAAATTGATTCTCGCTAAAAGTCATACAAAACAATGGAACAGATACTTCGATAAATAGACAGACAGGCAGGCAGACAGACAGAGGAACAGGCAAAACAGGCGGTTAGAAACTAAATAATAAAACTCAAAGGCTAACAAGGACTTTGAGCTAGAAATTTAGAAGTATATACAATAAAATCCAAAAATAAACCACCAAATTTAATTTCCAACAAACAATTCAGTGCTCGCAATATTACAATGAGCACCACTCATAGTTTGTTGGCAGAGAAAAAGCAAAACAAAATTGACATCAATACAAATTTTAATACAAAAGTTTCCAAAACACTTACAGAAACAGAACAAATAAAACAGCCTAGACTGACGGCGATCACAGGAAATTTGTCCACAATGAGATCGACCTTTTATCACGTTCTACGATTGTGACAATGATAATGATGATGCCACGACTACAAAGAATACACACCGGGTTTGGAGAGGAATATTTCAAGATTTATAATAACAAGTACGATACCACAAAATATATTATTAACCATTGTTGACATTACATCTGTAAACAGTGTGAGCGAAAGTTATTCAAACAAAATGAAAATTTTCAACGACACTGAGTTGAAGATAAAGGGTAAATCTTTTATATTGTATGATTTGTTAACACATTAAGATGGCTGATCATGACAGTAATGTGATTGACAATAATTGGTTTGCAATAACAACGCTGTCGACTATACCGTGACAATATTCAAATATTCGGTCATGGCAGTAATATTCATACGAGTAGTTAGAATAATAATGTAGTAGATCTGTTTGGGCTTAAACATCATCCAAACACAATAAAATAAAGAAATACATTTTTAATATCAAGGAAATGTGTAATGGATAGAAATCGTTATGATATTAATGTTGCTGCCACCACTGGCGTGTGTAACACCAATCTTTAGAGCCAATCTTCACGAACTTAGTATTTGCAACCTATTTAGCAAAAAGGCTATCATTATTGATTCATTGTGCCTTTACCTAACCCTTCAAAGGCTTTTTACTTCAAGCAATAGGACTAAAGGCCTCATTAGTTTTTGCTTTCTGTTGCCGTTCTGTGACGTTCATTTCTGTAGCAAATATTTTACAACTACTTTTTCCGTGAAAATATTCAGCTGTTTTTTACAGTAGAGCATAGATAAAAGAAAAACATTGGAATGAAGAATAAAATAAATACATAAATATTATCTTGTGTGAAAACACAAAAAAGGAACATATTAATAATTTAATTCAAACTACCCACTTCTTTCTCACAGAAGTTTATGACACTTCTTATACAAAATATAATTTATTCCTTGCTAAAGTAATATTCTTTTGACCATCCATAGTTGCTATTTCATAAAAATGTATTAACTTTTAAAAATCTTTAATAGAAAGAAATTTGTTTAGCTTTCTACAAAAAAAAATTATATACATTCGAATAAAAAATTAATGTTTCCATACCTGAAAAAAGTAAAACATACACATATCTGGCCGTCACTTAACGTTGAATTCTATTTTCAAGAGATTAGTCCGCAACGGAACGGAACGAAAAAGTAAAAACAAACCATGCACATATAGTTTATATTGAACAGAAACAAAACAGAGTCAGAACGGAAAAGAACGTACAAATTAATTCTGCCTTAAATCTTTCAATGGAAGTGTTTGCAAGTCCTTTTTACCCAATGTATGTGCTTGCAGCCTGTATCTCCTGCACGTAGGGAAAGATATATGGTTGACATGACAACATGTAACCAGATAATTATCACAATAACGCGTTCTGATATTTTTTTTTGTAAATTCCCGAAATCAGTTTATAGGAATCGCCAAAATCTCCCACTTCACCGGAAACAATATAAACAGATAAATATTCCACGGCCAAACCACGCACTGAATTTGATAAAATTTTCCCATTAGGTTAGCGAAGCAGTTCCGATTTTTTAGAAATTCCCAAAGTCGACTTCAGAAAACGTCCCTCGGAAGCAATATGACAACTTTAATTTTTGCACTAAAGCGAATGACCATTTATAATTTAGATAAATGTTCCACGACAAAAACGAGCACCGAATATGAAAAACCGGTTATAAACTGGTCAGAGAAGTAGTTTCGAATTTTTTGGGAATTCCCAAAATTGACTTAATGAATCCCCGAAATCCCCCACTTCCCCGGAAGCAATACAGCAACTCCAATTTTCGCACCAAAGCAGCAAAACTGCATTATATAATAATCACTCATATGGCATGAATATCGAGTGTTGCAAACATACTTACAAACAAACAAACATTCAAACACACAAACAAACAAACACACATGCACGTGAAACTAATATAGGCGTGTTAAAAATACAAAATTTTGGTGTTGTATACAAGTATATTTTGAAATTAATAAACGGCAAAAATAGAATTACAGAAGTACTACTAGTAAAATATTTATGGCAAAGTATACTATAGTTAAATCCATAACAGATCGTTCTGAACAACAATAAACAATGTTATAGTATATATACTAGTATTTTTGCAAACAAATATCATACATCGTTTTTTTAGCTCCAGCGCCCCATAGTAAGTTATCAAGTGTTCATTGACTCCTCTTTCTTCCTCGCTGCAAATATCTGTGTTGGAAATGATTATGCGTACAGATGCTTAAGGTTGAGTTATGACTGCATTCTTCAGTATTCTATTCCTTTTAGCGTCCTAAAGATATATACAGTTCGTTTCCTTATTTATTTATTAAGAAGACACTTGTAGAGACAAACACTAGAATGGGTTCAATGATAGCTCTCTCACCTGCGTTTTGTGGTGTAGATACCTGCTCATTTATTTATTTATTTATTTATTCTCATTTATTTATATTTCCTGCACAACAGACTAAGTCTTATAGTTACAGCACAGGATTTTGTATGTGTACAAGTAGTATTAAGATGTAATTGAAATTAGGTAATTAAAATAAGAATAATTTAGAAACTAAATAATTTGATTGAAATAATAGAAAAAAACTTGAATTAATTACTCAAAAAATAAAAAGGAATTTCCTAAAAGATATTGCGTTAGCTAAAGATTTGATTATTATATTTCTTGTCTTCTTCAATCCATAATTATTGATCACAGCAAATTTGTATTGTAAAAAATCCTTCTTAAGAAAAAAATTAAGAAAAGGAAAAACTTGAACTAAAAACCTGTTGTACATATGTACAAAACAAACAATTTTTAATTTAAAAAATTATAAAAAAAGTTCAACAAAAATTTAACAAATTGATATTGCGTTATTGTTTAGCTGTTGATTATTTGGAAGAGCATTCCAAAGACAAACAGCGTTAATGAAAAATTGCCATTCAGAAACAAGTCATCGAAATTTGGGAACAATAATATTTCTACGTCTTGCTGATTTAGCGAATATTATTTCCTCAAATAGATATTTCGGTTCTCAGCTTGTATAAAAAAAGCACTCTTATCTCAAGAAGGTTTCTAAAGTTAACTCCATAGAGATTCTTTGAGTATGCAGAGACCAGCTCACGCTTTTTGAGTTCATAAATATATCTTATGATGTTGTCATATAAGACTTCAAGTTTCTTCTCACTTACGCAGTCACAATTATCACCAAGTCCTTGATATTTTGGGAGCTATACCGGAGTAATCTGCTTCTGATTCGCTAGTTAATTTAACGTACCATGGCATTTAAATACCAGCTTGGGTGTAAAAACACAAGTACTTAGGGCTACTGGTCATTAACTATCGTATAGTATTTCTATTATTACAACCTTGTGGATAGGACTTCTACCGTTTCTCTTACTGCATATAGTTGCACTTGGAAGATTGTAATACTCTTCGTCAATGTTATTTCCCTGCGTGTACAACTTTTGCGAACCATACTGCAACCACCTTGAATGCAACTGGTGAATACTTTCCAGAATAAGTACAAGTGTAGTTTTGTATGAAGCACTCTTCTTGGTTAATTTTGTTAAAGCTCCACTAACATTTTTGTATGAATTACAATTGGTTACACTGTCTCATCGCCACATCAGTTAAAGAATGATAATAAAACAAACAACGTAAGAAAAATAGTCATATATACATTATATAACTTTTATTAAACATCTTTTCTAACATAAAATCAAAAAAAGAAAAAAAAACAATTAAAACCGAAAGAAAGTCAACTGCTTTCAATAGTATTATATCCAAGTGCGTATTTCCATTGTTCACTTCTTCAGCTCAGCACACATGCTGCTACACTTTCTTTGCCACAAATTGGCTTTGTTTCAATATTATTTATGGTTACATTTCGATCAGATGATCACGAATATGAGCATGATGATGGCACTCTTTTGTTCATTTATTCCCTTAAATAAAGATCACAGTAAAAACAAACAAAAAAAGATAAGTGAGAAAAAAGATTGCAATATAAATTTTGTGGTGCTAAAATTTGTTTTTGGCAGTAGACTTTTTGACGCCTTTATACTCATAATACGAAATATGTACGTTTAGAATTAAGCATTTTAAATTGATTTAATTACGGATTTATTTAATTGAGAAACATGTTTTCGTTTTGCCAGTTTCAATTACAAGGTGGAACTAATTTGTTTCAAAGAACCCATGTTTGTAGAATTGAGTTGTATCATAAAAAAATAAATGAACAAAGAAGAAGCTGTCTTGCTTGGTGTGATGTTTTATTGGCTTAATTAGAAAAAATGGAACTCGTTCTCAAAAAGTTCTATTTTTACAGTTCTAAAGTCTGAAACGAAAAAGATATATTTTTCAATTTCGAAAATGTTGAATTGAAATGTTTTTTTTTTTTTATTTTTCCCTGACTAACAGACATTTGAAGAATTGCAAATAATATCTTGCTGTTTTGGGCTGAATCGAATTTAACCCACAGTTCTAGTAAGTGATCTTTAGCTGTCTGTTTCATATTATCGAAAGTCAACGTTCTCCGTTTCTGTTAGACGTACTGAGTATAAAGCATCCAACAACTGAATCATAGAGCTTCTGTTCAATTTATTTATTCTAGATACGCTTAAAAAAATATAGATAAAATAAATACTTTTGTAAATGGTATAGTTATATATCACTCTGGCAACAAAATAGAAAAAATAATGCAAATCTGCAAAAAGCCTACAATTTTGTTGATCTTGTCAATTAATACGCAAAAATTTGAAACTATTTTTTCAGGCTGCCTGTTAATAAATGAAATTATGATATAAAAATGAGTTGTAAGCAGTTTGAAATAAAACCTCCTCTCCATAATTGTATATTCTCTAATAAAGATGTAATAGAATACTTACGTGATTATATATTTCGACAAATGTGATATACAGGTAATTAGTTTAATCAAAATATTTATAACCGAAGGTAAAAAGAATAATGTACTAATTTCTAATAAGACCTTTTTTAATATACGCAGGTCCAATTTGGTTCAATGTATAACCTTCGAACATTAGTTAACACGAAGTTAAGAGGTTTTGAAAGAAAATGATTAAGAGATTGTACTTCGTTATATAGAATCCGAGAAAGTGGATATACGAAGCATATTTGTATACGAGTAGATAATTTTATAGTTAATTTAATCCGAAATTACATCTTAAGACGTTTGCAATGTAATGAAAATAACCTTATAATGGATCCGTTTTACATAAACGTATACTAATTATTAAATCTTTACAATGCGAACTAACAATAAGTATTCAAATCTTAATACTAAACACAAAAAATTAGTCTGGTCAATGCTAGACAAAAAGTTCTATTTTGCGTGAACTATGTCGGTAAAATTAGATATTTAACGCTCCAATGGTGGCAAAGGTAACCCCTTTTTCTTAACCAAGGCAACTAAAATTAAGTATGTTGCGTGCAAGAAAATTTGTGTGAAGTTCCAGTTTATTGATATACCTTGAAGTGTACTTAGAAAACTCGACTTTTACCTGTGGAACACATAGATCCCTCTAAGCTCGTCAGTTTTTTACATACCATGGAGCTGCAGTAATCATGCAAAGAATTTGGTTTTAGCGCCTTCGAAGTTTTTCGATGTTTGACGTTGAGGCGGTGCCCCATAATTGAATTCCATAGCACCATAGACTTTAGAATTGCACTGTATAACAAAAGTTTGCAATCCAACTTCAATGTAGAAATTCTGCCCATAATTAATTGCGGTGCTTTTAGTTTCAACTGAGCGAATTTTGCATCAGTGTGAGTCTTCCACATTAGCCTACGCTTGAGATGAATACTATGTACCATTACTGTATTGCGAAATAGGTAAGTTATTAATTTGAATATTCGAACACGTTTGTTTACACAGTGAGAATGTAATTTTTCAATGTGGATTCCGGATCTCGTTGGCATATCAATGACATAAATCAAAAACTCCTGTTTCGATTGGCTGAGTGGGGCTTGTAAAATCACATTCTCTGATAACAAATTTCCGACCATAGAAGTATCTTTCCAGCAGCTTGTGAGTGTTTGCAGGTAAATTTAACTTTATTTTGTGCCTGCGAAATGTCAACGAATAGATCTGAACAATACATTTTGTCCTCAAAAGCCTTATGACATTTATTAGTCTATGTGTTTGTTCTATGGTGCTGGGTTTATCCCAAAATGCGATTTGATTATTAAATTATTACATCGTTCAATATTGTAGTCAACAGTTTTGAAATTGTAGTAGACTTATTGGTCTATATGATTCTGCTTTAGTGGGACCCTTTCCTGATTGGGGTATCATAGTAAACATACACACTTTCCACTCTGCAGTATAATATTCGATACGTACGTGTAACAACATTATTGTGAACCAGCTCAAGATACGTTCTTTATTATCCTTGTATAAACCGACCAAGCGACCGAACATTCCTAAAATACTTGTGTCAAGGGCATATGGTGAAAAAGTGTGGGACATAGTTCTGCAAGCTAATTAGTCAACACCAATTGATATAACCTCCAATTGAATTTAACATGTTAACCACAGGAGAAAACCTAAAGCCGGAAGGACTTGATGACAGAGATCAAACGGACAATTGAACTGACACACCCGCAAACTCCGCAACATCCGCCGTATTATCTACTGAAGCTATAGATTTGCCTTCCACTGATTGAGCAGCCACCGTTGCAAACCTTGCAATTTATGACATTGATGAACATTTAAGTAGTGTCACAAAAGCTTCAAAAATGTCAGCCAAGGTAAGTAACTCATCAGTGAAAAAATCTGGACGATAATTTAACAAGCTTTAGAAGATTGGACTTCATTAAATTCGAACCAGAGGTTCAATTCCTCGCATAGTTGTCGGCGGCGGCGGCTGGGCAAAAAGAAGGTCAGCGACGGCTAAAAGCCGGCTGTAGCCGACATATGTGCTTTTTTCGCATACATGTAGCAATATTTTAATGTATGAATATATCACATGCCAAAATATTACTTAAACAAGTACGTTTTTAAATTCATAAAAGTTTGACGCTAATTAGGTATCTACAAATTTATATCACTGATTTACTCAAACGAAGTCATAGTTTAAAATATACACATAACTTTTTCGTGCCAACAATGAAGAATTGTTAACAATACTATCCTTTGTACTGTTCCATAAACTTATTCAAATATATTTTGATCTGCCTCTTTTAAGAGCTATTTTCTAAACATACATATTTCCTAAGACGAGTATGGAAACTAAAAATTTAAAATGTGTTCTTTTTTCGATTCTATTTTTTTTTTTAGTAAATGAGCGATATGTTAATATGTACTATGAAATAATTTTTGTGATTTTTAGTTATAACATAACCTTCAACTTGTATGTTATATGTACTTATTTTTGATGGAATTCCTTATTAAGAAACAAATACGAGAATTTTGAAAAATAAATAGTAAATAACGACACGTTGCTCAACTTATTTACACAGAATTGATTTTAAATAACAATATGTTGCTCAAATTAATTAAGATTTAAAGCAAATGTAAGCAGATTACTATAATGTCCCCAGAAAAATATCCGATCTGTTCTGATAAAATACCATAAAATCAAACAATTTCCAAGGTAGCACTAAGTGTATTGTAACTATAACAAGAAACCGCTTATGGTATGATCATGCTGTCGAACTCTTATATAAAACAAAAGAAACTGTATAAAATGCATAAAAAAAGCCTTGAGGTCATAGATTTTGATAGTTATAAACAGTCATTATGTTGCTACGACAATGCCACCTTGAAGAACTACGTCGGCTCAAGCTGTCGATTATGTAAATACGGCGGCCGAAAATAAGCCGATTTCAGTCGCCATAACGGCGGTGGCTGGACAAAGTAAAACAAGACCGGCGGCAGCTCAAAGCCGGCTGTCAGCCACACGAATTGAACCTCTGATTCGAACTTCGCCTAGATCACACCAGAGCGACACATGAACCTATATTAAACCACAATATTACAAAATTTAGCAAATGTAATATTTCCTATCAAACACAACCTTGCCACCTCCTCTGAGCATGTCAGAAGACTTCTAATGTCCGAAATAGTTCTTTTAAAGATACCGATTCCTTATATCCACTTTCTCATACTTCTATACAAAATATTTCAAATTTCTTGAAAAACCTAATCTGCACAATGTAATTTAAGCAAAATAATAATTCAAACAATTGAGTTTTTATTCACTATTTTAGCTACTAACAGTGAGACCAATAAAAAATTATAAATAGCTTGTTTTCTGTGTTTCCCAGCTATCTATATGTCGACGTTTCATAGGAGCTACCCTACTTTGGAGATTTTTGAAAAATATTATCAAGTTGAATGTTTGAGAATATCTTTCGAAAATTTCCAAAGTCTACTGATGATTAGGGTAGCTCCTATGAAATGTCGCCATATAGATAGCTAGGAAACATAGAAAACAAGCTATTTTTAGTATTTTAATCGTAAAATAATAATAATTTTAAGCGTTTTTTCCTTTTTTCTGGTTTAGCTGATAAGACAATATCTTTTATAATTAAAATAACGTTTTAATTATTGTTGTACCCGACGTTTCGTCGGTTTTTTGTCAACTTCTTCAAGGGTTATTCTATTTTATGTCGAAGTAAATAATTAAAAAAAAAAAATTTATAATTATATGCTGTCGATACATATACTTTTTAATCAATTCAATTATTAATTAATTAAAATGTTTTTAAATGTTCATACAAACTTAATATTGCTAATGCAATTAACGTTTAACAGCAGCTGACAGGAAAGTTGTTCTTGTTATAGTTTTACAAAAATGGGAAAAATTGGGCATTTGAAAAGATTTGGCTTATATATAATACAAAGAAGAAATTGATATTATTTGTTTATTTATAATTATTTATAATTTTATTTATAATTTTATATTCAAAACTTATACTCAACTTGACTCGCCACCTTTTGTTTGCATTTGTTTACATTTGAGTTGTCAAATTTGAACAAAGTATGTTTATTGGATATTATTGTGCTAACTAAACATGGCTGCCACAGGGTTGCTTATTTAATTTTACTAAATATTTGAACAATTAACTGTTAATTGGCAATTAAGTTAATTAAAATTGTGCATGGGTAATTAAAACCAAATAATGCGTTAATTGCAAAATTTTAATTAAAAGTGTATGTATGAACAGCATCTTAGAAAAAAAAGATAGAATTAACGCAGACTGCTTCGACAATTTTGAGCCACCCTCTACAATTCATTGTAAGCTTATACAAACCGATGAAACTAAAATGAAATTTTTAAGATGTTTCCTTTTTTTATTTGTTTTTGGTTTTTTTTTTGCTTATATAAGCCGAAATGTAATTGAAAATGGCAACATCTCATAAACCTTTACAGCAACTCAAATAAACCGAAAAATATACAAAAAACCCTTAATCAATAATAGTTTTTGGTGGCGGCGGCGTTTGATTATAATCATGAAATGTTATTGAAAAACAAGTTGCTTTAGCAAACGCTTGTGTCATGTTCCTTAAGTATCATTTACAAAAGCCAATAATTGTAGTTATTTGCACATATACAATGACACAAACCCACACACACACACATGAAGAGATTTTATGTGTTTGCAGAGATTTTGCTAAATTATCCTTTCAAAGCATTGATGTTTTAAAAGGCATTTGTGACAATCTTTTGATAGTAGTTTGTTTGCGTTGAAAGAGAAATGTGACACAGCAGGTCCTTAAGAAGGATGCCGACAGTGCTCGTTCCTTCTCCCTTCCTCTGTTTGTTTTTGCCGCACCAACACTAAAAACTACTAATCACTTTCACTAAACGCGACAAAAAACAAGAAAAAAAATACAATAAAACACAAACAACTCAATTTTTTTATGAGTTTTTATTTCATTTCAATGATGAATATACCTTTTGACACCTTCTGCAAACGGAAAGAAGTACAAAAAAAGAGAAAAAAAAACAAAGCGTTTAATTTAAAAACTGGTTACAATAAAAAGAAACAAAAAAGATACCTCTTGAATGTTTGTAATACTTGAGCATAAAATGACACTTTTGGAAATATAAGCAATTTTTTCTCACTTTCGCATACCAACAGGTTATAATTTAATTTCAAACATGATTATATTGGCATCTTACAAGAAACATTTTATGTACTTTAGGGCTCTGATAAGTAGTTTAAAAAAAAATTGGGATCACAAAAAACTCAACAATTCAAAACAATCAGCAGCAAATTTTTCACTTTTCGATTGAAAAGAATTCTTTGAATTTGACGCACTTGCAAAGAATTGTCAATTGTCATGCTTTTCAAATATAGAGAATTTAATATAAATTGGCTGGTAATTTATAATTCCATTATAATGATTTCAAGTTGTTGTTTACTTTTGTGAGAAAAACACACTCCTTGATATAATAAAAATTATTTTAATATTTTTGAAGAAAATTTCCTTGCATTAATACAAAAAAAAAAAAATTAAAAAGAATCTAAAGAAAGGAACAATTTTTTAAGCCTGCATTTCGGTTTTATTTAAAACCAAAATTTAAACAAGTGTTTGCCATTAGTAAAAGTAAACGTATTTACATATGTACGTGATAAGATTTGGTGGTGGCTTGTCAAGTGTTCAACTTTCAGTCAAAATGTATGTTTCTTTACTCTACCTTAGAAACTCGCTAGAGGTCGATTTATGCGATAATCGTTCCTGTATTTTAAAACTGGATAAATATGAGTAATATTGAGAGATCAGTATGCTTCCGCTTCTTCTCTTAATCTTTATGTGAATGCTTTTATATCAGTATTAAATAAAAAAGATGTGTAAAAGACCCAAAAACTATAAAGTGTAAAAAGTCCAACTATTTTTTTCGTAAAATTAAATGCCAATTAGTTACTCTTACAAGGCGCCGATTCTGGTTTTGCAAAATAAAGAAAAAATCTTTTTCGTTTTCCTAAAAGCTTTTTATATTATCATTTCACAATTACACAAATAGCGATTCCCGTTCTTTTAATGAAAGAGCCATTGTCGCCGTGAAACGTTTTTATATAAAATGTAAAAACCAAATGCAGATATCGAAGCTCATCAGTTTTGAACCAGCGTAGGTCTTAAACGAGTTTTTTTACTGCTTGAGTCGCATGTTTTTATTTTTAATTAAAGTTTTTTAGCCACTTTTGTCTGATATAATATATTTAAAATTTTTCGTATGAGAATGCATATACTACTCGTAATAGGCATAGTAAGGAAGGTTCACAACACGGGGTCCAACAATGTAGGACACTATTAAAATTATAAAATCGTGGGGTGCGTGAAATTTGTAGCAAGAGCAGTGTGGCCATACCCAAATATATTTCACAGCTAAATCGGCTTAAAAATAATCTTAAGCTGCCAAAAAAAAAGAATAAAAATTTAACTGAGTTATATATTTGATATTTTAGTTAACATATCTTTAAAAATTATTTATTTTCCATAATTCTTCCCTATGAACACTTATATACAATACAAACTGATTAAGAAATAATACAAATTTATTAAACATAGTCTGAAAATTATAAAACAAATACTAGGTTTTGTACTCGTATGGTGACTCCTTTAATGATTCAAGATACAAACTGGGTATATTCTAGAAATATGTTCTCAAAAATATTGGAAGTTGGTCGTAAATTGGGTACCTTTAAGAGCCCTCTGGGGCTAGTGAGGACGGTTGACTCTAAAATATTAGAAACTAATGTTTTGTATGGGAGCCCCCTTAATTAGGGCAGCTAGAGCGTAGATATATTCACAAGAAATGTAGAGGGAAAATATTAGCTAAGGTCAGCCTTACGAAGCCATTTGACCCAATCCTAACATTCAAATTTTTTGGCTCAATCATTATGAGGTATACCGTATCTAAATCGCGTTACAAAAATTTTCCACATGAGAGTAATTCCCCCCCAATGTGCATTCATAAAAAGTTTACAGCTGTTTCAAACCACACTCAATATGAAGTAGTACCAATAATGGCGTTTCCATTTCGGACTTACCTTGCCATATTTTCAATCTCTTAAGAAATAGATTAAAATAATGAAGCTATAGACCATTTAAGCACCTTCTCTTGTTTAAAGCATTAAAAGAAGACCACCTTAGAAACATTACAGCCCAAATTGTAGCCGTATTTAAGAAATAACAGTACTCATATTTTGATAGCCTGAATTTGTTTTTTACAGAAAAAAAAGCGAGTGGCAAACATTTGGTCTGGTGTCCAAAGTATTTCAGCTTTTTTCTTTTATAATTTTCAAACATGCTTCAAGTAATCCATCAATATTTACTTTGTCTGTTCGTTGACTTCCCATAAATCAAATATTTCGATTTTTATTTCTTTTATTTTATTTAATGTTAAAACCCAGAAAAATTAACCAAAAATGTAGCGAATTTGACACTACTTTTGTTACTCTTACTACAAAATACAATTAAAACCACACGAGCGTAAAAACTGTCCAATGTTGCAAATACACGTGGAATGTGAGACTAAAAATGGCATCATAACAAAAAAATTAAATAAATAACGCATCAATCAAGATACTTTGACAGAAAAGAGGAGTATGTTCTTATTTTGTTTGTTTTTTGTTTAAAAAACACTAAAAGTCAAAACCTTTTAAATGAGCTAAAACTAACATAGATGTTAGAAAATTATTATTTTTTTAAATAAAAAACACAAATTATATATTGGTTTAACAAGGGCTCAGGGTTTCAAATTAAACTTATTTTATTTTTCATAGATATGAAAAAAATTGTATCGTTGATGATGGATTTCGTAATTATTGTTCTTATTTCCCACTTGATACGAGGGCTGTTTTATAATTCCGTGATATTCATATAAACACTTGTTTTTATATAAGGAATTTAAGTTCCAACATAAACTTCTTTTAGATCAATACCTTTAGTCAACCGTTTTTCAATTTTTTATTCTTTCCGAGAAATAGGGTTTCTAAAAGATTTCATAATAGGAGTTTGTTTCGATAAATGCTTCTTCATTCGACCCAAATCTCTTACCACCCAACTATTTCTTCAGGTTTGGAAAAAGGGAAGAGTCGTAGATAGTTTGCTGAATGGGCTAGCAGTTCAAGAATTTTTGCCATAGAGACTATACTCGAGAGCACTCGTGCACTGCCTTGAATGTGGTCGTTTTTATTTTATATCAATATCGAAACTGTCTAGCAGACCTGCAAAATATTAGACGATATTCATTCCATCCTTCTTTAGGTAATCTATATAAATGAAACGGCGGAAACGGAAATGTGAACATTACCCTGCTGACTTTGGTACACGTTCCCCGTGCAACCTACAGTTTTAATTGTTTCTTTGTCTCTAAGGCATTATGACTAATGTTGCGTCTTCGGTTATATAGCGGCGTAAAAATTCAGCCGTCTTGCGGTAGAATATCGCTAAACACTTCTTTAAAGTGGTCACATGGCTTATGGTCGAGTGTAAACAATTGAAGCAGCCATCTCACGAATAGCTTTTTCATGTCAGGAATGAGCCATCTCACTAATAGCACATTCATGTAAATTGTGTTGTATTCACTTAATTGAGATGGCTACAGGATCAGTTCCCTTATGTATTTGCATTCTTCGATAGTTTAATATTGTTCCGTGAATTTTATCGAAAATTATCAAAGATATTAACACCCCCTTCCTGCGTTTTAGGTTTCCACCACAGCCAGAACGTTTCAGCCAAGGTAGGCACCTCAACCATGATCAGCCCGGGTTGAACTGCAAGCAGAACCACCCGGGGGCCATGCTGATCCCCGTTCTGCCAATTTAAACCCTTGGTAAGGGTTTCGGAAGCCAATACAACATAAGTCATGTAGCTTCCCAGAGTTTTATTTGCTACAACAAACGAAGGACCTCTTTCCTTCTTTTCCCCGAAAAACAGAGCGCCCAAAGCAAAATCTGTTCCCTGGGGAGAGAAATTTGCACAATAAAATTTTTCTATGCACAATGGTAAACAAGTGCGAGTCAAACTTCAGCCAAGAAAAAGAACTATAATAAAGAACTATTATAAAAATATTTGCTGTGAGCAATAAGACCAAAGAAGACAGATTTTTCATTGGATCAAGGTTGCATTTTTTACAATAGCAAATAACTAAATATTAAAACGAGATGTTGACCAAATTGGCTGTTTATTTTCTAGACATATTTTTCGTTTTACTGCAGGTGTGAAGACAAAATATAATATACGTTACATATCATTAAATGTATGTCTCACATAATGGAATCAAAGTCTTAAGACTGGTATAATACTCTGAACCCAGCGGCCAAAGTTTCACTTACAGAAGCGATGATCCGATGCACACTTGTAAGTTAGTAATACACACCATCTCATATACGAACCTAGTATACATTTTTATACACATTGCCGCATTTCTAGATTGAACTTGCACACAAAGTAAGCGGGATAGTGAGGTGTTCATCCAACAAAAGTTCATTAATTCCTAGCATACATCGTAAATTATCAGCAGGCAACTCGCATACTTTGTAAGACGGCAGTATGCAGCTCGAGTACAATCTCGCTTACCCTGTAAGTTGGTCGAAAACGTGCTGCGCACTTCAGTTTTTTTGGGACTATTCCATTAAATAAATTTGTTCGGATGTTTACTACATTATTTTCTTTTTTCACTGAATACTTTATCTTTCTTGTACTTTTTTATAATGTTTTCTATGCACTCTTACCTTTAGCACTGATTTTGTTAACTAAAATTTTTGCAACGTAGTCTGACAAAGAAGGCGAACGTTAGACTTATAACTAAAAAATCAAATACATATGTAAAAATGTGATACAAAAGATGAACGTAATTCATTTTTGGGAACTCCATATACTACTGTCATACACTTTGTAAGTTGGCATTCATTGAAAACTAAGTGTTGCATGCATCATTGAAGAGAAGTAATGTGGTAGGCAGTGTTCGCCGCTGGGAAACGCCCTTAAGTGAGAATTATTTATCTTATATTTCTGATCGTCAAGAGTAAAGATTTTGAAAACAAGATAACTTAACTCTTAACAGCAATTATAGATTGAGCGACACAACTTCAACACAAGTTTATAACAAACGCAAATCATCTGAAAATCATTGGTCGGTTATATCTTCATAGCACAATTTAGATGACGCACTTTTTTTCATCATTGTTAAAATTCAGATTCTGCTGTTAATGGCCGTTACACAGAAACTAAATGACTCCGCTTGCTCAATATTTGACAGTAGTCAAATATTGAGCAAGATGGTGGGTTAACGCCAGCAGTGTTGCTTTTAAAGTTACTGCGCGGGCAATGCAAAACGTCAGAGAGGTTTCAAACAGCCCTCGTATTATTTGTTTTTGGTCATGTCACATGTTGTTTTATTGTTCGGTTAAACATGAATTTATCGGTTATTATTTGCACCTCTGGAGAAATTGAAGAGTTTACATTCATCTTCTTCCGAGAATAATTACACAGTAGGAAGTCATTTCGGGTGTAAAATACTATAAGTAGGATTCTTGTTCTGCCGGGATTTGCTTGAGCAAATGTAATTGTCTTACTTTGTTGCTCAAAATAATGTATGAATTCATTCTTTATTCATTTGTGGAGTAAAAAAGTGTGAAAGGGCTTGCTGCATGTCAATAGAAAACTTAGCCTTTGAAAATTTGCATTTGACTTTCCTTGCACGCAACATTTGGTCAATAATTTCTTTTTCTCTATTGAAATTTTGTTTATTGTTTCTTTTTATGCCATTGTTGAGCTACTGAACCACTTCAGTTGCCTTAAATTCATTCAGTTTAAACAATGACATCAGATAAACCGTTTCTTGATATTCTTTTAAAACATAAGAATTTTTTTGTCCGGAATGAAATTTTATTGATGAAAGTAGTTTCAATCATTAAATCTGTTATAATCCTTAAAGCGTGTTACATGCCAAATTGAATAAAGTTGAGTTCCTAAATAGTTGTAGGTCAGAATGAACTACAAAATGTTTCAAACATCAATTGCTTTAATATTTTTAAACAGATAAACCCCAAAAAATAGTTAAAATTTTTTTTTTTTAATGTACAACAGTGGGCGGAAATGGCACAAAAATACAGAATCTTTCGAACAATACCAAAAAATTTTTATTTAATTTTTTTTAGTTCCATACAAAAAATTAGATTAATAAATTGTTAATCATTTATTAGTGCACAGAGAGAGAGAGAGGTGATAGATAGGGAGAGGTTGGGAGAGAGTGCCAGCAGTCCACAAGTTATTAGAATTTGCAAAGCATCCGATTGTAAGTCCCAATTGTCACGAGGCAACTTTAGTTGCGCAATTCTTGTGATCGTAGACAAATAAGTGAGGAAAGAATGGGGAGTGTAAAAATGAATACAGGCTTGCTTGGTCTCGGAAAGTCTTTTTGCACTATCATTTGTAATGTTACAAATTTTACATTTTCTTTCATTTGTGTTTCTTTTATGTATTGATGTCCGTGGTGAAAGCAATATTGGCGCGAAATTGCGATATTTTAATTCATTTGAAAAAAAAATTAAATTTTGTGGACAACCTCAAAAAATAAACAGCAGTATTAATTTAGAAGAAGTGAAAATTAAATGGAATAATTTGAGAATGCAGTGCAAGCAAGATTAAGAAAGTGTAAGCAATAGAAAACGAAAATTGCTCAAGTAAAATCGCTATGTCTGAACATAAAAGCAAGTTTAAAAGAAAATTTGATAAGAATTGCGCAACTAAAATTGCCTCGTGAAAATTGGGACTAAGCGGTTGTGTCAACAGAAAAAAACAAAATAAACTTGTTAAGCACAACAAACAACTAGCATCCGATTCAGATTAGTCTTTTTCTACTCATATTGTTAAATTAAATGTACATAAGAAACAAAGAAGGAAACAAATGCTAATAATATAGATTTGAACTTATCCAATCTTCGCTTATAATGTATACAGTGTTGGATGCATCTTACGGCCTAGGCCATCGCTGTGTAAATGCGTAGGAATTATATACAGACTTCGGATGGGTCTCGCTTACATTGTCAATGGTCTTAGATCGAAGATGTATGTGACAAAAATTTCACTGGGAATGAAAGAATGAAATAAAAAGAAAATATTTACACGAAAAAAAGAGAGATAGATTGGCTTTTTGTCGCACTTAATTGGGAACAGAACAAAAGGAACTGTTCTGTAAATTTTTACGTTTCGGAAACTTCTTAGCCTAGCACCAAAAGGGCGGTATAAGCAGAAAAAACTTCCATCTATGAACACATGTTAAATTTTGTTTCGATCTGGTAACTCCTTCATATAGAAACAGGTGTTCACAAAAGACGCATCCGCGATTTTTTTTACAATGGAAAAACTAGAAATGCGTGGTGTCATTAAATATTTACATAAAAAAGGTTTATCGGGACAAGAAATTCATAATGGTATGGTGAATGCGTTAGGTGAAAGTGCTCCTTCATATGCAACAGCAAAATTGGGCTGCTGAATTTAAACGTGGTCGTACAAGCATTGAAGATGAACCACGTAGTGGACGTCCAAAAACAGCAACAACAACAGAAATTGTAGCCAAAGTGCATGATATGGTATTAAATGATCGACGAGTAAAAGTGCGTGAAATAGCTAATATCATGGGCATCTCAAATGATCGAGTCCACTTAATTTTGCATGAATAACTACAGATGAATAAGCTTTCTGCAAGATGGGTTGCGCATTTGTTAACAGTCGACCAAAAACGCATAAGAATTAACATTTCTCAAGCGTGTTTGGATCGTTTTAAGCGAAATAAAATGGGTTTTAAGCATCGTTTCATAACTGTTGATGAGACATGGATCCACCACTATACTCCAGAGGCAAAAGAACAATCCAAACAATGGACTGAAGCTGGAGGAAGTGCCTCGAAGAAGGCAAAAACAATTCAATCGGCTGGTAAGGTTATGGCAACGGTTTTTTGGGACTTCAAAGGTATTTTATTGATTGACTATCCACAAAAGGGCAAAACAATAAATTCAGAGTACTATTGCAACCGTTTGAATCAATTAAACGTACAAATTCGAGAAAATCGTCCTGGTTTACAACACACAAAATAATTTTTCATCAAGACAATGCACAAGCGCACAAGAGTGTTTTAACAATGGCTAAAATCAAGTACGAGTTGCTTGACCACATACCTTATGCTCCCAGTGATTTTCACCTGTTCCCAAATCTAAAAAAATTCCTTGCTGACAAGCGTTTTACCTCAAATTAAGATGCAATTACAGTTGTAAACCACTATTTTGAAGACCTTGAGGTAAACTATTTTAATCAAGGGATAGAATTGCTAGAAAAGCGTTAGACTAAGTGCATTGAAGTTTCAGGAGATTATATTGAAAAATAAAAATATTTTTGAAAAACTAACTATTCTCTTTCATTGATAGGCTAAGAAGTTTCCAAACCGCCTTCGTATCTGCAAAGTTTCCCAAAATATTAAAAATTTGTTTTGTCTGTTTATGCCTTGCACATTTGTTAGAGTTTATGTTTAGAATTTTCGACTAGACTACTAGGTAGCAGTATCTTAGGATTATCTGCAAAAAAATGAGATTAATACCGAAGAAACCAGAGTTGGATAAGTGCTTGATGTGAAAGATAAGCTAAAGTAAGGAAATAGAAAGAGTTAGATGAAACCAAAGAAAGAGAAGTGGGGTTATTTAGTTTCGCACGATATTTACTCCTACCCATCCCACCTTATCGCCTCAGCACCTGGCTCTTTTTTATTATTTTTTCAGTTTCTTCTATTTTCCCCAACAGACCCCACTGTACGTTGTTTTTAATATATCGGAATCGTATTTTATATTTTTACAAATTTAACGCATTAAAAACGCACCAATAACAAACATTTTAAAAGCCCCTTACAAACAATAGCTCTGCATGATAGTAGTCCA
The DNA here is from genome assembly GCA_914767995.1 of Thecocarcelia acutangulata. Classification (NCBI taxonomy): domain Eukaryota; kingdom Metazoa; phylum Arthropoda; class Insecta; order Diptera; family Tachinidae; genus Thecocarcelia; species Thecocarcelia acutangulata. The sequence goes on along the minus strand of OU612094.1, from coordinate 184,605,984 downwards.
GTTGACAGGGCAGTAGTTGACATCAGAATTTTCAAACAGTGGTTACAATTGACAAGACATTGTTTTAAATGAATAAGAATGCAAAATAATGAACTGATCGCCTTTAGGGATTAAGGATTTAACACATTCAGATAAACTAAATAGAAGCAAAAAATTGCTTAAATTTTTGAATGGAATTTTTTTTAACAAATCATTACAAATATTTCTATACATTTGGTCATGTTTTTCCGGCATAAATTTATTTCATTGAAAGAAGTGAAAATAATGAACAGAAAGAAAATTGTTTCATACGCAAATCTTTTAATCTAAATAAAAAAAAATTTTTTTTGCGTATATTGTTTTCAGACTGAGTAATAGAATAGAATCAAGCGAATCGATAAGAGTTTTTTTAGCAAAACAAATGTTACAGTTGTAGGATTTTAGGACATTTTTTTTTCTTTAATAACAGGGTTATTCTAAAATACGTTATCGTAAATTATTTCCTTTCAACACCTCAGTGCCAAGAAAAGGGTATTGTTGCCTTTGACCGCGTTCATTTCGCTGAGGCAAACTAATTTCCGGCGGCAGATTGAAAAAGCTGTGCGGTGCATTCGAACCATTCGGTGCCATTACATGTGGCGTGCCTTGCACTTCAGCCGCTGCTGGTGGTTGACTAACAACAGAAACAACTAGCCAACTACTCAACTGCGGCAGGTTTGATGTCTGAATCTCATTGCGCTGACCCAAATTATGTTTCGGTAGCTGCTGCAACGCCTCAGTTTGACGGAGATGGCTCAATTAATTGCCCTGCCTGCTCCGCTAACCGCATGCCCTGCGCTACCTGTTGCCATATCACAGTCCTGTTGATTGGTACCCCTAGCCGTCAGGCTACTAAATTCTGGAAACGGAAACATGCTGTCTGTATTAGGAATCGGTAAGATTTGATTTCAAATTGATAGTGATGTGAAATCAAATGTTTTTTCACGACAAAAGCTTAATACTAATTTAAAATCATCTTCATAGCCGCTACTCCATTCACTAGTGGATATAGTGGAGCTTAAAATTTATTAAGAAAACTGATATTATTCGGTTATTCTATGTTTGCTTTGACTTCCACTCTAATGATTTGCATCGACACAAATGTAAATGCATTTGTAAGTAAAGTGAAAAATTCGAATCGTGTCCTGTAAGCCCAAATTGTTATATATTTGTCAATCCATAGACCAGATTTTGCTTGCTTTGAACGCTTTCTGAGAACAGGTTGCTAACAATTTTGTACTGGGCGAATGTTCTGACCTCTTTTCTCCCTCTCTCTTATGGAGTAACTTTCTTAATAAAAATAATCACATGTCCATTCCCGAATTTCAAAATAAATATATACCGAATTTCATCTGAAACGGTTCAGCGGTTTAAGCGTAAAAAGGTAACGTACATACTGAGTTGCTTTCACATAGTAAATATTATTTTCTTCTCTAATTCGTACGCAAGGCGAATTCATTACTAGGTGAACTTGACAGCTCAGGTGATTATTTTTTGCTTCTCGCGTTTTTTCCAATGAGACTGTGCCATTTTAATCTGAAGATTTTTTTTTTTTGTATGGTTTAGGGCTATTTCAAAAATTTGTGTGAATTTAAAAGTGAAAAACTAATATAATCTGTGATTTTAATTACAAAAAATAATAAAAGTTTATATTTAACATTTATATAAAATTTGTTCCCTACTGAACAATCTTAGGCGAATTTAGATTGTGACATTCTCTGGAAGTTTTACAATAACAAAATACGTAATGCTGTATTCGCCTTTCCGCTTGTATTCACCTATATAAAATCGCCTTGTTCGTACGCAAATTAAAGGTTAAATTTGAATTTAATGCAAAATTAATTTACGCTTGCGGCAACACTGACAAAAAGTAAAAAAAAAAAAAATGATTTCTATAATTCTTAAATCATAGACACCCATACTGTGCTTTGTATCTCTGCGTCATAAATCAACAAAATTAGAGAAAGTATTGTAGAACTATAATTACAGGTAAAATAGTATAATTAGTTTCGCTGTCGTGAAAAAAATTGATCCGTTTATGCATGCGCATGCTTGTACAAAGAAAATTGCTTGAATATTCATTCATCCTTCTTTATTATCAATAAGTAGTGGTTTCACACGCAGCAGGATTGCAACCAACACGGATTAATTTTACGAGGCGTCATAAAAGTGAGCTTGAATATACTTTTAGCTGTGAAACACAAGAGTAGCAAAAAGTAATCAGGTATTGAGTTGAAGCCACCGTGTAAACCAAATTCGCCATGGCTTCAACTATTGGTAAAAAGAATTCGAAGTACATATACGAAGTCTGATAAAAAAATAATCGTTATTTCCCATTTTTTCAAAAAGTGTTTATTTATTCATCAATAACTACCTTGCCCCCTTCAAAGTAATCCCCCTCAGATATAATACATCTATGCCAGCATTTTTTCCAATCCTCGAAACACGTCTGAAACACGCTTTTTGGTATCGCCAACAGCTCCTGTTTCGATTTTTCTTTTATTTCCTCAATCGTAGCAAAACGCTTTCCTTTCATCGGTGTCTTCAGTTTTGGGAAGCGGAACAATTCAGCGGAGGCCAAGTCCGGTAAATACAGTGGTTGAAGCATTATAACGGGCCAAAAACTCACGCACAGGCATCGATGTGTGAGCTGGTGCATTATCATGGTGCAAAATCCTTGATTGTTTTTTCAACAATTCTGTGCGTTTCTGACGAATTGCTTCGCGCAAACGGCGTATAACTTCCAAGTTAGTATTCCTTATTGACCGTACGACCTTGTGGTAAAAATTCATGATTCCCAACAACATTGCAGTCGAAGAAAACAGTGAGCAAAACCTTCATTTTTGACCGAACTTGACGTGTTTTTTTTCGGTCTTGACTCTTCTGGACGCTTCCATTGGGATGATTAGGCTTTGGTTTCAATGTCATAGCTAATACACCCATGATTCGTAACCAGTTATGACCTTTTTGAGGAAATCTGGATCGTCATTGACGATGTTCAACAGCTCCTAAGAGATGTCAATGACGCTTTTTTTCAAAATTTAGCAGTTTTGCAACAATCTTAGCTGCCGAACGTTTCATGCCTAAAATATCCGTAAAAATTTCTTGGCATGAGCCGAACGATGTGCCAACATAATCAGCAACCTCTCTGGTAGTAACTCGATGATTATCCAACATAATTTTCTTCATTGCTTCAATGGTTTCGTCGGTTGTTGACGTGCTCGGGCGACCAATAAAGTATCTGAATATATTGAATTAGAAGTCTTCTGAAGCACAAATTAAAAAAAACCAAATAGGACTTTGAGCTAGAAAAATTTATTGCAAATATTTAATTAAATACAGGTCAAAACAACTAGGATCAAGATTAATATTTTCCTTTTTCAATTCTCATTAGTTTATTTGAAGTAATGCAATATACAGTTAAATGATTGAAAATATTCTTCAAGTCTACAAACAACAATGTATTATATATGAATATATTTTTTATTTTTATAAATATTAGAAACTAATAAGTTACTTACAATAACACAGCTTTACCAATTTCAAATTTGGAACAATACCAAGAACGCCACATGCCTAGATAAGTTAATTGGGATCTCCTGAAAACGAAAAACCCTATAATTTTTTTTTTTCTAAGTACCGTTTTTTAGATAACTTGTGTCCGATCGAGATAAATGGCATATCATTGGAAAGGTAATTGAATTATTTTTTCTTTTGATATAATGCGAATTTCTATCCAATAAAAAATGGCTGAGTTATGGCACCTCATAATTTGCTTATTTTTTACGTTTGTTTCAAAATTTTTCATTTTTATTTCGTTTTTTTTTTCTACGTTGTAGTAAAGATCTGGAATTTTTTATTTTGTTTTTACCAAATAGTTTATTTATTTACCAACATTTTAAGCGTAATTTGAAAAAAAGAACGAATAAAACATAAAGTTTTTATTAAGAATTTTGTGGAACGACAATATTTTCATTTTCATGGCTCACACACTATATGCGGTGTAAATTCAAAAAATGTAAATTAAAATGACCCAGAGGAATGGCGTTTTTTTTCTGGATGGAGGCAAGGATAGTTTGAAAGCAGTCTTGCTTCATTAAGGGAATAAAAAACCATAAATTCCAATCGGATATGGAAAATATATAAAGGAAACATATGAAGCAGTGAAAGAACTTCCCGATCTCATTCATAATGACCAACATCAGTGGAAAGTTTGCCACACTACCTGGATTGCAAGGGGGCAATGCGAAGTTTTCCTGTTTTCTGTTGTGCTGGGAAACATAAAAAACAAGCTATTTATAATGTTTATTGTTATCAATGTTAGAAGCTAGTATAGTGAAGAAGAAAACTCAATTGTTCATATTCGAAAACTTTTATTTCGTCCAATTTTTGGTGTTATTATTGAATTCCTTAACGATCTTCTAATCACGACGGCAGTTTCCTAAAGGCGGAGTCTTTAGTTTCGCCATTTGTAAATTTCAATTCGTTTTTAGAAGCGTAAATATTAAAATGCATCTGCTTTGCAAATAACGCACACACACACATACACACGTACGAATACTCTCCAAACGAGTTTATGGTGAATCTGTTTCATCCCTTTTTCTGAATTTTGTTTTTTTTGTTGTTATTTTTAAAAGAATTAAATGATTTATGGATTTGTTGCTGGTCTTGTTAAAATGCGAATCGTGATCTGACGATACTCATAAGTAATCATTTGTAATGAAAAATGCCAGTGGTTTAAACCACGAGCCACTCGGTCACATGCATATATATCTATATATGTGTGTGTGTGTGTATGTATGTATATGTGTATATAGAAGATGTGCATGTGTGTTAATTTATTATTAAGCCCTTAGGATCTGTGAAGGCCATCAAATATTTTGCTGTTTTTGTTTTCGATTTTTAAAGATCACATGTTTAACGAGCCAAATGTTCAAGCGTTTTCCATTTTATATGAGTGTATATATCTATGTACATATTTATGTACTTATGGACTCGTAACAAACACGCGTGGGTTTCAATTGTTATTTATTTGCAACCACATTAGAAAGAAAAAAATCCTATCTATTTCTATACGAGTACAATATATTTTTGATTGTTTAACAAATTTCATTCTCCTGTCTTGTTTTTCTTTGTGTTTCAAATACTCGTAGAACAAAATTAATACTTGACTTCTTTTGTACTGTTTTTATTTCATATTTATTTATTAAAACATTTTTATAACATGAAGAGGGGTTGTTTTTGTTGCCTTGTTTTCGTTTTTGCGCCGTATAAAATAGTGTATTCGAATAAAAAGAATTGCTCTGCAGATCACATTGAAAGTTTATCCAACCGCATTTATTAATCAATGTTTTATTTCACCGCTGTAGAAATAAAAGCCTCTTTATCAAACAGAGGCATTTGAAATTTTTATTTTCTGCTTTTTGTGTTCACTCACTTGAAAATTTGATTTACGATGTTGTTAGCAGAGATTCCTTTTATTTTAAATCAAAATTTATGCCTTTTAATGCATTTTATTTTGCTTTAAGGAAGACGCTTGTAACGCCCTGGGAAAACCTTATTAAGTTTACACTTGGTGAACGTAAGTACATACACTGGTGGTAAACCCATGAGTTTTTTTTTTTTTTCTTTCATTTTGCATTTTACCGGAAGCTCAAGCAAATATGGCCGCTGTTGTGTTTTATGACGCAACATGCTGATTTTTATAACTAAATTTTTTTATTAGTGAATTTAGTCCGAGTTGTGTAAAATCATAAATAATATTATTCACCCCTATTGCGAATGTTATAGGAATAAGTTATTTGGTAGCAAATCTTTATTCTCTTCAGCGTTGTCACAATTTTTTTTTTTTTTTGCAAAATCTAAGAAATTTTTTATAAAAAATCTGTTATACAAGTTCTTATATTGCTGATATGTTGTTGGTTTCAAGAAAAACTTGTTCAAATTTTTAGTTTCCATTTCTCTTGTAGGAAACAACTTAAAAGCCATTTCAATGAATTTTTGTCACAGTGTAAAGGATATTTTTCATTGTTAATTCAAAAACTTTACTTTAGAGGTTGTGACACTGTGTCAATACAGTGATAGATATAATTTATTTGTTATATTAGGTATGTTTCTTTACCATACTTTAGGATCTCCGTGGGTCCGAATTTGCACGAAAAGCGTTCCCGTAGCTTAAAGCCAGATTCATCAATGGTTTCGGAACAAAATTTTTGTTCTGAAACAAGGATGATAGAATACATGATTACGACAATTCTCACGACAAACTGAAATCTTCTGCCCATGTTGGCCAAATGTCATCCCGTAATAACACAAACACAGCCCTAGATGATTTTTAAATACATACTCTTGCATAGGTTAAACTACGTCATCTAACGGGAAATCATGCGCATGGTGCAATTTCTTGTTTTATCCACGGTTGCCAATTTAGCGCCTTTCATACTAGTTTTAGCATTTTTCAGTGCCTTAAAAGCCGCATTTAAAAAAAAAATGCGTTAAAATGGCGCCTTTTGTGCACTTACTTTTAGCATATCTTCAAAAATCTGTAGTGAATTTTAATCATTTAGAAGGTGATATTGACTCTATATTGAGTGAATATTGTTATTTGCTATATTTATGTAAAACTCTGCCGAGAAATCAATATTAAAAGTTCTGAAAAAGAATTAATTAAAAAAAAAAAATTATATATACACATATGGCCAAAATAATAAATACATAAATGTTTTTCAGACTTTATGATAGAAATGTATTTTCTACTTTTTTCAAACAAAATAAAACTCTCCTAATTTAATTTCTTACGAAATTTCAAACATAAAAAAAGAATTTATTTAATAAAGACATAAAACAACTTATTCAGGTTAATGAAAGAAAAAAATACCAATAAAAATAGTGGTCAAAATAATAAGTGCATTCTATATATCGTTATATTAAAGGGTGTTGTTTAATATTTGTTCTTAGTATTTTTGCTATGCTGTTTGTAATATGTCCTCCCTTATTTCGCAATACTTTTCGCATCCTTGTTGGCATACCGTTCATGAGCTTGCGGCAAGTATCTAATGGAGTTTAGTGCCAAGTTTTTTGAACAAAATTCCGAAGTTGGTCTTTGTTTTCAAAGACATTCTTTGATATCCTTCTCTTTAGGTCTCCCCAAAGGTTTTCAATTGGATTTAAATCCGGTGACTGAATTGGTCACTCCAGCATATTAATATTGTTAGCTTCAAACCAATTCTTTACAAATCGTAATGTGTGCTTCGCGTCGTTATCCTGCTGGAATATTATCTTCTGCATAGGGCATCATTATATTTTCATGTATATCTTTGTACTCAAAATGGATCAAACTGTCATTAATACGAAAAATTGGACCCACGCCATACCACGACAGACAGTCCCACACCATGATGTTGCCACCACCATGCTTAACGGTTTTTTCATCGAACAAAATTTCTTAACTTTAGTAATTTTTGGCCGTCGGCGGTAGATAATGTGCGCTCATTTTTTTAAATTGCATGTCTGTATCGATTTATACTATCTGACATTTCTAACGTAACCATGTAAACGCTTTGGATAGTTTTCGATATGAGTTACAGATGCAGCAGTTTTTTTCACTTTTCGAAGAAAGATGGAATAATTTGTTTCACAAGTTTCCGACGCGAGAGCTTCTTGCCAAAGTTACAGAACACTGCCACTGGATGATAATTCTTTACATATTTATGCACCTTAAATACTTAAATATACCTGTGAACTATAAATTGAAACGTTTCATGCAAAGTTGACAGCATATAGCATACTCGTAATATGCAATTATATAATTGTATACTGTTTTAAAGATTTATTTACATACGGAACACCTTTGGACCGCCCTTAATAACTACGTTTCACAGTTGCCACCTAGAGCACTGCATGAAGCGGCATGCAGAAATAAATAATAAAAAAAATTTGTGTAAGTGTGTCCATAGTGTGGCCTACCACAATACAAAAAGAAATCACACAAATTAAAACTCTAGTTGATTGTTTCAAATATAAATAGTGTCTAGTGCCAGAGTTACGAGTACCTGCTGAGTGAATAAAGGTTGCACTATTGAAACCTGTTGAGCTTCTTAGTAAGAGCACCTAAAATTACTAAACTATATTGAATCACTCTAAAATGCCATAAATCATTTTAGATCTTAACTACAAGTATGTTCGAAAGATGGGAAAATCCAACGGAATGCTCTACTGGCGGCTTTTGGCAACGAAATAAGTGCTTCCACATGTTAATTTATGCGCTAAATGATGGGAAATTCATTTCCTCGATTCAATGCAACCCATGATGGTGTTTGCGCGACCGGAAGTACACAGTTGTTTGTTGGCTAATGAGACAGGCTTCTTGTTTTGTTTTGCCTTAATATTATTTAGATAAAAGATTATGAAGACGCGCTTGTTGCAATGTGGATTATGATTTTTTTTTTCTGTCGCCTTCAAACAATGAATGACATATGTTTCATGGTTTTGCATAGCAATAGAAAAATATAAATAACAAATTGGTGCCAAGAACATCACAAAGTAATTAATCACTTACTACAAGAGTAACGATTAGCAAAGTGCTTTAAGATTTTTGAAAATTTATTTAAAAATACAAATTTATTGCTTTTACCTGCTGCTGAGACAGTGCGCTAAAAATCAAGGCTGTTTTTTATTTTTTTTTTTATTATTGATGTTGAAACAGTATTCTAGTGGTCTAGTTAATAATTTTCCCAAGAAGTTGGCAAAAATGTCTGTAATATTTCTCGGAAAAGTGATACTTCTGCATTTGAACAATTGCTGAGATCTTTTTCATTTATTTTATTTTGCGGTTGTAATGTAAATATTTAGATCTGAGCAGACTTAGAAAGAAACTAACCGCTTCGATACCAAAGTGAAATTTATTAACCTTTGAAAAATGGTAAACTGTTATAGACATGCATGAGGATTCAAATTTACAGCATCTTTTTTCAAACTAAGTTTTTCTTACACTTAAAAATAAAACCGTCTAAAATTTGCCTCGTATGAAGTCAAGAACATATTTTTTAAAGTTAAGTAATATAACATTCGACAATTCGGACATTACCGATCATACTATATCAAACACTATACATAAATCGCTTGAGACAGGTGTGTTTCCAAACAATTGGAAAGAGTCATTGGTATTTCCAACCGAAAAAGTAACAAATCCATTGAAGTATGATGAGTTCCAGCCGATTGTATGTTTGTAAACATGGGGAAAAAATATTGAAATGATGTAGTAGTAAAAGATCTATCGAAATAATATGGAACCACATAGATTTCTGTCAAAGTATTTAATTATGTGACAAATAGATAAACAAAATATTGGTTATTTTCCATTACTTTCAAATGCGCATTTTTTTTTTTATTCTTGGACCAGTACTCAGGGGATGCCCCCTACATATGCAGAGCATTGTACCAGAACTAGGAAAATAGGTTATGAAGAGGGGGAAAGAGGGAGTAGTGTTTGTGAACATTTGACTTGAACCTTCCAACGTTATAACAGACAGGAAACACGTCTGCAGGCAACTTGTTCCACAGACGAAGCGTACGGCTGAAAAACGAATTCTTTCTGTAATGCGTAGTACGATTCCCTGGGCAATCGACCACAAATGGATGAGCTCTGGACGATGAATCTCGTCAGAGCAAAATTCTTGTAGTAACGATAGATGCTCTAGTGAGTCAATAGAGTTGGATACCCTACTGCCACCGATGAGCTTCTGCGCCCTCTCCTGTACACGGTCGAGTAACCCCGAAATAGACTTTGCGGCACCGGCCCAAATATGAGAATTGTATTCCATTTGCGGTCGGATGTAAGGAACAGTGCTGCTAGCAGGTATAAATAGTAAGGGGATCGGATGGAGTGAAGTACACCTTACGCCGTTTCAAAAACCCCAGCCACTAGAATGCTTCTTTAGAGACATGAAAAATGTGTTCACTCCAGCTTTCCATTATAGTGAAAAGCCAGTGTGAGCAGTATGCGGCAACGGGCGGAAAAAACTGTTCTATTTGCCGTTTGAGTTCATTTGATGTAGGCAAATGAACGCGGCTGTTTGAAGTAAAAATTTGTGTATTGAAAATCAAGTGAAAACGCATATTAATTTTTTTAACGCAAAAATAAATAAATTTATTTATTTATAATTATAACACTGAAAATAGAGAAATTTAATTTCTTTCTTTTGTTTTCTCCATTGTTTTAATGTTTTACTTTTTGGTTTGACAAATTGAAGCGTCAAAACAAAAAGTTGAACTGAACTCAACACTGCCGCTCGGCCGCTTTCAAGAGCATTGCCAAATATAATTAAATTTTAAAATGCTAAAATTTTTGTACATTTATTTTTATAAAAAATATAATTTTTATGCATGGGTCACATTGTTGCCGCCTGCTGCCGCATGTGTTTACATTGGCCTTGTACTATTACTTTGAAAAGCGCAGAATAAATTGCAATTGGGCGGTAATTTTCAGGGTTATTTGCCTCACCCTTTTTGGGGGTTGGGGTTACATTAGCAACCTTCCAGCAATTCACCATTATGGTAAAGTTTGTTTAAGAGGCGTGCTAATGGACTCGCAAGCGTAGAAGAACACTGTTTCAAGACCAGTGCTGGAGTGCTATACGGTCCAGGAGTCTTATTTATTTCGAGGTCGGCCAAAAACCTTTTAACTGCTCGAGTCCTGAAAATATCTTTGGCATAGTTGCAGATACTCTTTCGAGATCGAAAAGTGGTTGACTGCTTTGCGGCATGCAAGAATTGCTTGCAAAAATTTCAGCCAACAGGTTAGCTTTGTCAACCGTGTTGGTGAGTGCTTGATCATTCTGTAAGAGAGTTGGAATTGATGAACTAGCACTGTTCCTTACTCTCTTAACGAAAGACTAAAAGGTCTTAGTGCCCCGGGGAGCTGTAAGGACCTTATCCCGAAGACGCTGTTCGTGAAGAAACTTTTCACCCTAAGTACCTTGGCACACAAAGATCTTGCTTTTTTACGTAGCAAATCAGTGTCTGGGTTTTTGTTTAAACGCCAGTTACTGAAAGCTACATTTTCAGAAAAAAAAACCAAAAATATTTGACATTTAATTATTTGATCTTGTTTAGGTAAATTAGGTAATTAGACAAAAAAGATCGGTTTGTATTATATAAAAAATTTAACAGTATTTATTTTCAATACTTCGATAACAATTTGTTATTATCGTCAGGAAAATTAATATGTTATTAAAAAATTTTTCAATTTGAAAAATTATTGTCAAAAAATGTCTATATGCAAAAAATCTATACACCAGGAAAAATTATTAATTCATTCAAAAATATTTTATTCTCTCAGAAACCTTATTTCTTAAAAATTTGGGCATATGTATTTCCCATTTTAAAGTCTTGTAATAAGAAAAAAAGTTGGTTTTATTAAATTCTATAAAATTAAATATATCCTTGAAACGCTTTAAATGCTCCCCAAACAAATTTTCTTTTCTATAATTAAATTAACTTGCACTTCAATAACTTTAAATTAAACTAACAAAAAAAAAGCAAAATTCCGTCTTCACTTTTTCCACATTTATTAAGGATTGAATAAATTTAATCTTTTTGAATTAAGCTCTTGTCTTGAACGAAGGTGGTGCCATCATTTGTTTTAAATTCACAACAGATACCCGCCTGAGATAATCACATTAAAAGCCTCCAAAATAGCAGCAGAAAAAAGGAATCACAAACAAAGGCATAAATGACATAAAAGCTAAAATACTCAAAGCAAAATAAAACCCACAAAAAGAACAAACAACAAACAACCAGCAACCAACAACCCTCCAAAAGAATTTTACATAGAAACATTTTCTGTGGCTTAAAACAAAGCAATTTACCTCCATGATGATTTTTCTGCGTTTAATTCCTTTTTTATTGTTGCTGTTGTTGTTCCCCCAAATAAAATGATAAAGTAACTGGGAAAGCGCAAAAAAAAAAAAGAAAAATGATGAAGAAAATGAAACAAACCCCAATGGTTTCAGCAGCCATACAAATACGCTTTAATGCCATTCATGTAGAAAAAAATCATCTAAAACCCGCAAAGCGATAAGGGCGCGTTTCTTACAACACAAAAATACACTCACGTTAACATTCAATCATCCATTTACGCACACACACACAAACACATATATACACACATTTGAAAGTAAGAGATATTTATTTATTCAATCTTGCCACAGACGCAAAATTTTGTGTTTTTACTTTAACTATAAAAGCAGAGTCTTCAAAGTACTCATTATTATTAATAATTAGAATTAAACGCAAAGTAAATTTAACACATTGCACCCTTAAGACAAAAGGGTCACAACTCAAAATACTAAAATTTCAGGAGAGATAAAAAACTGTTTATATAAAAATGATTGTAATATTTAAAGAAAATTAGGGTTTACTTATCGTTATTAAGCAAAATTCCCTAAAGTATTATTCAAAAACCAATATTTGTGTAATATATAGGGTGTTTTTTTAAGCTAGATAGAATTGTAAAAAGTAACACAAAAAATTAAATTTTGATGAAACATTTTTTTTATTTGTTTCAGTATACTCTGACAAATCATCATGAATAGACTCACGCTTGAACAACGCTACGAAATTATCCAAATTTACTTTGAAAATCAGTCGTCGATTCGCGCAACTTATAGACGAAAAATTGTGTTCAGCGATGAGGCGCATTTTTGGCTTAACGGGTTTGTTAATAAGCAAAATTGCCGCATATGGAGTGAGACCAATCCACAAGAGACCCTACAGACTCCATTACATCCAGAAAAATGCACTGTTTGGTGCGGTTTTCATGCTGGTGGCATCATCGGACCTTATTTCTTCAAAAATGAGGCCGGAGCTCGCGTTACGGTCAATGGAGATCGTTACCGCACCATGATCAATGATTTTTTGTTTGAAAATATGGATGACATTGATCCGGAGGAGATGTGGTTTCAACAGGATGGCGCTACGTGCCATACGGCGAACGCAACCATCGACTTACTGAAATCAAAATTTGGCGATAAGTTGATTTCGAGAAATGGACCTGTCAATTGGCCTCCAAGGTCGTGCGATTTGACACCTCTCGATTATTTCCTGTGGGGCTACGTGAAGTCACTAGTTTATGCTGATAAACCAGCAACAATTGACGCCTTGGAGGCCAGCATTGTTCGTGTTGTTCGTGACATACGGCCAGCAGTGCTCGAAAAAGTGGCCCAAAATTGGACGTCCAGAATGCGCTTCGTCAAGAACAGCCGCGGTGCCCATATGCCCGAAATCATTTTCAAATGTTAACGTCACGTATTGATCTTTCGAATAAAAAAAAATTTTGATTACAATTTAATTTTTTGTGTTATTTTTTACAATTTCAAGTTCTATCGGGCTTAAAAAAACACCCTTTACTAATATTGACTCAGTGTCAAATACTGAAATTTTAATAAGCCTTCTGCCCATCTTTAAACCTACTTTTAGTCATAATTCCTCTTATTGGTTTTTGTCCCCAATATAATTTTTCAGGACAAAATCCTATTTGGTCATATATAAGTGTGAACATGCATGTGTGTGTAGATATGTTCATATGTACGTACATATTTATGAAAGAAATTTTGAAATAAAAACTTTATTTAAAACTGAAAAAGAAACTGAAAAAATGTGTCCAAATATATATGAATGGATGTTTGTATGTATAACTCTTGATCTTGGTCAAAGAAAGACAATTCTTTTTAAGAACTTTTAATTTTGATTTTACTGCAAAATTCTGCCGCAATCACAGAATATCCTTTTACTTAATTAGCCCAGCAAAATGTCTTAAGCTTTTTGGAAGCAATAAAAGAAGTTCATGGCTTCCCATTGTGCTTGCGTGTGTGTGCTAATAGAAGAGAGAGAGAGAGAGAGAGAAATATTATGTCTGCCTCTTAAACACAAATTAAAGGCAAAATGCAACGTATTAAACACTGATGCAAAATCATCAGGCAAAAAATTAAGTAAAAAATATGTTCTTGCGGCTCTAAGCATATCTTAATGCTGCAAAAAAGAGCGCTTAAGTCATGCCTCAAATCTAGTTTCAAAACATGTATCGGGCGAAGCAGTGTACTCCACAGTGATTTAGTTAGTAAGAGATTCTTACTAGACCTTGTTCACTTCAATTTCCCTCCATATGACCCAAAATAATGTTTTCATTCCTCTAAATAACATTAAAAAGCATCCAGTCATGATTAAATTTAACATTAAGTTTATTTTTAAGATCGCAAAATATTAAAGGCCTTCGTTGTTGCCTTCTGTAACAACTTTTTGGCTGCTCTTTTATTACTTTTAGCATTTAGGAAGTTTAGTGTAGGAAAAAAGTTTCCATTTTGGGGGTTTGTTGGAAGGTAAGCGTTAAATTCACAATTACAATACACTCTGTTTGCTACACAGATTCGTATCGTCATACACTTGCAAACAGATAAGTATGTATTAAACACAGATACTATCCCAGTTACAAGCACTGATACGCAAACTTCCCAGCTGACCACAGTATCCTAGACGACATAGCCTTCGACGATATATACACGATTTGTTCTCTTTTGTCTGGATCCTTTAAAAAAAAGTTAAGGAAAGATATCATACAATGCCTTCAATATATTCTTCAATCATTCATGTGAAATACGGCTCTAAAGCTACGTTCACATTGATCAAATAAGCCTAACTACTATTTTTTGGTTTTTGTCTGAAGTAAAATAAAGTCGAAAATGTAAACCTTTTATTTGGTAATGTTTTATACCTGTTTCTTTGTTAGTAGTTCTTTACTTTATTTTAGACTCTGTTTTGAAACACAAATATAGTATACTTATTTGAGGAAATATTTGTTCAATATGGACGTATCTTAAGAATGGAAACCAAAATATACAAAAATTTTAGTATATTATTCAGTTGACTATTAACAACGGTCGATGACAGGGTAAAGCAAATTGTCTTTTGTATATTCGTCTACAATACAATGGTGGAATTTGTCGCTTATATGATCCCGTAATACAATATATTTGATCTATTGTCATTGTCAACTGGGTAGATACGCAACCATCTTCACATAGATTCGTACGTATGTACAAATTTGTATAAAATACATATATACACATACTTGTATTACTTTTCATTACTGAATTTTATTATAAATGAGACAGAAATCAAAGCCCTAAAAATTGTTTTGAGGGCCATAATAAATAACAGCCTTCGTTCTGAACGTTCTGCTCATCTTTGCAATGGGGTGGGTTTGTGGTAAAGTTTTTTCTTCTTCTTCTTTTGGTGTTTTTATTTGCTTTTTTCGTTCCTTTATTTAATGTGGAATACAAATGGCATGAAAAGGCCAATATGTATCACCAGGAAAGTCATTAAGATATTGTGATTTTAAGATGAAAGTAAAAGTTGATGTCTCATAAAGAATTTTTTTATATGTATACGACTATATATACATATGTATATTCGAACACACAAACATTTGTAAAATATTTGGAGATTACTTCAGAGAACAGCAGCGTTTTATACGGTATAGAAATAACACTGCTTTGCTTCTTCTTTAATAACATTTTATAACAAAAATTAATTGCTAAATTTATTTATTCGAGTGTACGGTGGGTTTGAGATGAGCAAGCGGAAAAATTAAATCGATACATAATCAAAAAAAAAATATATATGGTTAAAAATCTTGACACAATAGGTCATGGATAAATGTGTCTGAGGAAAATGCCTAATATCATGTTCAGACGGTAATATGAAACACTTGGTTAGGGGTGGAACGATACGAGTAAATACAAGTAAATACTCGATACTTTTATTTCGATACCAAATACTTTTGGTATCGATTTTTTTCTATCGAGTACCAAGTAGGTATTGGTCAAAACTACTAGTTTCGGTCAGAAATACTCTTTTCTTGTTGGCAAGCAAAAACCTGAGTTGGTCACCACTTTTACCATAATTTTGGGACTACCAAAATCGGGTGTATAGTTGCATTTCATAAAGAAGACGGTAGGATTGCGTTCACGATCTTGAGATACAAAAATAAATAGTCCAGCCAATCGAAATTGTCACTAAAAAATCTTCAGGCCAGAATTATGTGACTTTATCGAAGATTATACTAATGTTAAATTGTCTTACATCCAAGCCACAAAGTTTTTCTTCCTTTATTGAATGTGTCAGACAGTTACAAGACAAACTATTGGGTGAATGTAGCAGAAGAATTGCTATGATAGAATTCTTTTAAAAAATCTTCACTTCCTGGATCCTAAGTAAACGACCTTAATTTTAGCCAGTGGATCCGAAGATCAAGCCCGTAACGAAGACTTTAAATTGTGGCTCCATGTGTTCTTCCCTGCCACTAATCTTAAGAAGAAATCGACCGATACAAGAATGTATCGATGCTTTTTATTCGATACCGAGTAGATATCGATACTTTGCGATCGATATCGTATCGAGTATAAGTATCGATACCTTACTGGTACCGTTTCATCCCTACACTTGGTTCACTCGCTGAATCAGGATTGCGAAACTAGGTGTTCTCAGACGATTGTTTTGATTTCACTTTGAGGTTTACATTTTCGTGTAAACATCTTACTAATCTTCTTTCAATTTTTATTTAAATATTTATATCTACATAATTATACAATTTTTATATGTTCAATGCTTTTCTTTCGATTTTACATCTATCTGTTTTTTGCATTTTTTGAGAGCTAGTTCAGGCGAACTAGGGATAATTTATCAAATTTAGAGATGATAGTGATTTTAAAATGATCCACGGCAAGATTCAAAATGAACAAAGATGGTTTAATCAACGACGTTGTCAACTCGTTGTTGATGATTTTTAAAAAAATTTTGTGCGAAAAATTCCTTAGGCGTTGCTCGGTGCGTTTTTTCAATTTTTGGTGCGTTTTCAACTTTCGGTGTCATCATATCAAATTTAACAGAACTTCTTGCTCTAGTATAAAAAAATGTTATGTTTATAATATATACATATTTTAGAAATACATTAAATATCATTTCATTTAAAAGTGCAAAGATTGTGAATTTATTTAAACTATACACAATAAGAATAAGGAATAATGATGCCTAAAGCGCCCCATATGCGTTTCAATGCAATTGTCAATTAAGTTTTTCAATTGAATTTATTCTTGTCCACACACTTCATAAACTGAATTGAGAAATTTGCATTTAAGTGGCAAATTCTATAAAATTAAAGACAAATTCAAAAATATTTATCTAACGTTTTCTTTGCAAAAAAAAAACTGCAAACATAATTTTTGACAGCTGATCATGAGACTCGGACACACACAGCGCAACAGAACTGAAAGGTTTGCTGGCCAACTTGAAAAAATCAAAATCTTTTGATTTTCATTTAACCAACTTGATGACAGCCAAACTGAACATTTGACAAAGCCCATACACGCCTCGGTTTGGACAACAACTGACTCAGCTGTCAATTGAGTTGAAACGTGTATGGGATGCTTAAAACGTACAATATCATATACATATGTAAAGTAAAATAGTATTGCTGTCGTAGATTACTCTTATTTATATTATCTTAAAAAACGGAATATTTAATTTCTTTTTTAAATTAGCTGGTCCTTTTGGTCTTTCACAGTACGAACGTACTTGTTTTTTTTTTTTTGTGACATAATTATAATTAAATTTGTATCTTGATCCTAGTTTTTCGACCTTTTTTTTAAATATAACTGTTGTTTATTTGAGCTTGAGGTCACTTGTTTCAAAATTATTCGTTTATCAATGTTTCGATATTTCGACAGCCCCTTGTGTGTCTTCTTCAGGAACATTTCCTGAACAAGTGACCTCAAGCTCAAATAAACAACAATTATATAATTATATTTATATTTTTTATACACTTTTTATACAAATACTTATATGCTGTCCATAGAGCGCATACGAGTGACTCGCCTAAAAATTCAATTTTTAGAATGCTGTGTATACAATTATTTAGAAGTATCGTTCGTCTGTTCTGTGAACAGCCCATGAAGCAAAACAGCACGTTACTCGTGCATTTAACAAACCTTGTTAATTGTATTTCCGGCTCATCTAACACGGGACTTTCAGACGGATGGAAGAGTTCTCAACTTTATGTTAAAACAAATTTTAGCTTCATTTACGACAATTTTGAAATGCTGGTTATTTTGTACTATTGTACTCCTCATATTAAAATAAATAAATAAAATTGTATGAAAATTTATCGGCGTTTTTTGTTCAAGTCATTTATAGAAATTTAGCCTAAAATTATATTTAAATAAAAACTTTTTTTGCCATATTTCAAACACTAAAGCTTAAAACGAGAAAAAAGAAGTTAGAATTATTCAAAAACTGCGCTCAATACAAATAATAGCAAAATATTTAGAAATTTACTTCAGCTATTGAAAGTCAAACGTCATGCGTTTGAAAAAAAAGTAATAAAAGAATTAAAAAATAAATCCTTTCCTTAGAATCGCGCGAGCAAACATAGTAATTGGTAAAAAAAATTTACAAAACAATAAAAAAAAAAATACTTTAGGTTGATCTAAAACAGGTAAAGAGCTGCAATTATTCTTAGAAAGACTATCCTTGATTATTATATCCTTGAATTTTTTTGCTTTCCTTTTTTACTTTATCAACTAATTTCAAGTTTTTAAGATACTTTGACCTGCTAAAATATTTTTCTGGATTTTTTCTCACGGTTTTTGTTTATGTTTTAGCAGATTAAACTGGAATTAAAAAATTCCAAAAATGGTTTTTTAAATAGTTGTTTTTTTTCACTTAGAAAGCAAACGTTTAAGATATTTTGGACGATACTTTTTTGTTAATGTATGTTATCATTAGCTAATGCAGTTTTTTTTATCACATGTTTTATCCCGACGTTTCGTGAATTATATGTTCACATCTTCAGGGAATTTGTCTACTTAATAAAAAATCGTAAAAACATCAACATATTTTTTTATAAACATTTAAAATTTTTGTTTATACTATTGTAACAACTTACTTCATACATTAATGATTTAATTAGTAAAACGAAAAAACAAAATTTTTACTGGTACAAAATATATAGTTTTTTTGTTCTACAAAATTGTTAGTTAGTTATCACATACTACGTTCATACGTGCAAGTTATGAGCAAATAAAAATATTGTAAATATAAAAAATCGCCGCATAAACAGTAAATAATGTTTAATTTGAGACAAGCTAACTCACGAAAACAATTACTGATTAAAAAACTATTTGCAAATAAAATATAAAAAGTTGCCACTTTACTTGACGTTTTTACGGTTTTTGTCGATGTGGTACACTTAAAACCACATGACATAACGTAAATATTTCATGCAGAAACAAATACTCCAAATTTTTCATTTTTGTTATTATTAAACTATAAAAGAAATTTAATTTTTTTTATATGTTTTTATCTTAGTAATCAAACCGCTGTTTACTCTTGAACATAAAAAAAATCAAATTTGTTCATGGACAATTTGACGCATAAACAGTGAATTAGTTATTCGCAAATAGTTTTTATTTGTGAATAGGCTGCGTATAAACGTAATAACAAACCAATGTTAAGCCAAAAATTGTTTTCGCACACCACCTTTAGAAAGTTTGCTTAACAGCTTTTTAATTACTTTTAAGCAATAAATTACTATATTATTTTTCAGTTTCTTTAATCCCGGCTCTTTAATTCTATTTCAAATTTTTCTTAAAGTACACACACAAAGAAATTTATTTGTGCAAAAAAGTTCGACTTTTTGTTTCCAAATTCGATTTTTGTTGACTGTGTATTTAATTTATGCAAAAAGAATTAATTTTCCGTTGAAAGCGAAAAGTTCTAGTGTAGAAAAAATCCAAATGAAGGAAAAAGTAGCACGATCTAATCTATAATTGTCTACATTCTAGTCCTGCCTTTTCCACAGTAATTAATACTTCTTTTAATTTATTGACAATTTTATCAGATTTTTAGCTTGGCAAAGAATGCAGAGATATGTATGTGTATCAATTATCAAGATTGTTGCTAGTTGCTTTGATCTTTATTTAATTTAATATTTGCTATAAATATTTCTAGCTAGCTCTAGTCGTTTTTGGTTTTATTAAAAAATTTGCTGTTTTATTTTTCATGTAAATTTGTTTGTGTATTAATTCAATAAAAAAAGAACTTTGAGCTATCAAAAATATTAATCTACAGTTAATTTCATGTATATAATTCAAATAAGTTTCCCAGAACAAACAGCTTCGTACCAATCACCACTCTTCTCTCCCATTCAAAATATGAAAAACAAACCGTTAGTCTCACGTTTAAAGGCCCTAACTCGCATTTTCCCTGAATTGAACTCTTTTAGGGATTCTACTACGTTTCACACAAGTACACAGTGTCACAAAGATTTAATTATATAATTAAGCAAAAAAAGTTACTTTTAGGTGTCCCTATTTATACAGTTTCCATTGCGATTTTCCATCTCCTGTGAAATTGCAATTATTTTTTTAGGGCCTTTCTACATGAGAGCAACGAAGCCAGTGTGACCAGAACGAAAAAAAATATTGGAGCTAAATTTTTAAAATTTAAAAGACTTAATTTTAAGCAAATATTTTCTTTGAGAGTTCAAAGTTTTATAATTTATATCTAATATTATATGATGGTAACATTCGTCTGGCTCGAGTTCAATCCTGGCTTTAGCCAAGAAATATATTATAAATAAAGAAATATATTACAAATAGAAGCATAAGGATGCCAGAATTGAAAGGAGAACATCATGTTTTTGATCCGTTGCGGAGGAAATAATTCTTTTATAATCCCTGCTTTGTTGAAACAAATTTTTATTTTTCCAATTAATATTGTATTTCAAGCTCTTTCTATACATTGAAAAGCGGCATCGAGAATATTAATTATTTTATATAAAGTTCTTGCGGAATCAATTTCTGCAATATCAGATAACAATATGTGTATCATTAAAGTTCTGTCGTGAATCTTGTATTTTGATTTGCAAAAATAAAATAAAAAAATTTAATTTTTACTTTTCCCAAATGCATTTACGAGTATCTTGAATAAGAAGTAGCATTATCTAATAATATACAACTTTTTGTGTTTTGCCTACTTATTCTTTTATCAAACTGCTTCAACCTTTCTGCCCTTAAATCTCGTATCATCCAAGTATTTGTCTTCGATTTATAATATACAAGGGCTGATCAAAAAAATAGCCGTTATTTTAAATTTTTTTACAAAGGGTTTATTTATTCATCAATAACTATCTTGCCCCCTTTAAAATAATCCCCCTCAGATATAATAGACTTATGCCAGCGTTTTTCCAATCCTCGAAACACTTCTGAAACGCGCTTTTTGGTATTGCCAACAGCTCCGGTTTCGATTTTTCTTTTATTTCCTCAATCGTAGCAAAACGCTTTCCTTTCATCGGTGTCTTCAATTTTGGGAAGCGGAACAATTCAGCGGGGGCCAAGTCCGGTGAATACAGTGGTTGAAGCATTATAACGGGCCAAAAACTCATGCACAGGCATCGATGTGTGAGCTGGTGCGTTATCATGGTGTAAAATGAAAGATTGTTTTTTTCCACAATTCTGTGCGTTTCTGACAAGTTGCATCGTGCAAACGGGGCATAACTTCAAGGTAGTATTCCCTATTGACCGTACGACCTTGTGACAAGAATTCATGATGCACCACGCCATTGCAGTCGAAGAAAACAGTGAGCAAAACTTTCCCATTTAACCACACTTGACGTGCTTTTTTCGGTCTTGGCTCTTCTGGACGCTTCCATTGTTATGATTGGGCTTTGGTTTCAATGTCACAGCCAATACACCCATGATTCGTCACCAGTTATGACCTTTTTGAGGAAATCTGGATCGTCGTTGGCGATGTTCCTGACCGATGTCCATGCGACGTTGTTTTTGCTCAAAATTTAGTAAATTTAGTAAAAAATCGAAGAGCACACCAACACACGACTAACCATTTTATATGTCAAAAACAAACTGACAATCCGAAATATCTAATATTGCCAACTTATATAACAGACATTGTACCAACTGAACAGAAGAAAAAAATTTGAAAATTGAACGTAACGTACGTAACTCACGAAATTTGAAAATAACGGTTAGTTTTTGATCAGACCATGTATAACAGGGCCCGCCACTTTTCCAGTAACTGAAAGACTTCATGTTTCTCCAGTCATATTCGAAAATTCCCGAATTTAAAAGTCGAACTCTTTCGTGGAAGTATCCAGAACAAAAGGCCGTTTTCTTCCACATTTAGGTAAAATGTCTTTAGACACTGCAGATGAAAGCGAGGCAAATTTTACAAAAAAGATTAGCTACATGTGAATTGCGTTTATGTTAAAGCTACTGTACGCCTCTGAAAGCATTTGTTGTCTGAATTAACTTCAAGTCCGCGACCACTCAGAGCCCGCTTGTTAGTTGGTGATTTGGTTAAACCCAATTATAATAGTTCCTAGTTCAAAAAACTTTTCGCACCAGAGAGAATTGCACCTAATGTAGCTATCTGCAAGTGAAGCTTTCGCTGAACTTTAATTTACGCGGTTTTTCAAAGACTTCCCCAATAACATGAATATTCCCACAAATTCAAACGCCACGAAAAAACGTTATATCCGTGTTTAACAAGAAATCAAAAGCAAGAACATGGTGTTGTGTCTGCTTAAAGTGAGAGAGGCCATTATAAAAGCGTATTGAGAAAAACAAATATATACAAGTACAAAAACCACTACAAAATACGGTACGTTATTACACGAGCCAACAACACACCCTTAAACACTCAGGGGATAGTTTTACACACTCGCACACACGCCTGTACTTTCTCTCTCTCTTTCTCTCGTAGGCATAGAAAACAAATTCGTGAATTGCAGGCAGTAAAAGGCGATTTTCATTTTCCCACAATTACACACAAACATACGGGCGTTCGTTTAAGCCAAGAAGAGTGAGTGATTGAGTGGTGCAAACGAACGATGGAAAATGAAAGTGTATCTTGAGATAAATGGGTATATTATTGTTGGTGTGTCTGCGTGTGTGTGTGTGTGTGCAAAAAGGTATGATTTGTGTTGCAAGTATGTGAATAGACAAACTGTTTGTGAAACAAAAAGGACCTTAGCTAAGAGATTCAGATACTGATGCGCTCTTCCCAAATTCTGTTTATAAGCGCTACGTATTTCAGTTTGCCAAACAGTGTCACAACGTTTCTTAACGAATAAACATTCTAAAGTGTCTTAGCAATAATTTTACGGAAAACATTGAAAGTGATAAATATATACAAAAACACATTTTTATTTACAATAGAGGTTTTTTTACTTTTTGTGAGAAAAATATCATGCCGAACTTCAGGAAGAACCCACCACAAACTTTTATTCGTCTTTTCCGTCCTTGGGAAAGCGATAACTATGCACCTTCTGATCAACATCTTAAGCCTCCGGAAGAAGAAAGCCAGGCTACTGAGCAAAACGGAACGAATTCTTTCAATGGCAATGGGCCCGCCGCACCATCTTCAAGTTTTAGTAGCAACGAAAGTGATCGTCAATGTGCTTCCTCCAGCTCTAGTTCATGCTCAAAATCTTCAAGCTATGAAGAGAGCTTTAACAACAACCAGCCAACGGCAAGTTCCTCTAATTCACCGAATACACCAAATCATGCGCCACCACTACTTCCTTACACAAATCCTTATTTGTATGGCGCTTTGGAAGGACCTGCTGCCCATTTTGCTTCCCGTTTTTCTACACATTTTCAGCCCACTGTTAATTCGTCAAACATGTCGTATATAGTGCCTACCATGCCTGCACACGGTAATTTTTACTATGCTGCAGCTGCAGCAGCTGCTGCAGTCAACAACGACATGCCTTCAACGAGCTCTGCAGCCTACGCTTTAAATTCCTACGCCTTTAACTTCATGGATCGTGAGTATGCTCGAGTCATGGTCGAAGACGCCCAGCTTAAAGCTGCCAATGCCCGCAAGCAAAGACCAAAAAAATTCAAATGTAATCTTTGCGATGTGGCCTTTTCCAACAACGGCCAGCTCAAAGGTCATATACGCATTCATACCGGTGAAAGGCCTTTCAAATGTGATTTCGAAACTTGCGACAAAACTTTTACGCGCAACGAAGAATTGACCCGCCACAAACGCATACATACTGGCTTGAAACCTTATCCCTGCCCAGTTTGTGGCAAGTGCTTTGGCCGCCGTGATCATCTTAGTAAGCACCTGAAAACACACTTGCCCAAGACGACCGCTACTATGTATTTATCCATGTATCCGGATTTCTATGGCCTTTAGAAAAAACACAAACTTACACCTCATTAGCAAAGTTGGACAATGGCTTCCTAGTTTTGCTTCTAATCCTATATGGCAAACTAAAACTAAAACCACCAAATAATCACAAAAAAACGCAACAGTAACGTCTATTACCTCATAATGATAAGGACTATAATTAAGATTTGGAAATCTGTACCTGGCTAAGAAACTCTTAGTGTATTTAGAAACAGACAGCAACAAAAAGGACAAACGACCAAATATTTAACGGAGTACAAGTAAAATATATCTATAGAAAATACATATATATTTTTATTAATGTACATCTAACTCTTTTTTAACGCATTAGAAAAGTTTTCTAAAAAACTGCGCCAAAAATGTGCATAGAAACACAAAAGTTTGTGAATTCGTGGCGCAACAAAAGAAAAATGTATAAAACTACTGCTTTAAAAAGTTGTTTTCGTTCCGGAAACCTTCGATTTAATAATATTAAAACTTGTTCTCCATCGGAAATCGTTTGATTTAATAATACGAATATCTGTTTAGAAAACGTTCGATTCAGTGATACTTAAAGCTGTTTTCCTTCAGAAAACTTTCGATTGAATAACACTAAATGTAGCTTTCGTTCAGAAAACGTTCGATTCAATGATACTAAAATCGATTGAATAATACTAAATGTAGCTTTCGTTCAGAAAACGTTCGATTCAATTATACTAAAACATGTTTTCGGAATCGTTTGAATTAATAATACTAATAATTCGTACCAACAAAAGTAATTCGTTTTCGTTACAGAAAAACAAATAAATTCGGTTTTTAGTTCATTAAAACTGCTCCCGATTCAAAGTAGAAAAAACATAGTTTTTTTTAACAAACAAAAACTACTGTTTTCGCTTAAAAAAGTGCGATTCAATGACGATGTGTTCGTATTTTTTCGTTACGATAATTTCTGTCTCTCCGCTTTAAAAATATTTTAAAAAAAGAAAAATCAATTTAAAATATTCATTTTTAGAAGGCTTGTTGTTTTATATGCCTGTAAAAAAAGAGCTGGATGTCTATGCACGATTATATTTGAAGTAGTACAAAAAGTAATATATATGTTTGAATGTTTTTGTATATTTGCTTTAACTTCACATAAGTATGAAGGTACGTGTTTTACCACCATGAACAAATTTTTGTAACTATTTTTTAAGTAAACAATTTCGTTTAAAACCTGTGCATTCTTTTTTTTTTCAAAATAACAAAACAAAAATTATAAAAAAAAAACACTCAGGTGTTTATTATATCTGTATCTTTTTTTGGATACATTTATTTTTATTTTCAAGGATTGTATATATATGTAAGGATACGTAGATGTTAAGAAAAATGAATTGTATATTTTGTTTTGTAAACTGAAGTTTATTTTTGTTTTTTTAAATATAAATGGAAAAGTAAAAAAAAAATCAACTCTGGTCTTATTTACATATTTAAAAAAATATATATAAATGTCCCTTTTATGATTCAACTAAGTTAAATTGTCTGTTTAACAACACAACTATTTTTTGTTTGTTTTACGATTCACAACCAATTTTTGTTGTGTTTATTAAGTTAAAATATATACATATATCATTAAATTTAACTCTTTGATGGCTGCAAGCATTCAAAGTGTTTTTCACAGCTGGCACTTCAGGAGCTGAGTGAATTGCATTAGAATTATTTACGAGTTACATTAGAATCATTAAAAAAAAAACACAACCAGATAGATCTGTCCTCTACAGAAGCCAAACTGGGTTCTTGATGCGATGTCTTTAGTGAATTCAAACATTTTGGCGTCTTTAGATACTATATCTCTTGCTTTATGCATTCAATCTATCTACTTATATTTAAGTGTACACATTATTGATTGCCATATTTGACGATTTATCGTCATTTGATGACTACAGTGGGCTAATTTTGTCATTCGTGATCGAAATTACTATCGAGTAGAAAATAATTTCGATATCGTGTAAATTTCTAATGATGTGACTCGTTACGTAACGAGTCGAGTTATCACTTCAGTATTGCAAAATACTAACAAAATGTGTTTTATAACACTGCCGAAAATTGTATGTATTTGCATACTTTGTTTACATGTTGTACATTAAAAAATAAATAAACACACATACGTTCACAATAACAATTCTTTTAAATCAGTCATGTATGCATGTTTGTACATTAAAAAGTAAATAAATAGAAATAACAATTCAATAAATATGTATGTAAAAACCAACCATTTAACTATTATAAGCATATTTATATATGCATTTCTACAAAAAAAAAAACAAATATAAATTCTTGAATGTAATAACATGTGACTTCAAATATAAGTTTTTGTGTTCTTAGCAATACTCATCTTTATATACATATACCTGTATATATACGTCATCATATGAATTTAAAAAAGCCTTAAGAACTAAGAACTCTCAATTTAATTTAACTACTATTGCTAAAAAACAATCAAAACAAAGTTTTAATTTACATTTCTTTTGTGTTTTTCTGTTTTGCTGGTTTTCGATAGTACTTTTGCTTACGAGTAAAAAGTTGCACGGTTGCATTCGAATGGTTACTCGCTATCGAATGCCATCATTAGAAATTTCGAACCCTTTTACTCGATATCGAATGAGATAATCCCAAAAGTGTAAAAACTCGCACATTCGAGTAAAAACTCGCTCGTAAGCAAATGACAGAATTAGCCCCCAGGTGCTGAAAGTAGCATGTTGACGATTTAAGTTATGTTTTTGCCGATTTTTTTTAATCACAATTTTACTTTCATATCATTCAATTAACTTTGGTTTTGCAACTGCAAATCACTCTTTTATTGCAACATAGTCATATCTAAAAAAAGAGCTTTTCGACTTAACAATGCAGAATTGTTAGCAGTACTACCTTTTATGTATATTGTGCCAAAAATTTATTCAAATTACTTTTAAACTGTTTCCTTTAGGAGATTTTTTCTAAAAAAAATTTCTAAAACTTGTATGGAAACTAAAAATTTGAAATTCGTTTTTCTCGAAACGAGCTTTTTTATTTATGACTATGTTGCAATAAAGGAGCGATATATAAACTGTAGCAATATTACCCAGCTAGCATAAGTTGTTTGTTAGACGATTATGTTCAATATACAATCCGCAAAGGAATCTTCTGTTGATTATCTGATATGTAACAATAACAAAAATATCTACTTCTTTTTTTACACATTTTCTGATACGTTCGTCTCACAACTTTGGAACGTTTGTTAGAAGATTAAAAATTTGTTTGTTTTTATATACGTATATTTTTATCAAACAGCGTATAATAGTTTTTTCTTTATTGTTTAACAATCTTTTGCGTATAAAAAGTGTGGGTGGTGATTATAGCCAGTAAGTCAGTGCGAATTATATATAGTATAGTGCGAATTATACAGCTATAGACATATAAATGGCACAAACTCCAATTGAGCATAAATTCACGCGCTTTACAACAAAAAAGTTTCAAAAATACAAGTTTTTTTGTTTTCTTATTATTCGTTGAAAGATTAATTATCTCAACAACACTCAAATGTTCCGTTATATTTCGTTAATAATTCACCGTTATATTTTTTTAACTTTAAGTGGACATATAAATGGCACAATTTACTTTAAGAAGGCAGTTCTCGCGAAAATTTATTTCAAACCACTTCTTATTTTTCCTAGTTAAAAAATAATCGTAAAGTGTGAAAATTTTTTAAAAATGGGTTCAGGCAAACATACAACAACTGAGGAAAGGCGAATAATATGGAAACTGCATGAAGACGGAAAAAAAGTGTCAGAAATTGCTTAAGTAATGAAAGTTTCTAGAAAAAAGTGTGTAACACAATCAAATCATGTGTTGAGAACCCCGATGTATTGATTAAGGGTAAAACTCGAAAGCCAAGGCCTCGAAAAACAAATGTGCGTACGGATGGAGCTATTGTCAGAATGGCGAAAATTGATCCATTTCAGTCCTCACGACAGATAGCATCTGAAATTAACGAATATTTGGGCGCGGAAATATCTAGCAGACTTGTTAGAAGGAGATTAAATGAGGCAAATCTCTTTGGGCGAATTTCCAGAAAAAAGCCACTCCTCTCAAAAAAGAATATTTCCAAACGACTAGTCTTCGCCAGAACGCACAAAGAAAAACCTATTAGTTTTTGGAAAAACGTATTGTGGAGTGATGAAACTAAAATAAATAGAATAGGACCAGATGGCAGAACCTTTGTACATCGTCCTAAAGGACAAGAATACAATCATCGGTTCACTCAGAGGACGGTAAAATACGGCGGAGGTTGCATTATGGTATGGGGTGCATTTTCTTGGCATGGCGTAGGTCCTCTTGTAAAAATTAGTGGGAAAAGGGACAAGTTTAAGTACCTAGACATTTTAAAAAACCATATGGAACAATACGCTTTCGATTCGATGCCAATTAAGTGGAAATTCATGCAAGACAATGACCCCAAACACTCCTCCAAACTAATAAAAAATTGGTTTAGTGCAAAGCAGATCGACGTTTTGGATTGGCCAGCCCAGAGTCCTGACTTAAATCCAATAGAAAACCTTTGGAAGGTTGAAATCGCGAAAAAAAAAATTATAAAAATATGGACGATTTGTGGTCAGCCGCGCAAGAAGCTTGGTATGCCACACCCAAAGCAAAATACCAAAAACTTGTGGAAAGTATGGGTCGTAGGTGCGAAGCGGTCATCGGAAATAAAGGTTACAGTACCAAATATTAACAGTAAAATACTTTTACATACCAAAAACCCAAATAATTCAATACTAAAATCATTTTTTTCTTATATTTAGATATTGTGCCATTTATGTGTCCAGTTTTTTTCACTAATGAATTTTTATTTTAGTTCTTATCAATAATAAATATACTTAATAACTCTTAGAACAAAATTAAAACCTTGTTGCTTGTTAATTGTTTTTACCCAATAGTTGCATACTAATGAACTCTCTGTAAGATGTGCCATTTATATGTCCATAGCTGTATATCGAATGAGATTTGGGCTGTTCCTGTATGAACCATACAAAGATTACACGGCTAGTTCCTTGAGTAAAATAATATCTACACGAGTCTCAAATGATTTCCTATACGATTAACATAATAAGAATCTTTTGCTGAAATGTGTAAGAGTCTCATAGAAGAATCAGCTTTTTTTGTAACACTTACTTTCGTGTGAGGGATCGTCCGTGATTAAAAAATGAGCTCGTCAACGATCAAAAACACTCTTCATGAGTTTCCCATTAGAGTCTTCGACGATTGAAAATGCTAGCTGGGTATTGTGTATGTAAATATGTATGTAACACTAAAAACTTTAAGTCTTATAAATCGTTACAATATTGTAAAAGAACAAAGTGTTTTTTTCTGATCAATCAAACAGTTTTAAGGAGGGCGAAAAAATTAGTCCGGATTAAACAAATGATGCGTATTAAACTTGGAAATTTTGTTTTATGATTCAGGTGTGCTGAAGCTAGATTTTTGCAGAAATGATTCTTCACTAATTGTTCCTTCTTTGGCTAAGTTTATAGCAAAAATATTAGTCTCACCGTACTCTTCTGCAAATTTGAAAAGAGCCTGCATCCAAATACGAATATACAAACCTTAACAAAATCAAAATTTAGTTGAAAAATTCATAGCTGCAAGAAAGTTTTTATACTAAAGTATACTTAAAACTTTACAACTATGATTGTTTTGACATAAAAGATATGCCAATTGCAATAAAAGTGTTTAATGCAATAATGCGTTCAGAACTCTTAAATATAGTACATAAAACTTTAATTAAATGAAATCTTATTGTAAAAAATGTGTTACGTACAAAAATACTTACGGCCGTATTCATAAAAAGTATTTTATATTTATTAAAGGTTTATTTCATAAACTTTGTATAGAAATTGCCCAATAGTTCTCTGATAAACAAAAAAAAAATTGTTTAATGAATATGGCCGTTAGAAAATATACTTATGAAAAAAGTTTCATATTTTTACGAGTGTATGTACATTTCTTGTTATAGCTTTAAACACTGTAGTTTTTTTTTTAAAGGCAACCATTTAAGGCAACCTGTTTAAAATATATAAATTTTATTCACAATCGTTTAATTTTACTTGAGGACGACTTTTTGAAGATTAGCCATAATCATATTGACGGCCTTGACGATTTTTTCATCTAATTTGATGATTTTAAACCAGATTTATCTGGCATCTGTGTACATAACCAGTAAAAATTATGGGTCTAACTGGAAGTAGATTTGTAAGCGAAAGATAAGTACTTTCACTTACTCTCTTAATGCCTCCAATTCTGCATATTCGAAAACCTTCTCTCTTCCATCGCCATCCATGCCAGTCTTCGACGTCAAAATCACAGTTCTTGAAGTGCTGAAACCACTTTCGGCACGTTATTTCATAATAGCGGCCTACTCATAGGTATTCGAGGGCCTCAGCCGTAAATGTATTCATATTAAAGCATAAAATTAAAACCTCCCGCAAATGACGAGAATTTGGCTCCTAAGCTCATAGGTTTAATCGAGAATAACTTTATGATGCCGACACAAATCGACTAATATTTCGATAGTGTTATATTTACAAATACCTAAGCTTATTGTATGACATCTATTATCGGTTTATTTCGACTACCATCTACCGCTGCACCTATCTATTGCAAAACGGCGGAAGCAAAGTTGTACACCGAATCGCTAATAAGCAAAATAATATTAAACTTAGTTATTTCACACTTGCATTGCATTTTTCAATTTTAGCGTTTTTACCACTAAAACACTAAACACATACGACAGCAAGCTGCCGACTACAACCTGTCAAAAATACATACATGTGGTTATATTAAAATTATTATTGTAACAGCAATATGACTACACAGCTACATTTTTTGCCATCACCCAATTAAACTATTTTTTAATTCTGCAGGCGACAAAAACCAGCGCAGTGCTGCCAATATAATACCCAACATACAAGTTAATAAAGCATAAAAAAGGAGAGAGAAAAATATCAAGTGGCACCACTGAAAGAGCAGTTGCTCTCGGCAAAACGACTATACAGCTATATTTCTTGCCGTCACCCAATTAAACTAGTTTGTTATCCTCCAGTAGTGCGATTCTCTAATTTTTAACGATCTGATAAACGCAACTTTTGTCATCAAATTTCATCGCTTGTACTAACGATTAAGTGATTCTGTAACTTAATTCTAACGATGGTAAACAGCTGAATTTTTCTTTTCATTCATATAAACATTACGCGGCATCTCTGCAAAAAAATCGGAAACCACAAAGAAGAAAAGAAAAAACCATAACATTTTCCATAACAATATTGTATACATATTGATTTTTATATGTTGTGATTTCAGTTTTTAAGTGATAATGAATAAGATTTAATTTGTAATAAGGTAAGTAAAATAAAATGTGTATTCATATGTTTCATTTATTCGTTTACGAGTATATGCACTAATTTCTGCATGTACGGAATGGCCGAAACTAAGGCTGGTGATAATCTTTATAACTTTTTAAGTTCATTAGCTGTCAACTCAAGGGAATTGTCCCATTCCCGAAGAACACACTGATTATCCCTTGAAGCGTTCAAACTAGTTTCATCTCTTGCAAGTCCGAATGCCAAACTTTCAAAAGCCACTTCAACACAAAACACACTTTACCGGTTAAAAATTATTCTGAAATTTTTGCTTTTGAAAGTGTATATTATTGGCACTTTATTTCATGGAAGCACCATTTAATAAGAACACTTTAACGATTGAATAAACAACAAAAAAATATTTCTCTTTAAGATATCGATAATCAGCAGTAAAATTAACAGCTGATTTTGATCGACGGCGTTAAAAACATGTTACAGAATAGTAAATTCGATAAAATATCGTTATAATTATTTTACCGACTCGAATATCGTTATAAAAGTTACAGAATCGCACTACAGGAGACAAAAACTAGATTAGGGCTGCCAAAATACAACTTAATATAGCATAAAATAGGATAAAAAAATTCCAGTGGCACCACTGAAAGAACAGCTGCTCATTTGCATTTTTATTTTTCGTCAAGTTAATTTTTGGTTCGTTTCTATTTAATCTTATACTGAAGTTGGTAAGTATTATATTATATACCTGTATTCACAATACAATACAGTTTATTTATAGCATTGTTCGATGTAAATAATTCAGAAAAATTATAATACGGGCGTCAACGAGCCCATGTTAAAAATAACTAAGTAGCTGACTACACGGCATTAGTTATTGCTAGCGACATTTGTTGATGTATGGCCTGCTGTCTTGAATTTGTTTAATATATAAGCTAAAAACACCTAAAAAATGTGGAAAAACATATCCTAAAGCAGCTACGTAATTATGTTGTAAAAACCTTTATAGATTGAATGTGTTGTAGAATGTGAACTGATTGAAGCTCTGAATTATTCAATGGAGTTTTATGTTCAGTACCAACTATCTGCTATTTTTCGTGTTTCAAATAACATTTTTTGTCATGTCATACCAACTGAGAAATGTACAATACATACTGGCATACATATGTATGTTTTTTGTAGGCGTTGACATTGTTTTATACTCTTAGCAAACATATTGGTGAAATCGGCATTCCTAAATTATTTCTGGTTATATTTTGCATACATAATTTTTGTTAATTCCAGCTGTTCTGGATATTTGCTTCTAAACTGTCTTAGAAAATTTTCTGCCAATTTGTGATGATTAATATAATTTTCGCTACAGCTTTTAGAGGGGCAAAACTCATATGTATATAAAATTTTACACCCTTTTGTTAATTTTTGCGGAACAATTAAACACATTCTTTAGACTATTTTCGGCTTTCATTCATAAACTAAATAATGAAAGAGTTAATATCATAATTAGTTTTGTCCCAAAAACTACAATTCAGTTTTTTCCTCATAATAGCAAAATGACTAGTAAAAACTACAAACAGATCGTATTTTAAAACTGCTAATAGTAATGTAGTGTAGTGTATTTTATTGTTGCGCCAGTCCACATATTCGTATACAAATGTATATTCGTTTTGTCTACCCGGCCAAAATTGCTTTTTCTATAATAGTTTTAGTAAAAATTAAAACCAACAAAAAGTGAAAGATGAAAATGAGAAAAACAATATTAAATGAAATTGAGTGTGTAAAAGGCAATATTGCAAACTTTAAGTCGAACACTCTGCAGGAAAATGTTTACCGGTCTCTTTTTTAAAGTCATACCCTCTCATAAGTAGTGTAACAACCTCCTTTTTGCCTAAAAAAATTGCTCCGCATCCCAGCGGCCAAAGTTTCGCTTACAGAAGCGATGATCCGATGCACACTTGTAAGTCAGTAATGCACACCATCTCATATACGAACCCAGTATACATTTTCATACACATTGCCGCATTTGTAGAGTGAACGCCTATCACCTCCACACAAAGTAAGCAAGGTTATGAGGTGTTCATTCAACCAAAGCCATTACTTCCTAACATACATTGTAAGTTATCAGTAGGCAGCTCGAATACAATCTCGCTTACTTTGTAAGTAGGTGGAAGACGTATTGCGAATTTCAGCTTTTTTAGGAATATTCCATTAAATAAATTCGTTCTGTGTTTTGTTTACTGCATTATTTTATTTTTCACTAAATGTTTTATATTTCTTTTACCTATTTTATAATGTTTTCTATGCACTCTTACCTTTAGAAATGATTTTGTTAATTAAAATGTTTGCAACGTAGTCTGACAAAGACGGCGAACGTTAGATTTATAACTAAAAAATAAAATACATATATATATATATATATATATATATATATATATATATATATATATATATATATATATATATATATATATATATATATATATATATATATATATATATATATATATATATAGGGTGTTTTTTTAAGCCCGATAGAACTTGAAATTGTAAAAAATAACACAAAAAATTAAATTGTAATCAAAATTTTTTTTTATTCGAAAGATCAATACGTGACATTAACATTTGAAAATGATTTCGGGCATATGGGCACCGCGGCTGTTCTTGACGAAGCGCATTCTGGACGTCCAATTTTGGGCCACTTTTTCGAGCACTGCTGGCCGTATGTCACGAACAACACGAACAATGCTGGCCTCCAAGGCGTCAATTGTTGCTGGTTTATCAGCATAAAGCAGTGACTTCACGTAGCCCCACAGGAAATAATCGAGAGGTGTGAAATCGCACGACCTTGGAGGCCAATTGACAGGTCCATTTCTCGAAATCAACTTATCGCCAAATTTTGATTTCAGTAAGTCGATGGTTGCGTTCGCCGTAAGGCACGTAGCGCCATACGTGGTTGAAACCACATCTCCTCCGGATCAATGTCATCCATATTTTCAAACAAAAAATCATTGATCATGGTGCGGTAACGATCTCCATTGACCGTAACGCGAGCTCCGGCCTCATTTTTGAAGAAATAAGGTCCGATGATGCCACCAGCATGAAAACCGCACCAAACAGTGCATTTTTCTGGATGTAATGGAGTCTGTAGGGTCTCTTGTGGATTGGTCTCACTCCATATGCGGCAATTTTGCTTATTAACAAACCCGTTAAGCCAAAAATGCGCCTCATCGCTGAACACAATTTTGCGATAAAACAACGGGACTGATTTTCAAAGAAATTTTGGATAATTTCGTAGCGTTGTGCAAGCGTGAGTCTATTCATGATGATTTGTCAGAGTATACTGAAACAAATAAAAAAAATGTTTCATCAAAATTTAATTTTTTGTGTTACTTTTTACAATTTAAAGTTCTATCTAGCTTAAAAAAACACTCTATATATATATATATATATATATATATATATATATATATATATATATATATATATATATATATATATATATATATATATATATATATATATATATATATATATATATATATATATATATATATATATATATATATATATATATATATATATATATATATATATATATATATATATATATATATATATATATATATATATATATATATATATATATATATATATATATATATATATATATATATATATATATATATATATTTTCTTGCTTTGTTAATGCTGTGTTGCTATCGAATGAATATTGCGAGAATGACATTTGTTTTCGCAATTAAGAATGCATTTGAAATGGGAATAAAAAGTACTATGCGAAAATCGCAATAGAGAATAGCAACTCTTCGCATATATGCATATTCGAGTAGCATTACTATTCGCATCGCAATTCAGAATAAGCCTCCAGGTTTATTCGAATATCGAATAAAAATCCGGTTTTAATAAAACTAAATAAAATTTAGTAAAAGTAAAAAATATTGATATAAAATAAGATGCATCCGCTTAGTTAGGATGCTTGCAGAGCTCACACGTTTTCATTTTCCAATCGCTAAAAGCCAGTCAAGTAATAACCGTTCACCCTAGTATACGAGTACACCCGTATATTGTCTTGATGGAATAGCACTTTTTTCGCTAAATATTGTCGTGTTTATTTTAACTTAATATTGAATCTATCTAAAAGATCTCAATAATATTCTAATCTACCCTTGGCCTTCTTTGGCGGTCGTTCACCAGTCGAAACTC
The DNA here is from genome assembly GCA_914767995.1 of Thecocarcelia acutangulata. NCBI lineage: Eukaryota > Metazoa > Arthropoda > Insecta > Diptera > Tachinidae > Thecocarcelia > Thecocarcelia acutangulata. Next base: position 184,570,114 of record OU612094.1, on the reverse strand, counting down.
AATGTTTTGATTTTTCTTTGGCCTCTGGGGTATGGTGGTGAATCCATGTTTCGTCTACGATTATATAACGTCGTAAAAATTAGTCCAGATTGTAGTTGAACATCGCCAACTGTTCTTTTGAAGTGGTCATACAGTTACGCTTATGGTTGAGAGCGATCAATTACGGCACGCATCGCGCAAAAAACTTGTTTAGATGCTTGCAGAACTCATCCACCTTACACAATTTCATTCTCCAATCGTTCAATGTTTATCCTGTTATTAAACAACCTCTAATGGCATCAACACCCTTTTCATAGGACTAAAAGCTGGTGCCTGTTGTCCCGTCTAAGGGTGAATTGGCATTCCAGCAAAAGAAAATAGAACATCCTGCAGAGTGTGTTTATAACAAGTTATTACGATTCATAAGAGATTCCGAAGACTGAAAATGCTAAAACTGGCAAGGTGACCATAATCTTAGAAGCGAATTTTTCAAGGGACCAGCATTTTGCTACGAATTATAAAACTTTTTGAATTATAGCGGTTCTACTGTATATAAGTGGCATATGTAGTCTATGAGTTTTAACAAGAACTAGACCAGATTAAATGTGTCGTTGATTGTTTGGTTGGAGCACGTTTTTTAAAAACGAAGGCTTTAAGTGTGAAAGTAAATTTTTAAATAAATTTTCCAGCATCACGTAATCAAATTGACATTAATTTATCTTGATTTTCAAAGTACCCTTCAAATAAACGTTGAATTTAATTTCAACAACTTATTGTTGTTTTCAGATGATTAATACAAAATAATTAATACACTTCACAGCTACAATACTCGTATAAAGTTCCAATCTAATGTTTGATGGACCTTAATTCAATAAAACAGTTCTAGTACATTATACTGAAAATCAGTCAGTCAATACGCAATACTCGTATCAAACTGATACCGACAGGTGACAATTATTTGATTTTCGTAACGAAAATGTAACGAAGACAAAAATCCGCTTGACAAATAGTGACATATAAATCAAAAAGAAACTGAATTTCTATAAATTAATAATGGTTATTAATAATACAATTACTTGACAAAAAAGAAAAGTCAATAAGCAGGTTACAAATTCTTAGTTCTTTACATAAGGCTGACTTTGAGCAACAATTGAAGCCCCCGCGGCAATAAATCAATAGAATCTATCGTTATTTTAAGGAGAGAAAGAGAGAGAGAGAGGGAAAACCGTAAAACAATAACAATTGCTGTGTAGTTTATGAGACTGTAAAGACGTCAGAGTGTCTAGAAACATTCTCACACTTTGTGCAGCAGAAGCAACATCGTTTTCAACAATAATACACCTCAGCTAACAGGTAGGTGAATTTTTTACACGCCCCTATCAACCGATTGAATCCCTCTGTTGGACAAAAGATAACATGCAGACTGTTGTATAGAAAGATGTTGTATTAAAGTGAATATACCAGAAGGACACCACCATGCAGCAGCAGCAGTAAGTTGCCACAATTTGATACGCTTGTTAAGTTGTGTTTTAAGTGTAAGATAACCAGATAGCCTCAAAGTCAATTGTTCGTTGTTAAGAAATCAGTTTAGTTCATCATCTTTCTTTTGTATTTAAGAATTGACCAATTTATTTTTTAGTTAAGCAAAGAAACAAGTTCTTTGCTGTTTTCTTCCTCTACGACAAGGTGATACAATTCAATTGTTTCATTTTAAGGCTCTGACAGCCAGTATTGTTTGACGAAATTTATTTGGTTTTGCCAAATACTCCTTTTATGAATGACTTTTGGGATATTTTCAAATAATTCTTAAAAATTGTTGCAACTGTTCGTTTTGCCAGACACAGACATCATGTCTCTGCTGGAAAAGTGTGAGAAAATCAAAATAAGAAAATATAATAATATCATTTGCTAGATTCACTGCAGATTTGTGTTCTTAATGTGGGGGGTTTCAATTGTTACAGTCGAAAAATAAATTACGCCAAAGTACTCGTATCTGGGAAGAACATGATCGTTCTTCTGAACTGTTTGATACATTTCTTTAACTTTAAGAGTTATATAAATTTGCGAATAATACTACATCTTTATAAGATAATTAAATACGGGAAACCACAATTGCTTTTAAATCATCTTTCTTTTTCTAATTCTATGTACAAATTTGCGATCCTTTGGGACTTCTTTCTATTACTGATCGTTTGTTTGTAAAAAGAATGCACGTCCACTACCAAATGAGCTTAAACTCTTTTCTTATTCTTACCATACTATACTTACAAGAATTAACTTCTACAGTATTTCAATGAAAAGGTAGTCGTGATTTAATTATTATTCGAAGGGTAATTGTGATTTAAGTATTCTTAGTTTTATTTTTTATTAGTATACACTTATCCCGATACATTAGAAATCCTTCCAGGATGGAAGACAAAACACTACTTATTCCTTCCTGCTTTCTATCTTTTCCGATGCAAGTTGGTTTCTAAAATAATTAAAAATAATAGACACACCTATTTACATATAAAGCCCAGTTCAGACTATTATACTTTGTATTAATACTTGTCAAAAATTCAAATAATACTTGCAAGTCTGATAGTCTGATTGTAATCCGTCATACATTCCAAAAATAATACGATAAAAATTTGACATCCCATACGACTTTGTTGTTTTTCAAAACGATAATACTTTACATTGGATCAGGGTTGTGTTTTTTAGCAAACCAGCTAATTAAAAATTGAGTAGTCGGCTATTTCGTAGCCGATGGGGTGCCGTCGCTGATAGTATTTTTTGTCGTTATAAAAAAGCTTGAAATTTGGAATTTAGCTGTTATTTATAAATGTATTTTGCTCATGCTATATTTAGAACATAAAATATATTTGTGCTATTGAATTTGGATGTTTTATACATAATTATTATTTTAACTGTTGAAGAATTTCACGCGCCGGCACGTCTATCGCCTACGACGAATAGCGCACCTGCCACCGTGAAAAGTTTTATGATGGCACATCTATGTTGCTTTATATCAAGTGTGATGGTGTGAATGCAAATTGGTGAATCACTGGTCAATTTTTCCACGGGCAGCAGGTATTGTCTTGGTGTATGCCAAAGTGGTGGTCCTCTTCTATCGTACTTAGCAAACATAAGTCTAGGAAAGGAATGCATGATTTACATTGTGCTAGAATTTCGAAAAACTTCAGCAGAGCTGAGTTTGTAGAAGGGTAACCAATGCATCCTTGGGATGCTTTAAAATACTAAGTGATTGTACGTAGCAATACCTTCGCCAAAGTTCAGTTTGCAGATCGACTATCAACGGATCTTTGGGATGACTTGACTTGGGTGAATCCTAGTTGGGGTTTAAACCTAAGATCGCTGGAGGAAACTTCCTGGTGGTGGTGCACGGCATTGCTTGTGTGAACCTAAAGGTCCAAGAAGTGCTGTTGTCTTGCAGATATGTGTAATCTAATGAACTGGACGTGTAGAAACGTCAAAACGAGTCTGTTTACAGCTTGGCTTTCGAGCCTTCGGTGTGGCATATGATAAGTAGTATGATAGTGAAAGGCAAGTTCTGTTGTAAATAAAGAAATATTGTTTACTTTATATGAAATCGATTTTTCTTTTCGTGAATATTTAAAAAAATTTGTTATAATTGGTTCTCCCTTGCCACCATCAGAACATTAAATAGGTGATTTCACTGATAAAGTTCCCGCAAAATAAAACGTTTCGCCTAGCATTGGCCGGACTTAAGTAAAAAGCACATCGTTTTTTATTTTTATGCTTAGTATCAAGATTTGAATACTTATTGTTAGTCCACTTTGAAGATTCAATAAATAAATATGTAAATGCTTAAAATATTAGTGAAATAAATATGTTCATAAGTATATAAGTGTTTCTACATTAAAAGGAACAAACGACGGCTATATTAAAAATCATATATATAATTTAAAATTTGTGGATGTATCAAACGTGTTTAATAGTAAATAGAGCATACATTTTTAACAATAATTAATAATTAACAATAAATTGCAATACCTAAACTACTTTATTTTACTCATAACTTCATGTTTACTCAGAAAGTGTATCTACCCTGGCCTATTTTGCAACAAAATCTTTCAAATTTAACATATTACTAATTAATTAAACATTTGTGGCCTTATTCATAAGAAATATTATATTTATCAAACAAGTGTTTAATAAACAAACAATAATTTTTATGAATACGGCTGTTAATCGTTATTAATTATTATTAATTTTATCCCTCGTATTTTAAATCTGCACCCCTGCACATTTTTCGACCATTTAAAAATGCCGCTAAAATGCGTTGACGCTGCAAAATTAAATAGCAGACGATTTGTATCGAAATGAATTTAACAATAAAAATCACGTGAGCCACTAGCGTACTCTCATTGGGCCGATGATTCGACCACAAATCCGGTCTTTCGCAAGTGTCAGTCGTTGATGTATCTCCACTGGGGAATTTTATTCGTTTGTTCTTTGGGGTTTAAATTTGTTTGTAATATTTATTTTGATTTCAGTATAACTTAATGTGTTAGTTTTTCTCCCGTTACAATACATATTTTTCTGATTGTGCTAGCTTGTTAATAAAAACACCCCTCCCCTGCCGTATTTCCCCTGCTTCATCAGATGCCTGTGTAGAAATTTTGTATCCGGGGTAGACAAGGCTGCAAAATTATTTTATATTAAACCAGCACATATCCAATATATGTTATACATATTTTAACACTTTAAAAATGTATGTATGCCTTATTTAATATGAATTTTTTAAAGTTAGCTTTATACTACTTACATACATATATAGTATCACACAATAATAGAAGGTAGTCCAGTTATTTCTTTCGTCACTATATTAATGTTTTGACATTCAAGAGTTACAAAAAATCGGGCTAACCAACGTTTTACTAAAATCCAAGTACTCGTTTTATTTTGTGAAATTTAAATTTGTTTTTATCACCTTATATTGAAAAACATGTGAAATTAAATAATTTACTTTTTTTGGACTACGTTTATGTAAGCAGATACTAAGTTTTTTTTTTGCATAAAATAAGACTATAGAAATTTTAGATTTTTGTTTCTTTGCTTGTTTTTTTTTTAACTATCAATAAATATAGAACAATTAAAGTTAATTCTCACGAAATAAAGTTTGTTTGTTTGGTCTTTACCCTATGTAGAGTGTCTCCCCTGGCCACCTAAAACACCGGCAAAAGTAGATTACTTGACTGGCTATTATTAAATATGTATTTAAACTACCTGATTAAATACGATTATATTGGGAAAAATTTTATTTTTAATATTTTTACCACACCGCCATTCCTAATATCAGATAACTTCTTAACGTAGAATGACCCATATATTTAGGCAGCTGATGGGAAAACTTTCTTCCAAAGGCCTTAACTAGAATATGGTAAATAATAACAATAGCTGTGAATTGAGTGAAAATACACTTGTTCCACATAATTATGGTTCCGGTGAACAGTTTCAGTATTTTTAAGAAAACTGAATATTTTTGCGTATTTTGAATATTTGATATAAATTTTCTTTTATATCTTTTGCGGTAATGCGTTATGATGTTCACATTTTTTGAAATTCTGTCGGTACGTTCAAAAATTGCATTTGAGCGCTCAATCATAAAGCCGTCGTTTTACAAACTATTACAAATGCACAAAGAAAACTTATATCGCATATAGTATTATTCATTCAATAGCAAATATTTTGATTTTCCTAAAATAAGATTTACGGATTGCATGGAATTTGCTTAAGATTCTAAACACAATGAGAATAATTTACACACGTGCAATTTTCAAAATTGTGTATTTCCAGAAACGAAATTTCCAAAAGAAAAAAAAAATATTTGTGTGGTTGAAACATTGTGGTTTTGGTGTCTTCTGCCCACACTTCAACAAAAAGAGTGGGTACGTCCAAAAAATCGCTAAACGATGTCATTATCTGTTTAAACATCCTTTAAATAAACAATGTGTTTTGTTGATTGTTCATAGTCCTAAAACAACATAAAAATTTCCAAATGCTTAGTGGTTTTCTTTATTTGTTTTCTTTTTCTCTAGGTTTCTGTAAGCAGTGATTACAGCCCGCTGTATCATCCGGGCTAATGAGGTCTTTATCTCTATTTTAAGCAAAAAAGCAAGCAAGTCTGTTTGCCATATAAATCCTGACGCCAGTCCGTCAAGACAGAAACAAATTTTAGATACATATTCAAAAAATGACAAGACTTGTAAACAGGATAGTATGAAACTGCCTGTTAAAGTAAACGCAGGCGAAGGTAAAACTGCATACACATGTACATATGTATGTATGCGTTTATTAGTAATATTATGTAACTATTACATCAACATAAATTATAGTTTCTGTTTCTTTGTGGTCACTGCAGGCAAATCTGTCATTTTGGGTTTTTTGGGAGTATTTTTAGTGCTATATACATATTTTATCACAATAATTCTTTGCACGTGTTTAAAAGTGATATGATGGGTTAGTTTTCAAGACGGACTAGACATAAACATGGATTTTTCTTTTACGGTTGGTTTTTGTCATTAAATTGGTGTTAAAGCATTTTTAGCAAAAGAAAACACGTCATTAGATAAATCTTAAAAAACAGAGAATATATAAGAGTTTCACCATGTTTTGTAACAACATGTAACGTTTTAACTCGCCTGATCCTTAGTGTCGCAGAGATGTTTTTCGCAAAACAAAAATAGTTTTTCAGACAAACAAATAGCACAAATATTTGAAGATGGAACAAACAATGTTTTATTTATACATAAGTTCATATATACGTATGTACAATTAAAAAAGAAAAACAAACCCCTAAAAGAGTTTGTTGATTCAGGACATCTATTTGCACTGTTCAGGAAAAATCAAAAACTCTTTTTTAAACTGCATACATATGTACATACATTAAAAAATCGCTTTACACTAATTTTATACTGAATCAATATATCTATGTATATGTACTCGTAAATTAGAGTAGGTCACAGATGTATGAGAGCGTATAAAAGTTCTCGAATAATATTCTAATAGCAACAATTTTTTGTCTTACTGCAAAACAATAAAAATTGCAAAAAAAAAAGTTTAAAAAAGTCACATCTTGCGCCCGCGCTGGAGCTCCTAAAAATAACGCATTATCGAGAAACCCAATATTTAAAATTTTAGTATTTTGTTTACTATTAGCTAAACACAAAAAATATATAAAACTTTGTTTTTTATACAATACCAGAAATTTCAGGCAGATCGGGCCAGCGATATCAAACTAAAAATTAGGATTCGTTTAGTGAAACTGCTCCGAGTTTTTTGGGAATTACCAAAGTTGGCTTCAGGAAACATAAAAATTCTCCCCTTCCTCAGAAGCAATGCGGCAACTTCATTTTTCGCACTAAAACTAATGGTAATTTAGATACATGTTTTTTAGATACATAAAAAACCGGTGTCAAACCGGTTAGCGAAGTAGTTCCAAATTTTTTTTGGTAAGCCCCAAAATTGACTTCCATAATCCCCAAAATCCAAAAAATCAAAAATTTGATCAATAATTGGACATTGAACATATGTACATATATCAGTGTTTGAGGTTTTTAATATTATTATCAATACATCAAACAAGTTTCTTTCATTTGATTGCTTATCAGATAAATCAAATTGCTTGCCCTCTATACTATTATATACGTATATATTTCTTTTCAAATAACAGCACTTAGAAAAAACAGAGAAGGTAATGGCAAAATTATAAACAAATCATATCAGGTGACAAAACTGTTGTCGCTTTGACAACATTCGTTCTTAATTTAATAACGAACTATTCTCAATTTAATACTGTATGGTATTTTTGCTATCTATTCTCAATTTGACGGCGGGATATTCACAGTTTGACAACAGTATGTCCACAATTTAACGAGATATGCATTATCGTTCTCGATTTGTTAACGAATTGTTCTTTATTTGTAAACGCTGGTTGTTACCAATACTGCTCGCACTTCGTTGTCAGGAATTCTTCAAGGGAATACTAATTTTTAAATTTAAAGCGAATATAAAAAATGTTTGTATTGAAATTTGATTAAAAAGAGTGTCCTAATTTCTTGTAGGCGTCAAACTTTTGCCACCGAAAGTGTGAACCAATTTGATAATGGGAACGGTTTTTATTAGTTCACATTATCACACAAATATACGGTTATTTTCACATTTAACTTCTTTTTTAATTATGGACCTTATGACATTTTTATAAATGACATAATGTCCATTTGTGTCATACTGTCCGTGGATCTTATGGCACGTTTATGTGTGTCAGAGTCGCTATGGACATTATAACATGCCACCATGATGCAAACCACTTCAGACCTACGATATTTACCCACATGGGTTAATTTAACAATATTACACGAGAGTGCCCCAAATTCAACCCAAGATTTGAATATAACGCTATTTGTCCAGTAAAGATGACAGTTTAGAGTTGGTAAAAATGGGGCGTTAAACGATAAATCAAAATGATTTCATTGTTGAACAATATTTAAAAAATAATGAAAGCTTTGTTCGAGCAAAATCAGCCTTAGCTATGAACTAGATTTTCAACTTGATGGCTCTGTTAAACTCCAAAATTGGCGCTTTTGGGATTGGGAGAGGATTCCAATTGTCGAAAAATAAATCCATTCACTACATTTGTTCATTATGGGCTGGAGAACTAATTACGCTATACGTTTTTCAAAATAAAGCTAGTCTAGCAGTAACTGGTGATTGATATCGCGAAATGACAATACTCTTCTTTTTGGCGAAATTGGATAATATGTGATTTCAACGAAACGGTGCCATTCCCCGTAAGCACCCCGTGAAACAATTTAATTACTGCATTACTCTATTTCTTTTTTATCGAAAGTTTGCTCTTTAATAAAGAATAATAAAATAAAAATGTGAACAAAATGAAGAAGTATTGGTACTTTAAATCATCAGACGTTTCCACGTCGCGTACACGTACAAGAAAGAATATGGTTGATATGACAATATGTTAAGTTCAAAATACTGTTTATGTAATATGGTTTCAACCCGATTTATGTACAAAATTTAGTGCAGCCAAAAACCAATTTATAACTTATAATCATATATTTGGGAAAAGTTATAATTTTTGTATCGTGACTAATACTGTTATTATAAAAATAAAAACTTAACTGTCATGTCCAACCATATAATATTATCATTCCCATCCATATTATTGCAAAACTGTAAATTCTATTGTTTCGATTAATCGTAGTAGTGTTGAACGTCACAATATTATATGATTCCATATAAACACACATACGAGTATAGCATCTATAATTAAAACTTTTGTAGTATATTCAATATAGTACATATTTAGTTCAACTAAAATTTAGAAAAAATGGATAACAGCTTTTCGAATTTGGCCATATCTTGATGCTTCAGAAAGACACATATGTACATACATGAATTTGTCTATATAAGTTTGTATACAAATCTTCTTACTTCCAATTTTTAGGACCATTTTATGCAATGGATAAATATTTATATAATATTCACTACATTTAATATTATTAATGTTGAAAAACACGCAGGCACAAATAAACTGATTGTTTCAAAATTTAAAAAATAAAATAAAAATATGTATGCAAATATGTTTAACAACAGTAGTTAGTTTAACGCATATGTGTTGTAGATACATAAAAAACAGCATATAGTTGTAAATAACTATTTATTGTTGTGCTCAATTTATATTTTAAACATTATTATTGCATTCAACCATGTTTTAAAATTATAGAAATATAACATGTTTTAAAATTATAAAAATATAACAACAGCACTTGGAAACTTCAACACTACTATTCAGAATTAAACTATATTAAAAACGATAATATATTGCTAGTAGCAACAATACAAATTATGAGAGAGTAAATACTAATGTTTTTACAACAATATTCCAAACTGATTTTTCTTTTCGTGTACTCCTCGTTTCGGTGATTAGAATTGGCCACCTAGATTGTGTGATGTAACGCCATTACACCATCACAGGTTTATGTCAAAAAGCCGGCAATCCCCCCTGGTTTAATGGTGGAGATTCAACACTGAATCAACGAAATTCAACCACACTTATGGAAAATTTAACTAACGAAAGCGTATGTATATGCAAATCTGGAAATATGTATCCAATATAATTTATGAATTATTAAAATGTTACAATGAAAAGACTAAAAACTATGTGTTCTATTTCATTCAAATCTTACGTTAATTTTGGGACACCCCTTACATACATGTGTACTTTTATCTTGTACGGAATTTATCCAAAATATATAATAATAAAAGTTAAATTATTTAATTTTTATGCTAAGCATACTAACAATAAGTTTCAGTGTCTACCATTTTGTTTATTAGCCAAAATTACTGGTAAAAATATTGTTTTAAGTTACCAACACTTTTTCATTTTATTCACATTTTTATTTTATTATTCACAGACTTTCAATAAATAATTAAAAAAGTATAAAATAATAAATCGCTTTATGTTTTTGGCTCTGAAATGCAAAATTTCCCACAGTTTTTTTTCAAAATATTTCAGATTTGGCAACATTTTCTTGGTCGGATTAAAAATAAGTTTAAAATTGAAACACCTCGTTAAGGATCCTAATTGCAGGTTTTCAAACAAGTTATTAGAAGGCTCTCTATACAATATTTTGCGCACAAAAATCATATTTCTACTTAATCTAGTCCCAAAATTATGTTACTTTTGCATTATAAATCAAATACTCCTTAAGCGGCTTAAAACATAAACATTTCTATTGCTATTGTTCAATAACATCTATGAGTAGTTAATGAAGGATTATGTACCTAAGCGAGTCTAAGCTATAGCGAAGTAATTAATATAGGGAAAACCCAGTTGATTCCCTAGCTTCGTCTTAATTTTGAAATACCATATATACTTACATACGTATTTGCATTCATTACTAATAACTAGAAACATATTTCTTAACACTTAATCCCAGTTATCACAGCATGCGAAAAGTATTTTCCTTATTGAACAAAAGTGTTATACGTACTACCAAAAATATTTGGAAAAAATATTAAGAAAAATTAGTTTACGTCTACTTAAAGGCCTTTGTTTATATCTGCTTAATTCGCGCTATCACGCGCACGCGAAAAATACGATTATTTTACTTTATGATCTAAAGGGTTGTATCACCTAAATTGTTTAGAAGGCTGATTAAGAAAATTTGGTTTATGTCTACTTAAAGGTAGATCAAAAGTTTAAATCATTTTTGACCGCCTATTTGTTTTACGAATATTATATATAATAAGATCTGCTGAAATAAAAGTAAATTCAACTCCGATTTCCTCGTAAAATTTGGCAGAAGAAGAAGGAACCTTCAACCATCTTCAAACAGGATCTGATTATAGCTGTACGTTTCTCTCTTTTTAAACTTTCTGTTTTTACTATAGATATTTTATGTTATAAAGTGAACAAAGCAAGGACTTACACTGCAACTCAATAGAGTCTCGAAACCTGCCCAATTCTATTATTATTCTATTTTTTACTCGTTTACTGTGATTTGCAATTTTGCATGCACAGTGTGCATGGATTTATTTTATAAAAAACTATGAAAGAAAGAAGAAATAAAATTATGGTAAAAATGGCGACCAACCCAGTTTTTTTGCCTGTCAATAAAAAAAGAGTATTTCTGACCGATACGAGTATTTTTGGGCGATATTTACTTCGTAGTTAGCAACATTTGGCCTTTTTGCTTTTCTTCAAAGTTTAATAATTTACATTTATTAAGTAAACGTGCAAAACAAAATTTGCGGGAAAAAAATTCACGGTAAAGTATGGATATTACATGCGAGATGATTTGATATTCCCTGTCGCTTACTTTGCAGATTCATCTTTTACTAAAAATACACAATACCATGGAGCTGCAGTAATTGTACGAAGAACTTTGCTTTAATGCCTTTACATTTTTTAATGTTAGATGTCGAGAGGATATCCCACTTCACCACTCATCGAAGTTGGTGAAGGACTGGATACAATCGAAAGGGATTCAAGTGCTTGATTGGCCGGCTCAATCGCCCGATTTGAACCCAATCAAAAATTTATTTTCCATATTGAAGAGGAATGTTGGATCGAAACGATTTTCCTAGAGAGACGATTTATTTTCGTGTCTGGAGAATGAATGGATACGCATAGATCCAAAAATAATTGATAATTTAATCAAATCTATGCCGCGTCGGTGCGCCGCAGTAATAAAAAATAAGGGTTATTATACCAAATATTAAAAGTTTCTTAGGTTTTGCCCAATGATTTTTTGAGTATTTTTTGTTGTTGTACTAAAAGAACCGTTAGGTGAGAGACAATTACAAAAATTTTTTTTGGTAATTTTGTATGACACATTTACTAATAAAACTGCATTAAAGCATTGAATTGAAATATGTTCATTTAAATATAATTTTGACTACAAGCTAAAATCAAGCAGCGTTTCTTAAGTTTTGCCCAATACTGTATATGGAAAATTTTACATTGCTTGTACGAGTAATTTCACAGCTGTGTGAATGCAAATGTTTTGTTTTTATGATGTTATGCTTTTTAAGCGCCTTAAATCACAAAAATATATTTTAATTTAAAAAGTGAGCCACATTAATACATCAAGGTGTACAATTGTGGGTTTTTGCGTTCCAGCAGTTTTGGATAAAATTGACAAATTTAGAGAGTAATTTACTTTTTACTCTCACTAGTCTGAGATCTTGTGGAACACACCTATTATTAAATGGCATATTGCTGGCATTTCTTGTTATTTTGTATAAATAGCAAATGTACAACATTTTAAGGGTGACGGTTATCAGAAAAATTCAAAAATTCTAAATATTTAAAAGATGACACTTTTTATCAGAAAAGAAAACACCATAAATGTATAGAACTCTAAGTTTCATTAAAAAAGTCCTTATTGACCTGTCGTCGTATTACTAATATATTCTAGGCAAGTCATTTAAAATATCTGCAATTGTTGTAAATCAGCTTTAGTTCTGGTATTTTCTTCAGGACGATGCCACACAAGATGTTAGCCTTAATAAACCCTAAAAAATCCCATTATTCTTTATTATATTTTAGTCACACCAAAATTTAAAACACGAGTTAAAATATTTTCATTCTTAAAAAAAAATCAATAAAAATTAGTAAATAGCCAAAAAGCAAAATGACAAAAAGTAAGTAATCTCTTGTTAGCACCTAAAGCACTAGAATAATCGTATTACTGCGACTTATAACAAGTATTTATCTCGCATAATAAACAAATACTTATGCATGTACGAGTGTGTCTGTATGTACAGTATGTATTTTTAAAAGAAACTAATTCCGTTTTTTAACACTTATCCAGAAACAGATAACAATTTTATTCCATTTTTGAACAAAAAAGATTTCATATGATTACAAGTTACATGATTTTTCTTATTAAAAATAAAACAACATTATAAACAAAAGAATGAAAAAAATTGGCCCTTTTAACCACCTTGTTGCCATTATGTCTGGTAATGCAGTCAATAAGGACATTGTTGGAAATTTTGATCCTTAAAAAACAACAAAAAATAAAACAATAGCAACAAACACCCTCAAGACGAAAAGTGCTGTCGATTTTCTTTTTCTCCGGTTTTATTTTGTTTTTCTCTAGTTTTTCATCCAATAAATTTTCAAATTAAAAAGAACTTGACATTTGTATGAATAAAACAATCATACATATACAATTATACACATACAAATACTCACACAATTAATTTTTTTGTATCGCGTCTACCCAACGAACATAAAGTTGAATGTTTGAATTTACTGATTTACAAATAGCTAAAGAAATAATTTGTAATTAAAAACTTTCGAATATTAAATTATAATATATTCATAATTTGTTATATGAACATTAAGACTGCACTTCATGTATTGTATAGTTTCCTATGTAGTTCAGGAACAATTTTTGTTTGCAAAATTTACCTTTTTATTACAAGTTGATATGACATATTTATGTACTTAATTTTTGTATTTCAGTTTTAAATTTTCCAAATCATGGGGAATGCCGGAAGTGCGCACAACTTACAAAATAATTGCATTCAGAGTGAACTTAATCTGTATTATACACAACAATATTTGAGACGCGCAACTGCTGCAACTGAAACCAAGGATAAAAACCAAGCAGTTTTGGGTGGCTGGCCAAGCAGTAGAAATGTGGCTGATTGCAAAGTCCTACCGAAACCCACGGAAAGTTAAGTTAAGAGTATAGTATATCTAAGGTTAGGGCTTGGCAACACACATGCCTTGATGCATTTAAAATACAAATAATTTTTTGTACTTCTGCTTTTGTACTTTTTTTTATATTCTCTTAGTGCTGGTTTATGGATTTTACATTAAAATTAAATGTTTTAATGAACCATCAGATAAATAGTCGTATTGGCGTGCGAATAAACACTGCTAATTAAAAAAACCGTTCCACAGTTCCTAAGTAACACAAGCTGCTGCTATAAATGCCATGATTTTATCATTTAGGAAAGTGAAAATCTTCAGCGTCTTAACTGAAACTACTAGTACTACTGCTCTCTCCAGTCACATATTATATTGCCTTTTCTCAAAGGCAAGATATTGAAGTGTTTGCGTCTCTTCCAGAGATGCTTTCTGTAAATCTCCACATTTTGGTACTAGGATGCCATTTCAGCCAATAAATGCCAAAAATGTGGCTGCATTTGTTTCTCATGGATTGCCTGAGAATTTTCTGAGTTAATTCGACACTTTTCTGTATTTATGAAGTCAATCAGATGCTCGAGGTCTGCGGGAGATCTCAGTATAACTTTCTAAGTATTTGTAGTAAATTTTCACAATTATAAAGCGTTGTTATTTCGTAAAATGCCTAATTTTTAATAGTCGGAATAAACATATGAGACAGCTCCCAAAATTTAGAGTTGTCACTAAATTTAAAAACTGCACCCTTAATGAGAAACTCGATACAAGTATTTCAAATACAGCCCTGCCCTGATTATAGTAATATGGTTGCTAAACAATTTTGGTTGTTGAATATATAAAAACTATTGCTGAACAAAATTATCTCTAAGAGAAAATGCTTTTTATGCCCGATTCAGATGTTTGTTGGGTAACTTACAGAAAAAATTTCGTTCTTTTATTGCAGCAACATCATAACTCAAATTTCGAGTCTTGACTTAACAACGCAGAAGTGTGAATAGTACTATTCTTTATAAAGTTCATTTAAATTACTTTACCTCCTCTTTAGAAGGTATTTTCTAAACTTTTATTTATTTATTAAGATTAATTACAATAATACAATTACAGTAACTAATAAGTAAACGAGAACTAGCTACAAAGGCTTTCATTTCATAAAATTAAATATATTCCATTTAAAAATTGTGCAGTATTTTATGTTTAATATAAATTTATGGAAAAGTTCAATGTTCATTAATATATTTTAAACAGTTTGATGGTTGCGTGGATTTGAATAGTTTTATTCTGGTGTTGTGAAAAGCTTGTCACCTAATATCTAATATGTGTATAATGGATAGCTGTGTATTACAAGTAGGACAAATAGGAGGTTGAGATCTATCCTGCAAATATTTGTGTGTTAATCTGCAATGGCCAACTCTCATCCTAACCACAAGGTACAAAATTATCCTTGGACATGTTTTAGGGCAATTTGACATTTTTTCTGTAAGATTTGAACTCTTCTGATCGTGCTGCTACTCTAAAGTTTTTTTTTTTTTTTTTTTAAATATGTATAGAAACTAAAAACTTCACAAAACAAGTTTGTCTGAGTTATGACCTTGTTGAAATAAATGAACGATATGTATAGCGCGAAAGAAAAAAGCAAAGTATACTTTTAGGGTGGTGGTTTCATATAAAACTTTGCAAGCAAATTGTTTTATAACATCTCTTAAGTTTATTGCGGCATATGTATAATGGATAGATGTGTATTACAAGTAGGACAAATAGGAGGTTGAGATCTATCCTGCAAATATTTGTGTGTTAATCTGCAATGGCCAACTCTCATCCTAACCACAAGGTACAAAATTATCCTTGGACATGTTTTAGGGCAATTTGATATTTTTTCTGTAAGATTTGAACTCTTCTGATCGTGCTGCTACTCTAAATTTTTTTTTTTTTTTTTTTAAATATGTATAGAAACCAAAAACTTCACGAAACAAGTTTGTCTGAGTTATGACCTTGTTGAAATAAATGAGCGATATGTATAGCGCGGGAGAAAAAGGCAAAGTATACTTTTAGGGTGGTGGTTTCATACAAAACCTTGCAAGCATATTGTTTTATAACATCTCTTAAGTTTATTGCGATTTTAGGTTTTTTTTTGTGTTTCAACGTCGCTGCGCATACTTCAAGGTACAAAATGCCCTGTTAAAAACATAATTTTGTTAAAAACATAATTTAAGCTGCACTTCTCGACTAGTGCATGGATGTCAATTAGAAATCTCAGTTAGAAGCCGCCACACCTCCGAGAAAGAATGAATTGCCCAGTTTTGCATTTTATTCTTTTGTTTATTAAATCTATTTGCATTTATTTCTAATCTATTGCTAATTAAGAAAACTATTGCTCACAGCTGGATTCTTATTTCTGCAGTTTCCCATTTTTTTTTTGCAAGTGTATTTTCAATCGCATTTTCATAAGAATCTTTTCTGAAAAAAGGTTGCCTAGAAACATTTGACAATATTTTGTGTGTGGTATTTTATTAATTATGTCGTTTGGTTGCAAAAATAAAGTAACTGCAGCTATTGTACAATAATCAATAGAATTAATGTTTATAAAAATGATGTATCCTTTTTAGTCGCATTTATTTTGTATTAAGAAAGTTTCTGATATTCTTAAATTTTGTTCTTTCATTTTTGTAGAATCAAAAGATAAATTGTTTGGACCACCAGCAGTTGCTTGTTTACCTTTTGTGGTGTCATCATCATTGCAAATGAATGAATAGCATTGTGGGGTTTCTGAATGTTGGCCAGGAAGGTTTTGTCATTGTTTGCTGGCTGTTATAGAAATAAAGTAATTGTAACGTTACCTCACAGTTCCATTCAATGCGTTTATACTTTTTTTCTTTTGATATTGCTAAAAGGTAAGTAAAATACATATGTGTAGTTTATATTTATTGTATAAATTTTGTAAAAATGTTTTTCGAATTAAAATATCATCATTTTTAAAAAGAATTGTTAAGCAAACTGGCAAGCTGTTGTCTATTCGAGTATATACTTCCATAATTGGTGAAAATCGTAGACAGAACTGCAATCAACGCTTTTTAAAAAACATATTTTTAAAGTAACTTCCTTTCAACTGAATTAAAGAAAACCACGATTTTTAACAAAAGTTAAATTAAAACAAAAAAGTTACGGATTTAACGGTCAAGAACGACGACGAGCTTCTCTTGTTTCTGCACAAAACGGTTTAATCTTGAAAAATCAGAGTAAATCTAGTTACAATTTTTTTTTTTTTTTTTTTAATTTGTATTCATTTGTTAAATTTCACTCTGAATTTCACGTAAACAATTCACAGGAAAAATATAGACGTTTTGTTTTATTGAAATTGTTTTAAATACATTTAAAACATCAGTTAACACACAAAAACAAAAAAAATTATTGCAGCAAATATAAATCAATTAATATAAAGCAAAAATTATGCAATTTTATTTCCTTTTTATACCAGAGACTGACAAGATAAGTACTCATATAAAAGTATACTAATGGATTTATCCTTTTCGTTGTTTGGTATATCCATTATTTATACTCAAAAATATCCTTTCGCACATGACTACTTTGTACCAAGTATGCGTATTACTTAACTTATACATGTGAGAATAAGAGACACAACCATACACAAAGAAATAAAATACATGTATCTATGAGCTCGTGCCCATATCACTTGCAATAACATTTACCCACTGGTAAAAAAGGAGTGTCTGATTTGGCAGACAGTAGCCCTTCTTAATCGATTATACATTCATTTATTTTTTACACACGATGTCCTAGGCAGCCAAGGTCTTCATCACGCGGTATGTCTTATTGTTAGTCTGCTTTAGCAGTTCTCATGGAAGGCGTACTTTAATAGGCCTTATTGCAGGTCTTTTTTAGAAGACCTCATTCACGGCAGACCTTCTTTAGCACGCCTGTATCAATAATTAAATAAATGATAATACAGTAGAACGAAAAACGATGCAAATGAAAGAAATAACGAAACGTAATGCTGTTTTTTAAATTTGTTTTCTTCAATTAAAAGATTTTTCATTTCATTCAATGAAACTCTATTTAATAGAGTGAAATTCTCTATACCAGTCGACTAGCTTTTTTTCTAGTGAATTATTTGTTACACTAACTACGTACTATTTATTACACATCTGAAATTTATTGGTATGTTCCAGTCCCGTTTATACTGTACATTGTTGCTTGTTTACTAAAATACTCAAATTGTCAAAAACTGCAGCATAGAAGCCTTGCGTATACTCATAAAAAATTATATACGTGCATATGTATATTTGCAATGAATTAAAAAAAAATTTGTGCAAAAAACGGTCTATTTATTTTAATTTTTATAAATACGCCCATTAATATGATTATCCGAAGGTCCAAATTTTCTATGGTGCTGAGGCATAATTGAGGTTCTTTGCCGTTAATGTGCCGAACTATCTCATCTTTTTGCTTTTAAATTGTCGCTGGCTTATCGACGTACACTTTTCTTTATAACTTCAAAGAAAGAAGTCCAACGGTGTCAAATCACATAATCTTGGCGGCCAGTTGACATCACTACCACTTTAGATAACATGGCCATTAAATTTATCGCGCAAAAGAGCCATTATTTATTTGGCTGAGTGGCAAGGGGCACCATTCTGTTGGAGCCACATATCGTCTACATCCATATCTTCCAATTCGGTCTATAAAAAGTTCGTTATCATCATCATTTACAGTAACTGACTGACCGGCCTCATTTTGGAAAAAATACGGCCTGATGATGCAGCCAAACAAACAGTCACTCTTTGCTGTGCACTAGTTTTCCGATAATCACTCTTGGATTATCATTCGCCGAAATGTGCCAATTCTGCGAGGTCAAAAAATGCCTCATCACTTAATATAATTATCTTCGAAAATTGATCATCCACTGTTACCATTCTGATCATTGACGACGCTTCAAATGGTCAAGAGGCTTTAATTCTTGAGTCAGTTTTATATTATAAGCGTGTAAATGCAAGTCTTTATGCATAATGTTCATCAACAACGAGCGTGAGAGGTGCAATTGTTGGGCACGATGACAAGTTGAGGTGAGTGGCTCTTCAGCCACAATATCGCAAGCAGCAGCAAACTGAAAGAGCTGTACAAGCATACACTAGTGTTTTCACATCTACTACAGACCCGGTTTGCTCAAATTTGTGCATGATTTTTCCGATTGTACGTACATTTATTTGGATGATTAAATTTACTGAAAAAAATCACGAAGTACACTATATACATTTTGATTGAATAACCTCCATGCGTCGCTCGATCATGTTCAAATTGAATAAGTCTAAAATCGAGAAATACAGAAAACAACTTGGATATTTAGGTGTAGTTCACATTCAGCATCGGCCCTTAAAACTTAACCACCGAATACACACACGTTTTCTTACATATACCCAATAAGTACTTAGAATGATACTTTTGTCAGTCTCTGATTGATACATACAATTTGCGAACAGTTGCAAAAAAACGGTAATTGAATTACGAGTAAATTGAAATGTCACTCACACCGCGGGTATTGTAAACAACAACTACAACAGCTTCCATATTGAGCAACGAATAGTTGCAGAGAAGGCTAATAAATAAAATCTCAATAATTTCAACTGATTTTCGACAAATGAAAACAGTGGGTGGTAAACTATATGTATATCTGTATGGGTCTATGTACATACATATGTATGCATGTATGTACGAGTATGTAAGTTTATCAATGGCAAAAACGGAAGTGATCGATTTACTGCTGTGGTTAACAAAAGTAACTGTAAAACATGCCCAACAATAGATAAATTGAAATGTGAGCCAAATTCATGTACGAGTATGTATGCGTAAATATGTATGTTTGTGACTTTCGTTGGATAATTTCCCATCAAATGTTAGCAAACAATTAGCCCAATTTTGAGACAACGAGAAGTGCATCTAAAATTGAGAACAAATAATGATGCTATAATTTGTTTCACAATAAACCCAACTGCAAACAAACAGAAATAAAAATGTCAGTATAATTTTTTTTTCTTTTTGGTTTCATCCA
The DNA here is from genome assembly GCA_914767995.1 of Thecocarcelia acutangulata. NCBI lineage: Eukaryota > Metazoa > Arthropoda > Insecta > Diptera > Tachinidae > Thecocarcelia > Thecocarcelia acutangulata. The sequence goes on along the minus strand of OU612094.1, from coordinate 184,549,865 downwards.
AAAGACAACCGGACCAGACACGTTGAGTCCCTTAAAGATTTGAAAGGCACAAAAGGTAAAATAACTAAATTAGGAAGTAACTGAAAGAAAGAGGAAGTCTTGAATTTGATGGATGAAGAATTAAATGTTGGTATTGTCAGTTTCTTGTTTGTTTTTCTATTTTTTATTTTTTAGCGTTGTAAACAACCAAAAAGTAATGAGTAGGTTTTTCTTTCTTTAACATCCTCTTTTTTATTTTCAAATAGGATAATTGATTTGTTTGCAAAATATTGTATTTATTAGTTGACTTAAAATGACTGGTGTTTTCTTGTTTATATATCCGTGACTTGTGACATCAACTTGTGAGTTCTGATGGTGCAGATTGCAATTGCTGCTAAGTTATATAATTTAAAGGTTTTTTTGTTTTTTATTATATTGTTATAAAAAATCTTTTCTAATTGTTGTGACACTTTTTCAGTGAATTCAACATTTTTTGATGAATTACTTAAGAATTTTACTGGCATAGCATGTGCTATTAGTGTTAAGAAAGTGATTTTGTGTATAGTCCTTAGAATTGTTCTTCCTTTTTTATTTTTTGTTTAAATGAACTCTGTCAAAATTTCAGAAAGAAAATTTATTTTATTTTTTCCTAATTAAGGCGGTGTTCTTACAGAAATTCACGTTTGGAAATATACATTTAAAAAAGTTATATGTATGTATGAAAATACTTACCTCATGCTATGTTCACCGTCCAAAATATACGGCAAACAATTCTTACACCATTTTATTAACAAATTGTCAAAAATTCCGTAGGCAAATAAATGCATGAACATTAATTTTTGTTTCAGCTAACGAAAAGAAGTCTCCACTTTTACTTTTAACATACCTGTAATAATAAAAATTATTAAAAATTCAGTTTACTTTTCTTTACGAAATCCATACCGGTATGCGAAAATTTACATAAGGAATTTACCAACCTGAAATTCCGTAACTATTTTTGCACACAGTTCTTATGGGAACCTGAATTTTCGTAAGAACTGCGTACTGGCCTTTAATTGAAATTTAAAGTCACTTAGTAATTAAGCGTTACTCTGTTCTATCGTTACTACAATGGATTTTGCTCTGACGAGATTAGGGATCTCGTTCCTGAAACTCGTACATTTCTACGTAACACGCGTTCATCGTCCAGAGCTCATCCATTTGTGGTCGATTGTCCGGGGAATCGTACTACGCATTACAGAGAGAACTCGTTTTTCAGCCGCATGCTTCGTCTGTGAAATAAGTTGCCTGCAGACGTGTTTCCCATCTGTTATAACGTTGGAAAGTTCAAGTCAAATGTTCACAAACACTACTCCCTCTTTCCCCCTCCTCATAACCTGTTTTCCTAGTTCCGGTACAATGCACTGCATATGTAGGGGTCATCCCCTGAGTACTGGTCCAAGACAAAAAAAAAAAAACAAAAAAAAAAAAAGCAAATGGTCTTGTAGCGTAGCATCTGCAAGTTTCTGTAGCATATATGTATGTATAATAGCTCCGTTTCTTTACTTTTTGGGTAAACTACGTGCAAATGATAGCAAGTACAAATTTCGCTGAAAGTACTTTTTTTATAAGTTTGTTTTTTTGTGGAAAAGTTTATCTGATCACAAACTTAATAAACACACTCAATAAACGTAAAAGACGAATTTTAAAAGTATGCGACAAGATATATCAGAAAATTGGAACTTCACCCAAACCCTCTTGTACGAAACATACCTTATTTTAGCGGTCACACTCGGTTGAGATGAAGGAATACTCTTGCCACTACTAGAGCGTTAAATAGGTGATTATATGCTGCTATGGAAATCAATTATGGGGCACCACCACATTGAAAAAATTCAAAGGCGATAAAATCGAATTCTTCGATCAATTACTGCAGTTCCATGGTACGTAAAAAACTCACGAATTCATAAGGATCTCTGTACTTCCCTATTAAAACACGAGTTTTCAAAGTACTCGAAAAAGTTTATCAATAGACTGGAACTTCACCCAAATCCTCTTTGACGCAATATACTTCATTTTGAAGGCCACTCTCGGTTGAGAAGAAGGGATACCCTTGCCACCATCAGAACGTTAAATAGGTGATTCTACCGATGTTGTTCGAGCAAAATAAAATATTTGTATCTAGCATTGGTTGGACTTAATTAATTTTAAGTATTTAGTATTAAGATTTGAATACTTATTGTTAGTTCACTTTTTGAAGATTCAATATATGTACATATGAATGAAAAAATAAATAAAAAATAGGTGATTTCACCGATATAATTGGCGTAAAATAAAACTTTTTGTCTAGCATTGGCTAGACTTAGTTAATTTTCTGTATTTAGCATTAAGATTTGAATACTTATTATTAGTTCATATTTTGAAGATTCAATAAATATGTAAATAAAAGCTAAAAAGTAAAAATAAAATTTCAATAAACATAATAGCCTTAAGCGCAGTAAAATGTGGTTTTGACTGGTTAATACAATCGTGATTGATAACGGAGAGCTAAGGAGGGATATGGTATGGTTAAAATGTGTTTAACAAACTTAACTTTTGGATAATCCGGTTAGAGAACTTTTTTGGACAAGAGAGTTTTCTGAGAGTAATATTTACAATTTGCTAAAAAAAATTACTAATTTACTGCATTGTACAGTAAAGTAAACGAATAAACCTAATATCTAGCTTATCGGAGCTTTTCGAATAACCGGTAAAAATTTATTATCCCAAATAACCAAATTTCAACCTTTTCAACGCTAGAATATGAGTTTTGAAAAATTTAAATTGTGAGACAAAAAGACATTTCAAAATTTTAATTTATTGTATGTAACCAACAAGAAAACTAAAAAATATATGTATGTATGTGTATATTTCTCCTTAAAGTCAACCTAAATTTTCTCTTAATAAAATTCCAGCCTTGCATCAGTATCACTGATTGATAAATTATTTGGAAGCTGATGTGGTTCCTTGTCAATGTTGTAGTTGCGCACAAACAACAAAATAAGATTAATGATGTGCAACGTCATGATGGCAATTACCAAATAATAAGAATATCCTAAGCTGGCATATCCTTCAGATGTAAACACCAGTTGTTGGCGCAGCGTATCTGTTATGGCGATATTGTGACGTAATTCGCTGCCAAACAATGCACTCCAAAAGGCTAGTGACCAAAAGCAACAAGTGACTGCAATTCCATTCCACACAAAAAGACCAAATATGTTGAAAATGCGTTCAACAGGATGCCATTTAAGATTTATGGCAGCGCAAAAGCAGGACATCAATGAAAAACCAAAAGCCAGGCAAAGGAACATGACACAACAAATATACAAAGAAGCTGAAATGTACGGTGGAGTTTTAATTAAACTTCTGGCACTGTAAGCAGTCTTAAAGTTGATCGCATTTGGAATTTTATTTTTAAGAAAGGGCATTTGTTCACAAGGACTTAAGTCTTGGCCCAATATGACTCGTTTTAATTCATCTCTTCTATGATTCGCATCACTTTGACAGCTGAACATGCAGGCATTTGTATCAACGTTGCAGACAACTGAAAAGACATATATTAAGACGTCTTCAAATGAAGGTAAATATAGTTTTTTATACAAAATTTTAATTCAAGCAAACAAAAAACGATGCTGCTTTTGTGTGTTTCCTAGCATTCTATTCGAAATTTCATAATTGCTAACCCAACTACCGGTAGATTTGAAGTCTTTTAAGAAATATGTTCAAACATTTAACATTATACTCAGTTAAACAGTTCGACAGTGAAATTATTTTTTAAATAAAGATCTAATATTCGTATTATAAGATCTTGTTTATATTTTGTTCTTCTAAATTTTTCAGCTAAAGATCTTTATTTGTATTTAATATTTAATTATTTGATCTTGTTTAAGTAATTTTTTCTTATTTTTGCAGTTTTGATTTTATATACAAAATTCCACAGTATTTATTTTCGATATTTCGATAACAATTTGTTAACATCGTCAGGAAAATTAAAATGTTATTATTTATTTATTTTTTACTTTTTTTTATTTTGGACGTGTGTGTAACGGTAGAAAAGTACTCTCGTAAGTAAAATTTTGACATTTCCGAGGTGAATAAAATTTAACTAGCTCTAGGGGTTAATATAAATTTTGACAGTAGGATAGAAATAATTGAAATGTAGGAAATTAATTGAAATAAATTATAATTGAAAATTTTATAATTAAATGTATAAAAATCAAACAATTCTAAATTGAAAAATGGCTCCATTATAACTATTTCTTAATTTATTCATTTTTATTTATTTTTTTATTAGTTTTGTTAAAATTTTTTTTCTGGCTTGTCAAAATTTTATGTTGTTAAATATATTTTTTCACACAACAAAAACATGAAATTTCTTTACCATAGACAAATTAGATTTCACCATAGTACTTTGCTGCCGTTTCATACACGTTCTTTATATAAAAAATTCAACAATAATTATTTTCGATAACAATTTGTTATCATCGTCAGGAAAATTAAAATGTTATAACATTTTAATTTTTGATTGAAGAAGACAAGAAAAATAATAATCAAACCTTTAACTGGTAATCGCTACACTACTCATCAGCACCCATTTTCGGATTTAAACTCGGGTCATGACGTACCATGAACTGCTGCTTAACCAATCAGTAGAATTTTTAGATAGGTTGAAAAAGTCGGATATGTCTAGTTTAGCGAATAAAGTACCATGCATGGTGACAACAATGAAAATTGTGGTAAATTATATATAGGAACAACAGGAAGTAAACTTAAAACTAGCCTAGCGGGTCATAAATCTGACTAGAAGGAACTATATTTCTTCGCAGAAAACTACATTATAGAACTATTCATTGCTGCGATTTTAATCATTATGCAGATTTTGAAAGAACATCTAATTTAAATAAAGCAAATTATTATAAACATAGATACATGCTAGAAATGCTACAGATAACTAATGTGCCTGTAGATAAAAGGATACAATTTAAAAAGGATGTGGACGGTTTAGCCCAAAATTAGAGACACTTGATACATAAAAGCAAAAATTGGAGTAGTTAGGTTTTTTACTTAAAATTATGTAAACATTTTTCATTTACTTAAAAATATATATACGTAATATGTTTAATGTTATAAGAATGTAAAATATGTTTCCCCAAGAAACACTGAGGTTTGATTTCAAATTGAGAATGGTTGAAATCAAACGTTTTCTCAAACGACAAACGTTCGATACTGATTTGAACTCAAATTGAAAAACATATATTCTCAACAAAAAGGGAAAATCATTTTCAAACTCAGAAATTCATTTATTCTCAACTTAGTTTCAAATGTAATTCTCAAATGTTCTTCAAATCTGGATTGTGATATGGAATACAAATAAAAACTAACAGCCAGTTCGCCGATGTCGAAAGAAAATTGATTTGAGTTTTTCTAATTTTATTCTATACAAACGATGTGTCAAAATTCCATTAAAATACATAGGTGCTTACGAACGAATAATAGTGACATAGACGAACCCAAATTGATTCGAATGTGAGTGACTAGCTTTCATTCGATGTCGGCGAACAGGTTTTAATTTTTGCTTTACAAATTCATATTTCTTTTGATTTATTTGCGATTTTTAATTTGAATTTTCTATTATTATTATTTATTTTATTTTTAATTATTATTCTTAGCCTTAAAATTCTTGAAAGGACGAAGTAGTCATTATTTCCTATTATTTCACTTTTAATGTTTTTCTTCATGCGTTTTTACATACTAAAACTACATACACAAACAAATCACATTTATTCAGTTTTTTTGCAAATGAATTTAAAATGTTGATATTTTTTCAACAATTGTTGGCACATTTGTTTTATGATTGGTAGGTACACTCAAAACCAAATTGATAAAACATTGAGTATCAAATGTTTATATTCAAATGATTCTTAATTTAAATTTTAATGTTAAAATCAAACCATTGAACAAGGATTGAAAATTATGTTTGATATCAAAGTATCGAAAAATTAGCAGCAAGAAAAATAATTGTACTAAACTAAAATTTAAATGTTCGTTGTTAAACGCTATAAAAGTCACCGCTCTTTTGTTTTACATTTTCTTCAAAAAAAAACTTTTTTTTATTTTCTTATACCTGTTAAGCTGAATTTCAAAGTCGATGCCAGCTGATGTCGTTCCACGAAACCACTGAATAAACCGTAGCTAACTTTGCTACGCAAGCGATCTGTTAAAACGGCTGTAGCATCCAACTGAAAAATAATTTATTTCTTTAATCTGTCACTGCAAAGTGATTTAAGTTTATAGTTTGCTGTGGCTGAATATTATTACTCGAAATATGATGAAACAACGCCGTTTCTTACCCTTACACAGTCTCAGACTTTCTTTTATGGATGAATTAATCTTGTAATATTAGTGCCCTACATTTACTTACCCAGTGTTCAGTAGTTAGAGACATAATATATAAAATACATGTCAGCAGGGACACAAATGTAATGGATATAATAAATTTTTGTTGATTCATTTCTAAAATATGATATTATCGGTCTTATTTACTTTTAAAAATGAACTCATTTCAATTTTCAAACCGTATGATTCTGCAATTTGTACACATATCGATTCAGTATCTTATCTGTTTGCAAGGGGTCACTGTTTTCAAAAGATAAAATATTTTTAGAAACATCATACATTTTTTCATTGGTGAAATAACAATAATACACATTTATTTTATTTTACTTTTAACGATAGAAATTTAAGTTGCAAAACGGGAAATAATAAAAAGAATATTGTTCGTTACAAAATTTGTTCGTTATAAATTAATTTTTCTTAGTGTATTCCTAACTATTGATATAATTTATAACAAAGAAGATTAAAAAGATTACACAACTTACAGGTACGTTATTAAGATCGCACGATTTAAAATAAATGGTCGACTTGACAAGCTCAGGGGTCTCCGCATACAACATTGAATTAACTATCACTGCAACCTAAATAATTTACACGTATCGTAATTTTATTCAATACCATATGGAACCTAAATTAGCGCTTCAAGCGCAATTTATCTGTCATAAATCCTCATATACATGCGAAATGGGACCAATCCAAGCGCTGCGTCAACGCTTTGCAATTAGAAAATCGAATTTTCTTTACTCTACTGTCTCTCAGTAAATTTCGAATCAAAACAAATGTTACTCATTTTAGCGGCCATTAGTTACCACATTTTAGGTGCTTTCAGACTAATTTAGCTACTTTATCACCTTTTATTATTTCTATTGATTGGTTTTTATTAAACAAGGTTAGTGAGCAATACTGTTCATGGCACAACGTTAACGCTTTTATTCAAACTACTTACTACAGCGTAAAATCGAAGCGTTAAATTAAGTTGCGCTTTACGCCCTAATTTAGGTAGCGCTGTTATATATGTAGATATGTTATATTATTATCTACGGAGTATCAGTATGGTGGAAATCACTGGACTCCGCAGCTAATAAACTTGAAAAAAGTCAGTCGAACCATGGTAATACTGACCACAGGGGCCATGAGGACAACATCAACCAAAGAACTTTTTGCACTTTTGAGCTGGATGCCAGGCAGATCCACGGGATTAACAAAACAGTCCGAACTAGTCCAAAAGCGTTCCACGTAACAATTTTTGTGTAATTTAGGGAGAAAATGATAGTAATTTTTTTCACTTCCTGTACAAATTATCCCGAACTTCGGATTTGAATTGAATAATCAGCTGTTTTTTGATTACATACTTATGTAAAAGTAATCAGAAAGTTTGCAAATTGGAAAAAAGTTTTTGTTTAAAAACTAGTTAAAAGCAAAATGAGTAAGTTATCCAAACTAAAAATAACGTTGTGAAGTTGTAAGCAGAAAATGCAATTGTTATTTGGCTTTTAAATTTATAAATATGTATTTATTGCGCATTTTTTCACAATTTGAAGCTTTTGCAGCATTATTGTATTTCTTTACGTTGCCACCGGTTGTGGGACCTTATTTATTTTTACTCGTTTACATATGTATGCTTGCATATTTGATATTTTTCTCTGTCTTATATATTTGTGGCTTCAATACAACATAATAGCACTTTGATTTTTATCTTCGCTGGGCGGCTCGAAACGTTGACGTTCTCGATGTTCGCAGTGTCTGGCATATAGAAGAATGGTTAAATTAATTAAAACGACTAGAGTTGATACAAGGACCATGTAAAAACTGTAGCCCAGTGAGGTCAAACCATGGCTATACCAATTGTTCTTGTGATCCTCTACGGCCAATACATTGTGCTTCTTTTGATGCATTTGACACTGATATATGTTACATGTTTTTTCGCCTACCAAGATATTACACTGTTTCCAAGATAACAGTATAGCTTGAATGAGGTTTCCCCTCAGCCTTAAACTTTATAATTTCGTTTTTCTCATGGTATTCAACAGTTATATCGTCTACATATACTGCAACTATAACTCGTTGTGTGCCTTTTTATATAAACATGTATCTTGTTTGCATCTTTCGAATCCCATTTTATATTTCCCTTCTCTTCCGGCTTGCTTAAAATTATAAAGAGCCATATGTAGACGTAACATTTTATCAGGAGACATTTTGTCTTGAAAACTTTCCGGCTGTTGCATATAACTCTCTTCCGTAAGATCTTCATTTAAACATGCGGAAACAACATGTAACTTCTCATCGGTTATGTCGAAGCAGATAAAAACTTTTAGTAAAAATCTTGTTTTCTCTTTATTAAAATACATATATTAATCAAAACTTAACATTTTAAAATGACTTCAATACCATTGTGATTGAAACTTTTTCAATGGTGTAGTTTAAAATAGATTTTAAATTATATTTCTAAAATACCTAAGAAAGTAGTATGAAATAATAAATGCACGAGGAAAGTAAATAATTGTAGCAAAACTAACTCCAATATTCATAAATAAAATAATTTCATAAATTTACTTTAAATCAAAAATACAGTATTTTTACGAATATTAGAGTGAAATTGTATCTTATAGTAAATTGAATAATACTTGATTGCAAAATTAAGAATGACATGCTTAATTTTAAGCAATACAAATTTCAAATAAGTATTATAAAAGCAGTAGTAATAGAAGAGATTCTTTGTTGTTTTTTTTTCTAATTACAAAATCATTTTTGGATTAAAATAATTTGTTGAAACAAATTGAAATGAAGAAAAAATCAAAGTACATTAAAATTGATATTAAATGTTGAAAATCTTTTTTCAATATCAGTTCCTTCAATACAACATAATAGCACTTTGATTTTTCTCTTCGCTGGGCGGCTCGAAACGTTGACGTTCTCGACGTTCGCAGTGTCTGGCATATAGAAGAATGGTTAAATTAATTAAAACGACTAGAGTTGATACAAGGACCATGTAAAAACTGTAGCCCAGTGAGGCCAGACCATGGCTATACCAATTGTTCTTGTGATCCTCTACGGCCAATACATTGTGCTGCAAATATTGGAAGAACTGTACGAGCCAACAGATAAACGCAATAACTTGGCTGGCAGCTGAAGATATATTTGAGACAATTAGTACAAGCATAGTGCCAGGCTTTTTGGAAGCCGAGGCGGCTTTAAGTACGGCAGCAATGGCTGAAATGGCACAGCTTAACAAACCGAATCCAGTGCCTAAAGCTGTTATGAGCCAAAGCCAAAAATTCATGGTATCCGGTTGCGTTTGAATGAAAGTATAAACTGTTGTGAAAATCAAACAATTTTTCGTTATTTGTGGAAATTAAAAGTATTGTCTTTGGAATTACCCTCAACTGGACTACTGCGTACTCCGAAACCAGAGTTTAAGTCTTTATTTCCATAAAATAATCCATAATTAACATCACCACTAGATTCCTAGAAACAAAAAAAAACACATACATATAGATTAGTTTTATTTATATCTTTCATTTATTTATTTCAATACATAATGCCAATTAAAAACAATGTATTGATTACTTTAGCCGTTCTATATATTTATAAAAAAAATATTTTAGCAAACTAAACACTAATTAACATACACTAACTTTTTAAATATATACATATTTTATGGCAAATAGCAAATATTACATCTTATGGCTGACTTTACGGTGCATACATTTTTGTGGTTGAAAAACTAAAAATGTGGTTGAAAAACTAAAAAACTGTGAGTATGTTTGTGTGGTCTTGCTAATTTCTACTTTAATTTTGCAACAATAATTTATGTATTGAGTTGAAATAAATAAACTACAAATTTAAATACGTAATTCACTTATTAGATTTCGATTTATTTATTTATTAAAAAATATAGGTAATTTATTTTATATGTAATTACGAAACAGCTCTTATAAGCAGCGGAGGTAGAACGAAGATATTAACTTAATTTTAAAAATTTTACAATAAAAAATAAAGGTGGATTGACTGAGTTTATGAAACACGATTTATTTATCTATTTCGAACAATTTGTCTAGAAAATTGAAGCTGTCATGCGTGAACAAAATCGATCAGCTTTGCACCAATTTTATTTTAGCTTCATTTTTTTTATAAACTTATTTTGCTAATAATTTTATAATAATAAACTTATTTTGCTAACCTGCATAAAATGTCTTTGAACTTGAATTTGTCTTTGAATTTGAAACTAACAAAGCAACTCAATAATTTAAACTATTGGCAAATTACATGTTGGCTTATTACTTTAAAAATTATTCTTTTCTAAGCAAAAAAAAAAAAATAATAATAATAATATTCAAGAAATAAGTTTTATTTTCAGAGCAACAAAGAAAACTTAGAAAATAACTATTATTTTCTGAGATCAAGAAATAACTTTTATTTTCTCAGAAATAAATAAAACTCTGAAAACAAATAGCTTTTATTTTCCATGCGAAAAATAATACGCAAGAATGGTAATTAATATGTAATTTTTAAAATAAAACTTATAGCCGTTACGGTCTTTGCTTAAGACTATTACGACAAATTTTTAGCTACCGTGAGCAAAAGCTGACACTTTTTTTCCTGAATATCAAAGGTTACTGTCAATTTTTTTTCAACTTTATGGGTGTTTTTAATAAATCATTAAAAAAGTTATGTCTTTTTCATATAAAATTTGCTCGAATACAAAAACAAGTTGTAACCATAAACAGCAATCTAACTGCTGTTTATTTTATTTTAATCATGTACTATTTACATACGTGTTTGTATATACATACATACATACATTTATATGCATAGATAATAGATATAAACTTATACGAAATAATAACGACAAACGAAAACCTCAACTAAAAATAACAATAAAGGCACCAGCTCTTAAAACATTTCCTAGTACTTATTTTTATCTTACATTTTACTTACCGCAGAATTGCGTTTCTTTGGAGCTGCCTTTACCCAACAGTTTGTGGTCAAACTGACGAGTAAAAGGCCAATGGCAATGCAACTGCCAAAAAATGTAGAGAACACCAAAGCCCGCGTTCTTAAAGTCATTTCTCAAACAATAGTTCCTTTACTACTTCTATTTTATTACTTTTATTTCAAAGAAATTCAAAAAACCTTGTTTATTAAGTTAATTTTTTTAAAGGTCACAAATAAGTCGCCAAAAATGGTGCAAGCATAAAAACAACAGTTTTTATGAAAAGACTCACAAAACAAACTTGTTTGTTTACTTGTTGAAATTATTAAAGAAAAGTCATTAAAATAACTAACTACATACATTCATATATAATTTTTGTAATTTCTTGGTATTCCTGCAAAAAAACCATAGAGGTATTTTACGCCCAACATTAAATTTTTTTAATGATGCTTTCACAAACGTTCCTGAAGCCGTAAAACTTTTTCCTTTAAAATTTCATCAGAGATCTTTTCTTCCAATATGTGTATATTTCATTTATCTTGTAAAAATTTGTATTTTCAATTCATTTCTAATTTGATCGAGTGACTTTCTTAAGCAATTTCATAATTTTATATGGTTATTTAATTTTTATATTTGATCTGCTTTTTCACAATATAATCATGATGCGCTATATGATCTTGGTTCAGATTGAATTAATTAGTTTTCTTTGTGTTTATTGTTCGCCTGACATGTACATAGCTTTTTGTTTGTCTTCACTACTTTGTTTACTTTTATTAATTTATGTTAAATAAAATACACTGTTTTGCACAAGTTTAAGTTAACCCTTCATGCAATATACACATTAAAATGGCTCTTTTGTTTGAAATGTTTTATTTTTTAATAATAATGAAGTATTTATAAACTGCTTAACTTGTGTGGCGCTATTGTGAATTGTTATGTACAAGAGTTACCAAGAACTTAAAAAGAGATTACACAAAACCAGAATTCCTCAAAGCAAAATTAAATTCACAAAAACGCTCCACAAGTTTTAAGTGTTTTGTCGATTATAGTATTTTGTCCCAATACCTGCGTCTTTTTAACATGACGGAAAGAACTTTCAAACGGAAGCTTCTAGAATGGATGGCCCCGTAATTAATGAATTAACTAAATATTTTCCACTAATTGTTGGTGTTTATAAAAACTTGTCTTATTTTAGTCAACTGTCTTGGGGTAGTTAGGATGTTTATGTTTGTGAAGATGTTTAGATGATCTCATGTTACTTATTATTAAAACAAGAAAAACAAAAATTTTAATTTTTAAGTTACTTTACTTCATTGAAATTCTTGCAACTTACTCTTACTATAGTGATAAGATTGAAATTGCTTTGTAATAAAGTTTTATTGGCCAAAAGGCTATATGTATTACAATAATGAATAAATAAATAAATAATAAGTTTTAAATTCATGATCCCTCCTGACTTCAATCGCAGCATGTAAAACGTAAACAATCAGTAATCTATGTAAAATCTTTACACCTTTTTGGACAGCAATAGAGTAAGTCTACTGCAAGCTTGTCGTGAGCCTGCAAACATATTTTGTTCTAAAAAAATATATTGATAACAAAAAATTATTAAGTGAAATTCCTTCGTTACCACGAACTATTTTCGAATAGTGCCTTAAAAGGCATCTAGGCAATATGTTTGACGTTGGCTGTAATAGACTTTAAGCGCTTATATTTTCCAGGAAGGCTGAGTCAATTTTCGAAGAAATTTTCAAATTATTAAAACTGTTTTCGAAAGCTTAAGTTTAAAACTAAATTTATTTGTTTAGCTACCCGAATATTAAAAATTTGTTTTTTATATATACACAAATATTTTCCGTGTAGAGTATATAAATTTAGACGCTGATTGATAGCAGTGACCGATGTTTTAGTTCGGAAAATTATCTTCTAGCCACTTTTTTAGGTGTGAATTGTTTCGATGCGGCAACTCTTATGTTGAACTGCATTTTTATATTTCTGTTTTTTATGACTTTCTGACAGATCGATAAGGCAGTGCCTGCTACACTTATTTTGGAAGAAACGAAAACACAAAACGTAACAGCAAAATTTAGTTAAAAGAAAATATCGGTGTAAAAATTTTTCGTTTGTAAATTAACGATAAAATTGTAATATTTGTGAATTATTAAAAACTATCAGCAACAAAAATACTAAATAATTAAAATCATGTCTTACTAAATAACAGAAACGGGTAAAAAAGAAAAAAATTATACATTGCTTAATATAAATAGGAAAAGTGCACTAGGCAAATTTTAATAAATAATCACACTAAATGTAGAAGACATAATCAACATCAAAGTGAAAGTTGTAGTTTTTCGAGGGCTATTAGCAATAAATACTAAAAATTTGTACTAAAAACTAAAATTTTTAACAAAAATTTTGAAGCAATAATTAAAAAATAAATACAACGAGATAAGTGGACGGTGATAATGTACGTATGTTTGATTGTGTGTATGGATATTTAGTTGGTTGGAAGTGAGGTGTATTTTTGCTGTAGATGGGAAAAATTGTAAATAATTATATGATGTCTCTTGAACACAGTAGTGCTTTGATTGTTTTGATTGACGTTTGATTAGTTTTGCCCCAACAAACAGCCATCTTTTAATTTTCATATTTCATTATTACGTGTTTTAGTTATTTAAAAAATAATAATAATAATTAAACGACGCGAATCTGCCAATATATGAAATATGTGTTACTGCACAACAGAAAACAAAGAAGATGAAAAAACAAATGCAAAGAGTGTTTATGGGCGCTGTTGGTCAACAAATAAAAATCAGTTGGAAATTATTTGTGTGCTTCTCCTCTCTTCGTCATCGACTGCCAGCACAAAGTATGAGCTTCTGTTTTTATTTAAATTACACGTTTTTGTTTAAAATGTCTTTGTTGGTGGATTCTGATTATTTAATAACTATTAGCAGATGACCAGGAAGTCAATGCCATTTCAATGTACATATGTAATATATACTATCTACATATGAAAGTATGTATTTATCTTTACATGTATATATTTACATAAAAATACTAAAGTCAATCAAGGCATGCATACACATACGAACGAATAACTGTTTGAACAGATTGTACCTATTGGCTTTCTTCTATTTCTGTCTGATGGCTAAAGGTGTGTTCATCTACTTTACTAGTAAAAACTAGTAACGAGAGAGTAACAAGAAATTTTGCAAAATTACTCTCAAAAAAGTGAGAAAGTAAATGAACACTTTTCTAGCTAAAATTTGCAAGTTAGAGTAGTGTTGTTATGTATAGGTATATATGAGTACTTAATAACTACTCTTATATTTTTTGGACAAATTATACATATGTATATGTATATTGTTGTATATGGTTGTGGTCATTTATATTCAGCATTGTCGTGGCCGGCGTTTTTTTAAGTACGGCTTGTAGCAGAATAAAGAAAAGTTTTACAATTTTATTTAATCTAGTACTAGACGTAGTCGAAATACGCTAAATACAGGGGTGATTAGATACTTTTGAATAAAATATCTATTTTTAATTAGGGGCGCTTACCCCATACGCGTTTTAATTCAATTTTGAGAATCCAGTAGGCCGCTGGATTCTCAAAAAAGTACCTGGACTCACCAGCTCACTTGGGTTCTGAAAGATCGTTACTTTTGTGATAAACTCAATTGGCTACTGAGTCGGTTGTTGTACAAATCAAGACGTTTAAATTGATTCGTTTGGAAGTTGCAGAGTTGGTTAAATAAAAATCAAACCATATTGATTTTTTATCCAGTTGGCTAGTAAGTCTCTCAATTCGATTGTGCGTTGTATGTTCGGGTCTCCTGATCAGTTGTCCAAAAAATTTAAGAAAGGAAAAAACTTGAACTATAAACCATCCTGCAAATGTACAATGAAAATCTTTCAATTCAGTTTATGAAGTGTGTTGCCAAGAACCAATTCAATTGAAGTACTCAATTCACAATTGAATTGAAACGTGTATTTATACGTTATAACTGCCTGCCTACACATAGCATTTTTATTTTTTCAAATTAATTTCAAAGTCTAAAGTACCGAGTAGCTAGGTACTCATAATATTTACAATACTAAAAATAACATCTGGTTTGTAAAAAATAAAGAAATAAAAAACAGAAATATTTTAGAGGTTTGCCACTGATGTGCCAGATACTGTGTTGCTTAGTTTATTTCCCTTAGACTTCTTATTTTATTAAAAAGACTACAAAAATACATTTGTAATCTTTTTAATACTTTTAATCGGCTTAAAAGTTTACATACAATTATAATTTCTTAAATTTTCCAAAATGTTTTAATTTTTAACTTAATTTAGAAATACTGTTTTGTAAACACAGAAGCAAAACAGCTGTTTGAATAATTATTGCAAGTAAAAATTTTACTTGTAAAAACTTGCAAGAATTTTTATGGCTCTAAATTTTTTACGCTCTTTTGACGCTCTCTCGTTGCAAATTTTTTGGGTTAATGAACGCTTTCTAGTAACAATTATTACAAATTTGTAAAAGTTTTTTGTAAATGAACACAACTTAAAACTTTTTTCTATATTTGTGACGAAGGCCAAACGTGACGATTACAGAAATTTGTTCAATTTCAATAATCGCCAATATATTTATGAACAATCCTCAAATTCATTCACTTTAATGTTATCTATCTATAGGAATATTGAAAAGTGAAAGGTTTGATATGTTTGTAAATGTTGAAAAGTATATCAGTTCTTAACTCGATGACTGATTTGGTAGAGTATTCGACCAACAGACTCGAGATCGCAGGTTCGATTCCTGCCACGGACCCTGGGTGTTACTGCACACAAGCAAAAAGGCTTCGCAGTTTTTTGTTTGTTTTTCAAAAAAAAAAAAAAAACTTCTAGAAGGCCTTCATTGGAAAGCAGACAGGAGTGTGTATCGGATCTAAAATAATGCCTTAGAAGGCCTTTTTGACGAACACGTTTCGAAGTTTCCCGCTGGGTTGTAGTTATGTCAATATACAAACATACTTTGTTTGGTAGTGTTAGTAAGAACTTGATAGCCGTATTGTTCCTAAAGTTTTGAATCGAAATTACTGAATAATAATAATAATAATAAAAAAAATTGCGAAATGAACTTGTTATTTTTTTAAACAATTTAAAATGTTTTTCTTTGATTCACAAGATGAGGATTTATTTTATTCCTTCATAATATGTAATACTAAGCCCACACTGCAAATAAACCTTATCTATGAAGTTATTTTATTCATATACAGAAAATAGATACTAATGTATGTATTAATATTTTTTCAGAGTATGTAATTATACGTTAAAAAATAAAAGGGCTCGTGGTTTATTTATTTATTCAATTAAAGTATTACTTAAAAGCCATAAGCCCAATTCATATAAACATATGTATGTATATTACTTAGACTATATAACGCCTCAGCGTACCAAAAATATATAGGTATAAAAGTTGATAAATGAGAAAGAAATATAACAAAGTACCTACTGATAGGAGCAAGGCAGCTTTAATAAAAGCTGCCTTGGATAGGAGGATTAAAAAATTGTAAAGTGTATCGATATATATTTTTTACAACATCGATATGTATTTCGATATATCGTTCGAAAAATGATTCAGCTCAAAATATACATACTGCATATAAGTGTGTGTATTATGTACACAAATGTGGTACATGTATTGTTAGTCCGGGATTCTAAGTATATCCTAAGTTGTCGAGCTTATTCTCAGTTCTCTTTGTGATTTACGATACAATAAAATACAAAATTCTAGAAAAAGAAAGTATGAACTAAAAAATGTAATCTTTCAATATTATTCTATAACGGATGATAAATGAAATTGTTGCAAGTTTCTGCGCTCTAACTGTTTTAAACTATGATAAAACTACATTTTTCTGAAAATTAGTTTCAGAAATATGATACATACATTGCTGCCAGTTGAGTAAACAATTTGAAATCGGCAGAAATATATAGAGCTCTAAGAAATATCGGAAACGATGCTCTTAATAAATAGCCGAGAAATCGAAATATTGGTTTTTAAAATATCGGTGACAATTATTGTTATTTTTTCTCTTAAATGTCGCTTTATCTTTATACAGGGTGTCTGGTAGCAGATATATATTTTCAAACTTAAAAAACGTAAGAACTGACGTAAAGGTTTATTAAGAAAATTGAACGATAGAATGAAAATCCGGATTTTATTCTTTTAAAGAGTATGCCAACCAGATGTCTTCCGTCGAATTGAACACACTGCTCAAAACGGAGCCTTCTGTTCTGAGAATTTTTGAAAAAAATTTTCCAATTATCTCATGCGTATATAAATAAGGCACACTAAACTGTTGCCCTGCGGCAATGCAATGGTTTTTGATGTTTCAATCGATGGTTGCGGATTCTTGGAGAACAGTAACGCCAATTTTTGACCGTTTAAGTAAAAAAAAAGCCTTGTCGCTCCAAAAAAATGGATTTACAGATGCTCACTTGACCACTGCGATATCGTGATTGACAAATCCGCACAGTTTATAATACCAACTGCGCCACCCTCCAGCCGCATTCTTTATATTACTTATTGAAATAATCGTCTTTAAAAATATAAATTTGCTACTTAAAACATACATACCTATATACACTTATAGTAAAGGGACTGCTAAGCACTTCAGTGAAATTTATAACAGCACAAAAATGTTGGAGATGGCTTAAATTATTAAATATAAGAGTATATTTTTGTGTTTGTGATTTCTGTGATTGTTTTATTTTTATAGAAATAAATTTGATACAATTATTTGTTTAATTTACAGTTTTGCTCACTTAAACCTAAAATATTTTGGAGCAACACAAATAACTAAGGAAACCAACTTCAGAACGATAAAATAAAACTATTTAGCAGCATTTCACGCCTTTTTCTTAATACATCGGATTACAATTCGAACAGTATCTCGAGACGTCAGTTGGCTTCACTGTTGTCGCGGTTACTGTTAACATTGTAAAGCAGCCTTTCCTTTCAACAGGAACCGACAAATAAATATGAGCGATTCCAGTTCAAAGCAACAAAAATGGATATGCGATTATTGCACTTACGAAAACTTTCCCTCCGCTATAAAATGCACCATGTGTAAAGGTGTTAAACCGATGGTGAATGAGGATATCTTCAGGTTTCACTTAATTTTAAAATTAGTATTAAAATTTACCCTAAAAGAAATTATTACTTTTTTAGACTTAGCCCTCCAGAAATTTCTTACGAGACCGACGGCGAAGCCGGAGGTGCTGTAGCCGAAGTAGTAGATGTTGAACCATCAACTTTCAATGCTTGTTCGCGGTCTCAAGATACGCAAAACTCAGCGGGAGCCGTTAAGGCCAGTGATTCTAAATGGTCTTGCAAAATGTGTACTTATTTGAATTGGCCACGTAGTTTACGCTGTGTTCAATGTTATACGAAAAAAGGCATTGCTGCAGATACCAGTCCCTCGCAAGATATCGGTGCTATTTCGGTGGCCTGTTTCAAGCAACAGCCACAGTTTGAGTTGGAACATAATGCTACTTCTGCTATACAAAAACATAAACTTTTGTGCGAAAACCTTGATCCTAAATCATTAATTGATTGTGGCACAATGTCTGAAGAAATCATGAATAGTTCCCATCATCAAATCCATAACCAGCAACAGATACAGGAGAGGCTAAGTAAATTGCATATAACTGCTAATATTGATGCAGAAATGAATGCTAGTAATAATGCAGCCAGTGCTTATGCTGCCTCTACCGGAGCTGCCGCCGAACGTCTTAGCCCTTTAGAAAATTCAACTACACATCTCAATAATCTCGCCAATAGTTCACAAACTCAGCAACAACAAACTTCTCAATCCACCTCCACAACATCCGCTACAACATCCTCTAACCCACAACAAGCAAATTGCATCAAAAAGTGGGCCTGCAATGTAAGTTCCGGATTGTTTATTTATTTATTTTTCAAGTTGCTACTAAAATAAATATTGTTTCTTTTAGACATGTACTTATGAAAACTTTCCAAAAAGTCTTAAATGTTCAATGTGTGGCAATCCTCGAGACAGCAATACTTCAGGAGGCAACTCCGCCCACAGCATTGAGAATAATGCCAGCGGCATTAGTAACAATCAAACAAATGTTACCTGTAGTGATAAATTGAATGATACCGTCTCATCGAATAACTCTTTTAATAAACAGCAAAATATTTATCAGCTGGGTAGGTTACATACATACATATGTAAAAGAAATTAGTATTATAAACTAAGGCAGCTTTAACAGGTAGCGGCAGAATTACAATAAATACAACACTAAAACATCACATGTATATTGTTGGTAGAATTTACGAAAAGTTGTCAAAATGTTGTTTTCCTTTTGTTTGATAAAACAAGGAAGTCTATTCTTTCAGAATTATGTATTTTGTATAAAAATTTTTGTAAAATTTACGCAAAGGAGCTGAAAGGCAGCTGTGCTTATATCACTACCCTATTAAATCTGCCTTGTTATAAACCTTATTTTTTAATTTTTATAATGAATAACTTTTCTATCCAAATGTAAAAAACTAAAGTTTTCGTTCAATCTTCTGTAGAAAAAAGTTACGGATTTGTATAGAAAAGTTTATAAAATAAATTTTGAGGCAAACTTTGAAAAAAAAACTATAAGCAAATAGGAAGGAGTTATTATAAATAAATTCTGTATAACAAAATGATCAATAACTACTATAGAATAGTAAAACTGTGTAAGTTGCTTAAAATTTGTAGAAAATAATAATTTATAACAGACAAGACTTAAATAACTTCTATAAAATGCAAATTATCTATATATTTCAAAGCAAAATAATCAATAACTTTTTTTTATAAAAAAGTAAAGTTTTAGAACATTTTAGCCATAAAAACTATATTATTGATAACGTATCTTTTAAAAAATATAATCAAATTTATCGTTAAATGTTGTCTTACGATAGAGTTTCTTTAACATATACCACTTTTCAGGCTCAGATACTATTAACAACTGTGATACAATGCAGGAGAGACAAGAGCGTCGAATACGCCAAATTCGACGCCAAGTAGACTGGCAGTGGCTAAATGCCTGCTTAGGTACTATTCCATTGCTGTGATAATTTTCCAAAACGGTTTTTAACATTTAATTTTAAAGGTGTGGTAGAGAATAACTTTAGTGCAGTAGAAGCATACTTATCGTGCGGAGGTAATCCAGCCCGTTCCTTAACCAGTACTGAAATATCAGCCCTTAATAGAAATTCTGCCTTTGATGTTGGTCATACTCTGATTCACTTGGCAATACGATTTCATCGAGATGAAATGTTGCCGATGCTGCTGGCACAAATCTCTGGTTCTGGTCCAGGTATTAAACGAGTCCCATCTTATGTGGCTCCTGATTTAGCTGCCGATATACGTCGCCATTTTGCCAATATATTACGTATGCGAAAATCTATGTTTCCCTGTACGTATGTACATGAACATGCTACTTTTTCTCTGCCGGCTGAAATTGAGGAATTACCTTTGCCCATACAAGAGCAACTATATGATGAATTGTTAGATCGTGATGCCCAAAAACAACTAGAAAATCCACCACCAGCATTAAACTGGTCTCTAGAAATCACGGCTCGATTAGGCTCGAGATTGATGGTATTGTGGAATCGTAGTGCTGGCGATTGTTTATTGGACTCGGCGATGCAGGCCACATGGGGAGTTTTTGACCGAGACAATATATTAAGAAGAGCTTTGGCTGATAGCTTACATCAATGCGCTCCCATGTAATATACAATTTTAACATTACTTTTATTATAATAATTAAAACCTTTTCATTTAAGCTTCTACTCGCGGTGGAAAGAATATGAAATGGTCCAGGCTTCTATGCTTCATTTTACCTTAGAGGAAGCCCAATGGCAAGAGGATTGGACCACACTTCTATCGTTAGCCAGTCAACCGGGCGCTTCACTTGAGCAATTGCATATTTTTGCTCTGGCCCATATACTAAGACGACCCATAATAGTCTATGGGGTGAAATACGTTAAAAGTTTTCGTGGAGAAGATATTGGATATGCTAGATTTGAAGGTTTGTTGTTACATTTTTCATGCGACGTTATTGTTGAAGCTTATTTTTACAGGTCTTTATCTGCCTTTGTTTTGGGATCAAAATTTTTGCATAAAGTCTCCAATAGGTTTAGGTTATACACGAGGACATTTTAGCGCTCTTGTACCCATGGAGCCTTATGCTCGAAACGATTTGCGCCGCGACGAACCAGAAGATGTAACATATTTGCCCCTAATGGATTGTGAATCAAAATTAATACCCATACATTTTTTGACTCAAGCAGAGGTATGTTTCAGTAATAAAAAAAAAAAATCTATTTAATTGTTGTTTTAAAAGATGGGTCGAGAGGAGGCAATTATGCGACAATGGCTTGATGTATGTGTTACAGAAGGTGGCTTATTAGTGGCCCAACAAAAACTACGCAAACGTCCGCTTTTAGTAGCCCAAATGCTAGAGGAGTGGCTAAACCATTATCGTCGAATAGCGTAAGCACTGTTTTCTTCTTTTGTCCTTTAATTATCAATCTCTAATTTTCCTTACTACAGACAAGTTATTACGGCACCATTTGTAAGAAGAGCTCAACAACAAATTGGCTATTCAAGCGATGGTGATTCTGATGAAGAGTAAGTCTCTAACACAATGTTATTTCTTATTTTGCTTCAAAATGTCTACACTGACAATGATATATTTGATATAAATTTGAAAATTAAGTAGTGGAATTATTTTCATAATTTGATGTTTATTTTCGAAATAGTTGAAACATAACTTATTAATAACAAACAACAGCTGAAATGATAAAACTTAAAAAAAGTGTTAAATGTTGAGAAAAAAATCATTTTTAAAAATTCCCGGAAAAAAATACAATTTATATTAGCTAAAATTTTTTTTATTAAAAATGGAATCAATATTAATCTTAATGCAAAATGATTATAATCGTGTTAAATTATTGAAAACTGAATGTGAAGCTAAATAATGAAATAAATTTAAATGTAGATAATAAACAGGGGATTATAAGTTTAAAAAACAAGCAATTGTCAAATGTGTTGATTTAGGAAGTCAGCATTATGTCTGTCTAATAAAATTTCATTTTCAAAGTTATCGGTTTGAAAAATTTATTACTTTTAAGGGAATTCATATAAATTCATAATTTTCGTTTCATTATATATAAAAATAAATAATTTAAAAAATAATCCCTTTCCCAGTGTCGGTGATTTTAATAAAATAGTTTATTCGTTTTTTTTTTAACAAATTGAATTAAATTAAAAAGGCAGTAGAAATAAATTTAAATCAATTTTAACCTTTTTTTAATGAATTAAAAAATGAAAACAAATTTATACATTAATACTTCATTGTGAATGGTATTAATGTTAGTTGTTTTACTACACTTTATAATATATATAGTTTTTTCTTTTTAGATTTTTAAAGATTTATATTAATAATTATGTATAATTGCATATAAGATAAAAAAATTAAACTGAATTTTTTTGTTGGTAATGTTATTAATAAAAGATAAAAAACAATAAATACTTATAACTATGCAACCTTAAAACAAAAAAACTATTGAAATAAAACATTTAAAAATTTTACAAAATTCATTTCCAAGTTTTTGAAATAACAGTAGTTGCAAACAAAGACATATTTTTGTGGTGTGACAACTCTGCTGAACACAAGTTGCATTAACGTCTACACGGTGGCACCACTGGAGCAAAATTACAACAATACCAACAAAAACAGGCATGTGGTAAGCTATGGTTGTCAAAAATATTTATAACTTCACAATTATAGACTATGAAAGTATCTTCACATTTATAAACTATTTTTATGTTTGCAAAATAATTTTTAACAGCCTTATTCAAAAAAAAATTTTACTTTTGGTTTCATGTACATATTTGTTACCAAATGAGTAAAGCTTAACAAACTGTTATTAGAAATTTGTATTCAGAAAACACATATTAACTGATATGTGATTTAAGCAATTTTGAATTTTTGAACTGGTAACAGTATACATAAAATTGCCTCTTAAGTTCCAAAAAATTGTGGCTTATGTTCTAATGATGCAAAAAATATGTATTATATTAATCGGTAACCGAATTTGCGAATACTTTTTAGTTGTAAAATAATAATAAAACATTTGCATGCAATAAACATTTCTTTGCTTTTATCTTTTAGTGAAAAATTTTAATGAATAAAGTTAAAATGTATTAATAAAACCAAATTGAGCAGATTTTCGAGGGCGAATGAGATGTACTTTTTTCATTACGAATAAAAGGAACTCGAATAATTTTACTATTACATTTTTGTACATCACTTTTGTGTGTGTTAATTTTTCTCATTCAAAAATATAAATTTATTAAAAATGATATATCAACGCAGCTTTATACAGGTAGTGGCAGAATTACAATAAATACAACACCAACAAAATACATGTTGATGTTTGTTTGTATTGTATTTATTGTAATTCTGCCACTATCTGTATAAAGCTGCCTTGTGAAATATGAATGGAAGCACTACATACATACAAATTCATATGTATTTGGACACATTTTTTCAATATCAAATAAAATTTGTATTTCAAAATGTTTTTTTCATATTTATACATAAATACATATGAAATACATATCTATACAGACATGCATGTTCTCACTTTTATATGAAAAAATAGGATTTTGTCCTGAATAATTATATTGAGGGCAAAAACCAATAAAACAAAAGTAGGTTTAAAGATGGGCAGAAGGTTTATTAAAATTTCAGCATTTGACAAAGAGTTAATATCAGTATATTAAACAAATGTTGGTTTTTGAATAATAGTGCCAGTTTACACACATCAAGTTTGACTCGTCAAGTCTTGAGTTTTTGGGAGAACGGGGAGAAGAGAGTGGAAAAGGGTGCAGACTTGACGGTACCGTCAAGTCTAAAACGGAATGCCAGAAAATATGAAAACTTTAAGGCAAAAAAACTTAAACTTGACGATATAAAACTTTTGTGTGTGAACGTGAATGCAAGTTCAAAAGAAAATTGAAGCAGAATTGATCAAGAAAACCTGATGTGTGTAAATTGAGACATACTTTAGGGAATTTTGCTTAACGATAAGTAAACGTTTAGTAAGTTTTTTTGAATAAGGCTGTAAGTGTTTAATTCAGAATAAAACGCTAAACTCGCTTTCGAAAATGTAAACAATACATTTGACGTAAATGGCTTACTATATTGCCATTAGCAAAAAATTGTCACATGCCATTGCGCTGCCACCTTGTAGACGTTAATGCACCTTGGCTGAACATCAAAGCAGGGTACACTTACCCTGCATCAAAGTAAATGGTTGGTAATAGTGGGTAATGATAATGCAGTTTCCAAAGTTGGAAAATCGTAACATTTGCGAAGAATAAATTCATTATGCGTATTTCCATATAAAAATGTACTTTAAAAAATTTTACTTGGGTCTAGAGATCCAATACCATTACCATTGATATAAAATGAGTTTTTTCTTCATAAAAGAGAGCAAAATTGTGATAATACTACGTATACCTCTGAGGACACAAAACTCTTTATTTACGAATAAAAGCCAAGGCGAATATATACAGGTGAATGCAAGCGGAAAGGCGAATTCAGTACTATGTATTTTGTTATTGTAAAACATATCGTGAATGTCAAAATCTAAATTCGCCTAAGATTGTTCAGCTCGGAAAAAAATTTATATAAAAGTTAAATATAAACTTTTATAATTGTTTGTAATTAAAATCACAGATTATATTAGTTTTTCACTTTTAAATTCACACAAATTTCTTGAAATTGCACTAAATCATACAAAAAAATCTTCAGGTTAAAATGGCGCGAAAAAGTTTGTAAACAAGAGAAAAAAAATTTTACAGTCTCATTTGAAAAATCACGAGAAGCAAAAAATAATCACCTGAGCTGATACGTTCACCTAATAATGCATTCGCCTTGGCCAAAGCACAGAGAGAAAAACGAAGAGATAAATATAACTTTACATTTTTTGCCTTGTTTCATCTTTGACTTGCTTTGAATTATGCCTTAGTCCAAAGATTGACAAATTGAGGATATGTTTACTGGCAGAAAGATTATATTGACATTAGTTAAAGACAAGTCCGTAGGATTAGATGCATCATTGTCTAAAAATAAAATAATTATTCTATTGACCGACCTCATTTTATTATCCAAATGATACAATCACTCGATTATTATATCTCTTGTCATCCAGGCCTTTTTATTGGATTTCCATTCCATTGGTAATTTAACAGAAGATATATTTTCATGGGAATGAGCAGCCTTTTCAATAACTAACATAGCCTCTTTCTATCCAACCATATTCTTTTGACATCTTAAAACTTATGGGGTGTGCTGGAAACAAAATTAAACTCTCATCTGCATTGTAAAAGTCTTTTGGTTTCTACTTGTTAAGTACTGAAGGAAGTTTTGTCTTAAATTGTAGAACATCCGCTGCCTCTCCTGATATGCACTTAAAAGCAATATTATGTCGCTTACGCAATTTTTGTAGCCACTCATTTAATGCAGAAAATCCATGATAATATACTTTCTCAGCTATTTATTTGGCCTTTGTATTCACAACTGGTCTAGATATAAGCAAATTTTTGCTTATGGCAATTGCAAAAAAATCAAAACACATCTTGTCAACTTCTGACCCTTTTGTAGAAAGGCAATCCTTTTTATAATTAATGTTAGTTCCAGATTTCCATACGACCATAAGATTTTCCTTATTTTTCAGAACATTCCCACTAGCACCTATTTTCCAATATGTTTTGTTTTGTTACCTTTTTGCAATTTCACGCACTGAAAGTTTTTATTGTTCTTGCATATTTATTATTTTAATTTTTTCGAGTTTATCAAAAGTTCTCGTGAGTGTGCTTATCGTGTTCTATTGCCAGGAGACTATGTTGGTGATGATGACTATAAAAAATGTTACGCATAAATATTTTTTTTTTTTCGTAAGCTTGTTCCATTTTTTCTCTAACAGAAATGTTATAAACTCTTTGCTTGAGAAATATAACTTAGATCGGTTTTATATAAAGAAAACGATATTTATCATGGTATTCTAAAATAAAGTTAGATTTTTATATGTTCTTTCAAATACGCGTATATTTCAGATTTTCTAAAATTGAATTTCTATCAGAAAAACACTGCTCTATACATAACAGGTAATAATACCAGTAGAACCAAGGCAGCTTTACCAGATACTACTACCTATGCAGCATCAAAAAAGGAGGGACAATATATCAGCAGATAGAAATATACTAATAGAATATCAAAATTTATCAACTGGATGCTAGAGCCAGCTTATGTATTCGTAGATTTTGAAAAAAATTTTGACATTTCATCGCGCCAAAACAACGGACCGGTGTTCTGGTAATAAAGCTGCCTTGAACACAGCCTCAAGAAAGAATTTTGCTGTAATCATCTAACGAGTAACATTACAATAGCGGATATAATATTTAGAAAATATTTAACCGAAACTAAGAAAAAAGTGTTTTTATATGAAAACAGCCGAAGCTTTTAGTAGATAATAGGCCTTTTCATAGCTTCCATCCGAAACCATAAAACTTTATTCGGTTTTAATAAAACAACATTGCTGACTTTTATTCGTAAGTAGAAAATCGCTCAAACCTCAGTTTACAGTATAAATTTAACAGCACTGTTTTTCTCTTACTTTTATTTTTTGGAGTTTGCAGCGAGCGAGTTAACTATTTTTTACCTCAGTTTCAAAGTAGTCGCCTTGGTTGTTTGTTGTTCGGTATTTTCGTGCGTTTGTAATTGAATCGACATTCACTAATTATTTTTTCCATAATTAACAGTGTGATTACTTGGTACTATTTCTGTTTGTAATTCCTTGATTTTTTTGCGAAGAAATCTTTAAAAAGCAATGCATTTATTTTAACAAAGTATAAAAAAACCACGGCCGAAGTTTTCTGTAATTTAAAGTGTTCAACAAAAGTTAATGGAAGTTAACGTACACAGAAACAAAACGAAAATAATTTGTAAAAGGTTAATAGAAAAACGTAGCTGAAAAAAGCAATATAAAAAAGATTAGAGAATAAAATAAAAAAAAAAGACACAAGAAAAGAAAATCATTCAAATAAAGTAATAAAAGGGGAAGAAAAAGGAATAAATAAATAGTGTAATGGGTGAGTTTGCAATTTAATGAAAAAATAAAAAACGTAAAATAGGAAGCAAAATTTTGGGGTTGTTTAATATTCTTCTTTTTCGAATTGAGCAACGAATATTTACGATAATGCTTTGATGCAGCAAAAAATCGTAATAAAGGTGTTAACAAATATTTGCTTGAATAATTTTAATTGTGTTAATTTCGATGTTTTTTTTTTTTTGTATTTGAATTAAATAAAAGTGCAAGAGTGCGGTTCAAATGATTTTGTACACTCCCTATTTCGGTTGGGTTAAAAACTGAAATGAGATGAAAATACAGTGAAAGAGAAACACAAATATTTGGAAAGAGAAGCCAATTTGAGACATTCACTCTTTTTTGTTCTTGTTCTTGGTCTGCTGTTTTTATTGTGCCTGTTTCGAATTAGAATTTTCTGCAATGTATAATCGAATTCGAAAAGAATGATATCACCAGTCTGTGACCCGTATGTAAATAAATATTTAATAATTTCAAACCACTACCAATGTTGGCTATAAACTTTTTTTTAATTATGTGAACGTTCAAACAAACGTTAATGCACGCATCAGTACATCAAAAGGAAGGAAAATAATTGTGCATATAAGTCTTACTTGCTCTTTTATATGCCTACTGGAAATTCATATCATATGTATACATATACATACTTACAGAAATGCATAAGTTTGTACATGTGTACTGTAAATTAATATTGTACGAAATATTTCTTATGCAATTAAATAGTATAATATTCAACGAAATGTCATATGTACGAGTACCTACATATGTATATAGCTAGGAGTAGATACATCTATACATATTAATATGTATTCATACGTACATAAATATTACATATACTGTGAGCGTCAAAATAAATGTACAAAAACTTTTTCTAAAATATATCTAGACCTTTTTTTTAGTCTATGATATGACTAAATTTATAATTTTAAGGATTTTGCTATTCTCTTATTAGTTATAAAAAACAAATCAGAAATTTCTTACAATTATATAAATTATAGAGCAAAAACAAATGCGAATGCATATTTTACGCGTCGAAATAAAGTGCATATGCTGCATGTGCATCATTTCAGCGGTGTGCTACTGTAAACGAATACCATTATATTTAGTTATTTGCCTTATTTTAGCATTCTACTGGAACGTTTGTATTGTTTTATGTTAATTAATTGTTATCGGTAGAATAAGAACTCTCCGTGTGAAGTAAATTTTTAATTTTTTTTTTGGAATGGGTAATCAAACTTGTAGTGATATTGGAGAATTAATAATAAAACATCATAATGAAGGAACAATTTTCTGAGAAATTGACTCTGTTAATAACAGAAGTCACAATACACAAGCAAAAAAAATTGTTGCTTAAAATTCAAAGAACATGTCGAATACATATGTAAAAAAACTCGCAAAATAAAATCGGATTTTTTAAACATATAAGAAGTAAAATTTCATTTGCAACGTCAATAAATATATATAATACATTTATTAAACCCCACTTTGAATACGTTTCTACAGTGTTATATACATGTTGCTCAGACACACAATTATCCAGATTGCAAAAACAACAGAATAAGGCAATGCGTTCAATATTAAAACTAAATCGTTTTACCTTAATACAATTTATGTTAGATGCATTAAGATGGATAAATATATATCAAAGGCTAGAACTCAATACAATAAATTTTATACAAAAGCTTAAACTGGGAGATGGACCTGATTATCTGGTGGAACAATTAAGATATTTTGGAGATGTACAACCTGAAAAATGCTTGCGATTTTAGGCTACAACGAGCACATACAAGTTCAACTAAAAATCTCTTCTATCGAGTGATTTTTTTGCTATTATCTTTTTGGCAACACTAGTTTTGACAGCTCACGCACGTTTTGTATCTTGTGTCACTGTCAAACATCTTCAGTTTGGTCTATAATTTAATCATGAATCGTCTTACAAACGAACAACGCTTGCAAATTATTGAATTTTATTACCAAAATGCGTGCTCTGTTAAGAAAGTTCATCGCGCGCTTCTTTCATTTTATGGTCAGTTTAATCGACCTACTGAGGTTTCTATTCGGGCTATTGTAAAAAAATTTCGCACCAAATTTACATTGTTGGACATTAAACCACCAACACGCTTATGTAGAGTGCGAACTGAAGAAAATATCGCAGCCGTATCGGCCAGTGTTGGTGATGACCGTGAATTATCGATTCGGCACCGTTCGCAGCAATTGGGCCTCTGTTACTCCACTACGTGGGTGTGAAGCCTTATAATACACAGCTGGTGCAAGAATTGAAGCCAAACGACCCACCACAACGCCAAATTTTTGGTGAATGGGCTCTTGAAAAGTTAGATGAAGATCCACTTTTTTATCGAAGAATTGTGTTCAGCGACGAGGCTCATTTCTGGTTGAATGGATACGTGAACAAGCAAAACTGCCGTATTTGGAGTGAAGAGCAGCCAGAAGCATTGCAAGAGCTACCAATGCATCCACAAAAAACAATCGTTTGGTGCGGATTATGGGCTGGCGGCATCATTGGGCCATATTTCTTCAAAGATGATGCGAATCACAACGTTACTGTGAATGGTGAGCGCTACCGTGCGATGATAACAAACTTTTTTTTGCCCAAAATGGGAGAGCTTGACTTGCATGACATGTGGTTTCAAAAAGACGGTGCCACATGCCACACAGCACGTGAAACAATGGACCAATTGAGAGGCGAGTTCGGTGAACAGTTTATTTCACGCTTGGAACCAGTCAATTGGCCGCCCAGATCGTGCGATTTAACGCCTCTAGACTGTTTTTTGTGGGGCTATGTTAAGGCTAATGTCTATAACGACAAGCCCGCTTCGATTGACGCACTGGAAGCCAACATTGTCAACATTATTCGTGAGATACCGGCCGAAATGTAGGAAAGAGTATGTCACAATTGGACTAAGCGGATGGACCATTTGAGGCGCAGCCGCGGACAACATTTGCATGAAATAATCTTCAAACATTAAATTATATCGACCCAACTATCGATCCAAATAAATATTTCATGCATTTTTCTGAATTTTATGTGTTTCTTTTTTTTTTAATTTCCGATAGTTCTTATAAAATCACCCATTAAAAGGACTGAATGTTTACAATTCCCTGCAAATTCATGCTAAAAATAAAGAAAAATTTTATATTATATATTAGAAATACTAATCAGAGCTAACATTTTTATATAATTTAATATTTTTATTGTAAATTTAAAAGTATTCATTTCATTTATTTACAAAAATATGCAGTACAAAGCCTCAAGCGCCAATATAATTATATTACATCACAGCAGCATAGCCTAAGTATACAAAAATGTTTAAAACAAAACAAAAGTACTACTTACTAAACACAAAAAAAAAATACGAGAAATATGGCAAAATAGAAAATCGTCTAGGGCCGGCATGGCGAAAACTTTTGAAAGAGGCTTTAGTAGTGCCTTTAAAACATCAGAGGAGGTTTCCTCAATTTTACTAGCTATCTTAAGTGCCAGTACAATAAGACGAGATTATGAAAATGGGTTACATATTCGATTCCGCGAAAGAAACCACTAATATCACCTGCTAATCAAAAAAGACGCCTAGAATGCACCAAAAAGTATCAAAATAAAGATGTTTCTTTCTGGAATAATGTGCTTTTTAGTGATGAAGGTAAGTTTAAGGTATTTGGCTAGAAAAACCCTGTTAAAGTATGGACAACAAAATATAATTAATATGCTGACCAAAATTTAATAAGCGCGGTTAAGCATAGAGAGAGTTCAGCAATGGTGTGGGGATGTAAGGCGGCAATCGGAGTTGGAAAATTGGTTTTTGTTGAAAGTATAATAAGTAAGATGGACCACCTGAACATTTTGCATAACAGAGTGCCAACTAGTGTGGAGAAATTGGGGTCGGAATGTCCTGGATTTTTCAACAGAACAACGACCCCAAATATACATCCCATATAGTAAAAGAATGGCTCCTTTATCGCACTACCAAAACATTGGATCGTCCTTCCCAATTACCGGACATAAATCCAATTGAACATTTGGACAGGTAAATACGAAAAAAGACAATTAGCAATAAGGATATGCTGAAATCCGTTATAATGGAGGAATGGCAGAAAATCTCACCTGGTATAACGTAAAATTGGTGGAATCGATACTCAGAAGACTAAATGCCATTATTAATGCAAAAATAAAATCAACAAAATACTAAATAGATGTTATATTCATTTTAAAAAAGTTTGTACACTTCTTTTTGACGCGTAAATAATGAACTATTTTTTATTTTCGTTGTAAAACTTTTGTTGTAAATATTTTTTGC
The DNA here is from genome assembly GCA_914767995.1 of Thecocarcelia acutangulata. Taxonomy (NCBI): domain Eukaryota; kingdom Metazoa; phylum Arthropoda; class Insecta; order Diptera; family Tachinidae; genus Thecocarcelia; species Thecocarcelia acutangulata. The sequence goes on along the minus strand of OU612094.1, from coordinate 184,518,006 downwards.
TGTTTTGTTTAGAATAAGGTAGAGAACTAAATACTAACTTAAAAGTACCTAAATGTAAAATTTTATCATAAATAAAAATACTAAAAAACAATATTTTAAGAAATATTTTTATACATTTTATTTTGACGCTCACAGTATATAGTACCATCGTTACCAGTACTATTAACACGTTAAATGCGTGTACTTTCCAACAAATTTTTAATATTCATTATTTATTGATTCTTGCAGTGATTATTTTTTAATGTAAAATAGAACTAATCATCAAATGCTTAGTGAATTGAAAATAAAACTACGTTTGTAATTTCAGTACCAATTACTATCCATATGGTGGTGTATGTAGATCAAAACGGAAGTTGAATCCACATTGATGTTAAGTTTATATCATACTTAAGCTGATTTCTTCCCTTACCTGTTGGTCCCTTATTTGTGAACAATACGTTATCTTTTAAATGTAGTAAGTCTGCTTTTACTGTTGGACAGACGATGAGCAGACAGACGAAATTTATGTGTGCTGTAACTAAAATAGTCGGTGGGGGAGAGTACGTAGCACACGATTCTTTCTACTAGACATTAAGAGTAAGATCAGACAGGGCGATATTAATTGCCCAAATTTTTCGCAATTTTCTTTTGGACTTGCTTTCTTGTCCACACACAAAAACTTTTTTCCGAAACTCTTGAGCTTTGTACGGGTATCTGCTTCGAGCACATACACATACATACGTACATTAGAGAAAAGTAAGAAATTTCCGATTACCGGCAATTCCTCTTCTCTTCGTATTCCTCTTACCGGAAGCTTCTGTAAAGTCAAGAATTACCCAACTAAAGTTTCTGTGTTTGACCTGTCACATACTTTGTTTCTCTCTTTAACTTTTCGCATTGTTTATGTTGTTGCTTAGTCTGTGGTCAGACAGAACGATTTTAATTGCCGAACTTTTTAGCAATTTTCTTTTGGAATTGCTTTCTTGTCCACACACAAAAACTTTTTTCGGCAATTCTTGAGCAATTCTCTACCTTTTGCTTTATGCAATTCACATTGTACATGCACATACACACATGAGAGAAAAGTAAGGAATTGCTGAGAATTGCCGAGTACCGGCAATTCTTTTTCCCTTGTTATTCCCCTCACCGAAAGCTTCTATAAAGTCATACATTTACTATCATTATTTTTATATCAACTTCATATAAACACACTAGCGTAAAAAACAACAACAAAAGAGAAACGAGAAGTTTCTGTCTATTTCTTAAATGTAAAAGGTTTAGGCAAGACCAAAAGAGAAATGAAATGAAAAAAGAAAAATTATCTGCCCATCGTCTGTCTAAATGTAAATTTGCACTAAGGAATTTAATAGTTTTATTCTGGCAATGCCCATATGTTCAGTTGTAATATGTTGAATAGTGATCCATGAAAATAAATATTATATTAACCCAAAAACCAAATTAAAAAAAAAAAAAATTTACTGTTACATAAAATAACAGTAATTTTTTTACATAAAATAACAGTAATTTTTTTACAAACATATCCTGGATTTAGCTTTTTATAAATAATGAATACTAAAGAGTGATTTTTTTGCTATTATCTTTTTGGCAACACTAGTTTTGACAGCTCACGCACGTTTTGTATCTTGTGTCACTGTCAAACATCTTCAGTTTGGTCTATAATTTAATCATGAATCGTCTTACAAACGAACAACGCTTGAAAATTATTGAATTTTATTACCAAAATGCGTGATCTGTTAAGAAAGTTCATCGCGCGCTTCTTCCATTTTATGGTCAGTTTAATCGACCTACTGAGGCTTCTATTCGGGCTATTGTAAAAAAATTTCGCACCAAATTTACATTGTTGGACATTAAACCACCAACACGCTTACGTAGAGTGCGAACTGAAGAAAATATCGCAGCCGTATCGGCCAGTGTTGGTGATAACCGTGAATTATCGATTCGGCGCCGTTCGCAGCAATTGGGCCTCTGTTACTCCACTACGTGGAAAATTTTGCGGAAGGATTTGGGTGTGAAGCCTTATAAGATACAGCTGGTGCAAGAATTGAAGCAAAACGACCTACCACAACGCCAAATTTTTGGTGAATGGGCTCTTGAAAAGTTAGATGAAGATCCACTTTTTTATCGAAGAATTGTGTTCAGCGACGAGGCTCGTTTCTGGTTGAATGGATACGTGAACAAGCAAAACTGCCGTATTTGGAGTGAAGAGCAGCCAGAAGCATTGCAAGAGCTACCAATGCATCCACAAAAAACAATCGTTTGGTGCGGATTATGGGCTGGCGGCATCATTGGGCCATATTTCTTCAAAGATGATGCGAATCACAACGTTACTGTGAATGGTGAGCGCTACCGTGCGATGATAACAAACTTTTTTTTGCCCAAAATGGGAGAGCTTGACTTGCATGACATGTGGTTTCAAAAAGACGGTGCCACATGCCACACAGCACGTGAAACAATGGACCAATTGAGAGGCGAGTTCGGTGAACAGTTTATTTCACGCTTGGAACCAGTCAATTGGCCGCCCAGATCGTGCGATTTAACGCCTCTAGACTGTTTTTTGTGGGGCTATGTTAAGGCTAATGTCTATAACGACAAGCCCGCTTCGATTGACGCACTGGAAGCCAACATTGCCAACATTATTCGTGAGATACCGGCCGAAATGTAGGAAAGAGTATGTCACAATTGGACTAAGCGGATGGACCATTTGAGGCGCAGCCGCGGACAACATTTGCATGAAATAATCTTCAAACATTAAATTATATCGACCCAACTATCGATCCAAATAAATATTTCCTGCATTTTTCTGAATTTTATGTGTGTTTTTTTAAAATTTCCGATAGTTCTTATAAAATCACCCATTATATAATATGTAGTATATTAATGAAATTAAGTAAAATTAACAGGATTACTTATACCAGAGACATTTTTGTTATTCGAATAGCGTTTTTCCTTGTATTCGTTTGATTGAAACTGCATTACTAATATATTTTTTATTTATATCAAAATTAATATTTTCAACTTATATAAAGTGTAATGTGGTAATTCTTTTATTTTTATTTATAAACATAAAATATTGCTTTTGTTACAAATTCTGTAAAATACCTAATGCAATGGAAATTTTTACTATTATTTTCTTGTCGAATGTCAATTGCCTCGCAGTCTATGTTTACTAGGGTGATCGATTATTCGACTTTTTTTCTAAAACCGGTTTTTGAATAAACCGGATTTTTTCGAATCCTGGTTTTCGGTAAAAAATTAGAGAAAAAACGGTTAACTTGCATCTTTTAAATAATCTTTCAAAAACAATATGCAGTTCAAATGTTTTTTAGTACACCTACCTATCTAGTTTTTTCTTTTGTTTTTATTGAAAATAAAAATTTAACTTTCCCTTAGCATGCTTGTTGTGCTCATTGAATACAAAGCATTAAATAATATTACTAGTTTTTTAAATCTTAGTTTAGTTAGAGCATATCTGTAATTAAAAGAAAAAGAAAAACCCAGCTTCTTCGATATTCGAAAAATAGATAAAAATCGGTTGAATAATAACCTCTCGATCACCCTAATTTTTACCAAGAAGCAGTTAACCAAGGGGTATCACCACACGTGATAATTTTTTGCTGTACGTACTTTACATCAGTACCATGTCAAAAAGTTGTGTATGTGTTTATATAAAGAGAAAAGAAGAATCCCTACAAGATTTTAAACAAGACTTTAAACACTTTAAAATGAATCGTAAAATACTCGTAATTTTTACTCTCCACTTAGCACAATACATACATAAATATGAAGTATTTTATGAATATTTTACATACATGTCAGAGACAGAAATGCAGATCTATCTTTTCTGGTTTGGAAGAGCGGTAAAGAATTAACAAAAAATTTACCTTAATTTGTCGAGCTGTTAGCAAAAGGACCATTTTAGCAAACGATATCTAAATAATTAGAATTCGTTGTATAACAATTTTGTTTGTAGGTATGTTGGATTTAATAGGCGTATTTCTTTACTTTTTGGCTTCTCTCAAAAAGAGATAACATTTACCAAAAGTACGGGAATGCAGAAAACGAAAAATCTAACCCACCAACTAAATTATGCTGTGTTTTCATGCTGTAATTAGAACTGGCTTTTAATTTACTGAAAAAGTAGTTCGAATTTTCGATACCTGTGTTAGTTTATATTTATGTAATAGCATTAAAATGATTTGTACAAATTGATTCGAATAAATTTTTCCTTATTTATTGTTCCTTATTTCTCAAACAGGTGATTGATTAAATACTTATCTAAATTAGAACGAAGAAAAAGTACGGACTGTTTCGTGCAAGAAGAAAAATCATACTGTTCTCCCAAAACCGCTCTCTTTTTCCCAATTTTAAAGTACAAGAAAGTAGAGTAAAAAACACGCCTAATTTTGTTTTAATTAGCACAGTTTTAGTTTTTGAACATACATATTTTTTTGAGTCTATAGCTACACGAACAAATGTTTCGTACCTTCCTCTATTTTTCGAATTTTGTTTGTATTTTTTCGTTATATGGCAGTGGAAACAAAAAATATACTATTGAATAAACGTCTGTCTGTCCGTGGCCTTTCATTTAGTCGATCTTTTTTTTTATAAAAACTATTTAAGCTTAGATCATACACACACACATACTCGTACACACAAATTTTCCGTTTTTCTTTAATGCGATGACGGTCGTTGAATGTGTTTAATGTTTGTATGTGTGATAGCTGCTGGGCTTTGAGACAGCCCGTTGGCTTTAGCTAAATTGAATAAATTGCATACATACTTGTAACATGCTGTATTTATAATTTGTATTTGGTATTGACAAAAAAATTATAATAAAACTTACACTTGTTTGCGTCTTTACGTCTTAAGTTTGTTGTTATAATAGTTTTCAGTCTGTCCATATGTATTGTCATCATCGTCATCATCAGCATGAAAGCGGCAGTGCTTTTATTGTTATTACATGTATAAATACATATATACATACATGTGCATTAGGGCGGGCCGATTTTTTTTTTTACAAAAAATGGTAGGGGCGAAATCATAAAATCTATAATATTCTATGAAGTATCAGTATGGTGGAAATCACTGGACTCCGCAACCAACAGACTGCAAATTAAAAAAGTCAGTCGAATCATGGCAATACTGACCACAGGGAAGACAACACCAACCAAAGCACTTCTTGCACTTATGAGCACTAGATAGCACTAAAAGCCGCTATCAGGTTGAACGCGACAGAAGCATGGACCCACAGTCCGTGGGGACATGCCAATATACTGGCGATTGGAAGGGACCTAGTCCCCGACCTAATTGACTACTGCATCCCAAAACCATTCCTCTCAAGGAGTTTTGGCTACCAAATTGAGGAATCTCCCCTAGAATCTGAATACTTCTGTTTACACGGATGTGTGCAGAAGGGGGGAAAGGGGGGTGGCGTTTAAAATATTCCTCAGATTATCAGATGGATGCAGTGTTCTTCAGGCTGAAATATCGGCTATAAATAAAGCGGCCAGATGGCTGACGTTTTACAAGATATTCGGTAGGGATATCATGATAGTAACGGACAGCAAGGCCGCCATCAACTCCCTGATTGGAATATACACTAATTCTAGTCTAGCCCAGGATTGCCGGACATCTTTAAATAAAATGGCGAGACATTCCAACATAACCCTAAAATGAGGACGAGGACATGGGTCCAACAATGGCAACAACATCACCGACGACTTAGCCAAAAAGGGACAGCCCTAGAGGATAGGGATATAGACCCCTTTTGCGGGCAACCATTAACAGCGTGTTGGAAAAGAATAAAACTCCACACTCTAGAAGGTGCACAAGAAAAATGGCTCAAAGAGTCCACATGCCTTATATCAAGGAATAGGTGGCCGCATATTAACTCTAAGAGAACGTGAGATCTATTAAAACTGCCCAGATCTCAACTAAGAGTGACTGTAGCAGTCATCACTGGACATATCCCGTTTAGGAACCATGCCAGCAGACTAGGACTACCCCATAACGCCTTCTGTAGAAGTTGCCAAGACGAGGAGGAGGAGGAGACGATCCTTCACCTCCTCGGCACATGCCCGGCATTGGAATATCATCGTCTGAGGTTCTTAGGCAAGCGGAGCTTAAATAGCCTATCTTGTCTGGCCTCTTTCATAAGAAGCAGCGGATGGCTAGTATAGCAGCATGTAAGCTACACTAAAAGGTTCCCGCCTTTCCGTTCCATCCCCACCCATCCTTTCCACTCACTATATTCCTATAACTTCTTTTCTTCACTCCACTATCTTATTTTTTCAGGCAATCACAAAGGGAACGACTATAGGACCAAAGTGAGCTGGACAACCTAGATTTTTCCGGGGTATACAGCGGTCTGCCAACCTAACCTAACCTAGGGGCGAAATTATTCGATGAAGAATCTGAGCATCTTCGCCAAAGAAACCGTGGGTCTAATATGGATATCGAACCCACGAAATTTCGGTATTTTGGTTTTTATTTAAATTTCAAAATTTTTTTATCCAAGACATAAATATTGCTTTTTATAGTAGGCTGGAGTCGAAAGTTTACATTTTCTTGCAAATGATTACGACTTAACAACAGTTACAGTCCATAGAAAACTTAAAATCAATGTTAATATGATAGACTTAAATGATGACTATAATATTTTTAGCTCCTTCATTATCTAGAAAAATTTCATATGGTTCCTTAAAAAACTATTGGAATTTTGAAAATTCATCGGTTCCAGACCCAAAAACTCCTTTCAATTAGTACTGACAACACAAAAATGTGTGCAACTTTAAACTTCTGTTTCTCGTAGAGTAAATAATCACGGTGCTGTTCTGGCTATAACTAAAGAAAGTCGTAAAAAATACCACAACTTAGTAAGCAGGATTTAACAGCCTATTCTTTTTTTCCTTTTTATAATGTTAGTCCTTTGTTTGGCTAATAAAATACAACGCACATCAAAACAATTTTTCTTCTTTTTCGTATATTATATTCGTACCTATATGTAAATAAAAACGACTGCATTGAGAAATTAACTGATTAAGTATATGGATTGCGAAATCTAGATATAAATTATGAAACTTGTATTATTGATACAACTATGGGCTCATATCGAAGTACATGCATTTTACTTAATACATTGAACTTACGTTGAACATACAATTTAAGACGAATTTTAGAAGAAAAAAACCATTAATGACATTTACTCACAAAAAAAATATGTATGTGTACCTATATAATTATAATCCTGATTTACAATACTGCCTTGTTGGGAATATTTTTTCACAAGAATTTTTATAAAATACTACTTACGACATACTTTTGAATTTTCGAAGGTCCGAAATCCATTTTAGACCTATGGTTTCTTTTTCAAAGTTACTCAGAATTCTGCGTAGAATAATTGTAGAAAAATAAAGGTTTCCGAAACGAACTATGACAGTCACTTGGTCGGTCATATGATCGGTGATGCTGATGGAAAATACGTCAGAAGTTTTTATTAGCTATTTAAAAGTATGATAATAATTATGAGTGTGTTAGTTTCTGTCAAATTTCTTATATGGCCATAGCGTAGTGTATAATCAACTGATTGAGTGATGTGTTATTTGAGATAACTGTATTGCAAAAACATGTTTTACTTTGGATCTCCTCGGGATTCCAATTTGCATGAAAAATTTTCGCGTACTTTGAAATTGCCGAACTTTGTCTTCTTGCTAGTCTGAACAACTAGTTAAGCAATCAGCAATTTCAGAATAAATTGATTTGAATGAAAGCATATACAAATTATTTCAATGCTTTTGCATATACATACATACTATACATATATGCAAAAAACTTTGGAAACCCAAAAGTGAGATAAAACTGAACTATTTTTTTTTTCCTAATTTTAAATGGCAATATTCATTACACCATCAAAACACAACATATGTTTTTGGGCTACAAATTTGGATTATTGCGTTCCCGTACTTTTTGTAAACTATCTTATTTTTGAAAAGAACCACACCTAATATAACATGCCACGTTGATTCTGTATGCAAAAAGGTGTATTGTACAGGCAGCTAGTTAATATCAAAATAATTTTTACTATTATTTATAGAAGTGAATTTTTAGTATTGTACTTGGTCAAGCACAAAATAAATTATAAATTTTGAAAGCCAAGTATTACAATAAGCTGTTGCTATTTTTAAAATTATCCATGTTGCTATTTTTCTTTAAGGAATTGTAAAAAAATATGCAACTTGGCCTATTTTGTTCGACTTTGCACACCAGGAAGCAAATTTCAAAAACTTTTGACTATGTTGGAACTCTGTTGCATTTATATTAAATCTTAAACGCCACTTTAAAAAAAAGTACCAAAACACATACTAATTGTTACTGATTTGTACATCTCTCCATTTTAGTTGCACAGATTCATCCATCGCAATAAAAGCGAGTGATCGCACGGCTTACAAAAGTGTCATGAATGAAAAAATTTTCAATTGGAAATGTTTTTTTTTTTCTTTTCTTTTAATTTCTTTATTATAAGAAGCACTCGTTGTTGATGCGCGATGATATTGATGGGGTTTTCGCAAATCCATTTTTTTCTTCTATGCTCTTATAATAAACATATGTATATATATACACACATTTATATTTATGTACTTATTGCAATGTTTTTGTAATTTGCCGACATATTATAAAAGAAAACAAAATTGCAAAAATGAAAAAAATAAACTATTTATATTAATTATTCATTAAATGTGAAATTATCACGCAAATAAAAGCGAAAGGATTCCCCTTATATGTCACTCTCACTATCTATTTAGCATTTGCTTTTGTATAATTCAGCAAAAGTGTCATTTAATGTCGTTCAAAGTTTGCAATATTGTAGGTGCATTAATATGTATTTTAGGTACGTTAGTTTATGTGAAATAGTGCATATCGTTGGCTTAAGATAGAAAGGGAAAGTTGCATTAAAACTTTCTAAGATTTAGAAATAAAATTGAAATACAGTCGTGTTGGTATGTCTGTTTTATTAGAAAAAAATTCATATCTATGGTTCATACCGCTGGAATTGTGATATCTTGGAAACGTGTGAAGATAAATTGGAGTTTGAAAAGCGTAGGCACAAAACTACTATTTTAGCCAAGCCGGTAAGTGACTTAACAGTTGCAGAAAAATTAATGATAAATAAAAAAAAAAAACTGTTTTTTCACGATAATATGAACTTTCTTGCTAAGTCACTAAAATTGTAAAATATGAAGTTTGTGCTGAACAGTAGAGTACAGTCTACTCTAGGATGATTCTAATCGCTGGAAGTTTTGTTTTTCTTCCCTTAATGTGACATAAAATAATTTAACGTACTATTTTAACTTAAAATAATTTTTATTAATGTTTTTTAGCCATTATACCAGCTTGCTTGGATTTTATATAAATGTTGGCGTTAATCGATTTCTATGCACTTCCCCATTACGACCTTTAATTTAATATTGAGGTTATCTGGATAAAGCATATTTTATATGTTTATTTGAAATCTTAACAAGAAATAGTAAATAAATTTCAACTGCAAACATTGCATCTTAACCTGAGTCTATACAAATTTGACAAATCATGATTGCATACTATTTCAAACATTCGGACAATGTTTATCACAGGGATGCCTTTCAATAAGTTACTTCAATAAACAAATGAAAATATCTTATTTCAGAATACCTAAAAGAAAACTTACTTAAATTTGGACCTCTGGTTCCGATTTCAGTGTACTGTATACATATTTTACAATTACAAGTTTTAATTTCTGGACAATTCAAATTTGTGAGATTCTATTACGAACTATTACATATATAAACTTATTTTTTTATATATTACTTATTTTTTATATATTACTTATTTTTTTTATATATTATATTTTTATATATTAATAATATTAATACATACATACCAATAAAAAATTATAAATAGCTTGTTTTCTATGTTTCCCAGCTATCTATATGTCGACATTTCTTAGGAACTACCCTAATCAACAGTAGACTTTGGAAATTTTTGAAAGATATTCTCAAACATTCAACTTTATATCCCAACAATCCAAATAAATTTCTGAGAATTTAAAAAATAATAATATTAATACATACATTTATTTTTTTGTTTATTTTTGTATTTAATCGAGCCCATAGGGTCATATATGAATAATATATAATTTTTCCATATAGTTATAATGATCAGTATTCTGAATAAACTAATTAACTTAACTAGTGACAAGTTCTGTGAATACAAGTTGATTTATTTTTCGTTTGATGCGTAAAGTAAATGCATCCATTCTACATATATTTTGATTGGTTTTCAAAAATAATAAGCAATTGAGCCGAATTGGAAACAATAAGTGTGTGAATGTTTCGAGGAATCTCGGTAGACTGTTTCACAATCTGGAAGAACGTATTAAATAATCTTTCAAAAGTAATATTATTGATTTAGTATTATTATTATAGGATATTTTTCATGATTCATTCAAGAACTTAAATTATACGTGCGCATATACATACATAATTAATAAATATAGGTATTATACGTAAACACAACTGCATGTTTGACTTATAGAACAAGAAATAGTAAAACAAAACAAAATTCTCTAATAACTTGAAGTTAAAACAATAAATGCACATAAATATACTTTCCCTAAATTGTGAGCAAGTTCAGTGTAATGAACTATTGTGGGCTCTATTGCTTCGGTAATATATTACCGAGAGTGTACTGTATTATATATATAATTTTGTATAGTCAATTATTTTGCAATGTTTGCAAAACTATTTCTTTTTTAGGCTATATGGCTTTATGTTGCATCATAAAAACGTTTAACATTTATGAGTAATCCATGTTGTTATTGGTTAACATACATACATATATGGATATAAAAAAAACCATTAAATAATTTTCTGAAGCTTTAATTGATATCTATCTCTTTTCATAATAAAAATTCTAAACTTAAAACAATTTGCAAAAGTTAATATATTTTTAAGCTTTGCGTTCATTTAAAACATATACAAAGAAAAAAGCGCAAGGTGAACTCCGCAAAAGCCACAGGCTAAAAAACATCCACTACGCATATGTATATATACATACGAATATGTATGTATATACAGTGAATAAAAAAATAATTTGGTGTGTTCCACGTGAATAACGAAACAGTCCGAACTAGTCCAAGGTAATCCAAAAGCGCTTCACGTAACAAGTTGTGCAATTTTGAGAGAAAATGAGAGTATTTTTTTTTAATTCCTGTACAAATTAGCCCGAACTTTTTCTTTGGGTAAGCTCGGGCTAGAATTGAATAATCAGCTGTTTTTTGTTTACATACATATAAAACTGAAAAAAAGATCAGAAAATTTGCAAATTTGAAAAAAGTTTTTGTTTAAAAATTTGTTAAAACCAAAATGGAAGGTTGCCCAAATTAAAAATTACGTTGTTAAATTGTAAATAGAACATGCAATAGCTATTTGGCTTTTAATTTTAAAAATATGTATTACAAATACCTATCGAAAATTAAAAATTACTTTTAATTTTACAGCTGTTGCCAATAATGCAAATGCTTTGTTTATATGATGTTATGCGATTTAAGCGTCTAAAATCACTAAAATATACTTTAATCTAAAAAGTAAGCAGCACTAGTATTACAAGCTGTATAATTGTTGGTTTTTGCGCTCCAGCAGTTTTGGGTAAAAATTGTAATTTGGAGAGTAATTTGTTTTTAACCCTCATTAGTCAAAACTAGTCCGAGATCTCATAGAACACACCTATTAATTTAAAAATATAAAAACTTAAAAAATCTCGGCAATACCGATAAATCGAAAACTTTGAGATTAAGAAAAATTCTTGTAAAAAATAAATTGTCTCGTCTTGCTTAATGTATTTTCAATTCTGGTCGCACTTTCAATTTTATTATGTTAAATTGTTGTTGGAATGATGGCATTAAGTAGAAATCTTTTAGTTTTAATTAAAATGTGTTTTTATTACATTTTTCAACTTATACATGGCAACAACCATGTAAACGTGCCCAAGTGCTTTATCCCCATTGCAACAACAAGCTTCTTAGTATTTTTGGAAATATAGCTGGCGGAGAGCAAAAGCACTTAGAAAGAAAAAGGGTGTCCAATAATATGGGTCATATACACTTGATGAATCTCCACTTAATTGATAGTCTATTTTTATTAAAAAAATACATATGTATATATGTACATATGTATGTGCATACATAAATATGTAAGTATGAATGTATTTTTACATATGTTGTTTTATTTTTTGTTTTGATTTCTCTTAATTTTGTTGAGTTCATTTCGAAATGTTACTTGGTATTCACACTTTTTTCTACTATAATTTTGAAAAAATTAAATTTTCGAAAATTCTTTAATTCTCTTTGCTGTTTATTTTTGCCACCGCATCTGGCAGAGATTTGGTTTTAGTTCAACTTTTTATCTTATTGTCAGCGGTATTATTGTGCGTGATATTATTTAAATCAAAAGTTTTGAAAATTTAAAATAAAGAAAACACAGAAATTTATCAGCTTTGATTTTCTTTGGTTTTTGTAAAAATAAACAAAATTGTGTATTGGTTTTCAAAATAGAATTGTGTAAAAACCAAATACATCATTTCTAGTAACATAAACTTAAATAATATGAAAAAAGGCAATTCATCAAGATTTTTTAACTTTTTTGGAAATCTACGTAAGATTATTATTGTTATTGTTTATTTAAATTCATGTTGTTTAATTTATTACTGCCCGAGTTATACAACGATTTAATATGAATTTTTTTATATATACATATTTTAAAACCGCCCACACTTTTAAAGACAAGCATTAATTCAGAAAAAGAAAAGACTGAATGACTAAAAGTACTCAATATTGCAAGATATTTATTTATATGTACCTGTATGATTGTGTGTGTTTTTAATAAAAACTTTTTCTTAAAAATTATAGATTTAATAATTTTAATATTATATGATGATGGGTTGGTATCATTCGTCTAGCTCGAGTTCAATCCTGGCTAAAGCCAAGAAATATTTTTATTTATAATTATAACAATAATTGCCGCGATCAATAACTCTTGATCAAAGAAGACAGGAAAAAATAATTGAATACACTAAAGCTGGGGGAAACAATATGAGCCAAATATAGACGAAAACATAAATAAGAGTTCAGTGGTTAAGCAGCCGTATTAAAAAGTACATCATGTTTACATGGTACTGAGTTCGAATCCTAGTGGGTGCTGATGTGATGATCAGTGTAGCGACTGTGAAACAGCTAATTGTCCCCCAGCTTTTTAGTGTATTCAATTATTTTTTCCTGTCTTCTTTGATCAAGAGTTATTGATCGCGGCAATTATTGTTATAATTAAAAATAAAAATATTTCTTGGCTTTAGTCAGGATTGAACTCGAGCTAGACGAATGATACCAACCCATCATCATATAATATTAGAAATATTAAAATAAAGTTCGACTATTTAACATTAATACATTATAGGTTTAAAAAAACTCAATTTTTGCTAATTTCATTGACGTTTAATGTAGGTATTTTAAAGAAAATAAGGGTAAATAAAAATAAATTCAATTGGTTTAGGTTTTTTTTGTACTTTTGTACTTGTAAAAAAAAATAACCATCATTTGTAAACAAGTTGTTGAAAAGTTAAAGGTATGAAAATCAAATTGCTGTTTTTTTTGTATTTGAAAAATATTTTTATTATTAAATTCCCATTGTTATATTTAATTAAAATAATGGATATAGTTAAATGTTTGAAAATATGTTTCAAAGGTGTTCAAGTCTACTGATGCTTATGGGATAGCTTTTATGAAACTAATAGGAATCAGCGGTCAACGCAAACTAATATGTTCTTATTTCGAATCAATATACATACGAGTAGGTATGTTAAACTTAGAAAGAAAAACTCTTTTTGCTTTACTGCTTATCAACTTTTATGATTTCTACCCAGTTATTGCCAGTAAAATTACTGGGACATCTTAGATATCTTCACTTTTGAGATTTTAGGTAAGAACTGAATAAAAAATTAAAAAATCAGCTGTTTCCTTACTATTACGAAATAATGAATGTATAAGTTTCTAAAATGAGAAAAAAAAAAAATACAAATATACAAGAAAATAATAATGCTCATTCAAACTATAACACATTATATTCAAAAAATATTACATACATACGAGTACATACTTATATTTTTTGTCTTTCTTACTCGATTATTTTTCAGTTTAATGCAAATAGGCACATAAAAATATTTCTTCTAAATTTTTCAATCGCAAAATTTTTTAATGCATAAAAAAGCCATTAAGTAAATTCTCTAAACATGATAAAACAGATAAATTTAATAAAAATGCTCCCCAGCTGCATGATGTTCTCATTACTTTATTCTTTTAATTCAATAAAACACACAATTAAAATTTAAAAAATTGCAGTTGCAAAAAAAAATATATATATGTATTAAAATAAGCATACCGAAAATGATACATACATATTGTCTGCAATGACTTTTTGTTGTACTTGATAAAACACATTTTTAACTTAAAATATGATTAAATTTATTAAAAACTTATTCAAAAGGCATCTTTCACAAAGAAGCACACAAACCGATTTAACGAATAATTTATAAATATCAATTTATATTTAAATGTAATATATATATGGAATTAAATATAAGTAAATAGCTTTACATATAAAAAAGGAAACTACTTATTAAATTGAGAGGAAAAGCCAAATAAAAAATAAATAAAAAAGTAAAACAGCTGGTTCTTCTTCATTCATTATAGGTACAAAATTAGAGTTATATTGTGTAAGGCTAATGTCAGAATGGGGCTTAGAAACTATAAAATAAAATGGTCCTACTAAGCTTTAAAATGTAATGCAACACTGCTTTCATCAACCACTACTTTTTAAGAGACTACTGAACAAGGTGTGTCATTTAGTTTGTGTTTGACAGTTGTTCAAAGCACACAAGTTATGATATTTTAACAAAAGTGGGTAAAATGAATTTCGTGTGTTGGCTAAACATAAATTTTTGCATATAAAAATCATCACTGAAACTTAGGGAAGAGCTCTGCACTCTGAAAAAAGTGAATTTTTTGTGTTGGTTAAACAGCAGCTTTTTTCAATCGATTATAGTTTATCGTACAATAATTACGTACGTATTTAAAAATATTTCAAACTTAATATATTTACAACTGAGTTTTTTATTCGGTATATTAGCTTCTAACATTGATACCAATAAAAATTATAAATAGCTTGTAAAGGAATTTTAGAGACGTGTATAAATGAAAAAGCTTGTTTTTTGTATTTTGACTGATATTATTAGAGCATTTTTCTTCTTAAATTCTCAACAATTTATTTATATTGTTGGGATATAAAGTTGAATGTTTGAGAATATCTTTCTAAAATTTCCAAAGTCTACTAATGATTAGGGTAGCTCCTATGAAATGTCGACATATAGATAGCTGGGAGACATAGAAAGCATAGCTTGCTTTCTATGTCTATAATTTTTTATTGGTATTAATATATTTACAAAATAATAGAAAACAATTAGTATACATATACACAGATCCCCTCCAACAACACATTACCTAAAAATTTATTTATTCTAGAGATTCATATTTGTAAGGAAAATCAAAATCTATCGTACAAATTTTCTTAAATTTGTTATGAGAAAGAAGTTGAATATACTTTCGGATACATAAATTAAATAAGAATCTCGTAAAATATATCTGTAGATTTGTTTTTAACTTATGTCAAAATATACCTATATGTCCATACATATATTTCTATTTCTATGTACCTACACAGTTGTAAAGTAAATTTGCACGCATAGAATGCATAGCATGGGCGGGGTGACGAAGACTATATGCCCAAGATGGTTTGTAGCGTCGCTTTGACTAATTATAACGACCTATGCCTTCACATAGGAAGTTGCAGCGTGGCTAACAATGAAATATCTATAAAAAAAACTGTAAACCAATACAGTTAGTTGAGGCAAACCGTCAACCAGCGCGAGTGAGACGCAAAATTCTCGCAGACCGAACATCAAAAACAACAAGTCTGATCGTACTCAGGAAATAATTACGATGACACGAGATCTGCTTTACGACTGATGTACACATATATGAAAATAAAGATTATGGCCGCGCCCTCAACGATAAAAAAAACTCTGGCGAAATTAAAACATAATAAAATATTAGTGCGGTAAAATTTCCTTAAGCCGACTACTTACACCGCCCAAAGTCAGCCACCGCTGAAGAGTTCTAATGTCACATGTTTAAACATAAAATAGAACGCACTCTATTTGAAATTTTTTCAGATGACTTAAATCCTGTTTTTTAAAGAACCAATGTTTTTGAGGCAACAGACGATAAGAAGGCATTTTACACTGCAAAAAAATTTCATCTACATTGTTAAAAACAAGTCGTGTGTTATCTACTTAAGTATTTATACAAGTATAAATACTTTCATTAGATTTTGTGAGATAAAAGTCTAAACACATTTCTTGCGACTGTCAAAAAGTCTAACGTAAATTAGATTTTGCATTCACACCATCACACCTGATATAAACCAACATAGATTTGCCATCATAAAACTTTTCACGGCGGCAGGTGCTCTATTCGTCGTAGGCGATAGACGTGCCGGCGCGTGAAATTCTTCAACAGTTAAAATAATAATTATGTATAACACATCTAAATTCAATAGCACAAACATATTTTATGTTCTAAATATAGCATGAGCAAAATACATTTATAAATGACAGCTAAATTTCAAATTTTGAGCTTTTTTATAACGACAAAAAATACTATCAGTGACGGCATCCCATCGGCTACGAAATCGCCGACTACTCAGTTTTTAATTAGCTGGTTTGCTAAAAAACACAACTCTGATCCAATGTAAAGTATTATCGTTTTGAAAAGTTTCAAAAAACAACAAAGTCGTTTGGGATTTCAAATTTTTATCGCATTATTTTTCGGATGTATGACGGATTACATTCAGACTATCGTATTATTTGAATTTTTGACAAGTATTAATACAAAGTATAATAGTCTAAACTGGGCTTTAATAAAAAAAAATTTTATAGAGTTTTTTTTTTTGAAAGTTATAAAATTATACATCAAATCGTATTGTCTTATTTGTTGTGTTACTGATTCAATTAAAATACTTGAAAGTTGTTAATTAGAATTAGTTTTTACTCGTTTTATAAAAATTATCTGTGTCGTACTCGTATTATAAAAATTATCTGTGTCGAAAGAAAAAAAAATTGAAAAACAAAAGAAAGGAAAACCAACACCGAAAAAATAAATTAAAAAAGCAAATGTTTTACTTTACACTTGAATGTTTGCTTTAAATAAACAAATAAAATTGTTTGAGAATTGCTCGCAAAAACAAAAATATAAGAAGAGAAAAATAACTTAATTAAAATCATGACGTCAACATTTAATGTTGTATTGATTAAATGAACACAGATATTTAAGAATCATGCGAAAGGTTGTGTTTCTTTCATTTACCCATGAAAAGAAATTAATTCATTTTCTTTGCGTGTTGTTTTTTTGTATAAATAAATCAATCAAAATTCAATGACAGTAACAGTCAGGTTTGTATAAAAAGCTAAAATGTAGTGGCTTCCCTGGAGATTTTTAAAATAAGTAAAAAGTAAAACTTGCGTAGACCTAAAGCACTGTTTTATAGAATAGTTTTTAATAAATGAAAAAGCAGAAATCGGCATAACAAAGCCAACAGAATTTGACGTTGCTTTATTGTACATGGTGTGATCAAAAAATGAATGGTTTTTAATAAATGAAAAAGCAGAAATCATCATAACTAAGCCAACAGAATTTGATGTACTTGTTATTTTCATTTCGTGAGTTACGAATGTTCGATTTTCGCATTTTTTTCTGTTATGTTGGTACAAATGTCTGTTACTCGTTTATACCTATGTTGGCAATATCAGCCATTTCGGATTGTCAGTGTGGTTTTGACAGATTTATGCAAAAAGAACGTCGCATGGACATCGCTCACGAGCTGTTGAACATCGTCAACAACGATCCAGATTTCCTGAAAAAGGTCATAACTGGTGACGAATCATGGCTATGACATTGAAAACAAAGCCCAATCACCCCAATGGAAGCGTCCAGAAGAGCCAACACTCAAAAAAGCACGTCAAGTTCGGTCAAATGTGAAGGCTTTTCTCATTGTTTTCTTCGTCTGCATTGGTGTGGTGTATCATAAATTCTTGCCACAAGGTCGTACGGTCAGTAAGAAATACTACCTTGAAGTTATGCCCTGTTTGCGCGAAGCAATTCGTCAGAAACGCACAGATTTGTGGAAAATACAGTTGTGGATTTTGCACCATGATAACGCACACATCGATGATTGTGCGTGAATTTTTGGCCAAAAACAAAACCATTATCATGCTTTAACCACCGTATTCACCGGACTTGATCCCCACTGACTTTTTCCTCTTCCCAAAACTGAAGACACCAATGAAAGGAAAGCGTTTTGCTACCATTGAGGAGATAAAAGAAAAATCGAAACATAGCTGTTAGGGATACCAAAAAGTGCGTTTGAGAAGTGTTTCGAAGTGTATTATATCTGAGGGGGATTACTTCGACGGAGACAAGTGTTTTTGATAAACAAATATACTTTTTGAGAAAATTTAAAATAACGGTTATTTTTTGATCAGACCTCGTATATTTAGATTTATAAAATTTTATCCTAATATTATTTGATCTTCTTTTATGTAAATTATTAAAATTTTTGCAGCTTAAGATCTTTTGTTGTTTTTTATAAAAAAGTAACGTATTTTTTATTTGTTTCGATATTTCGCTAACAGTTTGTTAGCATCGTCAGGATAACATTTTAATTTTCCTGACGATGCTAACAAACTGTTAGCGAAATATCGAAACAAATAAAAAATACGTTACTTTTTTATAAAAAAACAACAAAAGATCTTAAGCTGCAAAAACTTTAATAATTTACATTTATAAAAATTAACCTTAATTCGAAACGAAAAACCTATACGCCCATGTTCAGGAAAACGCGAATCTCGCGAAAAACACATTGCAGCACGTCCTGAAAAACGCGCGACATTGTTATCTTTCGAAGTTGTGCTCGAGAATTGAGAACATCGAGAACAAGTTTAGTAAGGTTTTCATGAAAGCGTTTAAATTTACTATTTCAGCAATTTTGTGACGCTTAGATTATTCAATTGTCAGTTTCTAGGCGTACATATCGGTCGAAACACTTTAAAAGACGTTTAAGTCTAGCTTAGGTACATGTCTCCAATGATATTCAAAAATTTGCATTGTCAACATCTTTAATTATGATTACAAAAATGGTAGACTTGTGACATTATGTTTTTGTTTTCTACACCGCCTGATTTTTTGCGATGTTTTATGATCTAACAAAATCTATACTCTTAAATTGTTTTCTACTTGGTCTAGTAGTAACTATTTTAATGTTAATGCCTCGAAGTCTAAAGCTCTATCTTTTGGCTGTTTTAATAATCTACAAAGAAATTTTTACATCCACATTCGTAGTTCTAGAATTGGTTTTGTTAGCCAGCAAAAGCTTTTTGGGTGTAATTATTGATAGTCGTCTAACTGCTATACTTCATGTAATTGCAAAATTGCAGAATTTATTCAATGAATATTCATCTGCCTTCGAAAGTTAAGCGTCGTACACCACATGGGCTTCTAATGCCTCAAATTGTGTACGGTTTAGAGGTTGTGTCAGTTGCTACTTCAACAAATTTTAAACTGCTTGAGCAGGCTGTTAATATGATTGTTCGCTTTGTTTTTAACGCCCGTAGAAGTCAGTACATTTATGAGCTTGTTAGCGAATTCTTAGGTTCTATTTCCATCAATTTTTTAATCATCGTAATATTACCGTGTTTTACCAGGTAATTAAGTGTGGGTATCCTTTCATCTTTTCACGACCGCATAGAAATAAACAGGTTATTATTCCTAAGATTAATTGCTCTATATTCGAACGGTCATTCATGGTTAGAGTGGCTCAGTTTTGTAATTGTCTTCCGTATGAGCTACGTTTCTCATAATAATAACATTTTTCGCCGAAAAATCGTGACTTTTTCAACCTAATGAAGTTGAACGTAATTTTGCTTGTTTTATTTATTTAAAATGCGAGTTGTCAGTGACATTGGCCGGGTCATTTAGCGACACTATGGTTATGAATATATATTCGTTTACACGGCTGGGGAGCGAAAAATATATGCGATATCTAAAATCTAATTTTATAGACATTCGTACACACGTTTTTTTCCTTTCATATGTATTTATTTTCATATTAGATCTTATTACTCGTATTATTAGTATTTAATGAATTACTGTTAATATTTTTAAATACATATGTGACCAAATGTGTTTATACTCTGCGATACGTTTTGTAGGCCTTCTTGGCTTTGTATTGCAATATGCAGAAATAAATAATAATAATTTTCGATCAAATTTTTAGGTCCGTTTTTTTTAAATTGGTAAAAATCGAAAAATAGTACCGGTGTATCCATATTTTTTGTTTTTGCAATAGAAAAGTCCCGAAAGCAGAATTATAATTTTTTTCCTACTGCACCATGTTTTAAATCTTACATAATTATATGCATACAGAAAGTAGTCAATTGTACGAGTATTTATCATTTTCCCGATATTTAGATGCATTATTTATTTATTTTATTTATTTTTATTTATTTAATTTAACCGAGCCCTTTAGGGCCATATATGGTTAACAGTATTGACAATATATGTGCAATATCATAATAATTCAGTACAGTAATTCAGTAATATACTAGTGACTATTTCTAATATAATACAATCGGTTGGAGAATACTAAAAGTAGCAATAATGAAATATAAATACTACAGCAAAATATTAACTTATGTGCATTCTCACACACATCTACATATACACACACACACATACATATGTATCCATATATAAGTATATATGTGCGTAGGTACGTATCCATATCTATAAAATCGAAATTGAGTAAGAAGAAGCATTTGCTCATACATGTTTTTTTTTTATTCTTTTTTTTCTTTTTTTTTTTTTTTTTTTTTTTTTTTATTCATTTATTATTTTTTATTGTTTTTATTTTAATTTTTTATGATATTATTGAGACGACAAGAACTGAGAGAAAACGGATTTGGCTCTTTGAAAAAAATTGGGTATTAGTTTTTGTAAAAATCTCTACTCAGAAGCACATGCTTTCTATTTTTAAATTCAAAAGTAAACTACCGATGCTTGCAAAGTGATGGTTATATAATTAGAATATATGTATGTATGTACACATGAATGTAATAGTTATGTAAATTGGCATTGTTTAAGATTTTACTGATCAGTCGTTGCTGTTACTAGTAGTTTGTTAAACCCTAAATGAATTTTATCATATGAATTAAATTATATTACTTTAATCACATGTACGAGTATATGGCCTTTGGACTTATTAAATAATACTAAATAAATTAATAGAAAAAAATAAAAATAAACTAACGTTTTTGGTTGTTCGAAACCCTTATTAACGTTTCCAAATCAATAAAGTGATTTTAAGCGTTATGCGTTTTCAGAACACCGGAAATAGTTTTTATATCATGAAAATTCAATTTGATTGAAAATAATGAAACGTGAATATTATAAATAATTCTTAAAGCCGCTCAGACTTTAATGTAAGTGCGGTAGTGTTTTCGTCTTTTAAATTTTCTTTCTGATATCATAATTATCATTTCGCTGATAATGCGTTAACAAAAGCTTTCTTTGTCGATAAGATAATAAAAAAAAAAACCTAAAAATAAAATAAATGAAAAAAGTAGTTTTAAATTAAAACACCAGAAATGTGTATACATACTACATGGGCTGAAAAGTCCCAGGCCTAACACATAGACGGCGCTAGTTTTATGCAGTCGCATATTTTCAGTTAATACTAACCTTCAAAAGATAGCTGTTAAAATGTCATGATATTCTGTTCATTAGTTTGTGAGTTATTGTGCTAAGAGTGACGCTACTTTTGTTATTTTCAAAATAATAGATCAAAAACAATTTCGCGTTTTTATTTTACATTGCTTCTTGATGGGAAAAAATATCGTTCAAGCGAAGCATTGGCTTGAAAAGTGTTATGGGCACTCTGCTCCATAAGAAACAACAATAAAACGTTGGTTTGCTGACTTCAAACATGGTCGTAGAGATACCAATAATGCAGAACTCAGTGGACGTCCAAATGAGGAGGTAACACCAGAAAACATAAAAAATCCACAAAATCGTTTGGAATGATCGAAAAGTGAAGTTGCGTGAGTTAGCTGACATCATTCAGATATCAAAAGAACGTGTTGGCTTTATATTGCATGAACATTTGACTATGGGAAACCTCTGTTCTGTGTGTGCACTGTTTCGACTAAAGTCGAAATTAATTATTAGAACGTGAAAAGGTTCATAGATCACAGATCACAAATACAACACCAAAAAACATCACATGAATTTTGTTGGTAGAAATTAGGAAAAGTTGTCAAAATTTTGCTTTTCTTTTATTTGGCCAGGAAGAAGTCTATGTGTTTTTTAAGAATTATGTATCTTGTAAAGAAAATGTTCACAAATTTACATAAAAGAAACGAAAGACAGTTGTGCTTATACCAGTACCCTAGTAAAGCTGGTTGGTTAATAGTTAAGAATATTCGAAGAAAACTATTGAAAATATTGACCATTTCTCAACTATTGGCGATAAACATAAAAACCGTTTGGAAAAATCGTTTACATACTCGTACAGCTTTGAAAACTCTTAAAATTAGCAAGATAAAAGGAAAACTCGTTAGTTTTCTTGATTTACTTTATTTCTCAAACATTACAATCATTTAAATTCAGAAAGCGATTTGTAAAAAATTTAAAAAAGGCAAATAGAAGAGAAATACAACAATCAGTTCGAAATTTGGTGGTTAACCTCAGAAAAGAAAACAAATCTTACGGATATATTGCTAAAATAGTAAAATTAAGTCGCTTTACAGTGCAAACTATTGTCAAAAACATCAAAACACCAAGAGTACCGACAACAACCCATCATCTGGAAGACCGAAGAGGCTTAAAAAGTCCAAAAGAACCAAAACCAAGTTCCCCAAAATTAGCCGAATACCTTGCAAGATGATAAAATATTTCTGTTCTTGATAAAACAGTAATAAACATTTTACATGATAGCGGCTTTAGAAGTAAAACAGTATGCAAAATCCATTTATTTCAGCCATGCATTGACAACTTTGCCTGGAATTTGCTGACGCACATTTACAGAAAGGAATGGATTTTTGGAAGAAAGTTATATTTACCGATGCAAGTATAATATATTCGGAAATGACGGCGGAAACAAAGTAAAATATTATACCTACTGTGAAATATGGTGGGGTCAGTGTTATGGTATGGGGAGCTATGGCGGCACCTGGAGTTGATTTTAGTTACAGTCGTTATGGACAGATATTTCATAGACTTCAACAAAAATATGTAGACAGATATCAGTATAAGACAATATGGGAACAAAATCTGAAGCCATCTGTGGAAAGCTTTAGCCTGGGAAACCAATGGACTTTGCAAAAAGACAACGATCCTTACCATACCACGCATATTAATTCGAGACACTTCTTTATCATGCATCAAGACAACTCAATACACCTCTGTTTGGTCATAATAGCTAAATTAAATAATAATGATATTAACTAAATAAATAAATAAATGAATAACATAACAAAAGTATAAAACATATAATAAATTAGACATAAGCGGTTTTTAATCAAAAGGAATGTTCGAATATTAAATACCGTTCCTTATGTACTTAGATTTAAGTTAATTTTGTAAATAAAAAACCACTTGCAAAGTGATTGTGAAGCAAACAAGTAGTGCTCTGAGTTTTTTTCCACCGGGCCCTAAACTATATTTAAATTATAAATTGTTTAATTTAAATTCCATCTCGAATTATAAGTTGCTTAATTCGGGTTTTCCTAAAAACTATTAGGGAAAAACAACCTCTCCAGTCATCCGAGCTCAATACAATTGAGAATATTTAGAACTTTTTAAACAAATTTGCTCGCAAATATGATATCAGAAATCATCGAACCCTGAAAATGTTTCTAACTCGGGCTTGGTCGGAGATTGCTTCTAGTATTACGGAGAATTTGGTGATATCTATGGTATTCAAGCCTAAGGTGGTCCCACAAAATATTAAAAATTTATTTGTTTTTTACGTATTTAAAAGAAATTAAATATTGTATTCGGTTTTAAGACTGTATGTTTCTTTTTCTCGTGAAATTTTATTGTTTTTGTTATTTCTGTTATTGTTATGCTTTTGAATTAGCTTTTTGCTTTGTAAATAAACTTTGTTTTTGGTATTTAAATATTAATGAAAACACTTTTTTAATTTACTTTACGTATATTTTAAAAACACAAATATGAATGAAAAATCACGTGGCGCTGTAAACATCAGAGAACTTCAAAATCATGGTTTTTCTTGATATTATTCAGCACAAAAACTTTTGTTCATTTTAAAAAATAACGAAAAATTTAATCATGATTAAAAATCATATTGATGACTATGAGTGGAATTAACAAAATCATTTTATGAACAAGTTCGTACAGACAAGACAAGGGCTTGTAGCAAATTCATCGTGTCCAAACGCTCACAGTCTCATTAACATGTGTGTGAAGATAAATACGTATTTAAGTTCTCAGACACACACCACTCGTTCTTAGCATAGCCACATTTTTCAATTAACAGAGCTCTGTTAACGACTTAACAGTGGAAGCAAATTTGACGTCATATTAAAAAAAAGGCTAAGAAAAGAATAGGAATCCAGATCCTTGTTAAAAATTAAGTGCGAACTAAAGCCAAGAAGTTGATTTATGGTATCCAATCAGTTGGATACTAAAAATCTTTTTGCAAATTAAAAATAATTATGTATAAAAATTAGCTATGTTTCCAAGCTTCTGGTGAAGATGAGGGCACTTTCCTGGAAAAATGGAGACTTGCTCCAACTACACACCATATACAAATGGAAGCTAAGAGGGTCCTCTATGACACCTAGTAGGTCAGATATCTGAAATAATCTTGGGAATTGAGAAATATGACTTAAAAAAAAATTGAATTTTTGAATTTCTGGTGAAGATGAGGGCACTTTCCTGGAAAAATGGAGACTTGCTCCAACTACACACCATATACAAATGGAAGCTAAGAGGGTCCTCTATGACACCTAGTAGGTCAGATATCTGAAATAATCTTGGGAATTGAGAAATATGACTTAAAAAAAATTCAATTTTTGAATTTCTGGTGAAGATGAGGGCACTTTCTGAAAAAATGGAGACTTGCTCCAACTACACACCATATACAAATGGAAGTCAAGAGGGTCCTCTATGACACCTAGTAGGTCAGATATCTGAAATAATCTTGGGAATTGAGAAATATGACTTAAAAAAAAATTCAATTTTTGAATATCTGGTGAAGATGAGGGCACTTTTCTGGAAAAATGGAGACTTGCTCCAACTACACACCATGTACAAATGCAGGCTAAGAGGGCCTTCTATGACTCCTAGTAGGTCAGATATCTGAAATAATCTTGGGAATTGAGAAATATGGCTTACAAAAAATTGAATTTTTGAATTTCTGGTGAAGATGAGGGCACTTTCCTGGAAAAATAGAGACTTGCTCCAACTACACACCATATACAAATGGAAGCTATACGGTATACGGTGTGTAGTTGGAGCAAGTCTCCATTTTTTCAGAAAGTGCCCTCATCTTCACCAGAAATTCAAAAATAAATTTTTTTTTAAGTCATATTTCTCAATTCCCAAGATTATTTCAGATATCTGACCTACTAGGTGTCATAGAGGACCCTCTTAGCTTCCATTTGTATATGGTGTGTAGTTGGAGCAAGTCTCTATTTTTCCAGGAAAGTGCCCTCATCTTCACCAGAAATTCAAAAATTCAATTTTTTGTAAGCCATATTTCTCAATTCCCAAGATTATTTCAGATATCTGACCTACTAGGAGTCATAGAAGGCCCTCTTAGCCTGCATTTGTACATGGTGTGTAGTTGGAGCAAGTCTCCATTTTTCCAGAAAAGTGCCCTCATCTTCACCAGATATTCAAAAATTGAATTTTTTTTAAGTCATATTTCTCAATTCCCAAGATTATTTCAGATATCTGACCTACTAGGTGTCATAGAGGACCCTCTTGACTTCCATTTGTATATGGTGTGTAGTTGGAGCAAGTCTCCATTTTTTCAGAAAGTGCCCTCATCTTCACCAGAAATTCAAAAATTGAATTTTTTTTTTTAAAGTCATATTTCTCAATTCCCAAGATTATTTCAGATATCTGACCTACTAGGAGTCATAGAAGGCCCTCTTAGCCTGCATTTGTACATGGTGTGTAGTTGGAGAAAGTCTCCATTTTTCCAGAAAAGTGCCCTCATCTTCACCAGATATTCAAAAATTGAATTTTTTTTAAGTCATATTTCTCAATTCCCAAGATTATTTCAGATATCTGACCTACTACGTGTCATAGAGGACCCTCTTGACTTCCATTTGTATATGGTGTGTAGTTGGAGCAAGTCTCCATTTTTTCAGAAAAGTGCCCTCATCTTCACCAGAAATTCAAAAATTGAATTTTTTTTTTTTAAAGTCATATTTCTCAATTCCCAAGATTATTTCAGATATCTGACCTACTAGGTGTCATAGAGGACCCTCTTAGCTTCCATTTGTATATGGTGTGTAGTTGGAGCAAGTCTCCATTTTTCCAGAAAAGTGCCCTCATCTTCACCAGATATTCAAAAATTCAATTTTTTTTTAAGTCATATTTCTCAATTCCCAAGATTATTTCAGATATCTGACCTACTAGGAGTCATAGAAGGCCCTCTTAGCCTGCATTTGTACATGGTGTGTAGTTGGAGCAAGTCTCCATTCTTCCAGAAAAGTGCCCTCATCTTCACCAGATATTCAAAAATTGAATTTTTTTTTAAGTCATATTTCTCAATTCCCATGATTATTTCAGATATCTGACTTATTAGGTGTCATAGAGGACCCTCTTAGCTTCCATTTGTATATGGTGTCTAGTTGGAGCAAGTCTCCATTTTTCCAGGAAAGTGCCCTCATCTTCACCAGAAGCTTGGAAACATAGCTAATTTTTATACATAATTATTTTTAATTTGCAAAAAGATTTTTAGTATCCAACTGATTGGATACCATAAATCAACTTCTTGGCTTTAGTTCGCACTTAATTTTTAACAAGGATCTGGATTCCTATTCTTTTCTTAGCCTTTTTTTTAATATGACGTCAAATTTGCTTCCACTGTTAAGTCGTTAACAGAGCTCTGTTAATTGAAAAATGTGGCTATGCTAAGAACGAGTGGTGTGTGTCTGAGAACTTAAATACGTATTTATCTTCACACACATCTCATTAACTCATACAACATGTTTGACCCGAACGTCTGTGTAACATGAGCAATATGATATACCAACAATGTAAACAAC
Source organism: Thecocarcelia acutangulata (assembly GCA_914767995.1). Taxonomy (NCBI): domain Eukaryota; kingdom Metazoa; phylum Arthropoda; class Insecta; order Diptera; family Tachinidae; genus Thecocarcelia; species Thecocarcelia acutangulata. The sequence continues at coordinate 184,490,508 of OU612094.1, read as the reverse complement.
ATGGACAAGTTTTATTTGCAAAAATAGCTTATCTTGTTTTTTGTTGTTAAACATGTGTCCGATTAATGGATCAAATTTAGTTGAATTGCATACGCCGAAATACACATGCAAATATGGTAGACGATGCAAATTTTATTATAAGCCGCAGTAAAGGAGAACATATAAAAAAAATTTTATAATAATAAATAGGTATGATTTGCAATATTAAACTGCAAATAAATTTTATATTTTATTACAAAAATTTCCTATTTTGCAACAGAACACGAATAGAAATCAAAAACCAATGTAAATTAAAATAAAAAAAGCCTGTCTTTGTTGATAGGAATGAACAAATGAACAACGTATTAAAAAAAAGTTCGAGCAAGCTTAATTATTTCATTCATTCCCACTTTAAAGAAGACCGCTTTTATTAGTCAGCCCATGTGTAATCCATGGTTGCTTTAAAATGAACAACAAAAGAGAGTGTGTAGGTAAGTTTGATAATTTGTTGAACGATTTTTTTTAATCAACAAGTGAAGTTCTCTGGTAAACATCATGGAATGCCTCCATATTTAAAGTTTATACTTATGTATTCGCATACACAAATAGTATAATATAACATTTTATAAACATGTGCTACCTACATACTCGTATGTATGTATGTACATATGCACATACATACATATGTACATATAGAAATTCTTAGATGTTATTCAGTCATCATGTCAACCATTCAGATATTTTTTTTCAAATTCTCGGTTTAAAATAGATTTACTATTACTTCAGCAAACAAACTCGGAATAAATTGGTTCTATAATGTCTCTATATATATGATCACAGACGAACATATTCATACATATTCACATAGTACATAAACTGGGCATTTTTATTTTTAATTGCGACACGGCGTCGACAACAAAACTCTTTCACGCTGATGATGTCACTTGTTAGAATTAAAGAGAATAAACAAAAACACACTCTTCACACATACATAAATTAAAAAACATAAGTATATTCATATGGACGTGTATATACATGCACATGAATTAAAAAATATAGTACATTCCAATGTACATACATGTAAGTATGAATATATTGTTGTTGGGTTCTTGTATAAAGGCCCTAAAGAGCCTATCACACTTTTTGTTACGTTTTCTCAAAAAATCTAATAATAAAGTACAAGTGTTATTGTGTGAATCCATAATCTTTAGAAACTTGTTTATATTATAACGGCCGTATGCAAAAAAACTTAACAAAGCTTGGTAAGCAATTGTTAGGAAAAGTTTTCTAACGTTGTATCCAAAAAATAAGTTAAAGTTGAAATAGGCCACTTTAACTGTACGTTAAAATGACATTTAATTTGTTGATATTAATTTTTCTTAAAATTGCCAATTTCGCGAAAAATGCTAACAAAAGCAATATAGGTATTATGATTGCTAGATAAATAAATTAAAACGTTACATTTCGTATGAATTGAAAATATTAATTTTGAAAGCGAAACATAAATAAGAAATACGTTAGTAATGCACTTTCAATTGAACGAATACAACTGAAAACGTTATTCGAATAATAAAAATATTTGTAGTATAAGAAATCCTATTAATTTTCTAAATATTATTATATTCATTATTTATTATAAAGGTAAATCTAGGAAATAATTGTCAAAAAAGTGTTAATTTATATCATAATAATAAGTTTTTATTTTTTTAATTTGTTTTTCAGTTTTCGAATATTAGTTTTCATACATCACTATTCAAGAAATTATAACTGAACATAACGGCTTTGCCAGAATAAAACAACTGAATTCCTTACTATATTTAAAAGTTAACGTACTGTTTTTGCATAAAGTTTTTTACCAAATGTATGGTGGTAGTGTTAATGTGTTTGGTAACTAACGTATGCGTTAAAACTCAAGTAAGAATTTTTTTTGGATACGGCTCTAAAGCTTTTCATTGGATTTTCAAAGGCAAATAATAAAAATAATAATGGAGCAAATTGATAAATTAAGCTGTTAATTTTCTACCAATATTTTTTAAATTTACTTCAGGTTTAATAACGAAATGTAACGGCACGGTCGAGTTTTGCAACAAACCTCATTAGATATCTATCTCACAAAATCCAATGAAAACCTTAAAATCTGTACATTAAAGCTGAAACTTTACAGGAGAAGAAATAATCACAATACAAAATGGGTACCTATATGAATATTGCTTGTAAACACATTACTTATGGAACTATTCCATTAAATTTCTGTGAAGAGGTGTATTTGTGTGAAATGTGATAAAAACACTAAACCCCCAAATTCAGGTAAAATACGAATTAGGGCCTTTTTACAGAATACCAACGATATGTACATATGTAGTTTCATTAAACTTTCATATTTGTGCATACTTACATCCATACATACATATGTATATGCATGCCAACATACAGACATGTGTAAGCATATTTTAATGTAAATGCTTTAATTTCTTCTTGATTTGTAGAACCGTTTTTTATTATTCTCTTAATATTTTTTTTACTCAATTCACTGAAAAGTTTCAATACAATAATAAAAAGAGAGTAGAGGTCACTAACACGTGTACATGAGGTCAATTATTTTGTTTTTATTACTTTTCTTTTCGCAGGAAATAGTACGACGATACAGTAAAATGGTGTAGAACATGAATATGGTTTGTTAAGACACTATTGTTCACGTCATGTTCTAGTGATGAACAAATTAAAAAAATGTATGAATGTATGTATACATGATATGTATGTATATGGGGCAATCCAAGTCAAATCGGACAGTTCGGAGAAAATTTTTTTTGATTTGCTTTATTTTTTGTTGTATTGATGGCCCTATTGAACAGCAAATTTTCAGATTTTTTCGGCTTATGATTTCAGAGATATCGCGTTTTGAAAAAGCCGAATTATGAGAAAACCATGCCCGAATAAATACTCATAACTTTTTCAATAATAGTCCAAACGGAATAATTTTGTTTGCATTGTTTTTCTTTTTTTGTCTACTATCTAATAAAAAATATAAAAAAACTGTTCACAGTGGGCTTGGATGCAATTTTCGGGATTTATTATTTTAAATAAATTTTTCTCACTGTTTGTACTCTTCGATTTTCATAAATTTAAGGCCCGTTTGGTAGTGGGATTCGAATAATTACTATTTGTCCTGATTTTTTTAAATTTTTCTAAAAAAAAAATTTTGCGTTAAGCTACTGTGCAAAAATTTTCTAGGACTTTGTAGGATATATTTTAAATACTAATCCATATATTTTGTTATTTGCACTTAATACATACATACATACATACGAGTATTTATGTATATAAAAATATAAATAAGTGTTCTTCAATAATTTTCATTCATCATAAATTAACTTAAAATTATTTCAATGCTGGTCTGGCTGGATGAATTGGGGCATTGTCGTGTTGGAAATGCCTTTAAATAAGTGAACCGGAGTGTATCTTGAAGTGTATTTCTCTTTTCAAAAATATATGACAAAATATGTTTATTTCTACATGTTTTGGGCAAAATAAAGGGTGTTTTTTTAAGCTAGATAGAACTTTAAATTGTAAAAAGTAACACAAAAAATTAAATTTTGATGAAACATTTTTTTTATTTGTTTCAGTATACTCTGACAAATCATCATGAATAGACTCACGCTTGAACAACGCTACGAAATTATCCAAATTTACTTTGAAAATCAGACCCGTTGTTTTATCGCAAAATTGTGTTCAGCGATGAGGCGCATTTTTGGCTTAACGGGTTTGTTAATAAGCAAAATTGCCGCATATGGAGTGAGACCAATCCACAAGAGACCCTACAGACTCCATTACATCCAGAAAAATGCACTGTTTGGTGCGGTTTTCATGCTGGTGGCATCATCGGACCTTATTTCTTCAAAAATGAGGCCGGAGCTCGCGTTACGGTCAATGGAGATCGTTACCGCACCATGATCAATGATTTTTTGTTTGAAAATATGGATGACATTGATCCGGAGGAGATGTGGTTTCAACAGGATGGCGCTACGTGCCATACGGCGAACGCAACCATCGACTTACTGAAATCAAAATTTGGCGATAAGTTGATTTCGAGAAATGGACCTGTCAATTGGCCTCCAAGGTCGTGCGATTTGACACCTCTCGATTATTTCCTGTGGGGCTACGTGAAGTCACTGGTTTATGCTGATAAACCAGCAACAATTGACGCCTTGGAGGCCAGCATTGTTCGTGTTGTTCGTGACATACGGCCAGCAGTGCTCGAAAAAGTGGCCCAAAATTGGACGTCCAGAATGCGCTTCGTCAAGAACAGCCGCGGTGCCCATATGCCCGAAATCATTTTCAAATGTTAATGTCACGTATTGATCTTTCGAATAAAAAAAAATTTTGATTACAATTTCATTTTTTGTGTTATTTTTTACAATTTCAAGTTCTATCGGGCTTAAAAAAACACCCCATGTTTTATTTATTTATTTATTTATTTATCCAATATCAATACAAAGAAAGCCTGCAAGGCCAATTATACATGCATTGTAAGCAGAATATCTATGTTAAACATAATTCATATAATGTTTTCACATATAATGTTAAAAAGTATATTCTTAAAACATTTACATGTATTTTTGCGTTTTGTTTTTTAATAAAAATTTAAAATGTATAACAAATCTGGTAGTTTTATAAGTCAGTTTAATTTTCAAAAACTAAAATTACGATATTTTCAAAAATTATCGGGATATTGACGATTTCTTCCATTATTTTTCTGGCAATCCTGGTAGTGTCCGTAAAGAAGTTCAAAAGTATCCAAAAATAAGAGCCCCTTAATTGGCCGAATACTCAACAAGATGCTCGAATATTACTATTTTATCAAGGACAGTAATAAACGTTTTGCGTGATAGCGGCTTTAAATGTAGAACAACACGCAAAAAGCCATTTATTTCAGCCAAGAATCGTCAACTTTGCCCGGACTTTGCTAACGCACATTTACAGAAAGGAATGGATATTTGGAAGAAAGTTATATTTACCGAAGAAAGTACAATATATTCGGAAATGACAGCCGAAACAAGCTTTAGCGAAAACCGAACACTGCACTATGTTGAAACTCCTCTATCTAAATTAAACAATCTACTTTTTCTTTCTCAACTTATTTTTAACTCCTTTTTATTTAACTCCAAGTTATACTCTACTCAGTAAAAAACATTTACAGCTTCTTTTAAAAATTATAATGGTAAACTTCAATGTCACAACAAGGTCAATTCCATGAAGTGTTTTCAATAAAAGTAAGGAAATAAATGTAGGGTTTGCAATATGCATCTGTTTATAGTAATTAAAACTAGCAATGTTTACAACTACATCCCAACAATATTATACCTGCTGTGAAACAAGGTGGGTGCAGTGTTATGGTGTGGCATCTGCAGTTGGTCTATTGATTTTTTAAAAAACGTTATTAGACAATATTAGAACAATATTTGAAGCCATCTGTGGAAAGATTGGGCCTGGGAAACTAATGAATTTTCCAGCAAGGCGAACATCCCAAGCATAGGTTAGGTTAGGTAGGCATGACGCTGGATACTCCGAAATAGCTCCAGCTCACTTGGGTCCTGAAGTCGTTCTCCTTGTGATTGCCTGAAAAGTGGAATAGATCCCAAGCATACTACGCATATTGTTCGATATTGGCTTCTTTATCATGCACCAAGAAAGCTCAAGACACCTCCTTAGTCACTAGACCTCAATCCAATTGAGCATATGTATTTGAAACGTTTTTGAAAATTTTGCCTTTCGAATATTTTAAAAACACAAAATGAGGGGGTGAATGTAGAGCTTGCTCCTTAACTGTAAATTCATCTTTTAAATAAATTTAATCTAACCTTTTGGATATCTTTACAATTTTTTCACACAAATAAATGTAACAATTATTTTTCAACATATAGTGTAATATCCAAATGATCTCTAATTTGTTTGCAAAAGTAATAGTTATGTGTAATTTCTCAGCACTATGTAAATACATACATATGTAGATTTTGAACAAAATTTAGAATTTTTCTGATACCAAAACATCTGACAGCTAGTAAGAGTACCTGGTAAAGCTCCCTTGAATTCTACAAAAACGTTCATATTTTTATATTTGTGTTCGTACTTATACTCGTACAATGTACGTAAGTATATGCATTTATACAAACATGTAAACATATGTGTAGTTTATATGGATGTGTGCAAATTTTTCTATTTTGTTTGTTCAATTAGTAAAGTTCATCTAATTATTTGCGGCTTTCGTTCGGATTGCTGATATTTTCGTTGAACAATAGTTTTAGAATGTGCATTAAAGTAAATAAAATATATAAAACATTTACCGCTTACACACATTTTGTTTTCATTTGATCATAATTGAATACATATTTTTTATTTTGTTGATATGTTGTATATATGTATGTAATAAAAAGGTCTTAAAACCAAAAAAACATTTCTTCACCCTCTTTTCACAAAATAAGTGCGAAGTTACCATGCCAAGTTTTAAGTTACAATCACCAAATTTAAAATTTTTTTATTAGCCTCTTATGGTGTTTTCTGACAAAAGTGTTACACCCATGCAACATACAGTGGTTCAACACGCTCTATTCTAAAAAATTTGAAACAATCTTAAAGGGTACCATGTTCATTTCAAAACATGTTGCACATAAAACTGGCTAAAAAATTAGCATGTCCTACGCTGTACTTCAAGTGCCCTTTGTTTATACGTGTCTCTGCAAATATGAGATTCTGATGAAAGTTTTTATTTGATAAAAATAGTGATTAAAACATTGGTTTGTTAATAGTAGTTATGATATATTTGAAACGCTAAGTGTGCATTATTATTAAACGACATTTTGTTATTTTGTGTTAATAACAAATGTACATCTTTTTAAGGGCGATGTACAACTTTAATAGGCAGCACTTTTTACCAGAAAAGAAAACAGCATTAGTTTATATTATTTCTTAATTTTTACATTATTTCTTAATTTTTAAGAATTTTATAGAAAAGAAACAGAGGTAGACAAAAAGCAACGAACTCTATTTTTTGTGTTTTTTTTTCATCTAATTTCTTTTTGCTATCATCGAGTTGCTTGTCTGTTTTCTATGAACAGCACATTAATGCTTTTTGCTAAATGTAATGTACTGGTCATAGAATACAGAAGAGCAACTCGTCTAGAAAATTTGTATGAAAGTTACACAATTTTTTTTAGTAATTTCCATACACATTTTTTAGGCAATCCGCGCTCGCCTGTTTTCTCTAGCACATAAAATTTAAAAGTAGTTAGTTTTCATGTTATTGAAATAAAATTTATATGTACTCAAAAAAGCAAGATCATCAATTGATCTTGTAAAAAACTACGGTTGCGTTTTTAAAATCACGTTTGAAAAGATACTTATTTCAAGACTGTCAAAACAATTATCGATTCTATAATTATTATTATTTTTTATACTTGAACTAATTTGTTTTTCTTATTATAATTTTCAAGTTTGTTTCGCATTCTTATTAATTATGAAATCCTAAATGGCTTTTAGATATTAAGATCTCGAAAAAATAAACAAATTTAAAGGAAATAGTTAAAGTTTTGTTTGTTTTTCTATTTGTTGTTGCTAAGATGTTTAAGGGTTTTAAGTGAAGTGATAAGCAACAAATGTTTTTGTAATAAAAATAGCTCATGATTTGTATTTTGGTATAAATGATTTATGAATTTTAAATTGGGAGTTTATAAAAGAAAGCTTTTACTTAAATGCCAATGGTATACCTAAATACGTACATAGCTTGTCTTATGAAACAAAAAGAAACAGGGTTTATTTTCTTTAGTGAAGGGAAGAAAGCCATAAATTAAGTTTTTTTGTTTTTCTCGATGTTTGAGATATCTTAGACAAAATATAAACAAATTAAAATCATTAAAATTCACATAGAAATTCATTTAAAATATGCCTTAATTGACTAAAAAAGTAATCAACTTTATTTTTACGACAGCACAGCTTTATTTTTAGAAAAAATTATTGAATGATAAAACTGGTGATGTTTTATGTATAAAAACTTGAAAATAGGGACGAAATTTCGCTCATCTGAATTAGACATGACACCAATTTTGTTGTTATCGAACAAGTGACCGTGCGTTGTGTTAAATTAAGCTAACAAAATACTTTGTGAATGAGTGTGAGTTACTCTAATTATTGTACTTGTTGTGAGTCAGCTTTCTTTCGATTTGTTTTATACGTATGTACTCGTATGGGCGCTAATATCTTTTTCATAAAATCTTATACCTAAAGAACACACCAAAATAAATATAGTTTAAAAAACTAAAAAACACACTTCGATATTAAACTAAAATAATTAGCCATATATGCAGATAATTATCCGTATAACACGTTCCGATTTTTTATTATTTTTTATTTGGAGTTCCCAAAATCGCTTCAGAAATCGCCAGAATTCCCCAAAACCAACTTCAATTTTCATATAAAACTTACATTAGTGAAAATATTGCGAAAATAGTTTAACCATGGTAATACGCATTACGTTTTTCACAAATAAGAATATTACTAGTGGGAATCACCAGTAGACGCAATCGACCGCGTTCTTTCTTTTTAGCGCTCTTAAATAATTCACTCTCATATAAAATCCAATGTTGAAACTAACAAAACTGGGCACTGTTTTTGTTTTACTTGTATTTAAGTCAAATACATACACATAATTTGTTTGTTAGCGTTAGTAACAAATTAATAGCTATATTATTCATAAAACACTGAACCAATCAAAATAAAATTTAGCTCATTCACTTCTGTGCAGAAAGATCCTTAAAATGAATTGCAATAGTACGGCTACAAAAGGGATTTTAAAAAATGTGTTTGCCTTTTAATTGTATAGATATATACTGCTGTTTTGCTTTACCCTGGCTATCACACGCAACAGTAAATATTTATGCTTCAAGAATACTTTTTTTACGGTAACCAATCCGTTGCGAATATTACAGTAGATGCACGTATATTCAAACTTATTATACAAATAAATCCTTACATAATAAAATGTTCGCCGCCTGATCGTAATTTTAAATCTAAAACGTGAAATCGCGTTAAATTACAAACACCAATATTCTTCTGTCATTTCGTTAAATTTCTTTAGTTTTTTTTTTTTCTTTTTAATTCAAGTCAGCTTTTCATTTTGGGCGAAAAAACTTTTTTTCCATCAAAATACGGCCATTGTAGCGAAAATAATAGTGCTGTACTTTTTTTCTTGAGATGAAATGCTTAAGTAAATCATTTACCGTTTTCGTGATTAAGAAGTCAATAGTTTTCTCTCTGGGATTATACATGCACAAACTATTCGCCTCTAGTTTAAGATAAGCCTCATTGTGAATATAAAAACATAACTTCCATCAATCTAAAATTAGCTAAATATTGTACTCGTATTTCCTTCTTTCGTTTTGTATTGAATTTAATTGAAAAACTAATTTGCTTTCTTTTTTTGGTAATATGACATGTGTTTGTATTAAAAAAAAAGATTGACATATTTTAATATTTTTTTTTTGTGTTCATTTTATTACAGGCAAACAAAAAATCTATTGCGCCAAATGCGACAAAAAATGTTCCGGTGAAGTATTACGTGTTGCTGATAAGCATTTCCACAAAGCCTGTTTCCAATGTTGTCAATGTAAGAAGTCATTAGCCACAGGTGGCTTCTTTACCAAAGATGGTGCTTACTATTGTATACCCGATTATCAGCGTTTATATGGTACAAAATGTGCTGCCTGTTCGAATTATGTGGAGGGGGAGGTAGTTTCAACTATGGGTAAAACTTATCACCAAAAGTGTTTCACATGTTCCAAATGTAAACATCCATTTAAATCTGGTAGTAAGGTAAGAAAATATGTTAAATGTTATTTTATTTGTTTTATCCGTATAAGTGGTTGGTATTTATTTATTCGCATTTAATTATGGTAGCCATAAAATATGTACAAACATTTGTTAAGTGTTGATGGATGATCCATACAAAGCAAATGGCAAAACGTGTTTTTTGTTTTATTATTTCTGTAAATATAAAATATAATTATCATTTTGAATTTTTATTAAATCAATTGCAAATAACTGAATCTCATTCGAATATATATGTATATGTACATGTCCTTACTTAAACTTAAAAGGTCTAAACCACCATCGCCACGCCACTAGTTTACCAGTGACCGTAACAATCGCAACTGGTTAATTAACCGAATACGAATATCAAATAATGATTTTTCCAAATATGTACAATACATACAGCTTTTCATAACTATTATTAATTTTTTTTTTTATATTCAATTAAAAAATACACACATGTTTCCAATGTCTATACAGTGAACTTGTGATAAACGAAAACAAATATTGTTTTAATGTTTTATACTCGTAGTTGAAAAATATGCTAATAATTAGCAAACATTTTTAGCAATTTTAAATTTACACCATTAAAAAAATGTATCACGTATGATTACCTGGACTTATACTTTTAAGTGCAAGCTCGAAGAAGTCAATACACTCACAATTGTTTACTAACACACTCCTATTTTCCATACTTACAGCTCAACTTGCAAGTAAATTTAATTGTAAACGAATTTTCGACACTTTCCAAAAACAATAAAATGACAAACTACGTAAATTTCATGCTTTTCGCAAAAACAATATTTCATAGGCTACATCATAGACTACATCCGACTCGTCCATTTTGTGTTTTTCGTTTTTATTGCAAGTTTAAGGGTTACTCTTGCCACCACCAGAGCGCTAAATAGGTGATTTACCGATATAGTTGACGTAAAATAAAACATTTTGAATAAAATACTACTTACTTGTGGTTTGTGTAGAGTAACTATCTTATGATTATAATTCAGTGCACCGATGGTCACTGTAGGGAATATGGAGGAATGTGGTTAGATTGATGTTGGAATGAGATAATAGTTAGGGATTCCTTGTAAGTCGGTTCCAAGCGGAGATCTAAGAAAATATGAGCGCTTTGGTAATTTCTCCTCAGCAAAGGAGAAATTACATCAGTCGATATGTTTATGTGTTTCAGCGGGAGGAAAAGAAAAAAACGTAATGAATTGAGTTCACAAATAGGTAAATACATGTAGGTTTTATGAAAAATAATTAGAGAGAATTATAAATTCTTAAACACAAACGGTTTAAATGGAATATAAATTAGTGTCAAGCAAGAGATGCTTACCCTTCAAAGGTTAGTGATAGAGAGACATTACAAAGATTTTCAAAATGGTTTCAATTACAAGTTATGTGTATAACAGAAATCTTTTTGGCGGTAAGCCATTGATATTTATCAATGTTAGCGTTTATCCGCCAACATGGTTGATTGCAAAGTTACTGAATTCAAATGCAGTTGCTTTCAGACTATATGACTCAAAGATTTGTTGTTATAAAATACAAATAGGAAAATTCAAACGTATAACTTCAACAAATACGCTGACGCATATTTGAACACATTTTGTCCAGTATTGGCTGGACTTAATTAATTTTTTGTATTTAGAATTAAGATTTGAATACTTATTGTTATTTCACATTGTAAAGATTCAATAAATAAATAATAGCTAAAAAAATTGCAACTTTATACTCTTGTATATTATATATGTCGGAGCATTTTAATCTTTTTGATAGTCCTGGTGCATAGAACAACGACTTATAAGTTTTAGCTGGATCAGCATTTGTCCTTTTAGGTGTGTTCCACGAGATCTCGGACTAGTTTGGGCTAATGAGAGTAAAAAAGCAAATTACTCTCTAAATTTGCAAATTTTATTCAAAACTTACTTTTTAGATTAAAGTATATTTTAGTGATTTTAGACGCTTAAAACGCATAATAAAACGTTTGCATTATTGGCAACAGCTGTAAAATTAAAAGCAATGTAAAATTTTCAGTGCATTTTTATAGCACATACATATTTATTAAACGAACAGCCAAATAACTATTGCGTGTTCTCCTTACAACTTCACAAGGTTATTTTTAGTTTGGCCCACCTTCCATTTTGCTTTTAACTACTTTTTAAACAAAAACTTTTTTCCAATTTGGAAATTTTCTGATTATATTTTCAGTTTCATATGTATGTAAGCTGATTATTAAATTCTAGTCCAAGTTACCCAAAGAAAAAGTTCGGGCTAATTTGTACAGGAAATGAAAATTATTACTCTCATTTTCTCTCAAAAATGCGCAAAAATTGTTACGTGGAACGCTTTTGGACTAGTTCGGACATTTTCATTATTCACGTGGAACACACCTTTTGTTTCATTCTGTTTTCTTCCCACCTGTTTTATCAATATGTTTACTACTTTGACTGGATTTTTTTTGTAGTATGAACTGGATTTTTGTTTTATTGTTTTCATGAAATTCTGTAGTCTGTTTATCAAGTTTATGGCTGGCGGTGTTTATAATTAAGCTTATAGGATGTTTACAATGGAAGTTAATTAATCTTCCAAACGCTATAGGTTTCTGATACCAGTCTAATTTCACAGCCAGTTCGCCGATGTCGAAAGATAAGTTCAATCGCACTCAGGGCGAAAGAAAATTGATTTGGGTTTTTTCTAACTTTATTCTATGCGAACGATGTGTCAAAATTCAATTAAAATACATAAATTCATGCGAACGAACAATAGTGACATAGACGAACCCAAATTTATTCGAATGTGAGTGCCTAGCTTTCTTTCGCATACATTTTCATTCGATATCGTCGAACAGGCTGTTAATTTATTTATTCTTCTTATAACTATTGAGTCCAAGTAGGGAAATATATCCTAAATTTCTTTTTCCATTGTGAATTGCTTTTGTCTATTAAAACTTTTTAGATCTTTTAGTGTATTCTCTAATTGACTAAATTTTCCAATTGTGAAATGTCATCAACGTATTTTGTTACAATTCTGGGTTTGATTTCCACTTGAGCAATTATTCTATTATTATGTCTGCTACTACTAGATGCAGGAGATCCCATATGAACTCCCTTGTTTTGTGTGTAATAAACGTCCTTGTACTTGAAATATCGGCATTCTCGTATGTATATAAACAAGTATTTTCATAAACAAGTTTTTCGGTATCTTTGTATAATTTTGAAGTCTGTCCCAGTTTTTTGTATTGTGTCAATAGAAAAAGCGTATTGTATTTTGACAGATATTTTTAAAACATTTTGCTTTTTAAATGCTCAATTATTGGAATATAAATGTTTGAGAATATCTACTGATGATTAGGGTAGCTCCTATGAAATGTCGACACATAGACAGCTGGGAAACATTAAAACAAGCTATTATAATCTTTTGATTGGTATCAATCAAGGCAGCTTTAACAGTTAGTGGCAAAATTACAATAAATATATCAATAAAAAATTATAAATAGCTTGTTTTCTATGTTTTCCGGCTATCTAGAAACATCACATTTATCTCGTTGGTAGAATTTACAAAAAGTTGTTAAAACTTTGCTTTACTTTTGTTTGAAAAAGCAAGAAAGTCTTTGTGTTTTTGACAAATTTTACGCAAAGGAAACGAAAAACAGCTGTGCTCATACCACTACGCTATTAAAGCTGCCATGATACTGTTCGTGTTATTTTTCGCATTAGGAACAAAGTAAGAAAATTTAATAATAAATTTGTACTCGCATCACATGTAACGATTCCTAAAAATAGTTATCGTTAATTGGGCGAACGAGCATATGTTGAAACGCCAGATTGAATGATCAGAGTTTCTAGGAAACCGGACAAGGGGTCCGACCCTTTCTGTCCCAACCCACACAAATATGTAGTAGAAGATTATAAATGATTGACTTGATTTTTTTACTACATTAGGTCTTTAAATCTTATTTTGGTTTCTCCTTTTCGTTCTGAAAGAAGTTTCTAAGAACATGAACTTTCAATGGGCATAAGAAATACTTATCTCTAACCAAGGCAGCTTTAAATAGGTAGTAGCAGAATTACAATAAATGCAACACCAAAACACATCACATGTATTTTGTTGGTAGAATTTTCAGAAGAATTGTTTGCTTTTGTTTGTTTGTATTTTTGACAAATTTATGCAAAGGAAATACAGATCTCAATTAAATCATAAAAAACACATTTAAGTAATTATTTACATTTATATATATGTATATATTATGCTCGCAATACTTTTTGGCCTTATAAGCATTTGATATTGAAGACAAAATAAATAAATTAGTTTCACTTTACCATCATGTGATGTATTGACTTCTTGCATTTCTGAAATTTTGAACTCTGAAAGTAAAACAGTTTTTAATAGATTTTTATGCGTTTACGATATTTGAAAAATTAACTTGCAGTCCATGGCGAATTCATAACAGGTAAATGCAGCAAAATAATAAATACAACATTAAAAAAAAAACATTTTTCAAACAAAAAACACAAAAGGGAATTAAAAAAAATATAATTAAAAAATATTTACATGAAAAGAAAAACTTAATTATTTCGTGAAACTTTTGGCCAGTTCTGGATCATACCTCGCTCCCAAGCTACAATACATATTTAAAAAAGAAAAATTGTTTATTTTTAAGTGTCGTTTAATTATTTCATTGACATCCAGCAAAGATAAAAACACAAAAAAATTTATCACCTGCGCTCTCAATTTCACCTGTTTCAAGGCGAATTCGCCTTGCTGCAGCCTATGTAAACATAAAATTTAATTTACCAGATATTCAAGAATTGCAGTATTTGGGTAAATGAGAATACACAAGTGATTGTTGAAAAGCCAATTCATCCACAAATAGTTACAGAGTGGTGCGGCTTAGAGGCTGGCGGAACCATCGAGCCGCAGTTTTTCAAAAATAAGATCTGCCAAGTAGTTGCCGGTAATGGTATTCACTATTGCTAAATGTTTACGGACTTCTTGTGGCCAGAAATTGAGAATATACCCCTGGACGACAAGTGGTTCCAAATGGATGGAACCACTTGCCTTACAGCCAACGAAGCAATGGCTTCTTTGAGCGAAAAATTCCTTGGTCCTGGCGATTTTAATTAGTCACCACAATCTTGTGATTCAATACGGTTTAACTTCTTTTTTTTTTTTTTGGAGATGTTTAAAATAAAAATTGTACGTCAATAATTGAGGAGCTGAAGAATGAGATAATTATATCTTAGATTCATTGAAAATATGGGTCATCGGCGATCATGGCCGATATATTGTTTTACATATATATTGTGGGGTGTCGGTTGGACACCCCACTACAATATTTTTTTTTGTCAATATTCTGATCAATAATTTAGATAATATTTTTACTGTAGGTAACTAACACGGGTAAAGAGGTGCTCTGTGAAAATTGCGTGGCTGGTCCTGGTGCTACCTCACCCACACGCCAACAACAACTACAGCAGCAAACAACCAAAGATGGTACTGTCTCACCAACTCCTGTTGCCGAGTCACCGACCCGAGCAACGGCTCATCAACAAATGACAAGTGGTGTTCTATCAGATAAAGCGCATTTAAAGGAGGATTATGATCCCAATGATTGTGCCGGCTGTGGAGAAATGTTAAAAGAAGGTCAAGCATTAGTAGCTTTAGATCGTCAATGGCATGTTTGGTGCTTCCGTTGTAAGTCGTGTACAGCTGTTTTAAATGGTGAATACATGGGTAAAGACGGTGTTCCGTATTGCGAAAAATGCTATCAGAAATCATTTGGCGTCAAATGTGCATACTGTAATCGTTTTATTAGCGGCAAAGTTTTACAGGCAGGAGAAAATCATCATTTCCATCCAACATGTGCTCGTTGCACCAAATGTGGTGACCCATTTGGTGATGGTGAGGAGATGTATTTGCAAGGTAGTGCAATATGGCATCCACGTTGTGGTCCGGGACCTAATGAATCTGGTCTGATATTAAATGGTGGCAGTGGTGTAGGCGTTTCGAACGGAAATTTTACCGATACTGAATGTGATCGTATGAGTTCGAGTGCTTTAAGTGATATGGTAAGTAAAATATAAGAAAGGATGTTTATTATGCAATTTTTGGTTTTTGGTTTTTTGTATTATTAAAAAATTACACTGCTAAAAAAAGAGGTCGTATGAAATAAAACAATTTTTATCAACAGAGAATATTATTTACTCTTAAACTATAAAATTTATATTACATTAAAATATATTGCTGTTTTCTGTGTGACTTTTACGAAATGTCGACAGATACTTAGATTGCTAGAAAACACGGAAATCTGGCACATATATTGCTCAATTTAATATAGAACAATTATGATAACAAAATTTGTTTATTTCTGGGCCTCTTTTGAAAATTCCACCCACATATAGTAACCCAAGCACCTATCCATAGCTGGCTGTAGAAACAATAAAAATAACATCACACTTGATTAAATACTAAACCATAACCTCAGACCCTTGACTAAACTTCAACCACTCCAATAAACGGATATACATACATAATTCCTTTAATAAGAATAAGTATTTATATACATATATGTATATTTTATTTTCCATCAACCACATTTAATTTTTTTATCATTCAATGTCGATATTATTATTTTAATTCACACCATTTTCTGAGCTTGCAAGATTTTCTTTTTTGTTTTTATTGTTTACAGTACATACGATCCCGAACGCCGAGTTTTAATGGTTCCGTTTATTCCTCTAGCCGAAAGGTTTGTTTTAAAATTTTAGTTTTTATTTCGAAACACTTATCATTTATTTTTTGCTTTTAATGCATTTGACTCTCTTGCTCTCTCTCTCACTTTTACTAACTCAAATCAATTTTATCATCACTATAATGAAGAAGAAGAGAGTTTTCATTATAATTTACTATGTATGTTTTGTCTGTGTGTATTATTAAAAAATTAAAATATTTTACAGCATTTCCGTACAGTAAGTCCAGGTTTATTATTACGTGAATATGGCCGTCATGGTGGTGAAGATATATCTCGAATTTACACCTACAGCTATTTGACAGATGCTCCCAACTATCTGCGCAAGCCAATCGATCCGTATGATAAGACTCCGCTTTCACCACACTTCCACAGGCCATCATCGTATGCTACCAGTAATGCAGGTTCATTGGCTGGTAGCCGACCACCATCGCGACCCAACTCACGCACACGCAGCGCCATGAAAGTTTTAGTGGACGCTATACGTTCAGAAACGCCTAGACCTAAAAGTCCTGCCATGAACAACGAAGAACCTATAGAATTGTCACATTATCCGGCTGCGAAAAAGCCACAACCAGGTGAAAAACCTAAAATCGAACGTGATGATTTTCCTGCACCACCTTATCCTTACACTGATCCAGAGCGAAGACGGCGCTATAGCGATTCATACAAAGGTGTACCCGTCTCAGATGATGAAGAAGACACCGACACTAAAAATGGTGAAACAGATTCGTAAGTTAAAAGTTTACTGTTTAGTTGGTAAAATTTTCGGTTGTGTTGTATTCAATTTTTTAGACGTTTACAACGCGAAGCTAAAGAATTGGAAAAATTGAATTCTGGCATAGGTTCAGCTATTGCTAAAGACTTAAAAGAAACAGCAAAATACCGTAAATGGAAACAACAAAATCTTGATCCCAGAAATGCATCTCGTACACCATCAGCATCAAAAGAACCAATCTATAAATTAAGGTAAATAAAAAAATATTGAATTGATATGAAAAGGTTTTACAATTTCGAAAGAATGACAATCATATTGTAAAAGTGTGACTAGAAAAAATTGGTCTAGAAATTTTAAAGTCGTTAAAAATCTCACTTGTTAAATGTTTTTAAATATTGAAATTTGATATAAGTAGTCATATATCAAATGTACTACTACGTTACAAAAACCTAGACCTAAATACAAAATTAGTTGTGTAAAAAGTTCTCATACTTTTTAGTAAATAAATCCCAATTAACAACAATTATTCCATTTTTGCTTCTGAAAATTTGCAGTACTTCCATTTACGTTTAAAAAATTTTTTACATTCGTGATATCGTCCCTTAAACTTCTGTCGATTAAGCCGCCATTTAAAGTTAACGTTTTAAAATTTATATATTTATTTAATTAATTTATAACAAAAAGCCCGACATCCGGGTGTCCGCCAGGAACGTAAACTACTTTGTTTTGCCGCCATTTTAGTAAACATTCGTCTTGACAGTTCTTATTTTGCAGTCGTCAAGTAGACAAATTTATCATGGAAAAATATTCGATAAACCAACGTGTTTTAATCGTTAAAACATTTTATCAAAATCAATCTTCGATTTTCATGAAAAAATCATAGTGAGTGAAGAGGCACATTTGCATTTGAATGGATATGTGAATAAACATAATAGTCGGTTCCGGGCAATGAAAACCCCTTCAAATCATTCATCAGTCACGTTTGCATCCATTAAAAGTGACAGTCTGATGTGCAATTTTGTCAGAAGGAATCATTACCTTACAGGTACCGGCGTAACGGTAACTGTGAATGGGGAGCGATATCGGGATATAAGTGAAAACTTTTTAACGCCACAACTGCATACTTTGGGCTTGATTAACATGTGGTATTAAATATCGCATACAGCCAGGATTACAATGAAATTACTGCGAGTAGTATACCTTCCCAGCGGCCACCCGTTATTTAGTTTTAAATTCTGGTTTTACATCACTCACATCTTTATTTTGGAACAATAGCAATATATGTATATTTAACTTTATTTAATACCGTTTTGGTTTTACATAAAACCAAAACGATCTTTAGCTGCAAAAATAAGAATTATTTACTTTATACTTTTGTTTATTTAGTGTAACAAAAAGTAAACCATGGTGCTGCGGAGCAATTTTTGCACACATAATAAGATATTGTGAGTCGTTTTTTTGACTTATTCTGACTATCACAACCAACTTATCAAAAAAAATATGCTTTCTCCCACAAGAATTTTCTTGCAGACAAGACGATTTTAATTCTCCAACTTGTTAGCAAATTTCTTTTGAACTTGCTTTGTGTTTATACACAAACATTTTTCTCGGTAATTCTTATTTTTTCTCTTGCTTTGTTTTTACCATTTACATTGTATATGCACATACATTCACATGAGAGAAGAGAATGAAATTGCTAAGCAACGTCAGTTATCTTCCCTGTTTATTCCTCTCTGCAAAACCTCCTATAAAATCAAGAATCGCTCAACTAAAATTGTCTTGTGACAAACAATCCTTTGCGAGTATTTACAGTACAGATTGTCATATGTTTTGTAGGCATACGATCATAAATAAATGCATACACACAGCCATAGTTCGCTCTTTTAGGTTATTACTAATAGTACTATCCTGTGTGTTTCTTTCCCTTATGAAATGAAACAATTTTGTTAGTCTCATTAGCAATTTCACTGATTGGCAATTAATCTTGTAAACCAGGAGCAATTACAATTCGTATAAGAAATATTGAAAAACTCACAAACAACCTAAGTAAATAAAATTTCAAAAACGTTTGTTGCTTGAGCGTAATCGTGCATGTGTTCAATACGTACATACATACATATGTGAAAATTGGTGTCACTGGAGGAAATAATAAACCGAATCCTAATTGATCTTTTTTATCGTACGTACTAAGAACAATATTGTTTTAAAAAGAACTATAAGGATTTATAAGAAATTTGTTATTTTGACTAAACTTTGTCAAAAATATATTTGAAGAGTTCATCCTGTTCTCATTTTGTGGACACCATCGCATATTGGTGTTGGTGGTAATGAACTTGCTGATAATGCAGTCAGGGAAATTATTAAGCTTCCACTGATCTTTGAAGTTCCTTGTAATCGTCAGGTACTAAATAACATCTTTAAATCGCTGGACAAACGTCAAGAACAATCGGAATGGGAAAACACCTGTTGCTTTTTTAGGCAACATAATTCCTCATATCTTAGACCGAGATACCATAGGAGCTTTACCAGAATGGATCGTGTATTGCTTGCACGCCTTAGAGTTGGTAAATCTTAATTTAATTCTAAACATTACTATACTCATACTGAACCTCCTTTGTGCGGTCTCCGTCAACTGGAATTGAGTGTACAGCATATCCTATTAGAATGTCCAATTGCCAAAATGGAATATTCTTGATTGTTCATCGATTATTGGATTGTTCTCATCGATTATTGGAAAACAAAATATTTACGATATTTGAATTTCCTTATTTATTTTTCTAGAATATTCAACTCTATATTATCTTACTTTTCTCTTTTTTTTTTTGATAACTTTTGTTACTGTATTATGCGCGCAATAGGGTCAAGTTACCCTACGCCTTCCTTTATTTATATTTTATGAATTGATTTGCAAATTATTATTTTTAAATAAATAAATATTTGAAGGGTCCGTCAGTAAAAATAAGAGAAACGCATAAACTGATTATAGAGATATAATAAAAAACCTTGTAGAACTAGTATATTTAATTATTAATTGTTTAATAACTATCGCAGACTTTTATTTCTATAACGGTTTTTACTCTTTGTATTAAATTTAAAATGCTTTTGAATATAATACTATTGCGACTTTTTCTTGGTATTGTAAATAAACCGTAAAAGCTGAAATTTGTTCTGATATTTTTGCAACACAAATACACAAAAGAATTTTTCAGTTGGAGTTGAAGAGATAAAACTTAAAAAATACCTAATCCCATCTTTTAATTGAACATTTTCACGTTTTCTTTTATTTTAATTTAATTTTATGTTTTCCATTTTAAACAAATATAATATACATAAATATTTATTAACTGGTCAACGTTAACGTTCGAAATCGTGAAACAGGCCCTTAATCTACAATAAGTGCAAGCTCTACAATAGCACTTTAATACGAAGCGTAAAAACCACTTATAAGTATATTTGTATATTTAGCTAATCGTTCTACCCTCTGTCACCAAATCCTCAGAAAACAGTGCTGCCGTGGTTGGGTGACTTTTATTTTTCTATTTTACTTAAGGAATTTTATTTCTATAAATAAGAAAGATAATGCACACAGACTTATGAATGGATTTTTTTTTTTTTTTTGCCAAAACATACAGATAGTTAAAATTCTGTTGTGCACGTTATGGCCTTTTTTTCGATATTATAGCAGATCCCGCAATTCGTTCCGGTGATATGCTATTTGTATGATACTACCTTCTTAATCTAATTTCAAAAAAATATCAAGAAACTCTGATTCAAATTTGACTTTCAAAAATACGTATAAATGTTGTTTTAAATAAGCAAAAGTTAATAAAAAACAATGCACAATTTTGAATTTTAGCCACACTAAACTGAAGTTGACTTTATTAGTACGCTAAATGTTTGCAAAATTGCAATTGAGCTCGTTTTACCCAAAATAAGACTTAAATAAAGCCTTTAAGTTATGAATTTACATCATTTGTTATTTTGGAACTTATTGATAAATTAAAATTAATAAAAAAAAACTTACTTCCGAACGTGTTCAATTTTCTCTTATATATAAATTTTATGGTAAAGGATCTTGGCACCATTTTCACCAACTGTAATTTGCAAACACTAAAATTGAACGCACTATTAAGCATCCATAACATTAAAACAATATTAATATGTAATTATTTCGATATTTTAGATATGAGTCTCCAATTGGTGCCTCACCGTCGCGTAATTTGGATCATCAAAAACCTTTCTACGATGACGAAATGTTTGATCGTTCAACCAGCTATAGAGGATCACTTGGAAAATCATTGGGAAATGCGCCCAGTTATAACGGTAAGTTCTAATGGCCTATATGTTACAATCTTTCTACATATAATGGTTTATTAAATATACAAACCCCCGAATTTTTGTGTTGCATAAAAAAAAAATCAGAAAAATAACCTACCAATTAAACCCAATTTCAGAATCTTATACAGGTTCTCATATTTATTAAAAAAGCTTAAGGTTATGGGATTTACGTTTATAAATATATATAAAATTTTAAACCTTTCTTTTGTTTTAATTCTTATTTTTTATATTTTTATATTTATTTTCTTTCGGTTTACATATTATTTTTACAAAAAAAAATATTTTCGGGTGTTTTGTTCTGATAAATACTTGAAACAAACTTGTTTCTACTCTCAACTCTGAAAACAAATGTCCAACTGTAAACTTCCAACAAAATAACTTAAAAAAAAAATAAATAAAACACAGCTATACATTCCTACCGATCACCACCAAAACCTGGATATGGATTTAAAACTTCAACTTTGCCGCCATATATACGCAATGGCTATAGTTCAGTAAGTGTGCAAAACAATCTTTCAACCCTCTTATGCTACTGTCAAATACAATTTTGGAGGCTAAGGCAATTAACAACTGAAACTTATCGCTTTCAATTAATTTCTTGTAAATGCTGTGTTTTGTTCAATTTAAATGATAAACAAAAAAAAACATTATTTTGGTTGTTGGTACTTTACTAGAATATTAACTTTTAACTCTTGCGGTTTAGATCATGTTAATAACATTAATGCAATATTAGTAATAATGTTTAATGGTTAAATTACATCATCGAACTCAAAGCCCTTAAAGTCACCACAAACATATTCTATGTCTCTTCTGGTTGCAGAATAACACATTCAATTATACACATCCTCTACATCCACTCTTTCTTTCACATGGATACTTATATCGAGAACACATTCACACGTTCATTCATTTGCAATCATAATCTTTCAGAGATTAACAACAATTGCATAATTTATAACATTTTTCAGCATGCGGCTTCAAAAGAAGGGTTCATGTAAAATTTTAAAAACTCTCAGTATAACTACTAGAAGTTTATTTAGGAAATAACGCCTTTTATTTATTTTCTTAACAATTTTTGTTTACATAATTAGAAAACGACAACTGAGAATAAAATGGTGCTTTTCTTTTTTTTTTTTAATTTTGAAGACAAACATTTTTAAGGTGATATACTCTGTTGGACAAAATGGGTTGCATGTTTAGAAATTTTGTTCAAAATAATGACAAAAGTGAGCCTTTCGAGTATGTTATGTAGTGCGCAATACATATTTCAAAATAAATTTGCTTAAATTGAAAGTTTTGTTAAGGTGCTAAGCTATACATGTTGAAATGCCAAACCAAACTTAACATAAATCAGTAACTAGCAGACAAAACAGTCCGGCAATTAAAAAAGTGGTGCAACTTAAAGTTGTATATCTCTATAAAAAACTATCTATAATACTGTAGTTGTATTCGACGTACGTTACCGCGTGAACCCGCGGGCTCCCAATTGATGATGTGTTGATGCCAGATAAATCTGATTTAAAATCGTACAAACATGAGGTTAATTTCATACGTATACTGGTTCAATTCATCTTGGCGATAGAATAAATATCAATATACCTAACAGACAGCTAAGATCATCCCCTGTATCTTCAATTTCATCGGTCAAACTTCTTAAATTTCGATCTTTTCCGTAGAGTTTGTGGCGAAGTAAACATATTTTATGTTCTCATCGACTTATCTGACAATATTCATGTTACTAAGACAAGACTTCTTTTATAGGGTGTTTTTTTAAGCCCGATAGAACTTGAAATTGTAAAAAATAACACAAAAAATTAAATTGTAATCAAAATTTTTTTTTATTCGAAAGATCAATACGTGACATTAACATTTGAAAATGATTTCGGGCATATGGGCACCGCGGCTGTTCTTGACGAAGCGCATTCTGGACGTCCAATTTTGGGCCACTTTTTCGAGCACTGCTGGCCGTATGTCACGAACAACACGAACAATGCTGGCCTCCAAGGCGTCAATTGTTGCTGGTTTATCAGCATAAACCAGTGACTTCACGTAGCCCCACAGGAAATAATCGAGAGGTGTCAAATCGCACGACCTTGGAGGCCAATTGACAGGTCCATTTCTCGAAATCAACTTATCGCCAAATTTTGATTTCAGTAAGTCGATGGTTGCGTTCGCCGTATGGCACGTAGCGCCATCCTGTTGAAACCACATCTCCTCCGGATCAATGTCATCCATATTTTCAAACAAAAAATCATTGATCATGGTGCGGTAACGATCTCCATTGACCGTAACGCGAGCTCCGGCCTCATTTTTGAAGAAATAAGGTCCGATGATGCCACCAGCATGAAAACCGCACCAAACAGTGCATTTTTCTGGATGTAATGGAGTCTGTAGGGTCTCTTGTGGATTGGTCTCACTACATATGCGGCAATTTTGCTTATTAACAAACCCGTTAAGCCAAAAATGCGCCTCATCGCTGAACACAATTTTGCGTCTATAAGTTGCGCGAATCGACGACTGATTTTCAAAGTAAATTTGGATAATTTCGTAGCGTTGTTCAAGCGTGAGTCTATTCATGATGATTTGTCAGAGTATACTGAAACAAATAAAAAAAATGTTTCATCAAAATTTAATTTTTTGTGTTACTTTTTACAATTTAAAGTTCTATCTAGCTTAAAAAAACACCCTATATATTTAAACTCTGATTATATTTCAAATTGTTTGTAGTTTCTAATGAAATTTTTGTTATATTAACACTATTTCTTTGTTATACTGATTTCTCGGCTGTTATTAACCATTTAGCTGAAATAAATAAATACCATTCATTAATTTTATGACATATATTTTTAAAATAAGATTTCATTTAAAGGACTCTGGAGACGATAAAAAAAATACGTCAATCAGTGTATATGTGTGAGTGTCGGGTTTTTGTCGTTTAAAAGGAGACGTACAAATAAAATCGTCAATCATCATTTTTATTTTGACTTCGTTGCTTTCGTTTCTAAACATGTCATCATGATGAATTATTTCTATATTGTGCAATTTTGTTAAGAAAAAAACATGAAAAGAAAAAAACTATGTATAAAAAGTAGTAACATATGAACAAAATAAAATTCAATAATCATTAACAAAATTAAATAATCATAATAAATATAGATGTATGTGGTTTTTTATTTTACTTATTGTTGTTCCTTTCGATAACAAAACTGAAATTTTTTTATCGTCAATCACAACTGGAGACTATCAAAATAATTATACGTCAAAATAAAATATCAAATCAGAGCCGACAACTAATAGGTGTACCCGAAAAAACACGACTGCGCGCACACACTTAGAACGTTGATGTGTTTTTTTGATCGTGCCCATGACACTTAACAAAAGATACTATTTTTTTAAATTAAATTTTTGGTTTGTACATTTGTACAACGGGTTATAGTTCAGGTTTTTTTTTTCTTTCTTAAGTTTTTTTTTTCTTAAGAAGGATTTTTTACAATACAAATCAGCTGTGATCAATAATTTTGATTGAAGAAGACAAGAAAAATAATAATCAAATCTTTAGCTGGGGGACAACTAGCTGTTTCGTAGTCGCTACACTACTCATCAGCACCCACTGGGATTTGAACTTGGGACATGACGTATCATGATCTACTGCTTTAACCACTAAGCCACCGAGCATTTAATTATTTTCTATCTATATTCATCTCATATTGAATCACATATGCATTTTCAAACAAAAAAATCGTTACAACCAACGGTTGTTCATTTGTAATGAAAAAGCTTGTTTTTTGTGTTTTGACAGGTATTATTAGAGGATTTTTCTTTTAAATTCTCAACAATTTATTTATATTGTTGGGATATAAAGTTGGATGTTTGAGAATATCTTTCAAAAATTTCCAAAGTCTACTGATGATTAGGGTAGTTCCTATGAAATGTCGACATATAGATAGCTGGGAAACAAGCTATTTATAATTTTTATTGGTATAAATAAATTAACTTTAAAAATGGAAGTATGCTTGAAAGATATCACACAAATTGTGTTTTGATTTTTATTAAGATAAGCAATTTATTGTTAGTCGAAATTATTAAAAACAAAACTATCGAATATGTGTTTACGAATTTTTATTATTTTTCCGTACTTATAGACAAGAGAGGTTTTTGAAAAATTTTATTTGATCTCAAACTTAACGATAGAATTACGATAATCGACATATGCACAGTTTTGACTGGTTACTATAAGCATGGCTGATCGCGGGGAGGTGGCTAAAATGTGTTTACCAACATATAACTTTTGACTAGTCAGATCTGCAATTACTCCTGGGTGCGTTGTTACATATGGGTGCAGTTTTATCAGCTGTTTACTAAAGTTTACGAATTTTTACTATTTTTTTGTTCGTGTACTTTTTTGGACAAGAGAGTTTTCAGAGAGTCATTTTTACAATTTGCTGAAAAATCACTCATTTACTGCATTTTACTGTAAAGTAAACGAATAAACCTATAGTAAGTCATTTACGTCAAATGTATTGTTTACATTTTTGAAAGTGAATTTAGTGGTTTATTCTGATTTTCAACACTTAGAAATTATTTTGTGAACATAAAAATAATTCAAATAAAAATTGTTTATACTTGCAAAAAGGTACTTTCATAGTTTATAATTGTGAAAAAAGTCATTTTGCTCTAGTGCTGCTACCTTATAGACAGACGTTAATGCACCTTGCAACAGCCGTTTTTGCTTTGACATTTAGTTTCGAGTTTAAAGTGTGTTTTTTTTTTGTGTTTTGTGATGTTGGGCAAATTTGTTGTCTTCTGAGAGTAGTTTTTGTCTACTCTCATTTTACCGGACTACCTGGAATTTTCTCGAATAAAATTTATATTATTAAATATATAATTTTTGGGAATTTAAATCGACTATTATATAGATACTCAATATATACCCAATATAATTTTTTTGTTTTATGTACATATATATTAACCAAATTTTACGTGAACCACTTCATTTGAAGCAATTGTAAAATGGTATTAATTAAGAAAATTGTTTCCCATCATCTTCACTCATTATCTATTTTTGTCTCTTTTTCCAACTCTGACTTGTTTTCTCCTCTTGTCTTTAATTCAATGCTGACTAACATTTAATAAACGCAACTTGCAAAAAAAATTTGTAATTTATGGATCAACATAATGATAAAATACCAAACCAAAACGTCTACATAATGGTTATTTGTGCACTATCTGCCTGCCTGCGTGCCTGTCGCCTGTCGTCTGTCTTACTATGTAACTAATCAACATCATCAACATTTTTCCATCGATTAAACTTATAACAACAATAAAATGGAACAACCAACATATCTACTTACGGCAACAATATCAACAAAAATATTTGCTTGTAAATCGCAATGTGTTTTTACAATTTACTAAAAATGGGTGCTTTGGTGAATAAAATAAATATTTATGTAATGAATGCACTTAAATATAAAAATTTTAACTATATATTTCGTTAATAATTTCCCCCTTTTTTACGAAATGAAACGTATAACTACAACCCACATTATAAACACAAACAACTTGAATACCATTCAATTATAACAATGCCACTCATATTCATCATTATCATCTCTAATACAATTTCACACCAAAAAAAAAAAAATCATCATTATCGATAATCGACGAAAACAATATCACAACCAACCAACATGCTTAAACTTAAATCATTCATAATTTATGGACAACTTTCATCACAACATCAACAACCCACTACAACAACAACAACATCTATCACACACATTCAACAAAAATAAATTCATTGCATGCCATCAACTTGATGTCTTATATAATTCTCGCTCTCTCATGGCCTCTCTTTATATTTGTATCTGTCGCTGTTTATGTAACTTTAATGATACTTTATTTTGTGTATATTTGCCTGATTATACATACACATATATAAAAAATAAACATCTACACCGCCATCACTTATAGTGGTGAGCTCTCTGCGTCATGTTCCTAAACCTGGATACGGCTTAGCTCCACGTTCCCACACTTTTAGTTCAACCACATCGGCCGGCGCCATAATGCACGGCGTCACCGTAAGCGCTTTTAATTTCATTCAGTACTAAATATACTACATACATACATATGTTTATGCCTACTACATTCATTCGTTCTTATAAACTTTTTTTACATTCTTAATTTAATAGTTACATGCAATTCTATTTAAATATTTGTGGTTTTCTGATTTGATTTACAATGTAATCTGCTTTGCGTTAAGTTTCTTTCTTTTCTATATTTATGGCTTAATTTATTTTTATTTGCTGTATTATTCTATCTTAATATGTAAAACCGTCATCAGACAATGCATATGTATTTATTGCTTTACAGTATCGTTGTTAAGTAATTAGTAGACCAGCCTGAGCTTATCGTTATGCACAAATGTTTTAAAATAAGAAATTACATACAGAAGTTAGTAAAAAGCTGAAAATTGATACTCAAAGGACAGACCACAACTCGTCTACAAAATTTTTATGTTAAGCACTCAATTAGAGTGATTTCTATACGAACTTTCTAACCAAGTCGCTCGTCTGTGTACTATAATTCGCACATAAGAGAAAAAAAAAGTATTAAAGGGGTTTCACGATGATCATCGTGCAAATTTGCAAATTTATTTATTGTAAATAGTTATTTTTTGAAAAGTTATTCTGGCAACACCGATATTCCTCAAGTAACTCGCTTAATTGTATTGTTTTTTTTTTTTCTTTGTAAATCGTTTATAAAACAAAAGCGAAAAAACTACGCTTAGTATCTTCGAGTTATCTTTTTTCTCATTGTAGTTCATTTAAATGCCAAAGGAATAAAATTTAATAATATAAATATTCTTTATTATTATTATTTTATATTTAATATTCGTATTATTTGATCTTGTTTATATTTTTTTCTTCTAAATTTTTCAGCTAAAGATCTTGATTTGTTTTTGTTTTTTATGTTTGCAGAATAAATTATTTTTTTAATTTTTCAATTTGTTAATGTTGTTAAAAATTTTTCTATGTGTATGAATTTTTTATAATTTCAACGTAAACTTTTGTAAATCAATTCAGTCTAATGAAAACTTTTATTGAATAAACGAGTTGGAAAACGTTTTTATAAAAATCCTGGCTACACGTTAATTTAAATAAAAGAAGATTTTTAGATACTTCTTTCAAGGCGAATGCATCCAGATATATATAGGGTGTTTTTTTAAGCCCGATAGAACTTGAAATTGTAAAAAATAACACAAAAAATTAAATTGTAATCAAAATTTTTTTTTATTTGAAAGATCAATACGTGACATTAACATTTGAAAATGATTTCGGGCATATGGGCACCGCGGCTGTTCTTGACGAAGCGCATTCTGGACGTCCAATTTTGGGCCACTTTTTCGAGCACTGCTGGCCGTATGTCACGAACAATGCTGGCCTCCAAGGCGTCAATTGTTGCTGGTTTATCAGCATAAACCAGTGACTTCACGTAGCCCCACAGGAAATAATCGAGAGGTGTCAAATCGCACGACCTTGGAGGCCAATTGACAGGTCCATTTCTCGAAATTAACTTATCGCCAAATTTTGATTTCAGTAAGTCGATGGTTGCGTTCGGCGTATGGCACGTAGCGCCATCCTGTTGAAACCACATCTCCTCCGGATCAATGTCATCCATATTTTCAAACAAAAAATCATTGATCATGGTGCGGTAACGATCTCCATTGACCGTAACGCGAGCTCCGGCCTCATTTTTGAAGAAATAAGGTCCGATGATGCCACCAGCATGAAAACCGCACCAAACAGTGCATTTTTCTGGATGTAATGGAGTCTGTAGGGTCTCTTGTGGATTGGTCTCACTCCATATGCGGCAATTTTGCTTATTAACAAACCCGTTAAGCCAAAAATGCGCCTCATCGCTGAACACAATTTTGCGATAAAACAACGTCGCGAATCGACGACTGATTTTCAAAGTAAATTTGGATAATTTCGTAGCGTTGTTCAAGCGTGAGTC
The DNA here is from genome assembly GCA_914767995.1 of Thecocarcelia acutangulata. NCBI lineage: Eukaryota > Metazoa > Arthropoda > Insecta > Diptera > Tachinidae > Thecocarcelia > Thecocarcelia acutangulata. The sequence continues at coordinate 184,460,848 of OU612094.1, read as the reverse complement.
TATTCATGATGATTTGTCAGAGTATACTGAAACAAATAAAAAAAATGTTTCATCAAAATTAAATTTTTTGTGTTACTTTTTACAATTTAAAGTTCTATCTAGCTTAAAAAAACACCCTATACATACATATATGCAAGAGCTTTAAATACAACACTACAGAAAATAAATCTTTTTCAAATGTCAAGGGAAAAACACAAACACAAAAAGGAATTCAAAAAAAAAAAATATAATAAAAAAAAAAATTACAAGAAAAGTCAAACTTTTAATTATTTCGTGAAAATTAAAGTCTCAGATCATGGAGCCTTGGAAAGGTGAAAATAGTCAGCCAGATTGGGGATTGAGCTGGCGATCAAGATACAATACATAATTTAGAAAATTGTTTAAAAATGTTTTTTTCAGATTTCTTAAAAAAAATGCAGTAAAAGAAAAATTTATCATTTCGTGAAACTTTTAATTATTTCTCTTGAAAAGGTGAAAATTGTCAGCCAGCTTGTGGACGATTCTGGATGATATCTGACGTGCAAGACATAATTTAAAAAATTGTTTAATTTTTTTTTCAAATTTGTCTTAATTATGCCATTGACATCTAAAACAGATCAAAATTAAAAAAAAAAAACTATCAGGTGCGCTGTCAATTTCAACTGTTATGAATTCGCCTTGCGTCCTATGTAAGAATTTTTTGACGACATTTTTTCCAATAATTTTTACATTTTAATCATGGTACCAAGGTAGCTTTGATACGGTAGTGGTATAAGCTGTCTTTCGTTTCGTTTGCGTAAATTTGTCAAAAACAACATACAAAATTTTGACAACTATTCGTAAATTCTACCAACAAAATACATGTTGATGTTTGTTAGTGTTGTATTTATTGTAATTCTGCCACTACTTATATAAAGCTGCCTTGCATGGTACAATAATATAACAGGTAAAAGCGGAACTACAAGTCAACAATAAAAACAAAATAGCATGGCTTTTTTTATTGAATTTTTTGTTGAACTTTATAATTTTTAAATTAAATTTTTGGTTTGCACATTTGTACAACGGGTTATAGTTCAAGTTTTTTCCTTTCTGAAGTTTTTTCTTAAGAAGGATTTTTTACAATACAAATTTGCTGTGATCAATAATTTTTTGAGTGAAGGAGACAAGAAAAATAATAATCAAATCTTTAGCGGGCGGCAACTAGCTGTTTCGTAGTTAAGAAAAAATTATTTTATTTTATTGTTGCTTTGTGTTGATAACTGTCAAAGAAAATAAAAAAACAAACATATTTTTTTCTTTATGTTGTTATTTTACAAATAATTTTTCAATAAGTTTTTGCATTTAACTTAATGTTTACACACGCAAGTGCAAGTGCAAAAAACCCAATACATTACCATTTTTTTACTAATACATACACACACCTGCAAGTAGTAGCCTCACTTGCAACTGATTTTGGTTGGCAGTGATTTTTTCACTTGCATGCAAGCAGAAACAAACAGTGTTGCCCATAGATATTTCATTTTCACTTTAATAGGTATTTTTCAATGAAAAATTTTTAAAATTTTAATATTTTTAGTTATATGCCGAAAACATAATATAAAAACACAAAAATAAATAAACATCTATAACTTATTTTTTCTTTGGATTACAAATTTATTATTTATATTGTGAAAAATTTATGTACTTAATATAATTCTCCTGTAATATTGCTAGGCTAAAACTTTGGCAGCACAGACATCAAAAGCGCATGTAGTACAAAGGCGTACAACGTTTGTCTTCGACGACATTTTGAAAATGAGCTTGCACTTGCGTGTGTAAACAATCGTGGAAATTGCAAGTGTTTTTATTATTTTTTTCGATGTATTGGTTGTTAATATGTACACGCTACTTGTAACAAGTTACTTGCACGTGTAAACTTAGTGTAAAACTCTTGCAATAAATTAAATATGCTTATATATAAAGATCAAGAGAAACCTATCTTTGTGTTTGAAGCTGTTTTTGTGTTTAAAAAGTATTATAGGAAAATATTTTTTCAAAAACTTTCAATTTGTAAATAATAAAAAATATTAACAACTTTTGACAGTTATCATCACAGAAAAAATATGTCGGCCGCCGTTTCGACACTACCTGTATATTATTGTACCATGATTTTAATTTTCATGAGGATGATAATAAACTGTTATCGAAATATCGAAAATAAAATACCATTAAAAATCTTTTTTATAAAAAACAAAACCAAATCAAGATCTTTAGCTGAAAAATTTAGAAGAAAAAAAAAAAACATGAATATTCTACGTGTATCACTATCCCTATGGGATTTCTGGTAACCTGCTTTTGAATCAGTTATTTAATTGTTCATAATTGGTATGAGTCAAACTTATCTCCCCCTATCCACGATTTTTAAACGTACATATGTACATGATTCAAAACAAAACTTAAAAAAATATTGCGAGAAATGTTTTCCTGTGTACTCTAAGTCGTTTCTGCATTGAGAGATGTAAACATAAGAGCTTTCGGATTTATTCCTTTTCTTCATCTATCGGCGTGCTGCCAACATTGATTGATATAGCGTTAATATAAAAAATATCGGTTAATTGTGGAGATATTTCAAAAAAAAATAATAATAATTTTTATAATAAAAATAATAATTTTTAATTTGTTGCAAGCTGATAAATCAAATATGGTATTAGCTTTAATAATATAAAATTAAATGTTAGAAGGCTTCGTTAATAAAATATTAAATTAATTTGCTGATGGGCACTTTTTTATCATTAACTTCCGTATATTACTCTTTCATCGCTGCTTAAAACTAGAAATGCTTTTCTAATAGATTTTTTTTGGAGATATAGGCCGTATCTTGAGCAAAAAAAAACACACACTTGCATTTTTTTTGTTTTTCTTTCTTTCTTGTTTTTATTAGTAAAAAACTCACGCTTTAAAAGCATGCATATTTTAATATTAAGCATGAAATTAAAATTATTGTTTCATTCTAATTTAATTTAGTATTTAAGTAAAAAACTATAATCAATTTGAAATTCATATAAAAAATCTATTTTTCCCCTTCAAAAACAAAAAAAAAAGGATTTTTCATATGGAGGTCTTGGTGACAAAACGCACAGTACAGATTTAAGTTGTGGCAAATCAGAAGGTAAGTTACAATTAATCTAATCTATTTAAAAAATATATACCTATATTGTATAATTTTTTTTTGCTTAATTTCGTTTAAATATAGCCTCAGTTGATTCTATAACCGAAGGTGATAGGCGCGCATTAATGGGTGGTGATATACCTGCATCTAGCACATATTCGGGAGCTTTGTCCTATCACTATCCCCAGGCAGGTCTAATACGGCGTAGTTTGCCCAATATGGCACATTCGATGTTGGTTCATGAACCGGCTAAAATTTATCCTTATCATTTGCTTGTTATCACAAATTATCGTTTGCCTTCAGATGTTGATCGCTGCAATTTAGAGGTATGTTTTTAAGTAATTTTTATTTCTTGTGGTTCTTTGTTTAGGCAGATGATTTTTAGCTTTATACATATGTACGTATAGCTAAACTATTTATGTGGTCCGTCCCTTATTGATTTGAAAAATGGCGTGGCAAGTTGGCTCAAAGACACAAAAGTGAAGTTTTTATTCGGATGGTAGTTTGTAATATTTGGTGCTTTAAAACATGAATAGCCTGATAAAAGAGACTTTTTAATACTGTTTGTTATAACAAAAACTTATTAATGATGGGGATTAAAAAATGCTTAAACAAATATCTTTGTCTCCACCAATTATTAAAACTAAAATAAAAGTTTAAAAATTATCCTAAGAGTGATAATTAGTGACTATCACTGAAAAAATATCCACCAGTTTTTATTTGTAAATAGACGGGTACACTTATTTATTTATTTTGTATTTTTTCCGTTTTTTTCGAAGACGAGAGAATTGTTTTCTTCTTTAATTTTTCATTTATTTCAATTCTCTTAATCGAGCTCATAGGGCCATATTTGATCAAATAGCTAGATCTTGCGAATTATAATATATAATTTTCATATTTTAACTCTATATCTATACTTATATTACGTTGATTTAATATACTATTATGCATTGTACAATATTCAAATTTCAATAAAATTACATATGTATGGTTAATCCTTTGAAGACGAAAGTTAATTCATTTATTCACAATTCTCTATGCGCTTGCATAATAATTATACAAATTCCTTCTGAAACATGATATATTATATTCAAAACTTCTAAGGTTTGGGGGAAGTGGACTGTAAAGTCTGCGAAAATGGAATACAACTCTCATGTTTGCGCCGGTGCCTCAAAGTCTATTTTGGGGTTACTCGACCGTGTGCAGGAGAGGACGAAGAAGCTCATCAGTGACAGTGAGGTATCCAACTCTATTGATTCACTGGAGCATCGACGCAGTGTGGGGTGCGTTACTCTGTTCTATCGTTACTGCAATGGATTTTGCTCTGACGAGATTAAGGATCTTGTTCCCGAAACTCGCACTTTTTTACGTAACACGCGTTCATCATCCAGAGCTCATCCATTTGTGGTTGATTGCCCGGTGAGTCGTACTACGCATTACAGAGAGAATTCGTTTTTCAGCAGTACGTTTCGTCTGTGGAACAAGTTGCCTGTGTTTCCTGTTTGTTATAACGTTGGAAAGTTCAAGTCAAATGTCCACAAACACTACTCCCTCTTTCCACCTCTTCACAACCTATTTTCCTAGTTCTGGTACAATGCATTGCACTGAGTACTGGTCCAATAAAAAAAAAAAGTCTGCGCACTCTTACTAGAAACGATCTTTCGAATACAGAATTATTTATTTCCGTGTTGATCTTGAAAATCGAAACAACTTCTTAAGGGGAAATGTTATGCAATTTTTTATATATTGATAGAAGGCATTTAATATCCTAATTTTAATAAAATCTAAACAGGAATAATTAAGTAAATGTTTTAGGTGCCGGGCCACGTGTTGAAATATTCGAATATTGTAGATATATCTAATAATTCGATAATTAAGCCACTATAAACTTGAACCTATGTCAAATCCAATTTCAGAATCAATAATTCTGGCATGAAAAACATTTTCTTTTTTTCTTTGTTTTCAGCGCCATTTATCGGATGTTGAATTCGAACACATTTTGCAATGTACAAGAGCCGATTTTTACAGATTCCCTCAATGGCGACGAAATGAATTAAAACGAAGAGTTAAGTTATTCTAAATTAATTGCAAAGTACATCTACTAATGGATCGACAAAAATGGTTTTATGTTTTTTTTTTTTTTTTGTAAGCCTAAAAGCAGTTTTAAAAACGAAACTGTGTAAATTGATACCAAATCAAACATATATTTTTTCTAAAAAACTATTTTTTGCAAAAATTCCTTAATTAAAAACAAATAATAATGTTAAAAAGAAAAATCACATTTAATGTTAAACAGCTTTAGCAAGAAAAACTATAACCAAAAAGAAATAAGAACAAAAATTAAAATCGAAATCTTAAATATTTAAACACTGCAAACAAAACACAAAACATTCGAATCTAAATAGAAAGTCACTAATAAATTTTATAATTTGAATGTAAATCCCCCTCAAAAAGCCTCTTACACACAAGCCACTATAATTACTTGACCTTGTTGCAGCTAACTTTTTTAGTTTTGTTAAATGGGCAGGAGTTTTTGTTTTTATTTTTTAATAATTAAAAAAATAAAAGTAATTTGAAAGTCATTTACCGCCGACTCTTTATATTTTAGCAACGTATGGCATTATTTAAAAGCTTTTTCCTTACTATGTTTTTAAAATATATACATAATAGTTTATATGGGCTCCTCCCTACCTGCTTATACATACATATATTTATCGTTTAAATTAGACTTCTAATATATTCGTAATGCATACTTACATGTTTTTAGTGAATTTAGTCAAAGACCTTTTAATTTGTTATTACTCTCTTTTTTTAATAACACAATAGCCCGATTCACAATCTTGTGCATTTGAGATTGCATATTTCAGCAATTGCAAAAGTGACATTTTTGGGTGCATTTTGTTAGTGTAAAGCAAGAATATACTCCATTATTTTGCAAATGCAATGATGCTACGCCATTTGCACAAGATTATGAATAGGGCAAGTGAAAAAATTAATGTTGCATTGAAAAATGGTTTCAAGGTGTTAGTTATTTCCATACAGTTTCCCTGTTTCCAATCCTAAGAAAATTTAAAAAACTTTGTGGCGCCAGACTTTTTGAAATATTTTATTTCCACTCGTTTTATTAAATAAATTTTTATAAATTTGTTGTAATTTTTCATTTATTTATTATTATTATAATTTGTTATATTATTGATTTGCAATAAAAATTAACACGTACATATCAAGGCTAAATAATTACTACTAGGTGTAACTGAGATTACAATAAATGCAACAATACCAATACAATATGGTATTTTCTTCTTGCTTGAACGATTGATTCATTTCTAAAAATTATTCAGCACTCACCCACTTACATACTTTACTTGCATGCATGCCTTTCTTTCTAGTTTCAGTACAATGCACTTCGTATGTGGGGGTCATCCCCTGAGTACTGGCCCATGTTAAAGAAAATTTATTCACTATATACAAATTACACAAATTCCTGAAATTTCAGTTTTTTATATACATTGTATGCCAATAAATAAAAGAGATAATGAGAGTAATATGTGTTGCATTTTCTTATAGAAAAACAATAGAAAACTTTTACTACTAAAAAACTGCCTTCTTATACACAAAAGCAGAACAATTTTTTGTGCTTTGATTAGTTAAGTGTCTTAGTCAGCGTAAAGTCAACGTGCAAAAACTAACGCGTAGTATCTTGTTAAAACAGCTTTTGCAATACTTTCTAGTACACTACTGCACGTCTTTAATATGCTTGTTTGTAAGTAAAACCAAGGTGCATTAACGTCTACAAGGTGGGAAAATTACAATAAAAAAAATTACAACAATACAACAAAAGCACGCATTTTTTATATGGTAAGCTAAGCTTGTCAAAAATATTTGTAACACTTTTCACAATTATAATGAAAGTACCTTTTCATAATTATAAATAATTTTTATTTGAATTATTTTTATGCTCACGAAATAATTTTTAATTGTTTAATTCAGAATAAACCACTAAATTCACTTTCAAAACTGTAAACAATACGCTTGACGTGAATAGCTTACTATATATTACCAGTAGCAAAAAAGTATCACATGCCGTAGCGCTGTCACCTTGTAGACGTTAAAGCCCCTTGAGTGAAACGTAAACAAATTTTGACGGTTATTTTTCTTAAAAGACGAGAAAAAGTAGAACATCTGAGTTCGTATTTTCACCTAGTATAAATTAATTCACCTTGATACATACATTTTTCTTACAGTTTCAATAAAGAAAACTTCTTAAATGTCAAAAGGTAAAAAATAAATTATGTAAAACAGTAAAAGAAAAGAAAAAAAACTACATATATGAATACATAAATATATTTTATTTATTTATTAATTAAAGATATACATACATATATTAAACAAAGATAAATATAAATTAAATTAAAAGAGAAATTTATTCTAAATAATAAGCTTAAATAGAAATGATATGAAAAATAAAATAAAATTCAATTTGAAATGCTGAAATAGAATTCATTATTGTATTGCTATCAAACACAGCAAAAGGTAAGCTAATTTACTTCAAGTGTACTTAAGTTCACTCATAGAAAACCTGTCATAACTATGATGTATTTTAACATCAATGCAATGCCAAATGTCATCATTTTTGACCCCATGGCACTTGTCAACCATTACATCAATTGCTCTAACTATCAACAGCGGCAATTATGACAAATATTTTATCAATGAAATGTCACACTGACATCATGGGGATGCTTTCTCGGGCTACGTTTGATGAGAGCATGTAATCAATGCAAGGAAACTCCAAAACACAGGAAATTACTAAATGATGTCAATGTAATGACAAAACATCATCAGCAGAATGGCGCACTAACATCAGACCAATTATAAATTGGATTAATTGGGAAGTAAATTTCATGACGACATCATCAACATTAACCTCCGGTTATATTTTCTGATTTCAAAAATATGTTCAAACACATAACTTTATATTCTACCATCTTAAAGAAATCAATGAGAATTAAAAATCTTCTGATAATACTTTTGATGGCTTCCTGCCATCAATACAATGTCTGTGTGGCGTATTATCATTATACACACAGAATTGTGTGTATGAGGCAATATTCGCTTTCTTTGCTTCGTAGTTCTTCTTTTTATATTACTCTCTACGCTGTCATTACATTTATTTTGAAATAAATTACTGGATATTGGCAATCGTAAATTCCACTTTGGCATTTCGACCGACTGTGTTCAGTTTCCTGACGCTTTCTACCATTTGACCGAATCGAATTCTAAGCTCACCCCAATGTGCTCTCTAACATTTCACAAAATTACAAAAATTATGATTTGTTGAGCGAATGTGATGTCGTCGATTTGGATTTTCGAATTCAATATTGCTTGCGAATTGATGATGTAAAAATCAGTGACTCTCTTTACCTCCCAAGATGACACAATCCAGTTTTTAAGCTCGCTGGAATTACTTGGATTGCTATCTCACAATCTGTAACTTAAAGTAGGATCGGTAAACACTATGTTACGAAGTATAAACCAACCACATATCTGTAATGATACTTGACTTTCGGTGAAAAAAATGATGAACAACGTTAAAAAAGCAAGAATACTTACTTAAATAAAATTATAAAGAGGAAGACGTTTTGATACCATGAATCCTAATGGTTTCGAGAAATACACTATTCCATCATTACGGCTTGCTTTCGCAATGAAAACCCATGTTTCTACGTTTTTCTTCCCTTTTACCAATATCAATGTTAATAAAATTTGAAGGCAAAACAACGTTTGCCGGGTCAGCTAGTTCCATAAATAAAAATTATTCTATAACTGTAACTTGTAGAGTTTATTTATTTATTAACTAGGTATACAGCTACAAATAAGTTTGCAAAGTATAGGATGCACAGCATGGGCGGAGTAACGAAGACCTTATGCCCGCGATGGTATTAACAGTAATTTGCATCGGCGCTGCGACCAACTATAACGACTTATGCCTTCACATAAGAAGTTGCCCCGTGGTTAGCAAAGGAATGTATCAAAAAAACTGTAAACTAATACTAAAATAGTTAGTTAAGGCAAACAGTTAACCAGTTAGAACGAGACGCAAAACTCACGAAGGCCAAACAAAAATCAGCCTGACGACACTTAAGGAATAATTACGATAGCGCGAGAGCTGTTCTCCACCCCAGAGCTGCTTTACGACCGCGAACCTGTGGAGTTGAATTTATATTACTGACTAGATTATGGATGGTTACACCTAGTTGAGGTGCCAGATACGGAAAATGGTAATACAGTGAATATAAAATGATAACACAGATAGCAGAATGGTAGTGCCGATAGCAAATGTGGTTGTTTCTCTAGTGCAGGGGTGCCCAAAAGTTCTTTAAGAAACAGCAAACACCAATACATTTAAGGAAACATTTTTGAAAGATATTCTCAAACATTCAACTTGATAATATTTTTCAAAAATGTCCAAAGTCTACTGATGATTAAGGTAGCTGCTATGAAATGTCGACATATAGATAGCTGGGTAACGTAGAAAACAAGCTGTTTATAACTTTTTATTGGTATAAATGTTAGAAGCTAAAATAGCGAATAAAAACTCAATTGTTTGAATTTTTGTTCTCTGCTTTTCGATACTTTCAAAAAGCAAATCGTAGCAACCAACGGGTGTTCATTTGCTTGAAAGGTGTAAAGAAATGTTAGAGACGTGTATAAATGAAAAAGCTTGTTTTTTGTGTTTTGACGGATATTATTAGAGCATTTTTCTTTTTAAATTATCAACAATTTATTTAGATTCTTGGGATATAAAGTTGAATGTTTGAGAATATCTTTCAAAAATTTCCAAAGTCTACTGATTCTTAGGGTATTTCCTATGAAATGTCGACATATAGATAGCTGGGAAATATAGAAAACAAGCTATTTATAATTTTTTATTGGTAAAAAATCCTTCTTAGAAAAAACTTGAACTAAACCCCGATGCACAAAAAATCTAATTTAAAAAATTATAGTTCAACAATAAATTAATAAACTAATATAATTTGGAAAGTGGCTTTTATGGGTTGGAAACACCAAAAAATATGTATTGGAAATATTAAATATTATTAGAAATTCACCTCGCAAAGGTTTCGAAATAAAAGTCAAAATTAGTCTTAAGCGACTGTAGTAGTACGTTTCAATAAAGCATTAATTTTAGCCATTGAAACATGTACTTTCGAAAAATGAGGTGAGGTAAAAATAGTATTGAAAATAAATCAACAGTTCAAAAAATGCCAAATGGATTTCTGTTTCATCAAAAAAAAGTTGCCAATTATAAAAAAAACTTCTTTGCATTTAAATACATAAAACTGTTTTATTGGAAAGGAAGAGTATTTGTGATTTTGTGTATTGTTTTATTTATTGTTTGTTTTATATCAAAATACAGTAAGTAGTAAAAAAATAAAAGCGTGTAGCAAATATAGTGTAAATTTGTTTAAAAACTGGAATGTGTAGAGATTGTTTAAATTCGTGCTGTTCTTTATTCCTTCCGCATGTGCCAATGCTTAAGCAAAATTTCCCAAAATTATTAATTTTGTTTCTGCAAGGTATCGTCCGATTTCAAATCGTACGTCAGTTGAGTTTTCATAACTGTTAAGCTGCTACCAATAATCTGCTTGTGATATATTTGACGGGTTAAAAAACTAAAAACAATAATATATTGACTTAAGACTACACTCCTTCACGACGAAATAAATAAATTACCCTATACTGTCATAGAAATCGCGTTCTTCTTCTTGCCATTCCGACATGGTGCATTCCAATGTATTATAACCTTGTTGAATACACATTTTGGAGACTAAACTTATCATAGGCTCAGCTATTTTTTGCAAATGATAACCAGGGGCAACAGCAAATCTATAAATCCACGCAGCGTTATAAACATCTTTATGATTTTTAACGCTAAGACATGCAATTATCTAAAAAATAATTGTTTTCTTTATCATTTCAACATTTATAATGTAAAATTTGTGAACCTTTTTGCGAAACTTATTTTTAAAGGATTGTTCGTATGGTGTATCATCTAGAAATATTTGATATGTACACTCCCTCGGCTTCAAACGCATTATAAACGGCTCATAACATTCAGCTACTAGCGATTGGTTGGGTTTAGTCTACAAAAAATATTATTCTAAAATAGTTTAATATTAACACAAAAATGTTTAAGCAGCTCACCCTCATCAATTCCACAGCTTTTGCGTAAAAAGAAAAATATGTTCCGGAAAATAAGAAAAATATGCATCCAGGTATAGTCAAAGAGCAAAATGTCAAAGGAACTCCCAGAAAGATAAACAAAATCGCCCATGTTATCACAATGAATTGCAATGTTATCTGAAGAAGAAACCATTAATTATTAACAATGATAAATGTGTTATGATGTATTTAAAAACAATATGTATCTACCTCGCGGAAACAGAAACAAAAAAATGATTTTGTGGCAAAAGACATAATGTAGTCACGTACCAACTCCTGGCATTTAAGTTCATCATCTTCGCGATAGTTTCGTATTACAATAAAAGGTTGCATTTATCGGTTTATCTAATTTGTATTGTTAAAAAAATCTCAAAGATACATATTATTTCTAATTGGCAGTAACTCGTAGAATATTGTTCAAAACTGTTTATATAACTTTAGAGCTTAGTGTAACTAGCTTTGGCAAAAAGTTAAAAATGTGGCTTCTCAATTTAATTGAAAAATTTGCAATATTTTTGCTTCAATTAATCTACCGAAAAACAAGATTTTTTCAACTTCAATTAACTTTATTGTTTACGAATCGGAGATGGGGTAAAATGCGAAAAATACAGTTGTAATTTAATAGTTGGCAGCTCGATAATCTTAACCCTTTAAGAACCCAACTTATGGTACAAAAGATTACTAATTGTGCTAAAACAAACGAAAACAATTGTTCGTCAGCTTTTTTGGCGAATGGGGTGATGAAAGCAGGAGTTCATTCAATTCATCTCTAATTTATCGGTGGCGGCGGCTGACTAAAATAAATGGCGGCTAAAGCCGATGTATTAAGGGCCAAATAAACCACAAAAATTGCTTGCCAAACGTAAAAATTTTACAGCCCGTCTACATTAGACATGAAACACTGTTAAGGGGGATAGACACGGTCAAAATGCTTGCTGTCAGTTTCGTGTATGTGTGCTTGACGCTTTAAAAATTTCATGCTTGATACCCATCAAGCACTCATTTTAATTTTGATTTTGCGGTGTTCATTTCGTAAGAAAATGTCAATAAATAATTTTTTTTTTAATTTAAAATTGTTTTATTTTGCCACTTTTTAACAATAAAAATACTAATTACATTTAGTTTTCACTTGAAATGGAAAATACCTTATTTTGCCGCTTTTTCATTCAATCTTCTTCTTCTTGTTTTATTTTTCTTGACAACCATTCACAATGAAAACAAAATAATAATGAAAATTTGTTCGTGCTTGATAGCTTACACTAGACACAACCAAGCATGTGACAGCAAGCGTGCCAGAAAATCAAAAATTTTTGATTTTCCATCAAGCATTGTCGGTGTCACACATACTAACAAATTTTCACACATACTATTACCATGCTTGTTAAGCATTTTGACCGTGTCTATCCCCCTTTAAGACATACTGTTAAAACATACCTTTGACGGCTCGATTGTTATATGGTGGAGTACCCGTATGTCTTGATTTTTCATTATTTTAACTCCGTTAACAAAGGCACATCATCACTTTTTATGCCCTTTTTTATAGTTTTTGGAAAAAAATATGTTTTTATTGCAAAATTTATAATCTAAAATAAGAATTTGAACTTTTTTTTTTGGCAATTTCTCTTAATTTGAAACTATTTTTACTTTTTCCATATTAAAATGTCATTTTCTGTTAAGACAGAGCTTTTAAAACAGACGTCTTAACAGCCGTGTCAAGACGGCAAGAAATCATCAACATTTGCAGTCTACAACTGACAGTAACAGTATTTTGCTGTTCCTGTTAGTGTTCTCGTGTCAGGTGTGGACAGCACTTTAGGTTCGTGCAAACATTTTTTTCGTTTGTGGGGGTGTTTGCTAGTTTGTACAAATATTTGAAGCATGTTTGCACGAAAATCAAAAAATCAAAAAAAAAAAAAACGAATTATAATTTAATTTAAGACAAAAAAATATTTTCTTTCTGCCCGGAACTGTTAAAAGTAAAAAAGAAGAACAAAGAAGGAAGGTACTTCAAACAAATCAAACTGCAAACTAAAACTTCAGTGTGGATACGAATACAGCTTCAAAGGAGAATTCAAACATATTTTACAGCAATTATTTAATAGTATGGACGAGCACTTATTAAACTTAACTGAAAGAGTAGTGAAATACTCAGTAAAAAAACTGTCACTTTACTGTCTTCATTTGTGTTTTCATTTTCTGCAAACTTGTATAAATTAACAATATTCAGTAAAATGCAATAAAATACTGTAAAAATTTGAAAAATTTTTTTGGGTAAACAATAATTGCAGCTTTACAGAAGAAACAGTGTAAACTGTATTTATCAACATGTAGTTTTTTTGTGCAATTGTTTGTAGTCTTTGCGACGAAGTATATTAAAATCACTATAAAGCCTAAACTCGCAGCTCGGGCCTTTCAACGCGAGACCAAAGATATGTTGCTTTGGTATACAACAACTATAAAACGGTAATAAATATTTTAACATATTTAAGCAGCTCTAACAACAAATCTTAAACGAACTTTGCTCCGAATGAAGTTGTTTTAAAGGAAAAATAAATTATAATAAAAAACGATATATAATAAATTTGCAGCGAACAGCTGATGTTTTTCCATCAAAGTTTATACCGCATCTGCATTATATAACAAATGCTGCTAAAGGCCCTGATTCACTATCCTACACGACCGTACGATTCATTCACAGGAAACTGTTTCAAAAGTCTGACCGACTTGAAAAAATCGTTTCAAAATGGCGTTGTAGGCCACACTATTACACAAGTATGATTGAAATAATTTATATAAACAATAAAACAATTAAAAACTCTTATTAACATAATAATTTTACATTACTTAAATGTTTTTCTTGAGGCACTAACAATATTCTTATATTTTTCACAATATATATCACACTGATCGCACAGAAACCATAATGTTTTGAAAAGTTTCATAAAATTTTTCAAATCGCACGATTTGTCAAAAAGTCTGTTGCACGGTTGCATTTTTAGTACTTTTTCAGCACACATGCTTTATTTTGTAGATCGCACGATCATGTATGATAGTGTAACATGGTCTCAAGACATACTGTTAAAAGTTTTAGCCTAGACGTATCGTGTAAATTTGTGACGGAAGAGACAACTTCGCACAATCCCTCAAAACCAAATAAATAGTTAATACATTTCGTTGTTTTAAAGAATTGTGTTGTACACAACAAATGATTTTCGTCGTTTACACTCAATTTCCGGTCTACATACATCTGTTTGACCCTGCAAGCTTTGTTGTTTAAACATTTAGTGGCCATGATGTTTATAACTTAGTCCGCTTTTAGGGTTCGGAAATTGAAAGGCAGACATTTTTCTCATTCCGCTTTGAAATTGCCGAAACTTTTGCGAAATTAATGGACAGACAGAAATTTTTTGTTTCTCTTTTCTTTCTTTTTTGTTGCTGTTGTTTTTTAAGCACAGCTAGTGTGTTTATATGAAGTTGATGTTGATATGAGAATAATAATATGAAGCAACAACATGAAAAAATGCGAAGAATGAAAAATGTATTTAAATGTCCAGTACAGTAGAGGTTTACCGCACACTCTTCCTCTTTAATACCTCGCCTACAAACTTCGTCTCTCTGTCCATCAGTTTCTCAACTATGAAATGGGACTTAGGTGTCCACACCTGCGATAGCATCTTAGATGAGAACGTCAAATTCAATCGCAAAGAGAATTCTGTTACGTGTATACTTAAAATCAGTGTTATCGCAGCCTTCTAATTTTTATGAGAGCGTTCTTATGGGAAATCTTATGGCAATGATCTTATAATAAGAGTTGTCAAAAAACATTTGTACAGAATGTGCACATAGACAAATTTCATATAAGATTATATTATTATATATAAACTCTTGTAATATTAACAAAAATACGTGTACCCCTTGTTAAGTAATAAGATGGACTTAAAGAAATCCGTTTCTCATTCTGCCAACGTTTTCTCAGATACGTTAATCGCAGTTGTACGCATTAGGCAAGGTATTGACTAAAGTTTCATGTTGAAATACCCTAACTGTTATACTGTTTTAAAAATCCCGCAATTTACCTACATTAATTTGCTGAAAGGTTTGTTGTTAACTTTACACCGCGAATTAATAGATTTGTTTTGCCGAAATTTTTCGCACACATTTATTTCTTTAATGAGAATTTAAACATTTTAATACATGTTTTGATATAAAAAATTATTAAAATTTACAATAATTTTGTTTTAAACAAAACACTATATAATTTTGTAAAAGTGTGCTTCGAAAGCATTTGTAATTTTCTAAAAACTTTAGTGCGGCAACAGTCGATTAAAGCATTGAATATGGAAGAGGTTGATGACACTAAGGCAAGTACATCAACGAATGCACAAGAATGCAGTAGAGACAGCGATACTAACAATAGAACTAAGGAGCTGACCAAAAATGAACAAAAGAAACCACCATTCATATGTGGAGTAATTGAGGGCTTTTATGGAAGGCCTTGGACAACGGAGCAAAGAAAAGATTTATTTAGAAAGTAAGTAGAAGACGATATAGTAAGAACATGTCAAATAAAAGAAATGTTTATCAATACAAAAAGATTAAAAAAATGGGGGATGGACTCCTATGTTTATGCCCCAAAAGATGATTATAAACATAGGGCTTATTGGCGTGAGCTATACACTGTAGAAGAGGCCGATCACCTATCAGGTTAGTATTACACTTAGAAATAAATATTTCATAGAGTTATTTTTGTTATTCAAAAGGCTTGATATCGGCTGCTAAGGAGCATGACATAACCTTTTATTACGCACTTTCGCCTGGCTTGGATATGACCTATAGCAGTCAAAAAGAACTACAAACTCTTAAACGGAAGTTAGACCAGGTAAGCCAATTCGGCTGCGAAGCATTCGCATTACTTTTTGACGACATAGAACCGGAATTATCAAAACCCGACAAGGAAGTTTTTCAAACTTTTGGAAACGCTCAAGTGTCTGTTACCAATGAAATATATACTCACCTTGGCAATCCAAGATTTCTCTTCTGCCCCACCCAATATTGCAGTTCACGAGCTGTGCCTTCTGTTCACGATTCGGAATATTTAATTACATTAGGTTCAAAACTTAATCACGAAATTGATATCATGTGGACAGGCAACAAAGTTATATCAAAAATAATTACTTTGGAATCTATACAGGAGATTACAGAAATTCTAAGACGACCACCAGTCATATGGGATAACTTGCATGCCAATGATTACGACCAAAAGCGTGTGTTCTTAGGTCCATATTCGGGTCGTTCACCCGAATTAATACCTCATTTGCGTGGCGTGATGACAAATCCAAATTGCGAATTTCACGCGAACACCATAGCAATTTATACACTAGCCTATTGGTCGAGGTGCAGTTTAGATTCCAAGATTAATAGTAAGTTATTTTTTAATTGATTAAATAGAAAATATTTAAACCCAAAAGCTTTAAAGGTTCGATATCAGCGGATATAAAACTAGAGACGGAAAATGACGACGAAACTGGAGCAGATAATCTACCAATTGAATGTTGTCTGTCTAAAAACATCTATCATCCACGCATGGCTCTTAAGTAAATACTAATAATATTATAATTAGTTATGAATATATATATGTATGCTTATAATGAAATGTTTGTTTTAGAAATGCTATAAGTGAGTGGCTGCCTGAGTTTTTCATAGAGAAGGAAGCCTGGGGGCCAATTACAAAGCCTCAGCCGGCAGTAACAAGTAAGTTAACTACATTTAACTTCTTTGTATCATATTTTTGAATATATTGCTACCTTCTTAGTGGTCATGCCAATAATTCCCATTATACCTTCTATAAACACATGCATGAGTTTGACAACAACTACGACAACATCGACGAATTCTAAGACTGTTACCGTACCGGAAGTTAATACAACGCAATTACAAGCATTGGCCGATGTCTGCAGCACTGTAAACTCTTCATCTGTTAACCCCATATCAAACGCTGTCATGAACTCTTTAGTATCGCCCACAAAAGTTGTAACCAACGAAGATATTCTGAACCCAATATCTACAAGTATTGCATCAAATATTGAACTTCCTAAAAAGATACCCATATCAATTGTCTCGGTTCCAATAATGGCCAGCAAGGAAATATCTGATACTGAAAGTGAAGATATGCGTGACACAGATAATGAAGTTTTGCCTATAAAATCAGTAGATATAATAACAAAGTCAGAAACTCAAACGCTTATAGGCGATAACGATAAGGAAGTATTACCTGAGGCAGGCAGTCAAGAGTCAATTAAATCGGAAAAGAAATTAGAAGATGTAACAATAGAAGAAAAACCTGAAGAAACTGATAACTCTGGTTTGTCCTTAGATGCCATGGTTGATGATAATAACTTGAGCCCTCTTAGCGCAGGAAATGAACCAATGGAATGCAGCAGTAGTGTTACTTCACTTATATCGCCGAAAGAAGATACAGGCAAGGTTTTGGCAAATCCACACGAAGATATTGTTATGGCTGAAACATGTTCTATAAGCGAAGTAAATGTTAGTTCTTTGTACAAATTTATTATTTTTATTTCATAAACGATATATTTCTTAGAACAAAATGCAAGTGGAGAGCTTGGGGTCTTCGCCAATATCAAATGCTGAAATGGCGGAAGTTGAAAAGTGCGTTAGCATTGATTTTTGTTTTATTGAAATCTTATCATTAATCAAAAATTATTTGTTTGCAGAATATCAACTGAATCTAATAAAATAAGTCCGGAGGATCTTTATTTGCTGTGTGATCTCTTTTATTTACCTTTTGAACATGGCACACGTGGCTTAAAATTACTTAACGAGTTTAACTGGCTCAAAGCTAATGCTCACGTGCTGCTAGAGGAAGCAAAGTGTAAAAAGTCGGTCGGCGAAGATGTCATACCGGCAAAACCAGAAGTGGCTGAGTGGATACAAAGAGCGGAATATTTCACCAAATTGTGTCATGGTGTACAAGATTTATTACGCAAAATAGCATTGTGCGACAATAAAGAAATATGCCACGATTTGTTTAGTTACGTTTGGGACATAGCCGGAGCGTTATCGCTGCTAAATGCCTTTGTTAAGTGGTTGCGCTTGGGTCATTTTCCACCAAATTTCTACAGTTATACGCAGGGCACCTATACATGTAAGATGTGATTTTTAAATTTTTTGTTCTGTTAGAAACGATCTTTTTTCTTTAGGGTTTAGTAAAGGATGGAAGGAAGCTTTTATGTCGGGAGATCAAGAACCTTGGGTCTTTCGCGGTGGTCTTATAGCAGATTTACAGCGTCTTATGCCCGTTGATCAAGGCAATGATTTGTTTTTGTATAAACTTCCGGAATTACCAACAACTGATTATCATACGATGCGTCCGTTTGCTTTGCTTGATGAGTTGTCTGTCTGTCAAGTAACTACTGATGCTTTCTTATCATTAATCTCTCCAGTAGTTGACAGTAACGACGCCCAATTAGAAGTGTCTGACAAAATAAGAGATTTAATAGCCGACTATTTAGTTGGGCCCTTTATTACATTGAATCCAGAGTTTTGTATTGTTGCAACAGATAATGCGAACAAAATTGTAGGATATGCTGCGGCTGCTTTGGATTATAATACATTTTCCCGCAATAATGCCATGTGCTGGACGCCGGAGATGAAAGAGAAATATCCGATGGAATTTTTGGAAGAAATTAAAGCATACTCGAAATCCGAAAAACTTACCGATGTACTTAACGCTATGCTAAGAGAGTTTCATAGTGAGGAACTAGCACATCCTCCAGAGGTAATTAACTCTTATCCGGCAGTCATTACATCGTCTGTGTTATCGAACTTGCAAACACCAGACTATGGTGTGGGTAAACGATTGATAACAGTATTGTTGGCCACTTTACGTGCAAATGGTTGCTTTGGTGTTCATGTGCGCTTATCAGCTAGAGACTGTAGCCTACCCCTGGTGCAATATTATATGAAACTAGGCTTTGGAGAAATATATCGCGACGATGTAAACAATCTCATTTATTTTGGAAGACGTTTTTAGCATATACAGTGCATTAGTTTGCCTACTCGTAAATTATGAGTAGTTTATAACGCTCAAAAGGATACAAATTGGTTAATTAGCTGATCTTAAAACTATTCGTAAATCTCTTGTTTTGAAGAAAACCCATTGATTGATTCTGTATAACTAGCAAGCTAATTTATCATTTACATATTGGAGCTTTTTTTTATTCTATAATTATTCGGTTGTCTGGTGTATTTTTTGCAAGTAGAGATGTAAAACGAAAAGTTTCTTATTTTGAACAGTGTATTATTCATTGAAAAGCTAACTTTTTAACACTAGTATTTATATAATTTTACTTTAGACAGTGTTATTCCTAGTTGGACACAAACTTTTTTTACATTTTATATTTATAAAAGAAATATTTTCAAATTTAATACGTTTTTTGCAGTCTTTTGTCGGCCACAAATAAAAATGCATTTAAATTTTTTTTATTTTTTAAAAAAATAAAGAATAAAATCTACCTATAACAAATTTTTTATTTTCTTTTTTTCTAACTACATATGAGCTGTTTTCTTTTTTTGAACAATTTTACTGAGATCATAGAACCAAACTGTGTTAACACCTTCATCAATAGTTTTTAAAGGTTCCAAGTTAGGCAGTGGAAATCGGCATGCAATAACTTTGGAATTTGGAGCTTCAGCCATGAGCTTTGTTTCCAAGTCTTTCATCTGCAAAGAAAAAAAAGAACGAAAATGTGATTTGATATGCCAAGACACTGCGAGAAAGAAGTCAAGAATTTCAGTATCGTTTTAATGAAAAACAACAAATTATTTTTGTGCAAGTTGTAGAAGCAACTATTTATTGAATAGGATTGCACAGAACATATACCCACCATTTGTTCAACTCCGAATATAACAACATAATCGTAGGCCTTTAAATCAAATTTCCATAAATCTCTGCAAAAAAATTTTGTCTTCGCTCCAAGTCCTTTTCTTAAAGCTGAAATGCGAGACCACCAAACGAGCCATGGGTTTAACTCAACACCATCAGATAGAAGGCCCTGTTTCGCCGAAGCTGCGATTATGAATAACCAAATTATTACATAAGAATTTAGCAGTTTTGCTCAGCTAACTTTTTGCAACAAACCCAAGACAATTCTTCCGTCACCAGATCCGATATCCAGTAAACGTTTTGAACTACTATGTGGTAAAAACTGGAGCACATTGTTGACTTGCTCAGTCGTGGCAGGAACGTAGGGAAGACATACTCGGCGAAAAGCTGGAGCAACAAAAGAGAAACATACTACTGACAAACCAATGCCCACACCTCCGGTTAAAAAAATCAGGAATTTGGCAGATTTCGACACACTTTTGGGTTGACCTTGTTCTGTTTGATCTCTAATGGAAAAATCCATTTTTTCATGCTTCTCTTCAAGTAAATTGCAAATCAAAATTTTAGTCCTAATTAGAGATGGTCATATTTTCGATAATTGATCAATTAAGTCAAAGTTGGCAGCTTCGTAGAAATTCAACGAACGAAAATATAAACAGCGTTGCTGAATTTGAAGTTAGTAGTATTTTTAATAAAGTAAACGATTTAAAAGCGATATTATGATATTAATAAATTATTTTGAACACCCAATTTTCACGATGATTTTTGCATGTCCTTCGTGTTTGTAGGCAAATTTTATAGAAAAGAAAGAGGGGTAGACAAAAATAAACACGAACTCTGTTTTTCGTGTGTTTTTTTCATAATATCTTATTGTTATCATTTGCAATTATCATTATTTTTTTTATTTGTATTTTTATTATTAAATTATTAAAATTCGTCCGGCAAGGTGACTACATCGATACTAATTAAAGGATTAAATGAAACAAACGATATTAGTATGCAGCAACAATTAAAAAAAGACATGTCTTAAAACTCATGATGAAAATGTAATATGATTTTGGTAGCAGATTTAAAAGAAAATAAAAAACAAACATGTCTTTGAAAGTCGTCGTGAAATTTGTGTGAAAGTGATAAAACTATCTTTTATCTTGTTACAAATGTTTAATTAAATTAATATGTTGGCTTTTGTTTCTTAATGATATGTTCACAAAATTATATATAGTCATAACCTGAAACCATACACTTTAAAACGAGGAATCCCAGAATCAGTGTAGTTGGGAAAATTTTTATTATTCAGATTGTTACGATGAAATATGTTGCGAGTTTTCATTATAACATAATGAACCCAAATGAGACCCAAGTGTGATTGCGATCTGTTAAACCTTTTATTATAAGACTCTCATTCATTGAAATTTTGTCTAATTTATATAGTTATGTTGTTCTTAAATTATTTTATTTATTTATTCATTATTCAAATTAATCGCTTAATATATCAATCAAAGCTTACCACATATTTGAATAACTTGAAAAAAATGATTTGAATACTTATTTTTGCAACTATTCACAAGTGTGTTGAATTAATTTCGTATTCTTATCTTTTCCAAAAAAGTGAAAAAACGTCATGCAAAGAGGGACGACGAACAAAAGTAGAAGAAAATAAAACATAATTTTCTACAAATAATTACAATTACAAAGTTAAAATTAGTGACGCTAGACGCCATTTTAATATTAATTACATTAATTAAGTCGTTGTGAATAAAACTGTTGCAAAAAAGAGGTGGAAAAAATGACGACGCGAGACAGCGACACATCACTGTGGCTGCATAATAAGCTCGGGACATCAAATGATTCGTGGATAAGTGGTTCAATATGTTCCCAGTTGAACAAGGAAGTGTTGCGCAACATAAAGGAATGTTTTCCTGATCTTCAGACTCAAGTGAAATTAAAATTATTATTAAGTTTTTTCCATATTCCTCGTCGTCTTGTGGAAGAGGTAAAAAATTTTTAATGTTGGTGAAATAGTGAAAAAATCAAGTTTCGGTTTCAACACTCTCACACAACATACACACACACTCTCCCATAAACCAAATTTACCAACACCACAATGAAATTACAACAACAAAACATAAGATGTTGGTAAAATAAAAAATACAAAAGAAAATTAAGAAAAGCAAATGCAAAATGTGTGTGGTGTAAATAATATAAATAAAAGTGCCAGTGCTTAAACAAAATTTGTATTGTTTGTTTTTCATTCTGTGATGAAAAGGGATCTGAATTGGATATTATGTGCTCAACAATAAACACATAAGAATATCGTCTTATTGGTATTATCTGAACAAGAAAGTGTATGTAATGTAACATCAAAAGTGATTGATTTGATTATTGGATCGTTTGCTGACGAATAAGCCAGTGTTGTATTTTCCCGCCATTAAATTTGGTTTTATGGGGATGTATATATAGTACTTGCTCTACCACCCACATTTAATCATTATTATTGTTTATATAAATTATTTGTTTTGTTTGTTTATACCTATAATCCTTAAAACATTTTTAATTTTTCCGCAGTGGAAAACCGAATTAGAAGAAGTCATCGAAGTTGCCGGTCTAGATTCCGAATTATGGGTTTCTATGTTAGCAGAGAGTATGAAAACATTTCCTGCGACCAGCTCGCTCAATACAGAGATCTCGGATTATGAGGACACCCGTCCTATTTTCACCGAAATGGTTAACGACTTAAGGAAGCTAGTGTCAAAGCACAGTGATTTAGGCATGCTGCCCTTGGAATGTCAATATCTCAATAAAAGTGCTTTGATATCAGTGGTGAGTTGAGTACTGTATTTAACAAATAAATGAGTACATTCATAAATATGCGTGCATGTGTATGAATGCATTTTGTAAATAAGCTTAAGCTTAAAACTTAATTATATTTCAAATGCTATATATGATATTTATATTCATGTGCATCAAAAATTATTTCTAACTCTTGCTTTTAGGTGGGTCAACAACCAAATACTGTTAAGCATTTCACTATTAAACGCAAACCAAAAAGTACTACTTTGCGTACTGAACTTCTTCACAAATCCGCTGATGCTCAATCCTCATTAAAGAAGGCTTCAGCCCCAACTATACCATTAAGGTCTCGTGGCATGCCTCGTAAAATGACAGATACTACTCCCCTTAAAGGCATACCATCACGAGTGCCAACTTCCGGGTTTCGTAGTCCTAGTATTAATGCTGCAAATACGCAGCGACCAAATTTAAGTCGTACTCCAGCTGGTCGCAAAGACGGTGGCATAAAATTGATTGAATTGTCTGAGCAACCACTGGGTTATGCGGCCGCTAAAAAACGCAAACGCGAGCAACAGCTTGAAGAACAGGCTAGAAAACAGGAACAGAAAGCAGCTGCAGCAGCTGCTGCAGCATCAGCTGTAGGAAATAATTCACCGGCAAACAATAATTCTCATGGCGGCAAAGAAGCAAATGCATCAACGACGACATCAACCACAAACAACAGTTTTGACATTAAACCGGAAACTAATGCTCTAAATCAAAATCTTAATAGCAATGCTGATGAAGGTCCGACAGCCGATTCTAAGGAAGACATAAAACCAATTATTAACCCAACTTTAGTAACAATAAAGGATGATGAGAAACCAACAATAACTCCAGAATATGCGCCACCGTCATTAAGTTATACGCAAAATACGTCAGGCATATTGGAAACCGTAACTAACACGCAGCTGGAAGATACAAAACCAAGTGCACAGACGTTAATAAAGACAATGATGTCAAACCAATCACCTGAAAAATCCGTTTCGCAGACGCAACAAGTTCATCAACAGCAGAAACAACATCTGTCGGTTAACAGCAACAATAATAATTTAAATCATGTTAGCAAGCGTATTAAGCAAGAAATCAAAATTGAGAGTGAAGAGATATTGGTACCTCCTAACATTAAAGTTGAAAAGATAGAACCACCAACTTTAATTCAAAAAACGCCAACACAAACATTTGGTCAGCGCATGCAACAACAGCAACAACAACAAATACAACAGCAAACACAGCAAGCACCCCAACAAAGTCAGCAAAGAGTTATTATACAACAACAAGCTTTGCCGACGTTGCATCAGATACAAACGCCAACCTCTCAGCAGCAGCAACAACAACCAACGCAGCATGTTATTATACGTACGTCGCCTCAACAACAAAAACAAACATTGACTGTTCGTCAACAGAATACACCAACAACACCAATAAAAATGGAAAAGTTAGAAATCAAACCTCTGGTACGTACCACAACACAACCGGGTACCATAATAACACAACAACAGCCAATGCGTCCTGCCACAAACTCTACCACTACAAATCCTTTGGCCAATTTACCAAATAATATTTCGGTAAAAATAACTTCGACCAAAACTGGAAAAGTCACACAAACACAATCACAACAATCGCAACAACAGCAGCCTATTTTGATTAACAGTTCTACTCCAGTCATACTGGCCTCAACACCATCTCAAACGGCAGCACTTAGGCAGAAACAATTGGCATCGGCCACGGCTTCAACACAAAATGCCACTCCACAAACTGCCCAAGCTATTAAGTCAATGCCATTGAGTCAACTAAAAAATGCAACCAACAGTGGTCCCGTAATCATTTCACAAACTATCATACAGCCAGCGAAAAGGGCACAGCAGCAGCAGCAGCAACAGCAACACCAACAGCTACAACATTCATCAAACCAACAACAAAAAACGCAAATTATACAAACCCAGCAACAGAAACCAGCCACAACAACGCAATATATATTAACACAGCAACAACAACCACAACAGCAACAATCGCTACCGACATTAACAACATTTACACCAAATCGTCAACATCAAACCTCGTATCAAACAACCTCATCAACAGCCCAAACGCCAACATCTACGAAAATATTATTAAAAACTTCTCCCAGCTCTTCGGTAGTCATCCGCCAGCAACATCCTCAACAGCAGACAATTAGTATGGGCAGTGGAAATCCACCACCACTAATAGCTTCATCTCCATCAACCACTACAACACAACCAACGCTCTTAAATATTCAAAATGTTCAGTTGCCGAATAGACCAGTTACCATACAACCGGCATCTCAAGCTGCACAACAGCAGCATATACAAGCGCAATTACAACAGCAGCAACAGCAACATACTTTGGTCTCTAATAACACAGCCACGCAACAGCCAAAACTCACACAAGTTCTCATGCAGCCTGGTTCGGCAAACGCCACCTCAGTTTCTGCACAATCTGCTGCTGCCGGTGGCAATGCGAATGTCAAAAACAAAACCATAATTTTAACACAGAAAGGCGTAATTTTGCGTAATATTGGCGGAGATATGTACCAACAGATTCCCATTAGCAATGTAAGCGGTTTGCAATCACTTGGCACTGGTGCCACTACACTTATGACAACTGCGGCTGGCCCGCCTGGACTTGTTAAAACGACAACTGCAACCACAATGCAGCAACATGCCACTCCGACAATAACATTGCAACAACAGCAGGTTGCACAATCCCCTAAACAGTTGACCACCATAATACCGCAACAACAGCATTTGATTGTGCAGCAACAACCACAGGCCACTACCAGTATAATTACAAATGTGAGTGCATTGGCATAATTTAAAATATCTTGAAACTTACTATACTAATACTTCTATTTATTTTTAGCAACCTTCACAGCAAACCATAATACGGCCGGTAATGACAAATGTACAAAGTGGTCTGACTACGCTACCAACTGGCCTAACATTAATTCAGAGGCCTGGACAGCAGCCACAATTAGTACAAGTCCAAACAACGCCGGTACAACAGCAGCAACAGCAAACTCAAATACAACGTACTATTGTAACGCAACCAGCCATGCAACAGCAGACACAGTTGCGTCCACAACAAATTGTGCTGCAACAAAAACCGGCAACACAACAACGGTTAATAACAACAACCGGTGGCATGACTACATCAGGTACGCAACAAATTCAGCTGCAGCGTACCCATATCATACAAATGCCCCAACAACAACTGCAGCAACAGCAGCCGCAGCATACACAAGCTGCGCCCCAACGTAAAGGATTGTCATTATCGGTGAGAAGCGTTAAGATTTTTGATTTTGTTTATTCACATTTCTGCAGAAATAAATTTATTATTCATTCTTGATATTTTCTTTTAGAATGAACACGTTCACAAAGCCCACGAGATGTTCCGCAAAGCAAATAAAGTTTCTCGTCCCGATAAAGCTTTGATTCTCGGCTTTATGGCTGGTTTGCGCGAAAATCCCAGGCCGAACTCAGATAATGTGATTGTCATAAAATTGGGTGAAACCGAGGTAAGTGCGTGTAACTGAACAAATAATTGATTTTCGAAGAATTAAGTTTATTGAACGTTTTGGGACTTTCCGCATTTTAAAAAAATTTAGGGCTTTTCATATAAAATTTCTTGACAAGTCGCTTGCTTGTTGTGAGGAAACATCAAATAAATACTTTAATGTATTAACGAAAATGAACTCATAACTTATTCGAGCGTGGACGAATTAGCTTTAAAGTGCAGTTTACACAACACGAATTAGTATCGCGTTTAAAAAATTTGTTTGAGATGAACTCAAAAAATTAAAATAATTTTCATATAAATTTTTTTGAGGTGTGGGATGTTAAAAAAAAAAAAAATTAAATGACGATAGCACACAAGAATGACAGAGTGCTAAGAATCTTGGTGAGAAGAGAGTGTAGGAAAATTAGGCTGAAGAGGCTTGTGGTGACATACATCGTATATGAATGTATTTGATGTGATATAGTTTGAAGCCCGGTTGGAAATGCAATCTTAGTGACGCTGTCTTTGGAGTTTTGTTTTTCTGGGACCAGTACTCAGAGGATGATTCCAACATGCAGTGCACTGTACTGGAACTAGGATAATAGGTTTTGGAGAGGGGGAAAGAGGGACTAATGTTTGGGAACATTTGACTTGAACTTTCTAACGTTATAACAGACAGGAAACACGTTTGTAGGCAACTTATTCCACAGGGAACGCGTAAGCATGAAAAACGAATTCTCTTTGTAATGCGTAGTACGATTTCCCGGGCAATCGACTACAAATGAATGAGCTCTGGACGATGCGCGTGTGTTACGTATAAATGTGCTAGTTTCGGGAACAAGATCCCTAATCACGTCGGAGCAAAATCCATTGTAGTAACGATAGAATATAGTAACGCATCCTACACTGCGTCGGTGCGCCAGTGAGCCAATAGAGTTGGATCCCCTTCTGTCACCGATAAGCTTCTTCGCCCTTTCCTGCACACGGTCGAGTAACCCCGGCACCGGCCCAAACATGAGAGTTGTATTCCATTTTCGGTCGGATGTAGGTGTATAAATAGTAAGGAGATCGGATGGAGTGAAGTACATCTTACACCGTTTCAAAAACCCGAGACACTTAATGCTTCTTTATAGGCATGAAAAATGTGATCATTCCAGCGAACATCACGCTGTATTTTCATTCCCAGAACATCAAGAGTATCCGATTCTTCAATATTTATGGCATCCATGAGTACAGACAAAGCCAGCATTCGCGGTCATTTGCTTGTGTGTTAAACAGCATTGGGTCTTACGAGCGTTAAAGGGGATCCTGTTTTTGCGACCCCATTCAAAGACTAATAGAAGATCACTATTCAGTGAATTATTCATATTTAGCCTTGGCAACGATCTCTGATAGGCTGGTCCCATAACTAAAAGTGTGCGAGTGGCAACTGCTACTGTCATCCGCGAAAGAGTGGATAGGGTTGGAAGTTTGATAGAGAAGGTCGTTGAGGAAAATAAGAAATATGGTAGGAGAAAAAACGGTGTCATATGAACAGGAAATGTTTTTGGAGGGTATAGTGTTTCCTTTTGCGTTGGGTAGTACTCTGATGTGCTTTTGATTCCGTTTTGGATGAAATCCCCTCTAGTCTCTACAGTCGTTACAGAAAACAGTTTATTTTGATTAAAACAGAAAATGTTTTGTTTTCTTGACACTTTGTGAACGATGTAATATGAAGAGATAAATATGTGTGAATGTTTAATAGTTGTAAATATATATATTGTTACGTTTTTCCAGATTCTTACATTGTAAATGTAATAAATATATTTACACAGTTCCTAAATACCTCACAACCAGGGCTGCCAGACAAATTATGAAAAAAAATTGTCAACATCCCGATAATTTTTGAAAATATCGTCATTTTAGTTTTGAAATATCGTCAAAAAAAATCGGACATATTAAACTACCAAATTTTTAGTATATTTAAAGTTTTATTTAAAAATATATGTATACTCGTAACGAGATTTTTAATACAAGCTTATGGTATCACTGCATGTATGTACTTTCGCAAAAAAGATAAAAATTTCTTTAAAAATTCAGTTTTGAAATTAATTACGCTTATATACATTCATTACGTATGTATGATATTAAAAACAAATACACTTTCATACATGGAATTTTCCAAACATTTTAGGAACAAACGTGTGAATTGAATAATTTCAATAATTGCATTGTCAAAAAAGTTTGAAGGATTTAATTTCAATTAGTTTTTATAATAAATAATTATCTAAAGTTTCGTATTGTTTCATATTTTAACTAACTTTGCTGAGTATTATGTCCACGTTGCAGAAGAATAGAGCAAATTCACTAGATTTTGGCATTATTTTGAATATATTTGAAACGCTAGAATTTCAATTTCAATATTTTTCAAAAACTAAATAATTATTTATTTATTTAGTAACTATACAGTTGCAAAGTAAATTTGCAAAGTATAGGATGCACAGCATGGGCGGGGTGACAAAGACCATAATGCCCAAGATGGTATTAACAGTACTTTTGTAGCGTAGCTGTGACTAACTATAACGACCTATGCCTTCACATAGGAAGTTTCCACGTGGTTAACAATGAATAACCTCTAAAAAACTGTAAACCAATACAGTTAGTTGAGGCAAACCGTTAACCAGTGCGAGCGAGACGCAAAACTCTCGAAGACCGAACAACAAACACAAGCCTGACCGCACTTAAGAAATAATTACGATGACGCGAGAGCTGTTCTTCAGCCCAGAGCTGCTTTACGACTGACAAAAAACTGAATAAATTTGTTTATTATTTTAAAAAAATTTAAATTAACTCTTGATACTCGGAATGCTGATACTGTTTTTCATATTTATTTATAAAATGAGAAAATTTCAAACGAATTTCTAAAGGAATTGCTGTTTTGGTTGACAATATTATTAGGAGGGTTTTTCAAAATCAAATATCTCCGAAATCACACAACTCAATGTATAAATTTTACACAAGTTATATTATTAAGTTTGTTGTTACCTTTTTACACAGCTCTAGATATCACTTATATTTTTATATTTTTGTCGCCAATTACTTTTGTCATAAGCAAATATTGTTACACAAATAATATGCCTGTTTTTTATATAGTTGTCTAGTTGGTTTTTTTTATTTATTTTTTTTTTATCTGGGACCAGTACTCAGGGGATGACCCCTACATATGCAGCGCATTTTACTGGGACTAGGAAAATAGGTTATGATGAGGAGGAAAAAGGGAGTAGTGTTCGTGAAATGTTAACGATAACAACACGAAAGACTGAAACAAACGCTATTGCAGCATATAAAATGTTGGAATTAAATTAGTTAAAACTGATCAGTGCCCAGTGTGTATACCTTCGACACTGCTCAGATTAGCAAAATTTCGTCAAACAGCTTCCACACTACGAGGTAATGAAATGCATTAAAAAGAAATTAATATTGAACATATAAAGAAAACACGGACAACAGTGAAAAAAAAAAAAAAAAGAAACACGTGTACACATATTGCTACCTCTTCCGATGCACTTTGATTTTATGCGAAATTAGTAATAAACATACATATATGTAGAAAATACCAACAACGGTAAAAAAAGAGAAAAATAAACACGTGTACACAACTTGCTACCTATTACGGTGCAATTTGGTTTCATACGACTTTAATTAATGAACATACATACACATATTGGAAGTACGGACAGCAGTAACAAAAGACGTGTGCACCTGATGAGAGACAAAATACTACCCATTTTTTTACTTATAAAGATATACTTTTTGTCGAATAGCAAAAATTTTACTAAATTTGGGCATGGAAATTGTCAAATCTGGCAGCTATGCTCACAACTTTATTTACACTTAATACCACTATGTACTAATTCATTAGACTTGCTTACTTTTCTGACTTGTGACTGGCTTGCACAATGCTTAAAACTAAAATCTACCTCTGCCGAACAGCTGCCTACTATTTATACTTCTTTATTACCTCCTAATTGTTCAGGATAATTCCAGACTCAAATGTACAATGTATAAGTGCGCACACATGCTTGCGAAACAATAAAAACGCCACAACTTTTTTAGTTTTACTTGATATATGTATAAATATTATTTTTATATCTTTAGATGTACATTCTGAAGTTTTTGATTTCTAAAACTGTTATTTTGGCCATGAAGGTTTTATGCTACGGTAAATAAAAAACAAATAAATTATTGGTTGAGGTAAAAATTGTCGTTCTTTATTTGAAGCAAATAGAGAACAAATAATAAATTAAATAGAAAAAATTGAAAAATTAGCAGAAAAAAAAATTAAAAAACAAGTACAGGGTGGCCCAGAAAGACCGAAGTGGTGTGAATTGCTTATAACTTTTTATTTAAGAGATATTTTTTTAATTTTTTTTTTTTTAAATACATTAAATTTATGGGGAATATTTTTGGATTAGTTATTAAAAATGATATCCCGCAAGTGGTGGCCATATTCTGCTTCGCACAAATGTGTTCTTTCCAACACATTTCCCATGACCTTTCGCAAAACTTCCGGTGGTATGTTGTTAATTTCTTCTCGAATATTGGTTTTTAACTCCTCAATAGTCCTAGGCTTATTAACATAAACTTTTCCTTTTAAATAGCCCCAAAGAAAACAGTCTGGAGCGGTTAAATCCGGGGAACGCGGAGGCCAATTAAAATTGCTGTTACGAGAAATTATTCTTTCACCAAAGATGTCGCGTAAAAGAGTCATTGTGGCCCTTTTTTTGTATGGAAACAATCCTATGGTGTGCAAAATTCGCTGCAGCGACGTCCTTGAGAGGCCCAGTTGTGACGAACGTCTCCTGGTTGATGTTTCTGGATCCTCCCGAATACTCTCCTGTACCACTTGAATATTGTCAGCCGTGTGGACAGTTCGGTGTCTGCCGGGACCAGGAAGGTTCCTTACTGCTCCTTGTTCTCGAAAATTTGCAACCAGACGGTTTATTGTTGACTGAGAGGGTGCAACCCGCACATTAAATTGACGACGGTATGCACGCTGAGTCAACACAATGGACCGTTGATTTGAAAAGTAAATTTCAACAATTTGGGCACGTTGTTCAATTGTGTATTGCTCCATTATAAATTATCCAAGTCTTCTTTACAAAATACTGAAAAGAAAAGAAAAAAAAAATTATAATAAAAAAGTTATAAGGAATTCACACCACTTCGGTCTTTCTGGGCCACCCAGTATGTACATACATATGTATGTGTTAATTGCATTTCGAATAATGCATTTCGAATAAATTGCATTTCGAACGATTCTGTTGAAATCTTCTAATATTAATATAATAATATTTTATTATTATATTATTTTATTTCAGGAAAAAGTGCAACAAGAAGATGGTCAAACTGTGTTGTGTATAGTTGAGTCTAATATACGTTTGGATTACAACACGGGCGAATGGAAAACATTCCAAAATTATAAACGACCTGATCAGAGTAATCAAAGTTCTGGCGATAGTGGTGGTGGAGGTGCTGGTAATGTTATGCAAACACAAAATTCCGTGGTCATATAATGAATAAGGCCCGCTGCCACAACGGGCCCTTCAACATCAAAAAGATCTTTAAAGAAATGAAAACAATAATTACTAAAAATAAATATTTTATATTGAACACAACACTCATCATAGGGAAAGCTTAATAAAAAGCGCTTAATACACTTATCTCATTAAACGCTGAAAAATGTTCAACACCATTATGCAACATATATATACACACACACACACACACTCATTACCAGCCAACTTCTTTACAACTTTTTCGCAGGAAGTTACTCGAACAACATCAGCGAACCTCTACTCATTGTAATCACCATCATCATCATTATTAATCTCATTAGAATACTACATAATTAAACATCATTACTGATAGAAACAACAAATGACAATTTGGCCCCTCATCATTTAGAAAAATTAAAAAAAAAGCAGTCCACCTGCTAACAGCTTTAACTAACATCATCATAATTACCAATGGAGTTTTTATGAATTTCTTTCGGTAAGTAATTCTTTCATAATTTCTTATTTTGATTTTCGAACTTCCTTGTATTATTCATATCCTATGTTCATATATGTTCTATGTAACATCAGCATCCAATTATCATTACTTTGCCTTTGTACCATTTAATTAAGGAAATGCTTAAATGAATAAGTTGAACTTTTTTAGGTGTTTTAAATTCAAATATATGTTGAAATATATTTTGGAAATAAATAGAAATTATATGAAATATAACAAAAATTTAAAATTTTTCCGATCTTGAATTTCTTTTGCAATTTTAAATGTAATTCAAATTTCTCTTTATATAAAAATTAATGAAAGGAAAATATAATAATTATAATGTAAAACGTTTATTAATAATTTAGCTGTACAAAAGAAAATATTTAACAAAAAAAGAAACAAAAAAATAAAAAAAATAAACCCTGGTAGTTTATTCGTAATGCTTAGATTTATATAAATATTAAAAATTCTACATATAAATTAATTAATAAGAAATCAAAATATACAGAATACATTTAACCCTAAATCTATTTAATGTCCTTTCCTTCACAGACATTCTGTTTAAATTTTTACCCAACACTCGTATTAGTCTTTTTTGTTTTATTTAACGTGGTGTTTATAAGACACGAATGAGTGATACGTCTAGAAAACTTGTATGAAATACAATCAAAATATGGAGTATATATCATACACATTTTGAAGACAAATCACTCATTCATTCGTGTGCCTTAAACAGCACGTAATTCTCATTTTAGTTTTTTTTTTGGCTCACCTTAATTTATTTAAATTTTATTTAAAATCTTAAATTCTTTTTTGCAATATACATATTATATACTTACATACATATTTCAAAAACTTTAGCATATATATCAGTCTCTTTTTTTCAAAACAGAGAAAAAAAACCCTGATAAATCGGGTTTTTAATGAGTTTTTTTTTTTTTTTTTGGTAAAAAAATCTAAATCATGAAAAATTAAAACAAGAAAGAAACCAAGAGAGAGAGTATAAAATAACACGATACATTAATAAAATTATGTTATAATATAAAATCCATTATAATTTGGCTTACATGTTAAAAAAATATTAAAAAGCGACAATTGATTTTATTTCATGGCTTAATGTGATGCTTCCACAACACAAACAAGAGATTTGTCAAGAAATTTTGTATGTAAAACACTACATTTTTTGAGTGATTTCTACATAATTTTTTTTGGAAAAGTCACTTGCTTCTGTTATGGAAACAAAACATAAGTGTTAGAAATTTATTTTCGTTCTCAATAAATAAACATAAAACTAAACAAAAGGTAAGCAACTGGTGTTAAAATTCCATAAAACTGTACAAGAAACTAGAGGATGTGAAAACGTCTTTAGTTAAGTATGTCTCTCCTTACCTCTGACAAAGATTTATCTCGACGATAAAAAGATTTATTTTTGGTATGGAAATGAAAAGTATTTCATTATAAAAATTATAGGTATTTAAAAATTAAAAGGCGAATAAAAATTTGTTTTTTGCTATTTTAAAATAACACTAACGATCCTGTATTTCGGATAGACCACATGGTTTTGAGAAACATTTTTAGAGCTGGTGCAAATTTAGGGCGCTTCCAAAATACAGATTTAATGGCCCTATAAAGATGAGTTAAGTAAGCAAACAGCAGGTTATTCATATATCGCAAAAGTCGCAAAAGAGCGCTTTATGTAGTCGCAAATGTTTCAAGCGTATACAAATTTGAAAACAAAAAATAGGTTAACTTACAGGCCTAAACGATATTGCCATACATCAAATGAACAAAAGTAAAACTAGTGGAAAAATTATTCAGTTTCTTCTTAACGACAACGGGTATCGAGAACAATCGATATGTAAGATGTAGGTGGAACATAAAAATCAAATGAAATTTTATTTAAGTTTCAAAAAGAAAATTTACAACAGACTTGCACAGGCGGTATCGTGATGCATTATATGAAAGACCTGAGTGAGTGAATCTACCAAGGGAGGATACCTATCTACTCCAAGTGCAATGAAAAATGTCGATCCAAAACAGGTTTGTTCCCCCAATTTAAGTTATATCAATTTATCACTGCAAGTTATGCCGATAATTCTTATTATTGAGTTACAGAGAAAATAAAATCTATATAATCTTTGTCTGAAGAAGTAATTTTTTCCCAATACATATTTTTGCTGATTCAACAAAAGCTTTCTTTTCTTATAATCTTATAGCAGTTTATTAGAATTTTCATAAAATTGCCATAATATTGCTTGATGTAGTATACCCCCAAGAATAATAGAATACACGATTACGCAGGTTGCTGAAATGACGTCACGAAATAGTCTGTCATTTTAAAGTTTTAGAAACTTAACACAATTTCTTATTTTTCTCCTTAAATAACATTTTAATTCCGTTTTTAACTATTACTTACAGCCAGTTCGCCGATATCGAAAGAAAATGTA
The DNA here is from genome assembly GCA_914767995.1 of Thecocarcelia acutangulata. NCBI lineage: Eukaryota > Metazoa > Arthropoda > Insecta > Diptera > Tachinidae > Thecocarcelia > Thecocarcelia acutangulata. The sequence goes on along the minus strand of OU612094.1, from coordinate 184,425,762 downwards.
TGCGAAAGAAATGTAGTCACTCACATTCTAATCAATTTGGCTCTTTGTATATCACTATTATTCGTTGGCATGTATTTAAGTATTTTAATTGAATTTTGACACATCGTTCGCATTGAATAAACCAACCCAACCCACCCCAATTTTCTTTCGCCTAGAGGCGAACAGGCTGTTATTTTTTAACAAGCTGAAAAAACGAATGGCCTTATTCATAAAAAATATTTTAGGTTAATTTGTCAAATAAGTGTTTAATAAACATACAATATTTTTTATGAATACGGCTGTAAATATTGTAAAAGTACGAGGTCTGATAAAAAATACCGATATTTTCAAATTTCGTGAGTTACGTATGTTCGATTTTCGCATGTTGGATTGTCAATTTGTTTTTGACAGATAAAAATGTTAATCGTGTTTTGGTGTGCTCTTCGATTCGACTATTCGAACAAATGGATCAAAGAAACAGTGTTTTTGCAAATCACTTTTTGTCAAAGTGATTTCAAATCACGCAAAAGGTGTTCTGCACACAGAAAATATTCAAATCACGTGATTTTAAACCGGTTAGCCAAATGGTTGGCTTTTTGATATCACTTGGTTATTTTCTCTGTGTTTTTCAATACAAATTTAATAAAACTATTTTTATGTATTTAAAATGATGTGTTGTTTGTTGATTTTTGTAATAAAATTAAGTTTTATTCACAGAGAAACATAAATATTAATAAAATTATTGACCTGCTTGTTTTTTGAGAAATTGTTTTGCTTTGTTTACCAATAGTAGTGATTTACATTTTCTCTTTAGCAGTCAGCTGGTTTATTTTTTTACTTAATATTCACTTTTTATTGTAGTTAAGAATATACAACTATAAATAAACAAAACAAAAATGTAAAAATAGCTTTTTTTCGTGCTTTCGACAAATTAAAAGCACGTCGAAAACCGCAAAATTACGTGATTTGCAGAACAGAATAGGTCTGGTTGACTGTGGCGTTTGGCAAGTCTACTATGAGCAGAACACATGTTCAATTGTGGTATAACCGGTTTAAAGAAGGCCGAGAAGATGTCAGTGACGATGTTCGTCCTGGTCGCCCGAGCACATCAACAACCAATGAAAACAAGAAAAATCAAGAAAATGCTTTTCGATAATCGTCGAATCACTATCAGAGAGGTTGCTGATGATGTTGTCATATCGTTTGGCTCATGCCAAGCAATTTTTATGGCTGGTTTAGGCTTGAAACGTGCCGCAGCAAAGATTATTTCAAAATTGCTAAATTTTGAGCAAAAACAACGTTAAATGGACATCGCTCAGAAGCTGTTACACATCGTCAACGACGATATAGATTTTCTGAAAAAAGTCAGGACTAGTAACGTATGGCTATGACATTGAAACAAAGCCCAATCATTCCAATGGAAGCGTCCAGAAGAGCCAATACAGAAAAAAGCACGTCAAGTTCGGTCAAATGTGAAGGTTTTGCTCACTATTTTCTTCGACTGCAATGGCGTGGTGCATCATGAATTCTTGCCACAAGGTCGTACCTTCAATAAGGAATACTACCTAGAATTTTTGCGCCGTTTGCGCGAATCAATTCGTCAGAAACGCACAGAATTGTGGAAAAAATATGGATTTTGCACCATGATAACGCAGCAGCTCATACATCGAGGCTGTGTGTGCATTTTTGGCCAAAAACCAAACCGTTATCATGCGTCAACAACGGTATTCACCGGACTTGTCCCTCGCTGACTTTTTCCTCTTCCCAAAACAGAACACACCGATGAAAGGAAAGCGTTTTGCTACGATTGAGTAGATAAAAGAAAAACCGAAACAAGAGCTGTTGGCGATACCAAAAAGTGCGTTTCAGAAGTGTTTCGAGGATAGGAAAAAACGCTGCCATAAGAGTATTATATCTGAGGAGGATTACTTTGAAGGGCACAAGATAATTATTGATGAATAAATAAATATGTTATGAAAAAATTGATCAGACCTCGTAAGGTTTCAATTCTTTCATTATAAATATATATATTTCCAACTTTGAATGCCGAAGTAAACAAAAACTTTTTTGAATTAGGTTTTTATCTCTTTAATTTTTTCTTTTAATTTTTTTTTGGGAGAACGGAATTTTGTTAAGCTAAAAACTCTAAGGTGGTCACACTGAAGCATACTTTTATATAAGTGAATTTATGTTGTCATGCAGTCGTATGTGTTATTGGCTTAAGTGACAGCCAGATATATGTATTTTTGACATATTTCTGGTATGAAAAAATTAATTTTTTATTCATATGCAAACAGGGTGTCTCAGAACTCAAATGTTTTTTCATTGTCGAAAGCTAAAAAAAATTTGTTTTAATTAAAGATTTTTAAAAATAATACATATTAATCAATTAAGCAACTCTGAATGATCAAAAGAATATTATTTTAGCGAGGAAAAAATTATATTTTGTGTAACAAGTATAGTGCCAGTTTACACACATCAAGTTTGACTCGTCAAGTCTTAACTTAATAATGGGGAAAAGAAAATGGAAAAGGGTGCAGACTTGACGGTACCGTCAAGTTTAAAATGAAATGCCAAAACCAAAATATGAAAACTTAAAGGCAAAATAACTTGACGACATAAAGCTTTTGTGTGTGAACATAAATGCAAGTTCAAAAGCAAATTGAACAGAATTGATCAAGAAAAACTGATGTGTGTAAACGGAGACATAGGAAGTGTCATACGTAAATTTCTAAATTACTAATTTGTTTTTTTGTTTTTTGTTTTTTTAAATAAGACAATTTTTATGAAATTTTTTTATTTTTGATTCCAGTCAAGGCATCGTTAATACGGTGGTGGCATAAACCCAGCTGTGTTTCGTTTCCTTTGCGTAAATTTGTCAAAAACTCATAGACAACCTTACTTTTTCAAACAAAATTTTGACAACTATTGGTAAATTCTACCAACAAAATACATGTTAATGTTTTTTGGTGTTGTATTTATTGTAATTCTGCCACTACCTATTATAAAGCTGCCCTGATTCCAATTTTTTTCTTTTGATTATGATTTACTTTGAAAAACAGCTGAACTTTTGCACTGAATTCGTAATTGTAAAATATTTGCTACATAAAAGCACGTCACAGAACGGCAATTGAAAGTGAAAACTAATTTTTAGAACTCTTAATAAATTTCTTTTTTATGGAAAACTATTTGGGAATTTAAAGTTCGATCACACTAACTGCGATAACTATATGTTTCTAAGGGGTGGTTAAATTTTAAGGGCTGATGTTGATTTTGAATAAGACACAAAAGTTGTAAGAATTATTGTCATTTCTTTTTATTGTGATAATATTGATATGATTCAATTATGTATCAAACAAAATATTGACTAAATGGCGGCGGCATACCTCCATCCGCTGGTTCAAATTTTTGATAGCGCTGAGGCATAATTGAGGTTCTATGCCGTTAACGTTTTTGAGAAAAAATTCCAACAGTGTCAAGTCACATGATCTTGGCGGTCAATTGACATCGCCACCATAACACGGCCGTAGAATTTGTCGCGCAAAAGTGTCATTTTTTCCACATATCGTCCACATCCATATCTTCCAAATCGAACCATAAAAAGTTCGTTATTATCTCAAGATAGAGAACACCGTATTAAAGCTGCCTTGGTCTCACATGTCTGAACACGCTATTGTAAAAAAAATATAAGAGTTCTAATTTTTTTTTTTTGCAAAATTGAATTGTGTTTACTTTCTCATATTGTGAATTAATTGATTTAATTATTGTTGACATTTGGCAGTAACTGTCATTTGGTCACTAAACACACCTACAATATCAGCAAAGATGCCAGATAAATCTGGTTGAAAATCGTCAAATTCGGAGGGGAAAATCGTCAATATGAAAAACGTCAAAAAATCGTCAGCAGGTAAATCAATAAACCAATTCATGGTTGCCTTTAATAAAAAATGACATCATTTAAAGCCATAACAACAATACTCGTACAAAAATTAAGGTTATTAAGTATACATTCTAAGTCTGCATTTAGACACGAAAACATTTGGAAGGGAAACGTTTAGTTTGGAAGCATATTACTATTTTGAAAAGAATTATTTTATACTAAATAGCATAAAATAATTCTTTTAAAACTGGCTTCTTCAAGTAATGTCAGACTTTGATTTTGTTAAGGTTTGTGTATTTGGATGCAAACTATTTTAAAATTTACAGAAAAGTACGGTAACACTAATATTTTTGCTATAAATTTGGCCAAGGAAGGAATAATGAGCTAAGTCATTCTTGATACTTTACTTCAGAATCAAAAATCAAATTTTCCAAGTTTCATAGAGTTCATACTAAATTTCTCGTCTTTCGCATCCTACGATGAAAACTTCTTGATTGGTCAGAAAAAAGCACTTTCTTTTATAATATTGTGTTCAGGCCCGGCAACACTTGCTGTCAAAACAAACCTGGCAACACTTGTTGACAAAACCAACGAGAAGAAACATACTCGTTGTTTTTGGCAACAAGCCTTGCTCTCTTTAGTTCTTGCTTTGATTCAGACTTTTCTCAACATCGAACCGAACAACATCTAAGTGGCTTTATACCTTTAATTTTTTAACAACAAAACAATAGGTCGTGTTGCTTATAATTTTGGGGGAAATTTGGCCTGCATCATTTATTTGAATTTAGCACTGCGCGCAAGCGGTATCTTCCTCATCACCAGCACTGCGTGCAAGCAGCATCTTCGTCAGCAACAACTGCACGCAAGCAGCATCATCTTCCTCATCCCACACATTCATCATCGGAACACTTCATCGGCATCTGACCGTCGACTCTACATCACCGAACGCATCAACAATCTCAACCTTGTCATTCTCATAGAATCGTCCCCCCTTTTTTGATTGGATATCGGTAAGTCCATTGTATGTTAACCTCCCTTTATTAATCCCCTAACCACCGTGTGCCTCGCACATATTGTAAGGATTTATAAAACTTTGAATTTATGTATCTTCGTATTGAAATCTCATTAAAATATGATCATGCCTTTATACTCAAATTTATACAATTTATAACTTGTAATTTAACTTATAATTTTAACTTAAAATTTAAACGTCAATCGCATATGGTCTTTCAAACACAGCACTAACATATACATAAATGTCACATAACGTTTATATTTACGTATACATTTATTTTACCACCGTTTATATATTTATTCGTAAAAACAAAGTTGCTTGAAAGATATGAAAGTAGAAATGTGATGTACAAAAATCGTCAAAAACCGACTTAAGTCGTCGAATCGTCAACGTGCTATTTTCAGCACATAAAATCGTCAAAATGACGATAAATCGTCAAATATGGCAACCGTGAATATCAGTGGTTTTCAAACTACTCAATTTAATAACAATTTTCTACTCAATAACTTAATTGAATTTTTGTATAGAATATTGAGCTCAATGAATTAATTGCGGTAATCTCAATAATAGTATATGTCTGTTTGAGTTATATTAATACATACTAATTAGTTGTATACCAGAAAAATATTATTACCATTTCGCATCAAAATAAAACCTCCATACCTGGGTTAATTAAAAAAAAATTTAATTAGTTTATATTTTAATGCAATTTATTTAAAATTAAAACGTATCATGTTTCTTTTATTGAGATATAATTAAGCAAAACATAAGTTTAGTTCAAGTTAAAATTTTTTGTTTTGTTATACATATGTACATACATAAGTAATAAGAAAGGATCCGAATTTGATTTAGAAAAAAATAATGATGATACGTCTATACTCGTATTTCTATGATCAACTAGAATTAAGCTTAAGAACTATAAAAAGTCATACATACACGAAATTCAATACGATTAAAACTTACTGGCTAATTAACATCAAAATCAATGCTAATAATAATCTAAAAAGGCTAAAAAAGTAATTATGAGACTTTGAAAAAAAAAGGAAAAATTTGATGAGAATTTTTCAACAGGTACTCATATGAAAGCGGACCTAAAAGTTTAAATACTAAAAGTTGTAGCAATGTTTTGGGATTGTTGGATAAGAGATTCTGAAGGAAAAAATTTTCTTAAATGTACTTTGCATTAATTGATAAATACTGAAAAACGTTTTAAGAATAAAAGCAATAAATATGTTTAAGGCGAAACTTCCTTCCAATGAACAATAGCTCGCTGGGAATCGGGCGCCTTGCGGAAAGGTTTGGTGCCATCGGTATACACATAATCATTCACCTGATAGTCCAAAAGGGCTTTGTAATTGTAGACATCGTTGCCCAGTTGCTAAAAAGTAAAATCGAATTCAAGTGTTCGTTAACAAAAAGAGTAAATGTTGATCTCAAGAGATTACAAACCTGTGTAAGCGGACTGGTATTGGTAGTTAAAATTCCGGCAAATTGTTTAGCTTTGGCCAATTTCAACACCTCATGTTCCATGAAATGCATGCAGGCTATATTTTCTTGAGGACTCAAATCAGCGTGAGTGCCCATCATAAACGAGTGTAATATCTTGTTCAAACCTTGGGGCAAATAATTGTCTCTACGGTGAGGATAACAAATAGGTGGGGTTTCAAAATAAATAAGTGTAAAAGTTTTTTGTAAATGTGTTACCTGATAGGGCCTTCAACGTATTCCAAAAATTCAAAAACAATTATTAATTTTGATTTAACATCAACTTCAGGTTCATTGCGGGCATCAAAATTTAAGGCGGTGCCAATAATTCTGTTGGTATTTCTATCGTAAACTACGAAACTTAAGTCTTTTTCAACTAAGTCATTCCAAATATCCTAAAAAATAAAAATATAAAATATATGAGTAAAACTATTAATAAACATCATCTGCTACTGTTTTTAAGCTTTAAGAATGCTTCAATATTGTACATCGCATGATTACTTGAAATTTTCAGAACGTGAAGAACGTCTTGTTAAACAGCATCAAGTGAGTAGAAGTAGTACAAGAATCTATGATAATATTTTTGGCGTAGACAAGTGACACACGCGTAATATTGCCGCTGTAAGAACGGCTATGAAGCTTAGCTGACTTCACATTGAATATAGAGCTTTTATTACTGATTATACGATGGCCCTTAATAGAGGTAGACATATTCAGTTCATCATTTCGGTGAAAGTAAGGTGGTGGCTCTGGATATTTCCAAAGCGTTTGAAAGAGTGTGGCGTGCAAAACTTACAGCTTTTGGCGTCGGTGATGAGTTTTCTCAGTTTACATCAAACTTTCTCAGAAACTGCACTATAAGAATTGTTATAGATGGGGTCTCATCAAATGAGTTCAAGATTAATTCAGGGGCACTGCAAGGCTCCGTTCTTTCTGCTACCAATTTTCTTATTTTTCTCAACGACCTTCTCTATCAAACGGCAAACCCCATCCACTCTTTCGCGGATGACAGCAGCAATTGCCACGCGTAATCTTTTAGTTATAGGTCTAGCCTGTCAGAGATCGCTGCCAAGAGGCTAAATATGAATGATTCACTGAACTTCTATTAATCTCCGAGTGGGGTCGTAAAAACAGGATCCTCTTTAACCCTCGTAAGACCCAATACTGTTTAACACACACGCTTTGTCTGTACTCATGGATGGTATAAATATTGAGGAATCGGATGCTCTTGATGTTCTGGGAATGAAAATATAGTGTGATGTTCGCTAGAATGATCACATTTTTCATGTCTCTAAAGAAGCATTAAGTGTCTCGGGTTTTTAAAACAGTGTAAGATGTACTTCACTCCATCCGATCTCCTTACTATTTATACACCTACATCCGACCGAAAATGGAATACATCTCTCATGTTTGGGCCGGTGCCTCAAAGTCTGTTTTGAGGTTACTCGACCGTGTGCAGGAAAGGGCGAAGAAGCTAATCGGTGACAGAAGAGCATCCAACTCTATTGGCTCACTGGAGGTCCGACGCAGTGTATGATGCGTTACTATGTTCTATCGTTACTACAGTGGATTTTGCTCCGGGATCTTGTTCCCGAAACTCGCACATTTATATATAACACACACGCATCGTCCAGAGCTCATCCATTTGTGGTCGATTGAACGGGGATTCGCACTACGCATTACAGAGAGAATTAGTTTTTCAGCCGTACGCTTCGTCTGTGGAATAAGTTGCCTGCAAACGTGTTTCCTGGCTGTTATAACGTTGGAAAGTTCAAGTCAAATGTTCACAAACACTACTCCCTCTTTCCCCACCTTCATAACCTATTTTCCTAGTTCCGGTGCACTGCATATTGGAATCATCATCTGAGTAGTGGTCCAATATAAAATAAAAGATAGACATACCGATATTTGACTCAAGAATGATGTCGCAGATATTTGTAAAATATCTTGTGTTAAGGATTAAATCGCATTTTACATACAGCACACATCAACAAGTTGGGCAAGAGCTATGGCACAGAGGGCAAATTTCCGCAGTCGATCTCATACGAGATTTACTCGAAGACGCAATTTTTTCTAGCTTTTCGGATTCTGTCACTCATTATCGAGTAATGGTATCGAAGATAATGACACTGTTATTCTCCGTTTACAATCTGTGCTTGCTTGAAAGACGATCTCCACAATTTACCATTAATCAGTTAAGCTGGGGGCTAATTCCCGCATTCTATCGATCTCATACGAGATTTACTCGAAGTTGCGATTTCTTAAACTTTTGACAAAACTGTTACATTGAGAGTCACATCAACATATCGCTTAATATATATACCGTGTGCATAAGACCGTAGTATGTTTGTGTATTTAAGAGCGTAGGCTAACTGATGAACATAAGAACTGCGCCAAGCTGCAGCCCTAGACTAAGCTGAGCATAACACAGTCGCTGAGCCAGTACCGTAATGGAAAGCTGTCAATGTGTGGCAGAAGGGTTTCATGAACACTTCTAAAACATTTTGCTTTTGCAAAGCCTCGATTTGGTTCGTGAGAGTTTTTGTGCGGTCAGTTAAAAGTTTGTGTAAAAGTTAGACAATGGGGTGATACAAGCATTCTTAAAATTTACTGTAAACATTTACCGCAGACAAAAAACCTACCGAAATTATATCACTGTAATCCGTGCGCAAGATGTCAGGTTTAAGCCATTGTTCCAAATCGGCCTTGCCGTAAAAACTATCCACAATAATCCTGCAAGTTTAACAAAAATATTAAAAAAAAATTTATTATTAAAAGAGATTTTGTTTAAGTTTCAGTTTATTTGACTCTTTGAAACAAACATACATATATACAGTCCAATTATGAATATTCTCACGGAATTTATTTCTCTAGGAATTTATTTCTCTCATAAAGTAATTTTTCAATTCAAACTCAGAAAAAAGCACAATTTTTGTCCGTAAGAATTGAAGAGTTGATCTCCCATTAGTGTTTTCAACGAATGGAGAGAAGAAAAAATAATAAAACCTCATACTTTATATTTGTTCATAATTGGAGGAAAAGGAAAAGTGATAAAATTCCTAAGGAATTATTATTTATAATTGGACTGATAAAGAAAACAAATGTACATAATTTGTGTGTATTTATTAATAAGACTACTTCCAAAGCGAACTCGTAACAGGTAAACCGCGAGTGCAACAGCACAGCTCGCTGAAAAGCCAAGTATATAGCTTGACTTTGCTGAGTCATTGTAAAATGTCATAAACAAAAATCTTGCACTTGGTTTTAGCACTGTTGTGGCAGTTAGTCAGCTGCGCTCTTAGTTTCAGCTGCTATAAATTCGCTTTGTTACTTACTCGATAACATCATTTTTATGGGAATATTGCAATGGTATGGCTTCCAAGTCCAGATGAGGACAAGCACTTATCCAGGCCTCGGTGTCTTCTACCATATTAATTTCACGATCTTTGGTCATGCTTTGTAATATTTCGCCTAAATTTTTTGCCGCTATAAATTCCGATATGCCAATGCTGTAACCTTTTTCTCTCAAAAGAGTCACTGTGTAAATAGAGTTCAGAGAATTTCCACCCAATTCGTAGAAATTGCTGAAAGGCGAAAGAGTAGCTCTGGTCGAACGACCAATAACACTTCCTACTGTCTCAAATAGATCCTTAGCCACTGGTCTTAACTCGTCGGGAATTTGAGAGTAATCAAAGTCCAAGACTATACTGGAATCACCTTCATTATTGTTGGCTGTTTCATAAAGTTTCAACAGCGACTGACGATCAACTTTGCCATTAACCAGCAAAGGTACTTGTTCAACTAAGACTACTTGGGGTATCATATAATCTGCCAGTTTATCTTTCAATTTTCCTTCTAATTGTAGTTCTGTTATAAGTGGCGAATCGTCACGCAATTTAACAAAAGCTAATAGGGCTTGGTCCACTAACCCGGCATGATAGCATAGAACAATCGCCTTCTCTACTTCGCCAAGTTCGGCTACATTTTTCTCAACTTCAGAGAGATCTACACGATGACCGCGTATTTTGATTTGGGAATCGGTGCGGCCCTCGTACATAATGAAGCCATCAAAAAGAGAACCATAATCGCCAGTACGATAAATTCGTGAGTATTCTAAAATGTTCGAATTTAAAAGTAATAATTTTATAAATTTACAATAAAAAATAAAATCGAGCTTTTATCTCTAAAAGTTTTCTCTATTACTTTTACTTACTTAATTCCACTGCCAAAGGATTTTCCAAAAACTTCTCTGGATCTCTGCCATTAACATAACCATTGGCCAAATTTAAGCCGGATACAAATATTTCACCAATCTCTCCATTCTTTACTGGCCTATAGTCCGAATCCAAAAGATATATTACCGTGTTACTTACTGGCATGCCAATTGGAACACGTTCCATATGTTGTAATCTCTTTTGGCTCTCACATTTGAAATAGGTCACATCACCCATTACTTCAGTGGAACCATAGAAATTGTACAGGGTATGCGTTCCCTCTTCAAAATAGTCATAGAAATGCATTGCAAGGGCAACGGGCAGAGGTTCGCCTGAACATACCCAAATTTGTAAATTGTGTAAAAGCTTGCTGCCTGAATTGATCACTGCTGTACGATTGTTACCTCCCTCCAATTTCAAATACATCAGAAGAGAGCGCAATAGAGTGGGCACTAACACTAAACGACGAATTTTGTATTGTTCCAATACTTCAACTAAACGCTCTGGATCTTTTGTAATGGCTTTGGGCACAACTAGAATTGCTAGGCCTGAAACAGAACACAATAAGAAACTTCAGGTTGACACTAGAGGGCACTGTATTCAAACATAAATATAATCGTAAGTGGAAAATTGCAAATAAAATTTTATTTCTTTTCTAAAGATTCAGAATTAGTTTCGTTTTAGTTAGCGAGTTTTAATTGAATCGTATTCTAGTAGACACGATTTTATCAAATCATATGCTTAAAACTATCTCGATTCTAATTTATTAACCTTTTTCGTGATAAAGTTTCTTCTTTCAATAATCATGAAGCTCAAAGTCGATTGTTTTTAATACGCTTATGTCAGTTTCACTTGTATGTTTGTTTGTTTGAGAAAAAAAGGGGATCTTAGCGATTTCTGAAGCTGATTTTGGGAATTCCCAAAAAACTCAGAACCGCTTCGCTAACTCTTTCGGAAACGGGTTTTTAATATTCGGTGCGTGTTTTTGCCATGGAATGTGTATCTGAACTATTAACGATCATTCGCTTTAGTATGAAAATTGAAGTTACTGTATTGCTTCCGAGGGAAGTGGGGGGGGGGGGACTTTTGCCGATTCCTTAAGCCGATTTCGGGAATTCTAAAAAAACTCAAAACACGTTCTCTACCCAGTTCGGAACCGAGTTTTCATATTTGGATCGCGTTTTTGCCGCTGAATGTGTATCTGAACTATAAACGGTCATTCGCTTCAGTCCGAAAATTTAAGTTGCCTTATTGCTTCCAGAGAAGTGGGAAATTTAGGCGATTTCTGACGCCGATTTTGGGAATTCGCAATAAATTCGTCTGTGTTCTGTTCATAGCACAATAGTTTAAAAAACTAAGAAACACGCTCGAACTAAAAAGTAAATAATTTTATGAGTAAGCTAAAACAATAGTGAATGAAAAATACTAGTATTATTGTGAATTATGTTATATTGTTCGTATATTGAACGCATAACGCTTAATTCACAGTAATATTATTATTTTTCTTTCACTATTGTTTAAGCTTATTCTTAAAATTATTTCTTAATTGTTAGTTCGACATCGAAGTGCGTTTTTCGTTTTTTTAACTATATTTTATAAAGAGTGTTAATAAAATTTATTCAATATTTTGTTTTCCACTGAAAAACTTCTTCATTAATCTTGATTATAAATTGTTTGTTTTTTTCCCCCAATAATCAACATCCCATTTAACCCCATTGGGTTATTTTCTTTTTGATTATGTTGTCACTGGTTGTATATGTTGATAAACCAGAGACAGTGTAAAGAGATCTGTAAATCAACATTCCACGAGCTATTTGCGAAATACAGCCGAAAATACTGTGAAAAGTTTGTGAGATTGTGCCTACTATGCGCCAATGGTAGCGGCCACATGACCGAAATCATATTGAACTCTGAAATTATAAAATTGCTACTCAATAAAGCCCAGTTTCATTTTATTATGATATAATCTTATGTAACTGCTAAAAACATCATGTTTACTTCACAAATGTCAAAGCAGAACTTCCGAAATATGAAGGCTTGCGGCACCTGTTTCATTATTAAGTTCTCTGATCTTTAAAAAAATTGTATCGGAAATTTTTTCCTTTATACTTTGAATACAGCGCTTTCCGATATAAACTAGAAAAATCAAACACAAAATTTTTGAATGATTAGAATTTATAATTTGCAATTACCACGCCCAACTTTAACTTTTTTAATTACCCGTTGTGGTTTTCATTAAAACTTCCACCTTAAAACTTGTTACTTACCACACAAGAGCGGTCCCCACAATTCAGCAACTGAATCAACAAATGTTAAAGCTGTCTTAAAGACTCCTACAGTTTCATGGCTCGTATAAGGAAAAGTAGTCCACTGCCATTGCAAACGATTTAATATCACATCGTGTGGCAAACGCACACCTTTCGGTATGCCGGTGCTACCCGAAGTATACAAAACAATTGCCAAATCTGTTTCAGAGCTACCCAACATTTCGTCACCTCTCAAATTCTGCTCATTTAATTGCGACGAATTCATGCTTAACTCCGAAATAGTTAAGGTGGGCACAGCACCAAAACGTGAGTTTTCCACATCATCATCATGTATTACCATGATTGGACATGATTCCTTTAAAATGTGTTGAATGCGATTAACGGGAAAAGTGGGATCTATGGGCAGGTATGAAGCACCTGCTTTCCAAATGGCCAACAGAGTAGTAACCAAAGCATCTGACGGCTGCATACATACGGCCACAATGAAATCGCCATCGGCATTAGCTTGAGCGAAAAGTTGAGTGGCTTCACGCGCCAAAAGACGGGCACATTGGTTGGCTCGTTGATTCAAGTGCAAATATGTTGTTTGTCTGGGTATCTGTGTATCGAAATTGTTGTCTTGATTGTAAATTAAAGCAGTTTTATGCGAGTGGTGGAGTAGATTTTCTTCGAAAATTCTGTGCAAAGGTCGAGGCATGAGTTCCAATTGCTGACCTTTAACAATTGAGAGTTTGGCAATGGTACCCATGATTGTAGTGGTTTCGCCGCTTTAATTCGAACTGCAATTAAAACAATAAAGCTCAAATTAATAATTTTATTTAAAAAATAAAAGTTATTTAAAACAAATGCTTTACTCGTATTTAGCTAACGAGCATGTTCTAACAAATATTATTAATGTTTATGTCATGTTATAAAACTGTCTAAGAAAATCATATTAAAATTAATTACATATATTTTCGATATGATTAATGAACAAGAAATAAATAAATACACATACATATATATTTTAACATTTAATTAACAAAATAAATAATCAGTAACAGAAAATTTTATAGTAAAGAAGGTCGACTAAAAGGATGGTCAAGTGCTATTTTTAAACTGATATTCGTCAAATTCAAAGGCCAGTTGCACGTATATAGTTGCTTCTGGAAAGGCAACTGCAAACGATATCCATCAAAACAAAGATGAATTCTGAGTGCTTCTAAACTCTTTTTGTTTGAAGAAATTGTTTTGAAATTATTGATTCAAATAGAACTGGTCTTGTAAATTCGGCCATCGTCTATCAGTTAATTGGTCCTTATTGCATTTCCCGCATATACAAAACGCCTACGACAACTTCGTAATGGATTAAAGAGAATAAGTTTACTTACACATTCAGCTATTACAAAACTGTCGAAGGCATGTTGTAAATACGCCACGAATCAAAACGAGTGGCTTAACACTTTTATCTTGTGGACTATTCTCTAAAGAAAACTGTGTTGCATGTGGAAGATCCGAAAAATATGGATATGCGTAGAAAGGACCTGTTTACGATCTCGAAAGTTAACGTTAGCAAACATTAAAACGACAATAAAACAGATTTGTAGTCAAAAATGAGTTGATATAGTATTTCATGCAACTTTTCGTACAATATGTTGCGCTTTAGCTTAAAACATCATCGCAAGGTTTTCCCCCGAAATGCTTGCGAACCTCAACGTGATACAGTCCTCAATACCTATTTTTTCATCAATAATTCTATTTCTCGAGAACCGCAAAATACGTCTAAATGAATTTTTCATACTTATTGCTGCTCTTAACTGATCTAGCCAGGAAAGCACGGCGGCGGTTTGCCCTCCTGCAATGTACATAGGCGGTTCGAAAACTTCTTAGTCTCTCAATGAAAGAGAATAGTTAGTTTTTCAAAAATATTTTTATTTTTCAATATAATCTCCTGAAACTTCAATACACTTAGTCCAACACTTTTCTAGCAATTCTATCCCTTGATTAAAATAGTTTTCCTCAAGGTCTTCAATAGTGGTTTACTACTGTAATTGCATCTTCATTTGAGGTAAAACGCTTGTCAGCAAGGAATTTTTTTAGATTTGGGAACAGGTAAAAGTCACTGGGAGCTAAATCAGGAGAATAAGGTGGGTGGTCAAGCAACTTGTACTTTAATTCGTTGATTTTAGCCATTGTTAAAACACTTGCGCGATAATGCGTTGTCCTGATGAAAAATTATTATTATTATTTTTTTTTTTGTTGCAAGCTAGGACGTTTTTCCCGAATTTGTACATTTAATTGATCCAAAATGTTGTACTCTGAATTTATTGTTTTACCCTTTTGCAGATAGTCAATCAATAAAATACCTTTGAAGTCCCAAAAAACCGTTGCCATAGCCCTACCAGCCGATTGAATTGTTTTTGCCTTCTTTGAGGCACTTGAGTCCATTGTTTGGATTGTTCTTTTGCCTCAGGAGTATAGTGGTGGATCGATCCATGCCTTATCAACAGTTATGAAACGACGCTTAAAATCCATTTTATTTCGCTTAAAACGATCCAAACCAGCTTGAGAAATGTCCATTCTTATGCGTTTTTGGTCGCCTGTTAACAAATGCGGCACCCATCTTGCAGAAAGCTTTTTCATCTGTAGTTCTTCATGCAAAATTAAGTAGACTCGATCATTTGAGATGCCCATGATATTAGCTATTTCACCCATTTTTATTCGTCGATCATTTAAAACCATATCATGCACTTTGGCTACAATTTCTGTTGTTGTTGCTGTTTTTGGACGTCCACTACGTGGTTCATCTTCAATGCTTGTACGACCACGTTTAAATTCAGCAACCCAATTTTTTACTGTTGTATATGAAGGAGCACTTTCACCTAACACATTCACCATATCATTATGAATTTCTTGTCCCGATAAACTCTTTTTATGTAAATATTTAATGACACCACGCATTTCTAATTTTTCCAGTGTAAAAAAATCGCGGATGCGTCTTTTGTTTCTATGTGAAGGAGTTACCAGATCGAAACAAAATTTAATATGTGTTCATAAATGGAAGTTTCCAAAACACTTTTTCTGTTTACAACGCGCTTTTTTTTTGGCTAAAAAGTTTCCGAACCACCCTCGTAGTTTAGTATATTTATTAGAATATAATTTTAATTTAATTTATTGAATTTTTGTTGAACTTTTATAATTTTTAAATTACATTTTTGGTCTGTATATTTGTACAACGGGTTATAGTTTAAGTTTTTTCCTTTCTTAAGTTTTTTCTTAAGAAGAAATTTTTCACAATACAAACTTGCTGTGATTGATTGAAGAAGACAAGAAAAATAATAATCAAATCTTTAGCTGGGGGAAAACCAGCTGTTTCGTAGTCGCTACACTACTCATCAGCACCCACTGGGATTTGAAATCGGGTCAAGACGTATGATCTGCTGCTTTAACTACTCAGCCACCGAGCATTTAATTATTTTCTATCTATATTCATCTCATATTGAACACATATTCATTTTGTTAATTGCCCACATTGTTTGTACAGCGTTTGCTGTCTTAGAACTAGTGGTATTTCTTTTTAGTTATGAACACACATATTTTTGTATTTTAACAATTCTCCTTACCCAGAGATGTAAATATTAATCTATTGAATTTTTGTTGAACTTTTATAATTTTTAAACTTCATCACATTTTTAAATAATATAATCTAGAATTAAAGCTTAAAATTGATTAACTTTTACAAAAAAAAAAAAGAAAAAAAAAATTAAAGGTGATCGCCAATAGTTTTAAGATCACGGATAGTGAAGCTATTCTTTCATTTGCACAGTTACATGTAAAACAAAATTGATAATTGGTTGTACTTAAACGAAATGGTGCTGGTGCGACCAGGTCATTCTTTTTTGAAATTGTCTATTTTACGCCCAAATGTTTTCTTATTTTACAAGCACAATAACAACATTTAACTTCTGCCAAAATTACATACTTATTTTAGTACTTGATTAATCGTTTGACCTTATATAGTTTTTTATTTATTCATTTTTTTATTATTTTTGAATAAATTAATAGACAAACACCTTTCGTAATTAAAATAAAAGAGTACTCGTTTGAAATAAAATTGTTTTAAAATACATATTATCTTACACATACAATAAGTGGATGTGACGAGTATAATACACACATATGAACTTACATACATAAATACATAAATTTATTATTTGAATCCTCGGGGCGATGTTTTCTATTAAATTAACGAAAAAAAAAATTGTAAATTAAACTGAATAAACATCATTGAATTTATAATAAATCAAGTACGGTGGCAAATAAATTGTTATACTCGTATCACTGACAAAATAATTGCAATTGTTTTTATTGTTCAAATCTTTTGACAGAAAAACAAGGTTTTCAAATAAACACAACTGATATTTCAGTAAACACATTGTTGCAACTTTAAAATATGGATATGAGTAAATATTTCTAGCAACAATTGATCAGTAAGTCTTGAAGACACAATAATGGTAAACACTGAACAAGTAAAGGAATCTCAGCAACTCTAAATATACAGGTGGACAAAAGTCACTGTCATTTCAGTTAATCAAATTTTCTTTTATTGATGAAATAATTGACAAAAGACTTTATTTGAAAATCTTACAAGATCATCTAAATGAAAGTGCTCAAAAACTTGGCATTGAATCTAACTACTATTTTCAACATGACAACGACCCCGAACATACTGCATAAATAATTCGCTTGCAGAAATAGTTACAACCCTCCTTACAATCGCCTGATCTAAACCCAATAGAACATCTGAGGGATCACTTACATCGCAGCATCATATTACCTCAAAAAAGTAGGAAAGTTAAATAGGAATCGGAATAATTACAACACAAGTAAAAAAAAATTATTGTATTCGATGCCATGTAATAAAACACAACGCATATTAATTATAATTATAATTTTTTAATTTTTAAGCTTTTTGTACTCGTATACTGAAGGTGATGTTTGTCCACCAAAAATGTGTGCAACCATAAATCTGGTTTTAAATTGTCAAATTCGACAAAAGAAAAAATTGTCAATATGATTATTGCAAATCGTCAAAAAATCGTCTAATTATTTTTGAATAACATATTTATTTCAACGGCGTAAAGTATAAAAAAACAAGTCATGGATGCCTTTAATAAAAATCTACAGCATTTAAAGTTATAACAACAAATATATACTCCACAAATGTGAACTTAATTTCATAAGTAGACCATACATTAATTTTTGTGACATATATGTTTAAAATAAGATTTCATTTAATAAAAGGAACTATTATTATATAAACACTTCTGTTAAATCGGGCATATCACCTCGTAAGTCATAACAACCACAGTTGCAAAGTTTTAGGCGTTCTTTAGTATACAACATTTTTTCCAAAAATGGTCTATTCAACTAATTTCTCACTTTGGTTTTGTTAAGTTCCACGTACCTGGATGCAAACTCACACATTTGGAGAATACGATAAAACTAAAATAAACTATATCTATATCTATAAACTTAGTCATAGAAGGATACTTTATTCCAAAAATTTAGCATTTTCATATTTATAGCGTAAATGAAAATTTCCAAGCTTAATAGGATTCATTACTTTAACTCGTATTAAATTTCTTGTCTTTCGAATTCTACGATGAAATAAGAAAACTCTTTCATTATGTTGGAAAAGACACTCGGTGATCACCGACTTACCTTCTTTTATAATATTGTAAGGATTTAATGAAGTTAAAGTTTTGAAGTCATCTTCAAATTTAATTTTTTTTTAAATTACACACAAATTTGTAAAATTTTTGGTTTATAATTTTTTTAAGCGCTATTTACATATGATATTTTAAATTCATCTCTAACATATGTATATAATACATGTATACTTTAAAATAACTATCACATACTGTTGCAGTATTATACACATACATACATATATATTTACGTGCCATAAATATTACTTTCATTTCCGATATAAATTAACTTTAAAAAATATGACAGTAAAATTGTGATCTACAAAAATCGTCAAAAACGGACCGTAAATCGTCTAAGTGTTATGTTCAGCACTCAAAATCGTCAAATATGGCAACTATGTGTGCAATAAACATGTTTAACACTTTTTTATTTAATATTTAAAGCTAAATAAGAGAAAGCATTTTACCCGAAATAGGGGTTAAATCCAGTGACGTTTCTTTTAAGTACATAAATTTTTATATTTATTTATGTTCTGGGCATTGGGAGCTCATTCACAACAAAAATAAAGTTTGATTAAAATTACTTCTTAAAGAAGTACACACGTGTATATAAATATTGTTTCATTGAAATTAATACATTTCTACGCTATATCTACTGTCGAATGTTGTTGCTAAATTGTACTGCTTGGTGGAGAAATACCAACAAAATGCCATTTCGTAACTGTAAATGTATTACTAACAAATACAATGATAATGGTCGTTAAAAAACGCAAAATTATGTTATATGCCGTTGATTTAGGCTTGTGTCGTTCATGAATGAATTACTTCAACGGAATGATTCTCTTTAGTGAAAGAATGAAATACTTCAGTATTATTTCTGTATTTATAGGGTGTTTTTTTAAGCCCGATAGAACTTGAAATTGTAAAAAATAACACAAAAAATTAAATTGTAATCAAAATTTTTTTTTATTCGAAAGATCAATACGTGACATTAACATTTGAAAATGATTTCGGGCATATGGGCACCGCGGCTGTTCTTGACGAAGCGCATTCTGGACGTCCAATTTTGGGCCACTTTTTCCAGCACTGCTGGCCGTATGTCACGAACAACACGAACAATGCTGCTGGCCTCCAAGGCGTCAATTGTTGCTGGTTTATCAGCATAAACCAGTGACTTCACGTAGGCCCACAGGAAATAATCGAGAGGTGTCAAATCGCACGACCTTGGAGGCCAATTGACAGGTCCATTTCTCGAAATCAACTTATCGCCAAATTTTGATTTCAGTAAGTCGATGGTTGCGTTCGCCGTATGGCACGTAGCGCCATCCTGTTGAAACCACATCTCCTCCGGATCAATGTCATCCATATTTTCAAACAAAAAATCATTGATCATGGTGCGGTAACGATCTCCATTGACCGTAACGCGAGCTCCGGCCTAATTTTTGAAGAAATAAGGTCCGATGATGCCACCAGCATGGAAACCGCACCAAACAGTGCATTTTTCTGGATGTAATGGAGTCTGTAGGGTCTCTTGTGGATTGGTCTCACTCCATATGCGGCAATTTTGCTTATTAACAAACCCGTTAAGCCAAAAATGCGCCTCATCGCTGAACACAATTTTGCGATAAAACAACGGGGCGAATCGACGACTGATTTTCAAAGTAAATTTGGATAATTTCGTAGCGTTGTTCAAGCGTGAGTCTATTCATGATGATTTGTCAGAGTATACTGAAACAAATAAAAAAATGTTTCATCAAAATTTAATTTTTTGTGTTACTTTTTACAATTTAAAGTTCTATCTAGCTTAAAAAAACACCCTTTATTTCACCATTCACTTTTCTTCCATATGTCTTCATGTTATTGACAGCGTTGTTAACTACTTCCTTTTCGTACTATTTTAAGCGCTTTTTGAAATTTTCGACGCGAAAAACTAGTCAGTGCTCAGTGTTTATCACTGTTTATGGGTGTGTGAATATATGGGTTGAATATAGACAGATATGGGTTGCATATAGACAGAGAATAATTCAATGGCTCGGGGGCTGAGTTCAAATCCGAGTTCAAATCCGAATGGGTGTTGATGAGTAGTGTAGCGACTGCGAAACAGCTAGTTGGTCTCCAGCTAAAGACTTTATTATTATTTTTCTTGTCTTCTTCAATTAAAAATTATTTATCGCAGCAAATTTGTATTGTAAAAAATTCTTCTTTCAATTCAAGCAAAAACTTGTTCTAGAAACCCGATATACAAATGTACAAAAATATTATGCTTATCATTATCGTTGGTCTACGTAGAAAGATTCTAACTAACATAATTGCCACTTTACAGGAAAAGGAAAGAATATCATAGAAATTGTAATTATTGAAATGTAACTTTTATGTGACTTACACTTAACTAATACTTCACTAATATGAATCTGTTCTATTAAATCTTTGTTACGAGGTGTATTTGTGTGTAATGTATTAGAATCACCAAAAAAAAAGCTCAAAATTCGGGGAAAATGCTAGTTACTGCTTTTCTACATGAGGTCTACGCTATATACATATGTACATATACAGGGTGGGCCAGAAGTTACCATGGGGCTTAAAACTTGAATAAGTTTTATATATATATTTTTTCAGATTATATAAATAATTCTTGGAGAATAAATAATGGAGAGATACACAACTGAACAAAGAACCAGAATGATATAATTTAATTATTTGAATCAGAGATCAATTATTTTAATGCAAAGAGCATATCGTCGAGATTTTAATGTCAGAATTTCGCCTTCTTTGCTTAGTTGATCGTCATCACCAACATGGCACCGTTTAAGTCGCACTGCGGAAAATATTGAAGGAGTACAGTAAAATGTTAGCGAAACACCAGATACATCTGCCAGATGGCGTTCTGCTCAGCTAGGAATGTCTCGTAAGTCACTACGGCGCATTAAAAAAAAAGATTTACAGTTGTACCCATATAAGGTGCAATTGGTGCAAGATCATCTAAATGTTTTAGTTAAATTTCATTAATGAAATCAGCTTTATTGAAAATTTGATTATGAGTGATGAAACTCATTTTCATATGAATGGCTTTGTTAATAAGCAAAACTATCGTTTCTGGGGTTCTGAAAAACCAAGAGCCATTCATCAACGCCAATTGAACCCATTAGGTGTACAATATGGTGTATCATTGGGTCTTACTTCTTCGAGAAGAACTATGGAAATGTTGTAACCGTAAATGGAGAGCGGTATCGGTTTATGATAGACAATTTTTTACGTCCTGCTCTTGAAAACAGACCTGGTATTTTGGTTCAGCAGAACGCAGCCACTGTAAATGCCGCCCGAGAAACAATGACACTTTAAGTCAAATTATTGAAGAGCGAGTAATTTCCAGGAATTCGGAAATTATTGGGCCAGGGCGATCGCCAGATTTGACAGCACTCACAACTATTTTCTTTGGGGTTAGTTGAACGAACGAGTATTAGTGAACAAGCAGAAGACAATCCTTGAACTCCAGGCAACCATTGTTGAAGAAATTCTAACGCTACAGCCACAGATTTTGGAAGATGTTATGGAAAATGCTGTAAAACAAGACACTGCTAAGCTCATTTAAGAAGCATTATGTTTCATACCTAGTGTGAAAAAATTTCCATTTTGCATATTATATAATCTGAAAGAAAAAAATAAAATAAAAAAAATTAATAAACGAAATAGTGTTAAACTTTTAAATCCCATGGTAACTTCTGGCCCACTCTGTATTATCGTAATTGTTTTTTCACGCCGCATTATTTTTAAAATTAATCATTATTAATATGTATAAATGTATTAATATCGCTAATCAACTATGTATTGTGTTCAATCGCGTGTTAAACGCAATTAAACGCAACTTTGTATTTGGTTATGATTTATATACATATGTATATACATGTCACAATATAACATCTTAGAATATACTAGTGCGACTCACAATCTTGTGGATTTGATATTGCATATTTGTACTCCATTTGTACCCGTGTCCAGAAATCATCTGTGTTATATAGTAATCTATCTATATCTATGATCAATCTCGCTGTTCATCTGCCACGTGATTTGTTGTTCCATTTTTCTCGGCACGTCCGCATAGTGTCCGTCCGTGCTGATCTTGCCGTTGCTGCCTCGCCAGTTTGTCTTCGCTCTCCCCACATCTTTTTACGCTCTTCGGCCAAGAGGTCAATCGGGATAGCTCCGCTTATGACCAAGACAGCGGGCTCGGACACTGTGTGATATGCTGAAGCCTCTCTGAGAGCAGCAGTACGCTGCACCGTTGCCAACATGTTCTACTCTGCAGTCTTGATTGTAAGTACGGATTTCAACATTTAAAAGTTGACAAAATTTAAAAGTTGAAAACAGTGAATTTCAACATTGTAATAGGTGCACAATTTTGTTTCCGCCGTTTTTTCCGAAGTTCAAGGCTTTATTGTAAAAACACGGTTTTTTATCTATGATTCATATTCTTGTTGCGTTTGATACGAGTTTTAAACCAGTAGTGCCTTCAATTCGGTCTCCGACGAAAATCACCGTTCTTGAAGCGTTGAAACCACCGTCAGCATGTTCTATCACTAATAGTGGCCTCACCATTGGTATTTAAGAGTATTAGATGAGTTTCAACCCAAGAATACTACTATTTAATAAAAAAAACAACTTCACTGTGAATAGAAGTTATAGGACTCAGGTAGACGTTTTCTGACCAGTTAAATTTTCCTTACCTACAATTGCGGCACTGCTTTCTGATTGTCTGTGTATTAGAAAAAAGAAACATGAACGAAAAACAAAACTTGACGAAAGACAAAAGAAAGAAATATGAACTGCGGAGTTAAAAGAGCTCGTAGACCTGATCAGTAGAGCTGTGTTGTTCACGAACGAACGGGTTAAGTTGAACGGATCATCTCAGTGAACGATGTGAGCCGGTCATTAAACTGACCACTTTTCGTGCAATAGTGTACCGTTCAATTTGAAAAGCTTTCGGTCAAATTTCTTTCGTTCTTTCTATGTCATGTTTCAGTTGATATTTTATGTATTAAGAAGAGTAGCTTTTAAAGTATACGTAAGTACATCATTAGCGTATGACTGTGGTATGCTCATCATTGCTTATTTAATAAATTTTCTTTTGTTGAAATTTAAACTTTCTTATAAAAAAAACTTAGGACGTGTGTGAAACGGTAGAAAAGTACTCTCGTAAGTAAAATTTTAACATTTCTGATGTGAATAAAATTTTACTAGCTCTAGAGGCAAGGCGAATTCATAACAGGTGATTGACAGCGCAGCTGGTAACTTTTTTTAATTTTAAAATGTTTCAGATGTCAACGGCATAATTAAAACAAAATAGGGAAAAAAGTTTAAACAATTTTTTATATTATGTATTGTATCTTGAGCGCCAGATATTGTGCAGAATCCTCCCCAATCTGGCTGGCCATTTTCACCTTTTCAAGCTCTACGATCTGAGACTTTAAGTTTCACGAAATAATTAAAAGTTTCACGAAATAATAAAGTTTTTCTTTAATTGTAAAATTGTTTAACAGAAATTTGAAAGAAACAAATTTAAAACAATTTTTTTTTAAAATTTGTGTTTTGTATCTTGAGCGCCAGCTATCATGCAGAATCCTCCCCAATCTGGCTGATCTGAGACTTTAATTTTCACGAAGTAATTAAAAGTTTCACGAAATAATTAAAAGTTTGTCTTTTCTTGCAAATTTTTTTTATTATATTTTTTTTTTTTTTGAATTACTTTTTGTGTTTATATTTTTTCCTTGACATTTGAAAAAGATTTATTTTTTGTAGTGTTGTATTTATTGTTCTTGCATATACCTGTTATGAATTCGCCTTGTCTAGGGGCTAATATAAATTTTGACAATAGGATAGAAATATTTGAAATGTAGGAATTGGGTTGAAATAAATTATAATTGAAAATTTTATAATTAAAAGTGTAAAAATCAAATAATACTAAATTGAAAAATGGCTCTATTATAACGATTTCTTAATTTGTTCATTTTTATGTATTTTTTTTTTTTTTTTATTAGTTTGTTAAAATATTTATCTATCTATTATATATATATTATATCTATTATGTTGTCAAATATTGTTCAGACAAATTATTTTTTACCATAGAACTTTGCTACCGTTTCGCACACGTCCTTTATACCAAAAATCATTTTGTGAAATAGTTTGTGGGTTTTTTTTTTAAAATTGAAGTTTTTATAAAAAACAAGCTAAATCAAAATTTACACCTAAATGATTTTTAAAATTTCAAACAATAATTTTTTATCACATAACTGTTTATTTTATTATTTTGTTTTGTGTGACTTTGGCAGTTGTGCTGATAAATGCATGACGGGATTAATGAATGACATTTCAGTTTTGGTGCCGCGCCTTTCGTTCGGAATGGCCGAGTGAACGAAACGAACGAACGGATCAATCTTTTGTAATTAAACGAAAGTGACCGGTCACTAAAATGAACGACATTCGGCACAGCTCTACTGATCGGATCACTTAGCTCTTTCATGTGAATAGTTCAATTGTAGTAGTTCGTTCGCGAACTACCCAACTCTATGTTACAGAAATATAGACAGCGTTGTCAACTCAGCGTTTCGCACCGTTTTTGGTGCTTTTTAAAATTATTTGTGCGAAAAATTCTTTAGTGGTGCGCTTTTTTTAAATTTTCGGTGCGCTTTTTAAATTTCGGTGGCAAATTCAGCTCAAGTTTTTGTTTTAATATAAGAATATTTTTATGGTGTAATTTTGCAAAGCACAATCAGGACACGGAGCTATATTATGAAAAACGCACCATATTATATGCGCAAGGTAAGATACTCTTGCTAAATTATAAATATTCTCGAAAGAGAAATAAGCATTTCGTTTTATAAAATTTTCTGCTTTTAGAGCGTGTTTTGCTATTATACGATCAAGCCAAGTTTGTCAAATATTACAATAAATGCAGTCTCTGAACTGAAGTTCGTATTTATGATGGCACGTGAATTCGTTGTTTTGGTAATTGATATATTATTAATTAAATTAAAAAGTTTTTCCAAAACGTTTGCCTTAAATATTGCTTCTGGTAAACTTCATCTATTATTTGTTATAATTCTGGTAAATTATTTTAAAGACAGCATACGGATTTCCACCTTTCGCTTAAGAAAACGCAAACGAAATTTACACTGTATTTGACAGATTGGATATTAATAGAGTTTGATGGCTTGTAGTGAGATTCTGCAACTTATAATGATCAGATAATCGTAAATTTCTTAGATTTTAACGACGGTAAGCAGCTGTAGCTTTGAAAAAGCTAAAAGTAACAGCTTATTCGGTCGATAGCGAATATAACTAAATAATATTGCTGAATAATATAATTTCGTTAGAATTATTGTAAAGATAAAGGTATAGAATCGAACTAGTGGTCAAGTTTGACAAACACGAATTCTAGCTATTGAACGAATTTGATGGCATGCCATCAGGCGGTGGTAATAGATCCAGTTTTTTTGCATAAAAATATTATAGTTTTTACAATATAAATAAAATAAAAAAAGGTTTTAAAAATGGAAAGAAAAATTCGGTGCGTTTTTGTTGAAATAATGCGCTTTTTTCTCCATTTTGGTGCGTTTTAAAAATTCAAAGTTGACAACGCTGAATATAGAGTAATAATTTTGCTTGGAGCCAACAATATTTAAAGTTTTTTTTATTGGCAAAACGATACGCATTAGCGAAGCAGTAAAATATATTTTCAACATTTTGTTATATTCCTTTTCCCCTCCTTCACGTGCGCTGCTGGCTGCGATACAGGTGTTCTAATACGAAATTTTCTCATATTTAATTACAAAAACATGAAAATGAAGGGGCATTAAGATTCGGCCCATTTTAATAATTTCATTATTCTGTGTTAAGAATAATGTTAGTTTTTGTTGAAAGCAATATTTTATATAATCTACAGCTTCGTAGTCATAATGTTGTCATATTTTATGAAAAATGTATCACACTTTTAATTTAAACATTATATTTTTTTTTTGTTGCTGTACTAATAATGTTATCTAAACTGAATTAAACAGTTTTGATTTAATCATCTGGTTTTTGAAAGCAAATTAAAAAAAAAAACAAAATATTTATAGAGGGATTGTTTATTTTTATAACTAAACTCATTTGAATCTGCAATAAAGTGTAATATTTATGTATTAATAATTATTTTACTTGTAAATTGATTGCTTTTTTAAATGCTATAATTAATAATAAGCAATAATAAGAGTATAAGCGTGTTCAATTATTGGCAAGATTTAAATGTTTTTATTAAAAAAAAAATGAAAGAAAAAAATAGTACAACTTGTTATTACTTATTTTGTACATTTAAATATCGATCAGATTTAACATCAAAGATATTTAATATTTCATTTAAAAA
Source organism: Thecocarcelia acutangulata (assembly GCA_914767995.1). NCBI lineage: Eukaryota > Metazoa > Arthropoda > Insecta > Diptera > Tachinidae > Thecocarcelia > Thecocarcelia acutangulata. The sequence continues at coordinate 184,398,837 of OU612094.1, read as the reverse complement.
TGATTTACTTTTGGTTGGAAATTTTTGCTTAATTAATTTATTTTCAACAGGAGAATGGATAGATTCTGTGGGACAGAGATACGCTTTTTGAGCGTTTATAATGACATTCTTTAATACTTTCAGTCATTTAATTATATGTACGAGTACGAGTAAATTGTACAGATAACTAACTACTACTGTCAAGGCTAGAAAAAAAAGAGTCTTACTTTGCAACTAAATTATTACAACTTTATGAAAGCTTATTAACATTTTTATATGAATCAAATGATGCAATTTTTTATAACTGTTGCATGACTATTACATTTCAAGTTCCCTCAATTTATGAAGAAAATCGAGCAGAAAAGAAAGAAAGAAGTGGATACATTATTTTGCATATTAAATGCTTAAGAATCTTGCAATGAATTCCACAAAAACTAAAACTATTTAGGAGTTTCAAAATGCATGGAAGCATTAAAGCTTAAAGACAATATTCAGATATTTGCTTAATCGCAGATTTTTTGCCTTTGCTAATTATGAACTGATTTTATAATTTTTTATTTTTACAAAAGAAATGTTTTAAAGTTAGTTTGAATTCAATAATTTGAAAACTTAAGGGCTGATGATGAGGAGAGGGAAAAATAAGCTTCTGCATCTGGAACTCTAGGGAGGTGTAATTCCAGGGCTTTTCAGACTATCACACTTTATATTAAGCAGCGACAAAAACTCAAATAATGTGCTCAAGTGACTTAGTGTGAAAAAGGGCAGACAATACGTTTAGAGCTTTGACATTTTTAGAAATTTGTCTAAACAATAGTATTTATATAGAATTTTTATTCAAGTTTATAATTTTTTAAGTTTAATTTTTGTATATCTGTACATTGGGTTTTTAGTTCAAGTTTTTCCTTTCTTAAGTTTTCCTTAAGAAGGATTTTTTACAATACAAATTTGCTCTGATCAATAATTTTTGATTGAAGGAGACAAGAAAAACAATAATCAAATCTTTAGCTGGGAGACAATTAGCTGTTTCGTATTCGCTACAATACAACATTGTCAAATCGGTGCGTTTCGCACCGTTTTTGGTGCTTTTTAAAATTTTTTGTGCGAAAAAAAATCTTTAGCCGGTGCGCAGTGGGCTTTTTCTAATTTTCGGTGCGTTTTTTTTAACTTTCGGTGGCACCACATCAATTTCAACATAACTTTTTATTCTAGTATAAGAATTTTTTTTTTGTACTATTACGAGCATATTTGTATACATTCAATAACATTTTATACAAATGTGCAAATTTTTCACATTTTCTTTTACAGTGCACAATACCACCGGCTTAATACACGGAAAGTTGACTTGAGTTAGGTGCTGGCAAAGGAAAAAAGCGCCACTCTCTTTGCAAAGTAAACTTTCCGTGTGTGAAAGTGGCGTAAGAATAAGGAGTAACAACCAGTGATGCTAACTGTGTGGTAGTTACCGTATTGTACGGTAATTTTGATCTTCAAACGGTAGCATGGTAATTTTATTATTTGTACGGTAATTTTCAAAAAATATATTTTTTTGGTTTCGTTTTTAATACTGCTGAAATCATTGTTGCTTTATTACAAAAAACAATCATCTTACTATAATTTTGTAAAAATTAAATTCCTTAATCTCACGTAGAAAGACCCTAACTCGCATTTTCCCTGAATTGAGCTCTTTTAGGGATTCTACTACTTTTCACATTACACATTGTCACAAAGATTTAATTATATAATTTCATACATATCTCTCTTACAAGCAATTGAGCAATTGCTACGTACCTATTTATACAGTTCCCATTACGATTTTTCCTTCTCCTGTAAAATTGCAATTATTTTAGTCAGGGCCTTTCTACATGAGAGCAACGAATTGTCAAAAATTCTATATTCTAAAAGTAAAAACCAATAACGATTAACAAGCATACATCGGTTTAAATAACCACCTCCTTCAGCTGGCACTGAAAATGCTAACTATCCACTTGTAAGATTTTAAATTCAACTATGGTGTCCTGCGAACGCAGAGTTTTCTGATATGCTTTAGCAAATGAAGATTTAGCGACCACTCCTCAAACGTTGCCTTCGGATTTCTCTCTCACTGAGTTCTTTTTGCATTTACTTGCTAAGAATTGCTTCTTTCTGCACAACTTTTTGACAGATCCAAGTACTAGTATTACCAACTAAACGTACTTTTAGGCGGTAGAAAAGATTACTTTGAATTATCTCAAAGTATAAAAATATATTTTTAATTTTACTTAATAAATTATTGCAGACTAGATTTTTATTGAGAAAACCAGAACAATATCAATATATACATACACACATATATATTTAATTTACTTATGACTTTTGTAACAGTTGTGTAGTTCTCTTAATAAATTTTTAAAATTCCCAATTTTTTCATCGGCTTTGATAGTAGTTCGGCTTAATATTTTCTGTACAGTAATTTTGCTCAAAACCCAGTAATTTTATCAAGGTCATGCAGTACTTTGAAAATAAAAGTTGACATCACTAGTAACAACACAGACCAGCGACTCGTTTAGAAAATTTGTTTGAAAAGCACTCAGTTTTGCTTGAAAATATTAACAGTTTTAAGAAGAACTTATTAAATTAATAAGAAAAAATTGTTGATTTTTTTCGGAGATATCGCGTTTTTTCTCCCACTTTGGTGCGTTTTGAAACTTCAAAGTTGGCAACGCTGCTACACTACTCCTCATTCGGATTTGAACTCTGGTTACTACGTATCATGAACTGCTGTCTAACCACTCAAACATTGAATTATTCTCTGTCTATATTCATCTCATATTGAAAGATTTAATAAGATTTTTTATTCGACATATTCAGAAGCTGGAATGAAAGTATCTTTAAACCAATCATGAGCAAAATTTTATGACTTGAACTTAGTAACTGTAAAATGATAATAAACAAATTATTTCCAAATAATAAGCAAACTTAATAAAACCCATAAAAAATAATTTTTATTCTACATAATGACGGTAACGGCTACAACTCATAAACAATTTTTAATATTTTAAATAATTTAATTTATAAAAAAGAGTAGAAACGCCACCTGCTTTTGCTAATCCAAAACTGTAGTTTCCAAGACAATCACAAATTCAATGAAAATAAATTATTCTAATAAAAATCAGACAATAGACTTACAGACAGACATATTTATGTGAAATTATAAATCTTTTGGCTGTTTTTTTCTTCGTTTATTTTAAACAACTAAAACACCATAAAATACATACATAAGTTAATGTTCGTAAACGTTCTTAACGAGATAATGGATAAATGTGTTTTATAATATTTTTTGATTTTTATAACGCCAGTAAATTATTGCTGTTTAAAATGAAATGATTAACTTAAATAACTTCAGAAACAAAACGATGAATGGCTATTTGTGGATATAATAAAAAAAATCATATTGTTGGGAAAAAATTTGAATTAAACTGCCGTACTAAAGGGTGTTTTTTTCAAAGGTATATACAACTTTAAGTTGGTAACACTTTTTTAACCGCAGCCCATTCTGTCGCCCAGCACTGCCAGAATTAAGATTTTACCTTAACTTTGAAGATTTTGGGAGTACGAGTAAAATACGATTTGAAGATGTTTTTTCTCAAAATTAAGATTTTTGAGACTTGGGTTATAGTAATTGCGTGAACTATTTTCACGAAGTATAACTTCTCTCTAAAACTTTCTTAGTGTTTTATCTCTTGGTTTCAAACCTATAGCACACTACTAGCATACATATCGCTCCTTTATTGCAACACAGTCATATCGCAAAAAAGCTCGTTTCGAGAAAAACGCATTTAAAATGTTTAGTATCCATACAAGTCTTAGCAAATTTTTTGAGGAAATATCTCCTAAAGGAAACAATTTTTGGCACAATATAAATGGTAGTACTGTTAACAATTCTGCATTGTTAACTCGAAAAGCAAATTTTTTGAGATATGACTATGTTGCAATAAAGGAGCGATATGTACATAGCTGCATATAGTGGATGGCAGATGAATTGTGCTACAAAGCAACAATGTAATAACTTTATGCCATTATTTAAAGGTTATTTTATCCAGAACTTCGCCAAAGATTGACGCATCAAGTTGGAACAACATTTTTTTCCAGCAAGATGGAGCAACTGCACACACAGCGAAGCTCCAACGCAAACTCCCACCTACACTTGGAACAAGGTCTTAAGGACAGCTGATCTGTTTGTTTTTGAGGTATGTCCATGAGAAGGTGGAGAAATACATAAATAAATAAAATAAGATAAGACAAAATTAAGATATTTGGCAAGTTAAGATTTTTCCACGAAAAGTTCTGGCACCACTGATGTCAGCTCTTAAGTAATTTAAGTTTAGTTTGCTTTGGCATTTCGAAATGAATAGACTGAAGCCTAAAGGACGCTTCCAAATTGTGCAAATTTATTTTGAAAATCACGGTTCTGTTCATTACCGATTTTTGTTTAGCCGTACGTGGAGTGATAATAATCCTTAAGTGTGTTTTAGGAAACAGTGCTGAAAAACTGACTGATTGATCAGCTTTGTGGACTGGTGGAATCATTGGTCCGCACTTTTAAAACGAGTCTTTTTCTTATTCAAAGTTCTATACCTTTATAAAAACAGTCCTTAAAAGCCGTATTTTTTATGGAAATGTGTCTTTTTCTTATTTTATTAATTAGAGTGACAGTAGTAAAACCTATTACTCCAAATACATATATATACTAGGAATGAAAAACCCATCGGTATTTACGGAAAAAAGTCGTTATATATCATGTATAGGTATGTGCCACGTGAATAACGAAACAGCCTGAACTAGTTCAAAAGCGTTCTACGTAACAGTTTTTGTGCAATTTTGAGATGTAATTATTTTAATTTCCTGTACAAATTTGCCCGAACTATTTTTTTTATTTATCTTGAACTAGTGAATACATATGCAGTACATTGTACCAGAACTAGGAAAATAGGTTTTGAGGAAGTGAAAGAGGGAGTACTGTGTGTAAACACTGGGCTGTTCACTCTTTCTTTTTTTTGGGTAAGTTCGGACTAGAATTGCATAATCATCTTGGTTTTTGTTTACATATATATGAAAAATGAAAAAGTAATTAGAATTATTGCAAATTGGAAAAAAGTTTTTGTTTAAAATTAAATTAAAAGCAAAATGGAAGGTTGCCCAAATTAAAAGTGACGTTGTTAAGGTGTGGAATATGCAATGGGTATTTGGCTTTTCATTTCATAAATATGTATTATAAATATGTATTGAGAAATTTACTTTGCTTTTTTTTTAATCTGGGACCAGTACTCAGGGGATGACACCTACATATGCAGCGCATTGTACTGGAACTAGGAAAATATTTTATGATGAGGAGGAAAGAGGGAGTAGTGTTCGTGGAGGTTTAACTTTAACAATAACAACACAAAAGATTAAAACAATCTCTATTGCAGCATTTAAAATGTTAGAATTAAATTAGTTAAAACTGATCAGTGCCCAGTGTATATACTTTCGACACTGCTCAGATTAGCAAAATTTACTCCAACACCTTCCACACTACAAGGTAATGAAATGCATTGAAAATAAATTAATATTAAACATATAAAGAAAACACGGACAACGGTGAAAAAAAAGACAAAAAGAAGAAACACATGTTGCTGGTGCACTTTGGTTTCATACGAAATTAATAATGAACATACATATATAGAAAATACGGACAACGGTAAAATAAGAGAGAAAAACAAAAATAAACATGTGTGCACAACTTGCTACCTACTCCAGTTTAATTTGACCGCTGTTGCTAAGTCCCCTTTCACAGTTGAGAAACTGATGGACAGACAGACGAAGTTTGTAGGCGATGTATTAAAGAGGAAGAGTGTGCGGTAAATCTCTACTGTACTGGACATTTAAAGACATTTTTCGTTCTTCGCATTTTTTCATGTTGTTGCTTCATATTATTATTCTCATATCAACATCAACTTCATATAAACCACTAGCTGTGCTTAAAAAACAACTACAACAAAAAAGAAAGAAAAGAGAAACGAAAAATTTCTGTCTGTCTATTAATTTCGCAACTCTAAAAGGTTTCGGCAAGTTCAAAGCAGAATGAGAAAAATGTCTGTCTTTCAATTTCCAAGCTCTAAAAGCGGACAAATAATCCAAATGTTTTGTTTTTGTGATGTTATCCGATTTAAGCGTCTAAAACCACTAAAATATATGTTAATTTAAAAAGTAAGCAGCACTAGTATTTCAAGTTTTAAAATTTTGTTTTTTGCCTTACAGCAATATTGAGTAAAATAGGTTAATTTAGAGAGTGATTTGCTTTTTACTCTCATTAGTGTGAACTAGTCCAAGACGAATTCATTACTAGGTGAACTTAACATCACAGGTGGTTATTTTTGCTCCTCGCGTTTTTTCCAATGAGATTGTCAAATTTTTTTTCTTTTGTTTGCAAACTTTTTCGCGCCATTTTAATCTGAAAATTTTTTTGTATGATTTAGTGCAATTTCAAGAAATTTGTGTGAATTTAAAAGTGAAAAACTAATATAATCTTTAATTACAAACAATTATAAAAGTTTATATAAATTTTTTTTCTAGCTGAACAATCTTAGGCGAATTTAGATTATGACATTCACGATATGTTTTACAATAACAAAATACATAGTACTGAATTCGCCTTTCCGCTTGCATTCACCTGTATAAATTCGCCTTGAACTAGTCCGAGATCTTGTGGATCACACCTTATATTTTGAGCACCGATGTATCGATACATCAGCATTGTGTAAGCTTTGAAATTTCAAAATGCACGAAATGGAAGAAAAAACGCTTCAAATTGCTAACTAACAAGATCAAATACAACTGGTAAAAAAGGGTTGCTAATATTGCTGACAAATTTACATGATGTCTTCCTCTAACATAAGAAAACTTACATAACTTTTAGCAACATGGCTGATTTAAACAGCAAATCTAACATTATTAGGCCTGTTCTGGAAAGCACATATCGCTTAAAATTTGCGACTTAAAATCGCATGTATATATTGAAGTGAACTGATTGAATTTGCTAAAACTGAAGGCAACAAAATTATTCACAATTAAAATTTAATAAGTTTTCTTTTTATTTCAATAAAAAATTGAAAGAATTTTTCACATTTTCAATTAAAAAAACTAAATTAAAAATTTTTCTATTTGTTGCCAAATTTTTTTCCGTTTTATATAACTATCACATACATACATACGCCAGTAAAACGCACGTTCCTTATAACACCTAAAAATCAATTAAGCGATTTTCAGAACACCTTGCGGTTTCAGAACGCGCGTTTCTCGGAACATGGCTTAAAAAAAATTAAAGCACTGTTATAAAACTTGTTTTAAAGACAAATACAAAAAAATTCTTATACATTTTTAAGTAATACGATTGCAAAAACAGCAATAACCTATAAAATTCAGTAAAATCATTTAAAAACGTTGAATTATACAGCGTCATCAATATTCCCAGCAAATGTTGGAAAACGTTCGCCCTTTTATTGCCATTATTTTACCCACAACTGCATGTTTTTGTAAGCAGTTTCAGTTTGTTTACAGTTTTTCATGAGTCAAATGATGACTGAAGAATAAAGCTTGTTAAATATCATGAATAAAATTAAAACAAATAACAATCATGCATGCACACAAACACACACACACTCTCAAAGGATGAGAAAAATATTTGCAATTGTGTTTAAATTCATTTCCTATTTTAAATTATCACAAAATTATGCATCTCGACAAGTTTTTTTTTTGTTGTTGTTTAACATTATTGCTGTGAAAGCTGTTAAATTTTTGGCTTAATTATCTTCATTAAATAATAACATTGTAATTATTTTATTCTTTAGAATGTGTTTTGGTTTGAAACATGCAATCGTGATGGTCTGGAATTTATTTGCTGTTTTATTAACATTAAAAATTTTATGAATTCCTAAAAAAATCTGTCATTTAAAAAAATACCACTAATTAAATTTATTATACAAATTGCAATCATAATAAACACTTTTGTGTGTCTTTTTATTTGACATTATAAAGTCTTTTCAAGTTCAAGGTCTATAGATTTTTACTGGTTTTATAACATGAGGAATATGAGACACACAGAGATATTTGTATGTTAAACTAGAGTTTGAGTTTGTTTTCTCATGTTATGAATAAAAACTTAACATTTCCCACTATAATAAAAGATTATTTTGATTTGAAAACGGTTTATAAAAAGCAGTTTAGGGGGTAGATTTGCTGATAAACACATTTATTAAACTAAGGCAAGAAAATAAACAGTAAAGGACAAGATTACACACAGTAATCTTTGGATAATTTCTCTACGCTTTATTACCTTTCACGCTTTTTTACCTCTAATCTAAAATCACAGTTGTTTTCTATTTATTCCTACCAAAAACTTCTACTCTTATATACTTATTTCGAATAAAATAATTAAAGTTTCCTCTCAAAATTCTTCGCTTAAATTTTAAACTACTACGACGGTTATTAGAAAACTCGGTGATTATTTGAAGAACAAATTTCTTTTGTAATTAAACGTTTTATTTTTCAACATATGATTTTTCTTTACAATTCTCATTGCCTTTTCAACGATTTTTCAAAAATTTTCAAGATCACTGAACAATAGAGTATAGACATCAGGAAAGGACAGGAAAAGTAACAATACAAGATCTGTCTGATAACTCCGTGACGATTTGAATAAATTTGTGTTTCAGCAAGTAAACGTTTATTTCTCAACATAATCCCATTTTGGTGCAGCGTTTTACAATTTTTTATTCCTTCAAAAACATTAATTTCCTTCAAAAACATTAATTGTACGCCCTCAAAATGGGCGTACAATGAAAAGAAAACTGAATTCATCTGAGATCGAAACAGTCTTAAAATGCAATTGATTCAAGAATTTTAGAGTTGATTTAGTCCCGAATTTCTACTTTAAATAAAAACAGTTGAGTCTATTATTATTTACTCTATTAGCTACTTATATTTGTACCAATCCAAAAATATATACAGCTTGTTTTTGTGTCTGCTAGCTGTATATACGAGTACATATGTCGACATTTCATAGAAGTTAAACTAATCAACAGTAGACTTGGAAGACTTAAAAAAATAGTTTCAAATACTTAACTATATATTCAATTATGTTAAATAAATTAATGAGAATTCAAAAAGAAAAACGCTCAAGTAACATTTCACAAGCAAACCAAAAACAGCGATTTTTCTTAGAGAACCTTTTATTCCCATTTCTCAGCAATTCAGTCACATGTATGTATTTGTATCTATTTTTTGTATCGTTTACTTTGTTCTAGAATTCTTCACTTAATTCAAGAATTTTGTACTTATTTTAAAACATTGTAGGATTGGTTTTCTTGAGCAATCCCGTTTTCGTTTTATTTTAGTTCTGTTGTTCGTTATTCGTACTTAAACATTTGAGTACAACTCGTACTAAAAGCAAAAAAGGCTTAAATTTAGTACCAGCCTTTTCTTTCTGTGTAGGAATATTTGATCAAAATATCTTACCCATCCCATCCCTCTCTTCAGGTGTGGAAAAAGCAAATAATCACAAGGGGCTAAATATGGAAATTATGCCTAATTAAGCGAATAATTTTAATTGCCTTAATAGGCTTAACTGGTTCTTCAGGGTACTTAGACGATATTTCAAAAAATATTTATATAAAATTAAACACTCAGGTAGAATAAAAAACGATTCATATCACATGTAAGATAGTAGTAATCCTTTTTATGCTTACGAACCCAATTGGCCATGCATTTGAGATGTCTTGAGCAATGGATCTGTTTAATTACCCTAACGAGGTAATTAAACAGATTTATTTTCATGCTTTAGCCTCTTAGTTCTGAAAAATTTTAACATTTTCGGTGAGTTACGAGGGCGGAGTGATATTGAAGCTACGTAAGTAGGGAAAAAACATTTTTTTTTTTTTCAAAAACGAGGTAATTAAACAGATTTATGTTAATGCTTTAGCCTCTTAATTCCAAAAAATTTAAATATTTTCGGCGTGGTACGAGGGCGGATTGATATTGAAGATACTTAAGTAAGAAAATAAATTTTTTTTCAAAACCATTTATTTCTCCTTTTAGCTCAATACATTTAGGCAATATTCCAACTTTTTTATATCATCTGAATACAATTTTGGGAACCCCTCAAAATATGCGTTAGTTTCGGTAATCACTTCTTCGCTTGAGACGAATCCTTTTTATTGCGAGAAAAAAGTCACTAAGAGCTAAATCTAGACTATAAGGTAGATAATGAATCAATTTAAAGTGTATTTCACGTAATTTTAGCGCTGTATCTAATACTGTGTGAACCGTTGCGTTGTCTTGAAGAAATAATACTTTTTTCTTGTTCAAATGTGACCGTTTTTTTCTAACTAGATCAATCAATAATACTTTCCTGTGATTGTGGATCCGTTTTCAAGATAATCGATAAGCAATATTCTGTGTGCATCCTTGCTAGCCGATTTTACTGTCTTCGCCGTCTTCGGAGCACTTCCAACAGCTTCCACCTATTGCTTCGATTGATTTTTGGTTTCAGGTGTGTAGTTTCATCAAGAGTTAATGGGCGCCAAAAATCAACAAGATTACGCTTTTTTATGTCCAAACTCCGATGTGAAGTTGTCTGTCGAATTCGTTTTTGTTCGACACTGAGCAAACGCGGCACCAATCTCATGCCGATAGCTTTTTCATATGCAAATGCTCATGCAAAATGTTGAATACACCTTCATATGATATGGTAACCATTTCAACACTCGGCGATTATTCATAACGAAATCGAAGATTTTCTTCAATAACCACGTTTTTTGGCCATCCTGCTTTTTCGGCCGCGTTTAAATTCAGCACTTCAATATTTTACTATGTAATCTAAAGACTGACCGTAATGTTTATGGAGCTTTTCTTTTGTATCTTTCGCTGTTTTCCCTTTCAAATAATAGTGTTTAATCAATGCACGAAATTTACATTTTTCAATTTTTAAAGAACCACAAAAGTTGCTTACTTCAAAGGACTGCAACGAATCAACTAATCGATGAATTTGGGTGAAATTTTAACCGCTGAAAATATCAATCCGACTTTGTAAATTCAGTGTATCTACAATTTTGTTGAATTTTTTACAAATTAAAGTTAATATTATACGTATGCAATACATTTTTCTTTTTCCCGCTGTACCGTCTTTAAAGAATAAATGCAAGTGGATTTGAAAAAACTCGACTTATGAAGTAAATGGAATATAATTGAAAGGCGATTTGATTAATCTTATTTTTTCTAAAAAAAATTGTTTTCAATGACATAAAAAAAAATCTTAAAACTTAACTGCCATTCCAAGTTTTGCACATCTTGTTTTCGTTTTTTTTTTTGCCCATAAATTTTAATTTTATGAAAATAAAAGTAATTTGCTTAAAATAGTCTCGCCAAAAAGAAAACAAATCTAACATTGTAAGAAGGTCATTCTTATTTAACGCGAAAAGACATAACGACCGACCCACTTACAAAAAAAAGACTTGAAGTTTGTTTTAAGTTGTGTTTTTAGTTTTACTATAATTTAAATTTAATTAGTTTTAATGTAAAAATCAAGATCACGCGAGTAATTATTTTCATTTTGAGACATTAAAATCTAAATTATCTTTAATAAATTTAAAAAGATACTAAGCTTCAGTGCATACATTTACTTACGTGCTTGCCGGTCACAAATCATGTTGATCAACAATCATTGCAACTCTGCTTCAAAAAAATGACAACTTGAAATTTTCCATAAATTAAATGTTATTATACGAGTATTTATCTTTTACTATTTTTGGGCAATTCAAAAAATGCTTTTTAATTCAAATACCTAAAAAACCTCCATAATCTTAAGCCATATTTACGTTTGCCAACAAATAAAGAATTGCGCCAGAGACAAGTTGGCGTTTTAAAAACGCATGTTTTTTTTTTAAATAGTCAATTTTAAATTGTTGAGGCCTCATCAAACGCTAATGTCATATCATACCACAAATTATATACTAAAGTCGCGCAATGATGTAACAGAAAGTATTGCGAAAACTGTTTTAACATGTCATGTGACAGTCTGGTGTGCAATTAGGTCAGGAGGAATCAATGGAACTTACTACTTTGAAAATGAAAACGTCGCTACCGTAACTGTGATAACGGGGAGCGATATCGTGATATGATTGAAATCTTTCTAACTCCACAACTTATCTCAACACAAATTAATTAGGTATAAGTTTCTTTAAATTTGGCTTATCATTTCCAAAAAAGAAAAAAAAAAAAATAAGGTTTGCGATATTATTTGCTTCAATTTTAAAAACCGCTTAGAGAAGTTAATAATTTAAAGAAGTTATTTACGCTTGGAACTTTTGGCTTCTACAAAATATATACACTTTGTATTACCATGTAACCCTTCATCTACACATTGAGGAAGAGCAGTGCATACACACGGCCACGAATGAGAGTTGGTTCTGTTGCACCTATGATGCGGTATAGTACCCTTAATTATAGTAGATTTACAAACTTAAATAAAAAACGTATTAATGGACACAAAGTTTTATTAAGAGCATTGAACGATAGAATGGAAATGCGGATTTCATCTTGTAAAGAGTATGCCATCCAGATGTCTTGATCCGAGTTGAATACACTATTGAAAGCAGAGTCTTGTCTTCTGAGAATTTTTGAAAAAAATAAAATAAATAATGGTCCAATTATCTCATGCGTGAATAAGGCACATCAATCGATGGTCGCATGTTCTTGGAGACCAGTAACGGCAGTTTTGCTTTGTGGACGTGACCGTTTAATTGAGAATGAGCCTCATGGCTCCAAAAATTGAGCTTTACAGTGAGAAAAAGCTGCAACAGAAATGTCTCCACAGTGGACGCGCGATGCTCACTCGACCACTGCAACCTCGTGGCTGACAAATCCACACAATCGATAATTCCCTCAGCGTTTACAACCTTTTGATATTATCTTATTTAAAAAAATATATATAAATTAGCCACTGAACAACCTGTATAATTTCTATTTCTCTTATTCATTACCGCTTTGAAACAATGCAAAACAAAATTAGTTAATATTAAACAGAACTGTATTAATTGAGAATTTTATTTTTGTAATATTTGAACTTGCATCATTTTTTTTCAAAACCTTTAGTCGTAATCTAAAGAACTGACTTTAAAAATGAAGGCGTGATAAAATTGAACAGATTCTATTTGGCTGGGAACTAAATTCTTTATTTAAGATTTTTTCTTTTGCTTACAGAACTGAAAACAACTTTCCATACAAATAATAATTCTTTGCCGCAAACTTGTTTTTTTAATTTAACATTTTATTATTAAAAGTTGAAACTGCTTGTGAATTTTCTTCTTGATATCGGAAGCAATTCTTAAGCCGTCTTATAAGCAAAAAAAAAAAAAAAAATACAATAAAAAAAAACCTGATTCTTTCTGAAACTGCCTGGCAATTTACCGTTTTTTATTTGATTTTTTTTTAAATGCTATTTTAAGCTTCAGTCTTAAACTTGTTTGCAAGAATTGTAGTGAGTGGTGATATGAGGGAGAATGTACGAATAGCATATCATCAGTTTTTATGAATTCTTATTACAAACTTTTAAATGGAAAGTTTTTCCTTTTTTTTTGTAAATAATAAGTAAGCAATTAAGTGAACACCTTTTGCTGAAAAATTTATTTTAAATTTCATTAAGATATCGTACAGCCTATACGAGTATTTATCAAAGCTTTAGGGCTTTAACATATATTATACAAAAACATACGTTTATAGGATATGTAAGATATTTGGATCCTATCGTAGCAAAACAATGATACAATAAAATACTAGGTAGAAGCAAAGTTACTACAAGCTACTTTGTGATGCAAACTGTCAAACTAGATAAAATAAAAGTAACAACTTCGTGTTTCTATTTTATAAAAGATTTTTCTCTCTTCTTTAAACAATAATACACAAGTGTGTGCATGATAGCAAAATATAAAAAAAAAACTTAACAGTTCCTACTATTACTTAGTTTATTATTGTATCATAACCTTTACGAAATTCTATCAGAGAGAGAGAGAGAGAGAGAGAGAGAGAGGGAGAGAGAGAGAGAGAGAGTAAAAGTGTGTTGTAAGCAGTCTATATCACAAGACTGCTTACAACACTTTTTAAAATCTTTTTTAAATCTTTGATTTTCTGGAAATACAGTTTTTTTCGACTAAAAAAACTTTTGTGAGCGTTTTTTGTTTTATTTTAATAGATTTTAAATAAATTTTATTAAAAGTAAAATTTTTTTTTTGTAGAAAATAAATTATTTCAGCATCTGAAGAACAAGCACACAAAAAAGAGATCTGACAACACTGGTTGTAAGCAGTGATGCCATAATTAAGATTTTATCTTAATTATGAAGACTTTCCAAACAAAATAAGATTTGTAGAGATTTCTCTCAAAATTAAGATTTTGAAATTTTGTATTCTAATAAATAATATGTGAATGATTTTTAAGCATCCGATGAATTTTGACTTCTTTTATAACATGACTCCGGACATAATTTTTACTCCTAATTCCAATATATGCATTTATACACAGAAAGAAAAAGCTCGTACTAAATTTAAGTTTTTTTTTTACTTACTTTTAGTACGAGTCGTACTCAAAAATTTAATAACAGACAAGTCTACTTAAAATAGGCCGAAAACGGGATTGTTCATCAATCCTGTGTTGTCTTAAAATAAGTATAAAATACTTGAATCAATTTCTGAGTAAAAAATCCCATCAAAATGAATGAATTGCTGAGAGATAAAAATAAGAGGTTTTGTAAGAAAACAGCTGTTTATTACTTGAGCATTTTTCTTGTTGAATTCTCCTTAATTTATTTAAAATAATGAAACATATAGTTATGTAAATGCTTAGTCTAGGATAACTTCTATAAAATATCGACATATGTACAGTTAGCAAACATAAAAACAAGGTATATATGTTTTTTGATTGGTATAAATACTAGTTGTTCTTATTTCAAGTAGCGATTAGGGATTGATTCAACTCTAAAATTCTTGAATCAATCGCATTTTAAAGTTGAATCGATCTCAGGTTTTCTCAAATCAATCTTATTTTTAGCTTATTTAAAGTTCGGATTCGGAATTAAATATGTCTAGAAGCAAGTACTTAGTGCTTGAATAACCTGTACTTAATATAAGAAAATACGAACTTACGAACGGTAACACCACTTGGGATTGATTTAAATACAGATGGATTGAATTTTATTTTCAGTGTGTGTATTGTGTAGATCGCTAAATTGGCCGTGGCCGTGCATGCATGCAACTAATTTTAGAAAGAAATTTTATGTAGTTGCGCTTTTGCTTTAAACTATTTGCTGTCACAAAAAGAAAAACATTTTAAGTGCCAGTTCACGTATAACGAAGCTGCAACTCGCAGAATTTAACATTTAAACAAAAAAAAAAAAAAAAAACAAAAAAAAAAAACATTCAAAATTTTGTTATTATTTTAAATGTAATTATGCGAACGAACGAACATTTTCGTTATCCGTGAACTGGTACTAGATCTTTTCTCTTAAATACAAATTTTTCTTCTAGCACGTTTGCTCTTGTGGAAGCATAGAGCAAAATAATAGCGAAATCTAGTAGATTTGAATGAAAATCGTCAACAACATCTTAAGCGTTTACTTTTCCGTTTTTTGACATCTTGCAAAATTTTATTTTCATAAAATTTATTTTTGCAAAAGCTTTTATTGCAGAAGCTATATCACAAAGAACTCGCCTTGTAAAAGTACAGGATTTTTTTTTTTTTTTACAGCGTAGTGTTTTCCAGTACTCTTGTGAGCAAAATCCCAGTTGTCCAATAGAGTTCTTACAAAAATATACTAGATCTTGTCAAAATCTAGTCGCAAAGTAGATTTCAGAATTAATTAGATTTAACTCGAATTGGCTGAAGTGTAAGTAAATTCAACCATTATAAGAGTATAGTAAACTCACGATTGTTTATATTTTTACAATATTTACAAAAACAACATACAATATTCTACAATTGTAAAATGTTCATTATTTTAAATGTTGCAATAGCTTCAGTAAGTATTGAAAGTGCTGTCAACGTGAACAGACAACTCTCGTGTGAATAAAGATTTCTCGCCGCTTCTCAAATTTTGCATTTGGGTTTATATCTAAAAAGCTTTTGGATTGTCCTACAACACTGATCGTTAGCTAACGTGCGGCAGAATTTTAAAAGCAAAAAAAAAAAAAAAAAAAAAATATATATATATATATATATATATATATATATATATATATATATATATATATATATATATATATATATATATATATATATATATATATATATATATATATATATATATATATATATATATATATATATATATATATATATATATATATATATATATATATATATATATATATATATATATATATATATATATATATATATATATATATATATATATATATATATATATATATATATATATATATATATATATATATATATATATATATATATATATATATTTTTTTTTTTTTTTTTGTTTTTTTTTTTTTTTCTATGAAAAAAAAGCAAATTGCTTTTAATTGAACTGTATATATATTACAATTAAAGACAGGTGAGGAGATCCGTTTGGCAATCTTTTTTCATTCTAAAACTTTCGGTGTGCTTTGTGTTATTGTTTATTAACGACTTATAAAATGTTTTTTTGAACCAAACCTTCCTTGACCTCTGTGAAATTTAATGAACAACTTTATTAGCAACTGGTAATATTAAAACATACTTATGGCATAAAGCTTCCACTGAATGTAGGGTGTCAACATGTTGAACAAGACATGCATACGATACGTTCATGCTCTCTTGGTCTTGAGGAAAAGATTAATTTTTTAAGTGCAACAACCGAAAATTACCACATGCCAGTTTATTTAAGAACAATTGCAACTACCGCAAAGTAATACAGCGAAAACTACAATTAAAATTTAATAAAATCTTGTTTTTCTGATTTCCACATACATTTACTAAAAATGTTAACAGCGGGACAAATAGTAGCGTTTACAGATTTTAAATATGTAATTTTTATTGCGTTTCAGCACTAAGCATTTAATGATTTTCAAAGTTTACGTATTAGTATGTACTTAAAATTTGAAAACAAATTCTATAGAAATCAAAATAACTTAAATGTTCATTGGCTTGATGACCTAAATGATTGACGACAGCCTGATTGTATAACAGAATAAAAAGTATTAAAAATTGACATAAAATAGAAACCGTGGTATGTACATTGTTCTCCATGTATTTGCGACATAATCAAAGTTAATTTATCATTTCTAATTAAATTTAAGAACTATTTATAATTTGAGCTTATAAAATTACAAAAACTGTTTTAATCTGCATTTCGTGTTCTATTCTCACAAGTTATAAAACAATCGCAATTAACAATGAATTAAAATAGACAGAATGACAGACAGACATGTGTACGGATAGGAGGCAATGCTTTTTTAATCATTCCATTGGGTTAAGCTAATTGTTGGAACTTAGCTTTTTAGTCCTTCTAGCTTGTGTATTTTATCGTTGTTATGCACAATTTGTCTCTGCCCATTTCAATTGGTCATCAGCAATAATCTGCAATAAAATAATCACAATCTATTCTTAACTACTGTGAATTTAAGTGAGTGTAACTAAGCGACCAATAGCTTTAAAAATATTATTATCGTCATTAAAGACTTAATGATGCTTAAAATCAATAGCACTATTCCATATGTGATGTAGTTAACATTGAAACAGTTTGCACTTGCAATGCCTTTGGCATAAACTGTTGCAGTTCTTTTTTTCTCTATCATATTAATTCAAAGGATGATGTGACATAAGATCTCTTGTGTCACATCATCCCTAACGGCGATCGTCTCTTTGCTGATGTTGCTAACACTTTGAGTTCTATGAATGTTAACTTGTAATGAGGTCTTCTACCTGTTCATAAAGGAACCCCCCGGGGAACAGGTTTTGCCTTGGCGTATTCCTGACTAGGGCACTGTTTTTCGGCTATAGAGGGGAAGGGGTCCCTCGTTTGTTGTAGCAAATAAAACTCTAGAAAGCCGCATGACTTATGTTGTGTTAGACTTCCGAAACGTATACCAAGGGCTTAAACTGGTAACACGGGAATCAGTGAAGCCCCCGTGATCTCTCGGTGCTGATCATAGTTGGCTGAAACTTTCTGGCTGTGGCTTAAACCTAAAATCGCATACCGGTTTTCGGGGCTAACAACCCCCCGAGGTGCTGTTGTCTTGCATCATATACCTGTACTGTAAGAAACCAGAGGCGACGGGAGAGTTGGTTAAGGACTGATTCTCTTAATGGGCTTCGGCGTACCAACTCATTGACTCTCGGGAAATTGCATACAAAAGGGCTTAGAAGGCCCGAACTCGTAAGCAAGGGGTTTGTCTATAAGGCTGTAAACCTACAGCGAAAAGTTGCAAGCTGTGTGAACTTAACAAGCCACACGGAGGCACTGGTGAATCGTGAATAGTTCATCCCGGGGAGTTGGTCCATCATCATATTAGGCCGACAAAGGCAGGTGCTGATGTAAATCTAATTCACAACTGTATAAGTGCAAGATGTTCACTCTAAAACATGTGTGCATGGGATACTTGCTTCTGTAATCGATATTTTCGCTGCTGGGGATGTTTTCCGCTAAACTGAGAGAAACCTTCTATGTGTCCAAAAGCGAATGTTAAATACTGTTATTAGTAAATATTAATATGTGCTTCTAATTTTGACAATTTGGTAGCTACGAACGTTAAAAAAACGTATCTTGATGTCATTTCCTAGAAGACTTTCAAATTAAATACAGTTTTTGTCTAAAACAAGCTGATCATTTAATTTTCCATTTGTTGTTTTCAAATTTATTTTTTAGCTTCCATATATCCCCTTTTGTGTGGTGACGATACACCACTTCTACATCGAAAAATTTCTGATTGCTTAATCGTTTCCACAACAGTATATGCTTTTAAAAATTGTAATAAATTCTTGAGAGCGACAATTTTTCATGTCGAGTTCATGTGGCAACGATAACGATTTTTGGAATAAGGTGGGTTGTTTGCAGAACACCAACCGCTGCTTGTTCCACATATATGTGAGCGTCAACGTTCGCCATCATTTTGAATGTCAAAATTTTTTTAAATTTTCTTGTTCCAAATTTGCAGCGCTAGCCTGCTTGCGTTACTATGTCGCATTTAAATTTTATATTTGGCGCTATATAAGTTTATGCAGTTCGACATAACAAAACAGGCTTTAAGAGAAACCCCGGAAAGGAGTCTATAATATAAATAAAAAACATACATAAATATTTTGCATGTCAAATTTGTGTGTATACAATACATGGTTGGAAAATTTGTAAATTTTTCATACAAATTTTCTAGAAGTGTTCTATAAACAGCATATACGAGTATATATTTACATAAGCGAAATAATTGAAAGTGATAAAACACAATTTGCATTGTAATCGGCTTAATTTTTCATGTGATTTTTAAGCTCAATTTTATAAATCTTTTAATGCACAAATTTGCATTTGAAAGAAAAATTTAATTTCCAACTAAAAATAATAATTCTGCGCTCTTTTAACATCTAAAACAATTACTTTTCCATTTGCTTTAATAAAAAATAAAAATAAAAAAGTAACAGTTCAGACAATTAATTTAAATATATAATTACATTTCATAGAGAGTCCTCTCACGAGCAGAAATATTTCTAATAATTTTTCGCTCAGTTTACGGTTGTTGGTTGGGTGTTGTTGCTACGTTGTTGTTTTGAATATTTGTTGGAACAATTTGACGTCTGTATTGCCGGTGCGACAACACAAACAACGACAAATTAAACATTTACTTCCGAATAAAAAGAAAATAGAAAAAATGGAAAATAGACAAGAATTTCTTTATTTTGCCTTTTTTGTACGTCTGTGATAAATAATTTGAGCATGTATATTTTTGCATGAGCTCCTGTCATCACTTTATTGTTTCTTGCTTTATTTGTATAGTCGTCAGTCATTTTCAGTCACATTTAAGTTTATTAAGTGCTGAAATGCAATTTGTTTTGATTTATTTAATTGAGTCAAGTGTAACTCTTGAGCATAATAAATATATTTGTTTTTTTTTTCACTCACGTAAAGAATAAAGAAACATGAATGAATGAATACAAATGAATGATGGGATTTTTTTGCACGTCTTTGTTTTTTTGTGTCATCATTAATTAAATATCAACTCCTGATTATAAATAAAATTATTTCACAATCATGAATGAATTATGATTTTGACTTATTATGAGTGTAATATCAAATCAACATTTCATGTAGGAATACATGTACATCAAAAAAAAAAAAAACTTAATTGAATATAATTTCAATATTTCGGAATATGAAGAATGTGTCTAGCGAATTTCGTTCTGTATATTTATACCAAGAACATAAAGACATTGTGATTCCTAGATACTTATGATACAAGTTGTAGTAGGTGAAACAACCTCTGTGTAAGCAAGCGGCAATAAAATGGCGCTAAAATATCCGATTTGGAAATTATAACAAGATCACTTTTAAGCTTCGTTGTGGTAGAAAATGTACGAATTGCAAATGCTGTTAGTTGTGAAAAACTGAATAGTAATGAAAGTAGAAGATCGTTTAGAAAAATAAGAAATCGGTTTATATAAGATAGCTTTGCGGTAGTGACATACTACAATAAAATTAAATGTTAAATTTTGGTAACAACTTTATAATGACATAAATTGAAATCGTAATATAAATATCACAATAAAATAATACTCAACTCAATTTTTTAATAGGTTGAAAATGTTGGCATCTTTTAATGAAATATGTAACTAAATATGTTGACGATATGATATCGGGTAAATTTTCTTTCGTTTAAAGACTTAAGTGGTATTTTCCAATAGTTGGTGTTTAAGTTTTTTTAGTTTCGAGTAGACTTATGCTTGTTTGCGTGACAACAACGGGTTATAGTTCAGGTTTTTTTCTTAAGAAAGATTTTTTACAATACAAATCTGCTGTGATCAATAATTTTGATTGAAGAAGACAAGAAAAATAATAATCAAATATTTAGCTGGGGGACAACTAGCTGTTTCGTACATTTGCTCCCAAAGAATTACGCTAAAAGCAGTTTTGTCCAAAAAACACAAACAAACAAAGTCTTTTTGTATGCAACAGCTCATTTATTTTTTTGCTTTGATTGGTTAAGTGTATTCGGCAGAGTAAAGTATGCAGCTGGATACTACAAAATTTTCATATTTGTACAAAAAATAAAATAAAAAATACGTAGTACATGTTCTGTTACACCACATCTTTAAAGCAGATATGGATTGATCTTTAACTGCCAGCAATGTTTTTTGAATCGATAGTCCTATATCACCAATGTATGGACATTGGGGTGGGCCGACTGAAGTTTCAGTACGACATATCGAAAGTATAATTTTCGAGGCATCCAAGTTTTAAAATAAATTCCGATATTTTTCGGCAAACTGACATTTTATGAATAAATAATTTAATTTCATCAAAAATACAATAATTCAGTAATAATTTAAAATAATAATAATTCAACTTTTTTTAATATTATCTATATTAAAAAAAAAAAATAAATCAGCTGAGTTTTTGTTACAAACCTTAAAAAATCTTAAAAATAAAAGTTTGAAAAAAGTAAAAAAAAAAAAAATTAAGTTTGGTTGCCTTGAAAATGAGTTTTTTTTTGCTATCGATGGCACAATATCGATTGCTAAATTGACCCATCCTAATGTACTCGTACATAGTACTATACAACTAGTGACACTTATGTACATCAGTAAAAGCAGTCGAAATTTTACCATTCCCTTTTCAAGCATTTTGTACTCTTATTGTGCGACATCATTTTTATAGGCACCAAAATCAACAACAACACAACACCACTAACCGCTCTCACCATCGAAAATAATGACAGTTACTAATTTAAAAATTATGCAAGATTTAGTTTTATTATTTGTTTTGTTTTTGTAGCTGAAAAAAGCCATACGAGTATATATACACACACACACACACACGTCCAAACAATGCACATTATAAAACCCAATAATTATATTGTGGCATCAAATTTTCCAAGCTTGAAATTAGAATTGTTTGGGTTCTTGAAGAGCAAATTGGAAAAACAAATCAAAAAATATCCATTGACCTTGACTTAACATAGTTGCACTTACAAAAACAATAGCGCAACACCAAAAGTAACAACAAACAATTATAATATTGAAGATTTCTCCTCATCATCCAAACAAGCGAAGGTGAACATTAAATAAATTTTGATTTTCCAAACGTTTTATTTGTTGCGGTACATTAAATCAACTATAATTTGATAAAAAAATGTTTCTTTAATTCTTTGGGTTTTGCTAAAAAAAAACGAATATTAAACATTTGAACTAAATTTCTACTACAATAGAAAAATGTGCAATAACGATTTTTAAATTTCGACAAAATCGAAAATAGAATTACTATTGTTAAAGCTGTGGTTGATCATTATTATTATAATAATTAATGTTGTTTTTATGGAAATTGAAAGTCTGCAACTGTAAGCGATATAAATCTTTGCATATACATCGATGTCTTAGCTATAAAACAACAGAGTTGCCAATATGACAGAAATATTATTGGGCAAACAAATTTTTCACAAGTAAAAATACATAGGGCCATATCCAAAAAAAATCTTACTTGAGTTTTAACGTATACGTTAGTTACCAAACACATTAACACTACTATACATCTGTTAAAAATTTTAATGCAAAAACAGTACGTTAACTTTTAAATGTAGTAAGGAATTTAATTGTTTTGTTATGGCAACGCCGTTATGTTCAGTTGTAATTTTTTGAATAGTGATGCATGAAAACTAATATTCGAAAATCGATTAAAATAAATAAAAAAAAAAAGAATTATTATTATTACCTTAAATCACACATTTTTGACAAACGTTTAATCGATTTAGCTTTTTAATAAATGACGAATGTACAATATTTGGTATATTAATAAAATTTAAAAAAATTAACAGGATTACTTATACCTTAAACCGTTTTTCGTCGTATTCGTTTGATGGAAAGTGCATCACTAACATATTTCTTATTTATATTTCCTTTTCAAAATTATTATTTTCAATTCATATAAAATGTAAAGTTCTAATTTACTTATCTACCAAGCATAGTCCATTGATTTTGTTAATATTTTCATTATAATTGTGAATTTAAAGAAAAATCAAAGTCAACAAATCAAATGTCATTTTAACGTACAGTTAAAGTGGCTTATTTCAACTTTAAACATATGGTAAGCTAATAATTGTTTTTGGATAGAACATTAGGTAAATTTTCTTAACAAATGCTTACCAAGCTTTGTTAAGTTTTTTTGCATACGGCCGATGACGTTCATTACGTACTCGTAAAAGTAATTAAAAAAAAATCAGAATATATGTAAAAATTCAAATGATTTTGAAAGGAATTACTCAGTACAAAATTTTATTAAAATTTATTTCAATTTATTACCCCAAATACCATAAAAAAAACATGTGTTCGAAATAAAAAATGTATCTCAAAATTTAACGCTTTTAAAAAAGTATATCTGAAGTAATGAAACAAAATATAGTTTACAAAAAGGGCCCTGCAAAAGAAACACTTTTAAATTAAAACCGTTTTTGATGTACCAAATGAAATTTGAAATCGTGATTTGAAAAAGTATAATTAGAATATATGCTTTTAAAAAACACCTTCTAGAAAAAGTTCCTTCTAAAATATAATCCTTGGAAAAAGGCATCTTCTAAAAATTCCTTTTAAATAATTACATTATTTTTTGTAACAAGTTCATTTTATAAAAAGTACCTTTTATAAAAAGTACCTTTTATGGAAAAGTAATTTTTTTGTGAAAGTACCTTTAATAAAAAGTACCATTTCCAAGAAATACTTTTTATAAAAATAATTTTGTTGTTAAAGTATTTAGGTTTGTTAAATACAGTGCTTAGATATGGAGATCACCGCAGTAACGCCTTTATTGAGTTCAATATTCCATACAACAATTCAATTTATTGAACAATACCTATGAAATTTTTATAACATTGAGTAAAATTTCAAACACAAAACTGTTGCGGGTGTGTTTAGTAAGTAATACCATCCACAATGATAACTCTAATAATAACAAAAGTTGTATCAATTAAAAAAAATAAATAAAATAATGAATCAGTGAAAAAAATTGCTTTTCGAAATTTGTGAAAATTGTACTTTTTTTCATATGTAAAGCTACTTTGGAAACAAAAATCGATCAGAGTAACTGCAACAGCTATATGTTTCTATTACATATTAGCAAACTCTAATTAAAAGTGGAATTTTCTTTATATTTAAAAATTTGCAAACTCAAATTTCCATAATATTGTTTGAACAAGCCAAATATTGCGTCAATAAAAACTACATGTGTGAACTAGCTATTACACATAAATTAATATGGAAATATTCTAAAATTGTTTTTAATTAACAACAACCCTTAGTTGTACAAAAAGCATTGAGAATCCGTTTCTAAAAAGGAGTATTTAGCAAAATTTTGTGGGTATAAAATAGCAAAAAGCGCCAAAGAAAAATACCCGAAATGCACCAAAATATCATCACTGGCACATGAACACATCTATAAATATATTTCATTCACACAGTGGAAGCTTGTTTTTGCAAAAAATTTTTGCTAAGGTTAAGAATTTTGCTTGAAAGCTTAAGCCAAAGTTAATGACTAACTTAGCAAAAGTGGGTTTGTGTGTGTGTTTTTTTTGTTTGCTAAAAAGTTAATGAACTTTAGCTACGAATATAAGCAACTTGCTGCTGGTGGCTTATTGCGCAAGTGCAACATTTTGTAGTTGTTAAACGGCAAATGTTTGTTTAACACAAATGCAGTTTTTTTTATTTTTATTATTATTTTTTTTTTTGTGTGAATTCAACAAAGCAATAGTTTCTTTTCTTTAAGAACAATAATCAAACTTCCTTAGAAATGTATATACATACATGAAACTAAATATAAAAATAGAAAAAAGAAGCCGATAACCTAAAGTTGTTCTTCTGATTCAAATCGAATGCATGATTAATTTTTCTTTTGTCTTCCACTCGTTTATTGAAAGTCATGCATGAATTTGTTTTAAATACGAGTATTTTTGTTTTTTGTTTTCATTGAGTTGACGTTTTGTTGTAAGAAATTTAATCTGCTTAATTATCTTGTCAGATTGTCAGCAATTATTCGTATCGTATCATTTAAGCGCGCTCACATTTTAAACAAATTATCATTTTATTTATGCTCAAAAATTTCAGAACTTTCAAGTTTTTATGCTAATTCCCGTATAATTGCGATTAAAATAAATTAAACTGAAATGTAATTCAAGTTTTATAAAATAGATGTTTAAGTTTCGAATCTTAAACAAAAGCTAGTGACTGCTGCTTTTTAAATGTAATTGGAAAATTTCTTAATTGTTTGTGGCGAAATATTTCGTTAATTGTTTCTTGGTTAAACAAAAGTTATTGGTAAATTAAAATCAATTAAATTAAACTGAAAGATAATTTTGTTTATACATTTATATAAAAGCCAACCCACAGAATTCTTTAACTTGGGAATAACTCTATTTATTATATTATTATAAACATTAAATCAAAAACAGTGAAACAGCGAAACTTTACAGTGCACTAAATTAATTGCATTGTCATTTTAATTCGACAACATATTAAAGTTAAGAAGCTATTGTTTTTTTTTTAACGCAAAACTATGAACGTTAAACTTAATTATGGTGAATAAATTTCTTGGAAAGAACCGAATAGGTAAATGTGTTTACATTGAATTTAATAATTTGATTAAAATGTGTTACTAAAAAACATATTAAAAGAAAACACAGAATTACTCGTATTAATAGTCACAAATAACTTTTGATAAGCAGAGCTTTCAGGCACTTATTTTTGGTTTGTTTTTCTACCGAATAAACGAATGCTTAATTGGAGTTAATATTAACTGCTGTACTAACTTATAATATTAATAACAATCAGAATATATCGCTCCTTTATTGCAATATAGTCATACCTCAAAAAATGAGCTTTTCGATTTAGCAATGCAGAATTATTAAGAGTACTATCATTTATATTGTGCCAAAAATGTATTCAAATTGCATTTAAACTGTTTCCTTTAGGAGATATTTTGTAAAAAATTTTGCTAAGACTTGTATGGAAACTAAAAATTTTAAATGCGTTTTTCTCGAAACGAGCTTTTTTGAGATATGACTATGTTGCAATAAAGGAGCGATATGTATATACAGCTGTTTTTTTTTTTAATTTTACTTGCTGTCTATATGTGGACGATTCAAAGGTGCTAATCATGATTAGATTATCACCTATGAAACGTCAACACATAGACAACTAGGAAACATAAACAAATTTTGTAATAAAAATGTGTAAAGATAAAATGCACGCATCCGAAACAAAAGAAAAGTTATTAATTTTGTGAGAACGGCTGAGTTGGCATCACTGTGTAAAGTGTTGCCTACTCACTGAAACTGAAATCACTTTTTATAAAACAGTGATTTCAAATGTAAATTTTTTGCTATCATCTTGTTCTCTATGACGTGTAAGTCTATTTTTTTAGTACTTTATTAATAAATTTTGTGAACATTTTTGCAGTTCGTTTGAATATCAGCTTAGATTTTTGAAAACCTTTTTAATGAAAAGTTTTTCTTTTCTGATTTATATATATGACATAAAAATGCATAGTAATTTAATGTATGACAATTAAAAAATATTTAAATTTTTTTCTTAAAAAAAAAAAATAAAATAAAATAAATAAATATAATAAGAACTATTTTTATTATTTATTTAAGTTTGTTTTTTATGTCCATTTACTAAAAATCTTTATTGTTTAAAAAGGGGTTACCTTCGGACTTCAATATGAGCAGGTGAAATTCAAATAATTTTTTATATTTTTTCCCAACGTTTCGTTTGCTTTATACAAACATCATCAGGGGTATAAATAGTATAATTATTTCATGGTTTTCCTTTGTAAGGATTTAATAAATTAAGTATTAAATAAATAAAAAACTGGACATCACATTATATCTTTCGTCAAACATGTCATAATTAATAACAAATAACCCAACAATGTCAATTATTATTTAAAATTCTTTATTGTTATTTATGCATACGTATTAGGGTGATCGATGATTGGACTATTTTTGAAAACCGATTTTCGAATCGCTCAAATAGACACAATTTAAAAATGAATTCAAAAACCGGCTAACTGAGTTTTAATATGAATAAAGGCAAATAAACAAACAATAGCTCTATTCACAATCTTGTGCAATTGACTTTGCATCATTGCATTTCCAAAATAGTGGAGTGTATTTTACTTTACACTAACAAAATACACCCAAAAATGTCACTTTTTCAGCAGCAGAAATATGCAATCTCAAATGCACAAATAATGGTTATATGAAGTAAAACAAAGTAATATTACTTTAAATTAATAAATTAAAAAAAAAAAGATATAAATGTTACACAATTATGTTATACAATTTAAATATTTATTATTTTTGCAGCTAAAGATCGTTTTATATTATATACAAAATTTAACAGTATTTATTTTCAATATTTCGATAACAATTTGTTATCATCGTCAAGAAAAGTAATGTTATTAAAAAATTTTTCAATTTGAAAAATTATTCAGCCCAATTATAAATAAAAATTCCGCAAGAATTTTATCACTTTTCCCTTTCCTCCAATTATGAACAAAAATTAAGTATGAGGTTTTTTATTTTTTCTTTTCTCCATTCGTTGAAAACACGAAAGGGAGATCAACTCTTCATTTCTCACGGACAAAAATTGTGATTTTTTTTCTTTAATATGAATTGAAAAAAGTACTTTATGTGAGAAATAAATTCCGTGAGGAATAAATTCCGAGGGAAATAAATTCCGTGAGAATATTCATAATTGGGCTGATTGTCAAAAAATTCCTAAATACAAAAAATCTATACACCAAGAAAAATTGTTAATTCATACAGAAAGAAAAATTCTTAACAGTATTATTAAATTGAAAAATTAAAATATAAAACTTAAAAAAAATTGAAAGCTAAAAAAAATATCTATTTAATTTACTGACAGAAAAATTTTGGGTTATTAAAAAAAAAAAAAAAAAATATTAATAACAATAATAAGAAACATAAAAACCAATATAACTTAATTCTGCAACCAACACATGTTCTGCAACATGTTGTATCTCAGCTATCAAAAACAAATGTTGTTTACATAATAACATGGAAAAAATTATTAACATAATTTAAAAAATTTTATGCTAACATTCATTCTTAAACAACTCAAATGTAGAATTTCTTATTAACTAAATATCTATAATTCTGTGCTAATTTTTCTGTGTCTACCTTAAAGTTAATTCTCTGTGTTGTTGGTGTGTTTATAATCTCTAATATTTCTAACATGTAACGCTTCTCATAATTATTTTCTATTCTTAAAATTGAAAGTTTGGAGAGTGATTAAATTTTGAACAATGAGAAGATAAAGCTGTTTTTTGTGAATTAATATCCCTATATCTTTGATCTGACTTATGTCCTGCAATTCTAGTTTTTAATTTGTTTTTTGTAGTTCCTACGTAGACTTTACTACAATTTTCTTGGTTATTACCCTGACAAGGAATTCTATAAACCGAATTTGAAATGTCCCATTTATTAAGTCTATCTTTAGTCTTACTAAATAATTTACCTAACGTATTGTAGCTTCTATGAGCTATTCTATATCCTTCTTTATTATATATATTAAACCTTGCTAATCTTTCTGATAAACCTGGTATATATGTTAAAGATTTTGGGTTCTGATGAGTTAACTAAATTCTGTACAAATTCAGCTGAAAAACTTTTATCTTCTAATATGTTTTTAATCTTTATAATGTTCTTTCTATGGAACTCTTCATCACTTATTGTAAGAACTCTTTCCACAAAATTCTTAGCTGTGTTTATTATTATATTTCTGCTATGCTTTGAAAAATAGTTAATTATTCTCCCTGATGCAGTTAGTTTTTGGTACCAATCAATAACAAGTTTGTTATCTCTCCTAGTTATCAAAGTATCCAAATATGGTAATCTTGAACTATATTCCTTTTCAATAGTAAACGTGATGCTTGAGTTAAAAGTATTCAAAATTGAAAACATATTATCAATTGCTAAGTCCAGAATAATACAAAATAAATCATCTACGTATTTTGTCATTAGTCTTGGTTTTATATCTAATCTCTCTATTGTACTCTCCAATAGTCTTTCCATTACTATATCAGCAATAATTGGAGAAGCTGGAGATCCCATAGGAAGTCCATTTATCTGTGAATATATCTTACCATCATACTAAAAATACCTGTTATCTTCTATACAAACTTTTAAAATGCGCAAAAATAAACTTTTCTCTATTATTATATGTTGGGTTATTACATCCCATTTTTCCTCCTCTATTGTGTTCATTGCTAAATCAACTGGTATACTAGGAAACAAAGAAACTACATCCAAAGACATTAATCTTTCATCACTATCCATATTTTGACATTTTATTCTATTCTTAAATTCCAAAGAATTTTTAATATTATATACAGAACCATCAATAATTTTTCTTAAAATATTTACGACATATTTACAAAGTTCGTATGATGGTGAATTAACGAACGAACAGGTCTTAAAGGAAAATCTATTTTATGAATTTTTGGCAGTCCATATAATCTGGGAGCAATAGTCTATATTCGTTTTAATTTTGTTCTTCTCAATATTAGTCAAAATTTCTTATTTGAATAACTCATCAACTAAACTATTATTAATTATTATACAATTTAATAAGAGCCTGGTTCCAATGCCCATAGCATATATGCATTCATTTGCATAATTACCGGTGTATGTATACATATTTATTTATAAGTATTTTTTATTTTTAATTTATTTTCTTAAGAAGGATTTTTTTACAATACAAATTTGCTGTGATCAATAATTATTGATTGAAGAAGACAAGAAAAATAATAATCAAATCTTTAGCTGGGGGACAACTAGCTGTTTCGTAGTCGCTACACTACTCATCAGCACCCACTGCATACGTCATGACCCAAGTTCATTTCCCTGTGGGAAATGAACTTGAAAAAAATACTCTAAATATAAAAGTATTTTTTAAGTAAAGCAGACTTAATTCCATGAATAAATTTTTTTTACCAACAATTTAATATAACTCTAAAATTTTCAAGACATATTGTAACACAAAATTGTTATTCCATATATAGATTTCTTCTTATTTTTTAAAGAAAATAAACACTTTTTCCTTACTTTTTCCTCAAATCATTTAATTAAACTTAATAGTTGTTAATATTCTGAAACGTTTATAATTTTTCTATACAAAATATTATTAACAATAATATCACGAAAACTTATTGTGTTATCCTGTTTTTCAAAATATTTCGAAAAAAGGAGTAGTTTTTAATATTATTAATCAAATAACTAGTTTTTATTTTCGATTGACTAATTTTATGAAAACAACTTTGATTACACTAATATTAGCAGTTTTACATAGTTTTCTTAATAAAAATTCTTTCATAATAAAAATATTTGTATAAATTTTTTACGTACTTTATTTTCTGAATATATGAATATTTTTACTGGTGTGTTAATTCTCAAGTTCACAGTTTTTCTCTTAATTTTTTAATGTATGAATTGGAATTTCAACTATAAAAACTTCTTAATTGCAATATTTTTTAGTCAACAATTTTTTTTCTTCGTTAATGGCTTGACTTGTTTGAAAAGTATAAATTTGATTTCAAATGTTTCAATCCGTTATCCTTTTGAAAGTTATCTCCTTATTTAAAGTATCACACACATAAAGGCGCAATCAGTGCAAACGTTTTAAACTAAACGACGTATTAAATACTAATCAGAACCTTTGTCGAAGACTTACTTTTATATGCGAAAAATTTTTCAAAACTAAACTTAATTCAAATAAAAAATCAAAAACAATAATCTTCCTCCGGTACATTCATAAGTATGAGTTTGTGTAAAGCTGTGTAAGTGTGGACTGTGTTTTACAGCATGCAACAATAATAAACATTTTAAAACCAAATAAACAGACAAGTAACCATCTAGCAAGCGAACGAGCGAACAAACAGTAACCACATATTTAAGTACATACAGCACGAGACTTGAGTAATAAAAGCAAATAAATTAAACGCAGCAAAAACAGAAAAAAATTTTATGGAAGTTCATAACAAACAAAAAAAAAAAAACATTGTAAAACAAAAATGAAATGAAATCTGAGAGCACAAAAACAAATTTTACAAGCAGCATGTAGCAGAGAAATAAAAGAATAACAATACGTATGAGTGGTGGAAGCAGCAGCAAAAAAGTATTATTTTTAATACGTAACACGTTTGCAATGAAAAAAATCAAGAAAATACATGCAGTAGTAGACAATATTTAAATACGTCATAATTGTTTGTTGGGTTACATAAAATACAAGACTGCTTAAATCAATTATCAAACCTGTATGACTGATGCATGTCAAGCGAATTAATAAAAAAAAAAAAACTACTCTCATATAGTATACGTATGTATATACAGATATGTTTAATTAATGGAGTATTAACATTAAGATAAGAGCGTAAACAGTTATAATAAATTGAGAATATTGAGTACATGTAACTGCTATTACTACTCGTCTTTGAATTACTCGTGCAATGAGTTAAGATGTTAGTTTGTCTCTTCTTTATCATTACATATACATATATAATAATGAAGTTCCTTCCTTCTTATCCATCATCAAAAAAAAAAAAAAAAAAATAAAAAAAAAAAAAAACAAATTTACATTTAACTGCATGTGTGGTTGGGTGATTGTTATTTAATAAGATGTTTTAGTTTATTTCTACTTTACTTTTCACGACTCTCTAATATTATAAGGAAAACAACGTTGTTATTAAATTCTAAAGAATTTCTCATTTGTTTTTAAAGGGTTTTTTGGGAAAGTCCCTAGCCGGTTTTAGGTCAGCCTTTTAAAAAATCACAGAATTAATTTTGCATCTGTCGATGACACATTTCAATCTGAAGTACATTTTTATCTTCTTATTATTTTTTTCCAATGTTTTTCACATCTTTTGAAACACATATGATATTTTAACAGGTGTGTGTTCGAGTGAATGTGTTGTTTAAACATTCAGTAAAGCTTGATGCGAAAGATTTCTTTTTTAATTTGTTGTTGGACTGGTATGGGATTATTTTAATATCAGATGAATTTAATTGTTGTAAGTTAATAAAACCAGTTTAATTCATGTTTAATTGAAAGACACTAAAGAAAGTTTCTAGTTAATTCTACGTATTGTAGTAAATTATATGTATGTGTGCATATTAATTACAATAAGCCGTATGTTTTAAGCAACTATGTTCAATATTATTATATTTTTATTTATATTCACTTTTATCTATTTCGGTTGTGATCACAAAAGAGAACTGATAAGTTTATTTAGTTTTCGCAATATTGTGCAATATTTTTTAATTTAGAACCTTTATTTATTATACGAATCCTAGATGCTGCGAGAAATTTAAAAATGTTTTAGGAGTAAGGTTAAATTGATTATTAATTTTATTGTATAATTTACAGAAGAACTGTTCTTCATATAAATTCATAAAAGCCCAAAGTAACATTGATGAAACTTTATAAGAAAATCTAAAAAATCTCTGAAAATAAAAAGTTAACCAATATTGTTCATCATTTTTGTATAAGATCGTTTGTGGTAAGAAAGTTTTTTTCATTGTATTGGTTATACAAGTTAATAACGTGAATTTTTTTTGCCGGTAAAATGCATTTGTTAAATATCAAAATGAGTTGATGCATTATGTAAAGTATCGCCCATCGTTAGCCAAATGATAATCAGAAGGGGTAAGCTCTGGGCTATAAGGCGGGTAAGCTAAAAATTACCATCCACTGTTTTCCAAATAGGTTTTGATCGGTCTTGTAAGATGTGGCCGAGCGTTGTCATGATGAAAGATGATATTATGGTCTTTTTTCGTTAATTGGTCTCTTCAAATGAATCAATTATCTTCGGTACAGTTCACTGACCCTGATCGTCTGATCCGTTTTCAGCAACTCAATGCAATATATACTTTTAATTACACCAAATACAGAGCATGCCTTGCCGTCGTGGAGTATTCGACATTGATTAAGGTGGTTGGCCGTGCTTCAGATATGACTTTTTGTACTGGGTTTTATCTTAATAAATCTATATTTCATCGCCAGTAACAATACGAATCAAAATGACTTTGAGACGTATTTGTATGTATAAATTATCAATAAGCGAACTTTTTAGTTATTACATATCGTTGGTCTCATGTAGAAAGGCCCTAACAAACATAATTGCAATTTTATAGGAGAAGAAAAATTCGTAATGGAAACTGTATAAATAGCTACATCTAAAAGTAACTTTTTTTGCGCAATTGCTTGTAAAGGCGATATGTATGAAATTATATAATTAAATCTTTGTGTGAAAAGCAGTAGAATCCCTAAAAGAGTTCAATTCAGGGAAAATGCAAGTTAGGGTGTTTCTACGTAAGACCAACGATATGAGAATTGGGATTATTTTTATTTATAACAATAAATGCTGCGAAACAAAATTAACTTCTTTTTGTAGTGTTCAAGCTTCATTTCCGACATGATTTTCCACGTCTCCCGGCTTCAATTCATGTGCACCCCAATATCCTTGATTTTGAGCGATTCTCTATGTTTCTAAACGTAGAGAAAATTATTGTTGGACTGACCCCCAATGATAATACCAGTTTGATTCCAATTTCTCATCTTCCGGCTTATCAGGCCTCTCTTTGTCTTCTGTGTCGAAATCACCGCTTTTGAATCGAGCAAACCATCGATCACAAGTTTTTTTTTTTGAGTTAGTGCATTTTAACTGTAAGTTTCTACCAATAATCAATAACTTTCAGCAGGTTTTCAGCCTTCCCCGCAAACATCTTTTTCAGGCAAAACATTCGATATTATTATAACGGCAAAAAAAAAATGTGTGTTTACACTTTGACGTCTATCGAATACTGAATTATTTATTATGACAGCTGTTTACCTCAAAAAAGGAAAAAAAAAATTTAATTATTGCCACAAACCATATGTGATAGTTGTCCAAATGACATTATTAACTTGTATACGCAATAAAAATGTAAAATTATGCGGTACATCAGAATCAATCAGAAAGTATTCTTTATTTTGTAACTAAGAGCTTTTTTGAAAACTTATGATCAAGGCAGCTTTAACAGGAAGTGGCAGAATTACAATAAATACAACACCAAAAAACATCAGCATGTATTTGTAAGTACAATTTACGAACAGTTGTCAAAATTTTATTTGAAAAAACAAAGAAGTCTATGTGTTTTTGACAACTTTACGCCAAGGAAACGAAAGACAGCTGTGCTTGTACCACTACCGTATTAAAGCTGCATTGCTTATGATGATATTAAAAATATTCCATACGTAGTTTCGGATGTGCATTGTTTTGTAAAAAGACATTATTTTGTACAATGTTATTAATTTGGTGCTATTAGAAACAGTATACGAGTAAAATATAATTTTTAAACGAACAATTTGATTATGCTAAATAGGTTAATTAAATAATTTATAAAAATTTGTTATACGTGTGTTTTTTCTACATACATATAATTTTTCTGCCTAACAATTAAATGAAAGGGAAAATAGTCTTGTCTCGAATTTTCTCATCAGATTTTATTATCATCATGGGAACTATTTAACTTTAAACGAATGACTTACAAATGTACATACTAATTTCGTGTGTCATAGTTTTTTTTTTTTAACGTTTATAGCTTGAGCGCTATAGAATCAATGTCTAGTGCTTGGGGTATTAAAAAACACATTTGAGAAATTTGTGAAATTTTGCATTTGCATTTTTTGCAAATTGAGTTATTAGTAGACAGCAGCAATTATACTTAACTGTTTTGTAGACTTTAATTGGATAACGATTTGACGACAGATGGCTGGCTGGGTGATTTGTGAAATAGAAAGATAATGGGATATAAAAATAGAATATAACCAACAAACTGAGTGGACCCTTGTTAAGCTTTTACGTAGTCGAAAAATGTTGCACTCAAAATAACTGCAAAATTTGACGCAAATCGTTGATTTTATGTAAATAGGGTCTAACTCGCATTTTCCCGAATTTGAGTTTTACAGTGATACTAATACTTTTCATAGAAAAGCACAGCATGGCGAAGATTTAATGGAATACTTTCATAAGTAATAGGCTTACAAGCAATTGCACAAAAAAGTTACACAACGATATTTACTGTTTCTATTATTCTTATGCTTCTTTTATTGTTCCCGTTTTTAGTACAAACATTTTGTATCAAATATAGGGTGTTTTTTTAAGCCCGATAGAACTTGAAATTGTAAAAAATAACACAAAAAATTAAATTGTAATCAAAATTTTTTTTTATTCGAAAGATCAATACGTGACATTAACATTTGAAAATGATTTCGGGCATATGGGCACCGCGGCTGTTCTTGACGAAGCGCATTCTGGACGTCCAATTTTGGGCCACTTTTTCGAGCACTGCTGGCCGTATGTCACGAACAACACGCACAATGCTGGCCTCCAAGGCGTCAATTGTTGCTGGTTTATCAGCATAAACCAGTGACTTCACGTAGCCCCACAGGAAATAATCGAGAGGTGTCAAATCGCACGACCTTGGAGGCCAATTGACAGGTCCATTTCTCGAAATCAACTTATCGCCAAATTTTGATTTCAGTAAGTCGATGGTTGCGTTCGCCGTATGGCACGTAGCGCCATCCTGTTGAAACCACATCTCCTCCGGATCAATGTCATCCATATTTTCAAACAAAAAATCATTGATCATGGTGCGGTAACGATCTCCATTGACCGTAACGCGAGCTCCGGCCTCATTTTTGAAGAAATAAGGTCCGATGATGCCACCAGCATGAAAACCGCACCAAACAGTGCATTTTTCTGGATGTAATGGAGTCTGTAGGGTCTCTTGTGGATTGGTCTCACTCCATATGCGGCAATTTTGCTTATTAACAAACCCGTTAAGCCAAAAATGCGCCTCATCGCTGAACACAATTTTTCGTCTATAAGTTGCGCGAATCGACGACTGATTTTCAAAGCAAATTTGGATAATTTCGTAGCGTTGTTCAAGCGTGAGTCTATTCATGATGATTTGTCAGAGTATACTGAAACAAATAAAAAAAATGTTTCATCAAAATTTAATTTTTTGTGTTACTTCTTACAATTTAAAGTTCTATCTAGCTTAAAAAAACACCCTATATAAGGCTATATATGATAATCGCTTCTTGGTCGGCAAGAAACGAGAGAAGAGAAGAATTCACCAAAGCATTGGTGAATTCTTCTAGAGCCATTTACTTATCATCTAAACGTCAAAGTGTTGAAAGTGAAATCCTTTTGGTAAGAAAATTTTTAGAAATCTTAGTATTAGAAAAATAGTTTCATATTTCAGTGGACACTAAACTATGTTTTTGATACACACTTCTTTATTCAATACGTGCCAGATGTAAAATTTTCAATTTTTCATAATATATTGCAAACTTTTTTGCACTTGCAGTAACCACATTCACACTATAAGTAATTAACTAGAAACTTGTCACATTTGCTCTAATTAAAAATAACTGTAATATAAGTCTCTATTTTGTTTTTGTGATTTCAATTTTGTCGCTCTTTTATGTACATCTTACTCTGTTTGTTTTTGTAATTAACAGTTTATTTCCAAGTCTCACTTCTTTTCTTATGTTGGA
This sequence comes from Thecocarcelia acutangulata, assembly GCA_914767995.1. NCBI lineage: Eukaryota > Metazoa > Arthropoda > Insecta > Diptera > Tachinidae > Thecocarcelia > Thecocarcelia acutangulata. The sequence goes on along the minus strand of OU612094.1, from coordinate 184,361,985 downwards.
AAATTCCAATGAATTTGAAGAAACTTTTTCAGACATTTGGCTAAGTATTAAAAATTCGAAACATAAGTTTTTTAAAATTTTTCTGAGTATCTTGCCTGACTATTAGTTTCTGATTATTAGTTTAAAATTTCTTTAAATAAAAAATATTGTTTAAGAAACTATCCGTATAACCAAATAATTAACTGTATAACGCGTTCCGAGTTTTTTCTTCTAATTCCCAAAAACGGCTTCAGGAACCGCCATAATCCTCCGCATCCCCGGAAACAATATGGCAACTTCAATTTTTGCACTAAATCGAATGACCGTTAATAGTTCAGATACACAACCAAAATGGGCACCAAATATGAAAACCCGGTTTTAATTCGGTTACCGAGGCGGTTTTTGTTTTGAAATTTCCAAAGCCGTTTTCAGAAAACGTTAAAATCCTCGCCCACTTTCTCAGAACCAATACAGCAACTTCAATTTTCACACTAAAACGAATGACCATTTGTAGTTCAGATGCATGTTCGACAGCAAACCGTTTCCAAACAAGTTAGCGAAGTGGTTACGAATATTTTTGCTAACCAAAACTATCCATATTACCAAATAATTAACCGTATAGCGCGTTCCGGGTTTTCTTTGGAATTCACAAAATCGGCTTCGTGAATCCCCCAAATCGCCCGACTCCCCGGAAGCAATAATGCAACTAAAATTTTTGCACTAAAGCAGCAACACTGTATATACAGTTTTATGTACCTACATATGCTATAATCACTCATATAGAGTATAGAGTGTTGCTAACATACAAACATAGGTGTGAAGCTAATATAGCGTGTTAAAAATTTATATTATTGCATTTGTTGTTTGTAAAACTGGCGGGAGCACATGAATGTGAGTTAACTAAGTCACTCTTTGGATAAGTCTATCCAAATTTTAACTTCCTTATGTCTGTAGGGATCCGTTGTATATGGATTATTGTTGATACCACTACTAACACAACAACTATTCTATTCATTTACAGGATGTTCGTCGCACCGTTATGTTAAACATTAGTCTTGACAATTCATATTTGGCAGCCGCGAAGTCGACACGTGGCAAATTTATTATGGAAAAATATTCGCTAAACTAACGGAATTTAATTGTTAAAATATTTTGTCGAAATCAATCATCGATTACTGTGACGATGAGAAAGATACGCGAAATTTTTGGTAGAAACAACGTGTCAACACAACGCACTACATATTGTGTTGTGAATGATTTCGAAGAAAGTGGGTCTGCAGATGATAGGCACAAGCATGGACCACAACGTACTGAAAGACTGGCTGAAAACATTACTGCTGCGACACCGTGATCAGGAGCTTGGTTTTGAAAAACAACTTTGGGACATTATTTTGCGCAAGGATTTACATTTGTTCCCATTTAAGTTTGAGTTGACGTAAGAGCTTCTTCCACAATACTATTTACGCTGCCGTGTATATATGCCAATTGGATTGTGCAGCTCGTCCACCATGAAAAAATCATAATAAGTGACGAGGCACATTTTCATTTGAATGGATATGTAAATAAACAGAATACTCGATTCTGGGCAATTGGAAAACGCTCAAATTATTCATGAGTCACCCTTGCATCCATTAAAAGTGGCAGCCTGGTGTGCAATTTGTTCAGGAAAAGTCACTGGGCCTTACTTCTTTCAAAATAGAAACTGCGTTACGGTAACTGTGAATGGGGATATGATTGAAAACTCTTTAACGCCATAACTGCATGCTTTCGGCTTGAATAACAACACGGTGCTATATCGCATACAACCAGGATAACATTGGAATTACTGTGAGTAGTTTACCTTTCTGGCGGACACGCTGTACTTTACTCCGCGACTTAGAAAATTCCACATTTTCAATAACTGAGACATAATTAAAGCTCAGTGTCGTTAATGTGCCAAATCATCTCATCTTTTAGCTGTTGAATTGTTCTTAGCTTTTTGGCGTACACTTTTTATGTAAATAACCTCAAAGAAAGAAGTCAACGGTATCAAATCACATGTTTATATCGCTATGATATGAGATAAGGCTACAAGACATCCGTTACCATGTCGCGATAGCGAACACCACGATAATGGCATGGTCGATCTCATTTTCGATGAAGTACGGCCTGATGACGCTACCAGGATATAACCGCGCCAAACAGTTACTTTTGTGGATGCAATCACTCGCAGGTTCTGATTTGCCCAAATGCGGAAATTCTGCTTGTTAACGAATGCACTGTGGATACAGTTAGTCGTTTATGCTGACCAAAACAATTACGAAGTGCAGCGCCAAAATCTTCAACAATCTTAACACGCCACTCCATTGTGTATCTCTCCATGTTTGACTTTGTCTGAAAAGACTGAAACAAAGGAATGTAAAATTAAGCTGTACAATTAACATCGTCCATTATGGTTGGAATAAGTTATTTTCTGGTCTATACACAGGGATATTGCAAAGTCCATCAGCTATGGCAAAAACTCTGCGTCATAAGGTTTTGCTTTTCGCTTACCTCACACATACTATAGAGTTCCACGGTGTGTGCTGTTCTTCTAAAGACTGGCTCTAGTTCTTGTAGCACTGTGGACAGTAAGTAACTGCTTTTATTGTAGTTCTTGGCATCTTCCCAACTATACTTGGAAGCAACTCAGCTCTTGCCCTGTGTTAAGTAGTTGAATTAACCTCAACGGCTTCTTTCGTCATGTCTGATCTGGTTTCTCTGTGTTCATAAAAGATTACAAAATAAGTAAAATTATTTATTGAATAAACTATTAAACATGTTTAATATTTTATCATTAATAAAAATTTCAACCGACTTGACCCCATTTCTAATCCAAGTTCTCAATTATTTGCATTTTCAATTTAAATTTTCACTTCCTCAGAGAAAATTCTTGGCAAACGCCCCTTTCAAAAGATTTATTGTTTGTTTGTTTGCTTAATTTTGTTTTAAATTATTCTTCGTAAACAATTAATTGTTATAACTACAATTATGTTAATGGTGTTTAACAAATTACTTGCCGATTAAACAAGATTTACGTAAAATGTGTTGCAATTATTTTGTATTATTTTGCATAAATTCAAAGAATCAATTTACATGAAAATAATATTAAATTCTTAAAAATAATCTCAAATAAACTCCTATTTTTATATAGAAAATAAAATCATTTACATTCATATGTACTCGTGCGTACATTGTTGGTCTTTAAACGCATATTAATATCTCCCTATCTGATATCAGTCCTATTTCGTGTTTCTCAGGGAACTTTTTTCGCTCTCCAATTACGATTTTTCTCACTTTTTCGAGAAGTTTTTTATGCTGATAATTCACTTCTTTATGCCCATCATAAATCTCCATTGGAGATGTTACGGATTCTGTCTAGACTTCAAAATAAAGTTAAGAAGTTTTAAGACCTTTTGGGAATTACGTTAAGTTAAGGCTGTCAAAAGTGAAGCAATTTGTTAAAAAAATGCTCCTGGAAAATGTGGTTACCATACAGAAAAAACTTTTATTCATGCTCAATAACCAAATTCGATGAATTATTATTATTTTTTAATTGCGATCCCTTAAACATCAGCTGTTAAAATTTCACCTAAATTAGTTTACTTTTTGTAGTCGTTTGAAGTAAGCAACTTTTGTATTTCTGAAAAATGGGAAAACTGAATTTCTTACAGTGATTAAACAGTACTATTTAAAAGGGAAAACGGCAAAAGAGACAAATGAAATGTAGTCTGCTCCGTCAGATTACATGGTAAAATATTGGATTGCTGAATTTAAACGCGGCCGAACAAACATTGCAACAATATCATCAACAGGAAGGCCAAAAGAGACTCGTAATCGTTATGAATGACCGCCGACCGCAGCTACCGGGAAGATAGGTGCCACGTTTGCTCAGTGTCGAACAAAAACGAGTTCGACAGACCACTCCACAGCGGTGTTTGGACACGATAAAGCGTAATCCTGTTGATTTTTGGCTTCGATTAATAACTGCTGATGAAACGTGGGTCCACCACTACACTCCGGAAATCAAAAATCAATCGAAATAATGGGTGGAGTGCTCCGAAGAAGGTATATATTTTTTTCTTTTCTATTCTATTCTTTTCTTTTCTTTTGTGTTTTTTTCTTCTCTTTTCTGTTTTTTTCTTTTCTTTATTCCTGTTTTGTTTTTATTGTGAAATAATTATTATTGTGGTGTTTATGGGTGACGAATGAGTGATACGTGTAGAAAATTTGAATGATATGCATGCACTCAAAATATTGAGTATGTTTCTTACAAATGTTCTAGACGCATCACTCATTCGTGCCCTATAAACACCACATAATACTTCTTTCTTCTTTGGTAGGTTTGTTAAAACAAAACAAATATTGTAAATCATTAATCAGTGAACTTTTTTAGTTAGATACATATGTGCAATATTAACTAACTAGTTGTGAGTTCGAGTCCAACTTCAGTCAAGAAGAAGGATTATTTTTAATTATAACAATAATTGCTGTGAAACAATAAGACCAAAGAAGAACAGAAAAAATAATTGAATACCATTAGCTGGGGGACAACTAGCTGTTTCGTAGTCGCTACACTACTCATCAGCACCCACTAGGATTCGAACTCGGGATCATGTGAACATGATGTATTTTTAATACGGCCGCTTAACCAACTCAGCCACCGAGCCCTTTAATTATTCTTACGTTAATGTTTGCTACATATTGTTCACATATATGCAATTGTTATAACCCCATTTGTTTGTACAGGATTTTTCTGTCATTGAACAACCAATTTTTAATTTATTATTTACTAATAATTCTCCTAACTGTGAGACGTATTTTTATGTAAATCATTAATCAGTGAACTTTTTTAGTTATATAATTATGTGCGATATTAACTAACTAGTTGTGAGTTATATTTACCAAAGCTGTATGACATCTACGATCCATTTATTTCGACTACCACTTACCGCTACAGCCATCTAATGTAAAAAGGCGGAAGCCTAATAAAGCGAAGAAATATTTTTACTAATTTGTGTTTGAATACACGAATATCTTTACAGGTCCATATTCAAACAATTTATTAATTGACATGAAAAAACGTTTCTCACGTTAAATTTTTTTTTATATTTTTTTGAAAGTCTTCTCTACACAAAAAGGTATCCTAATCCAGTGTAAATTGATCTTTTAAGTGTGTGTGTGTGTGTGATCATCTCACCTTGAACGAATTATAAGTAATTTGTTTCCATTCACTGAATAGGGCACTTTAAATTGAATATATTAGAAAATTTAAACTTTTACATTGAAAGTGTGCCTACTATTTGTTGTTGTTTTCCCCGCGATTGCGTTGATAAGAACAATCTTAACAATGTTAAAAATCATGTACGTGTTGCGATTAAAATATACAATAAATTAACTGTGGGATCTTTTAAAAATGAAAATGGATTCGAAAGCATGTGAAACCAAATACCAGTTATTAGAAAAAGTGATTTTTTAATTACTACTCGCTGATAAATAAATATTTCACTTTGAATTAATAAAGAATTATAAATAGTAAACGATTCTAGCTCCTCATCATTTTATTAATGAATGAGTTGTTGGGAATTTTTGACGCCTCTTTTTTCAAATGAATTTAAATTATTGTAAAGTAGACTTTTAATGAAAGCTTGAAATACTAAATACAGTGGCAGAAGCATACAATGTAAATGGAATTTTTTAACTCAAGAATATATAGTATTATAATTTAGAATATATTTTTTTTACAAAACTAGAGTAAAATTAAAGCTGGCTTTAAATTAAACTAGTTTTATTCTTCAAATTACAATGAAACTGATTCAGGTTTTCGGCCGCCGAAACATTCATACTTACTTCTATACGAGACTAGCTGTATCCATGGCGTTGCCAACTTGTTATTCATTTTTGTTTAACTATAATGTTAAACACAACGGGACCAAGTGGTCTGGTTTTATAAATCTGGCAGCCTTTACAACCTAACTCTAAGACTAAAAGCACATAGATCCATAAATTTGTTTGTGTTTTGTGATAAATCAATCTACATATACATATATACATGGTCTGATCAAAAAAATAGCCATTATTTTCAAATTTCGTGAATTACGTTTATTATATTGGTACATATGTCTGTTATATATATTGGCAATATCAGCCACTTCGGTCGTGTCGTGTTTTGGTGTGCTCTTCAATTTTTTACTAAATACTAAATTTTGAGCAAAAACAACTTTGCATGGACATCACTCAGGAGCTATTGAACATCGTTAACGACGATCCAGATTTCCTCAAAAAGGTGTATGGCTATGAAATTGAAACCAAATCCTAATCATCCCAATGGAAGCACATCAAGTTCGGTCAAATGGGAATGTTTTGCTCACTGTTTTCTTTGACTGCAATGGCGTGGTGCATAATGACTTCTTGCCATAAGGTCGTACGGTCAATAAGCAATACTATCTTGAAGTTATGCGCCGTTTACGCGAAGTAATTCGTCAGAAACACACAGAATTATAAAGAAAACGATCATAGATTTTGCACCATGATAACGCATCAGCTCACACATTGATGCGTGTGAGTGAGTTTTTGGGCAAAAACAAACCAGTTATCATGCCTCAACCACCGTATCCACCGAAACTGAAGGTGGGTGGAGCTGTTGGAAGTGCTCCGAAGAAGGCGAAGACAGTGATATCAGCTGGGAAGGCGCTGGCCATTGTATTCACAGGAAACTATTATCGTGCATTATTGGATCAATTGATTGATGCAATCAAGAATGAACACCCACACTTAAAGAAGAAAAAAGTGCTCTTTCTTCAAGATAACGCAACCGTTCACGCAGCATTAGATACGATGCTAAAATTACGTGAAATACACTTCCAATTGATTGATCATCCACCTTATAGTCCAGATTTAGCTCCTAGTGACTTTTTTCTGTTTCCAAACTTGAAAATATTGCTCGCAGGAAAACACTTTATCTCAAACGAAAAAGTGATTACCGAAACTAATGCGAATTTTTTTTATTCAGATGATATAATAAAGTTGGAATATCGTCTACTAAGTGTATTGAGCTTAAAGGACTGTGTTCGGAAATAAGTGGTTTTTGAAAAAAATTTTTTTTCTTAATTAAGTAGCTTCAATATCAATCCGTCCTCGTATGTTCGTCAGGAGAATTCACTCTACACTTTCCTGAAAAAATTTGTTTAGATCGGAGTAGTTCCAGGCATTACCTTTTCGAAACATAAAAACTTTTTGTCTTTATATATTAGTATAGATTAAGCAGTGGTGGACAAATTTGTTTTGCCCTTGTGTTAGTGAGATAATTTGAGAGTAATTTAAAGTACTGTGACAAGCAAAACTAACACAAACATTTTCGTATGAACAATAAAATCGAGTACATTAATGCTGTTATGAAAGTTTCGTAAGAGTTATAACTGTTTCAAAGACGTAGAACGAATTTGATGACGTTGTTTACTACAAATGAATTTTATGTCCGAATAACTTTTTTACATAAGTATGTTATTACATTTATTCATATTAGAATGGAAGAAATCATAATGTCTTCTAATAACATTTTCTCTATACATTTTAAATATTTGATGGCATAAAAGATATACATATGGGGCAATCCAAGTCAAATCGGACAGTTCCGAGAAAAATTTTTTTTGATTTGCTTTTGATTTTATTGTATTGATGTCCCTATTGAACAGCACATTTCAGCCATAATTTATATAATTTTCGGATTTTTTTTGGCTTACGGTTTCAGAGATATCGCGTTTTGAAAAAGCAGAATTATGAGAAAACCGGGCCCGAATAAATAGTCATAACTTTTTCAATATTAGTCCAAACAGAATATTTTTTTTGCCTTGTTTTTCTTTTTCTGTCTACTATCTAATAAAAATAGAAAAAAATTGTGCACAGTGGGCTTGGATTCGATTTTCGGGATTTAATATTTTAAATCAATTTTTCTCACTGTTTGTACTCTTCGATTTTCTTAAATTTTTTTTGTATTTAACTTTGATTTTTTCCACATCTTTTAAGACCCGTTTAACAGTGGGACTCAAATAGCTACTATTTTTCCTGATTTTTTTTTTAATTTTTCTAAAAATAATTTTTGCGTTAAGCCACTGTGCAAAAATTTTCTAGGACTTTGTAGGATATATTTTAAATAATAATCCATATATATTGTTAGAAGGCGTTGCTTATAAACAATTATTTGACTAAATGTCCATCGCTGATAAAAGTTACCCCCATACCAAACATTTGGAAGTTTTGTTTCAGGTTTGGTAAACCACTTACAAAAAACAATGGGAAACTGCGCAAAAATGTTCCTCTGTAACGCCTTAAGAATTACAATTAAAGAAAAAATTTTTTTTTTAAATTCTGAACCTAATGATGACTGAATAATTTAGCACGGTAATTAGAGAATGTTTTTTGAGTCAAAATTTCTTTTTGCAAGTTCTTAAGCTTTTGAAGTGTGAACACAAATAAATCCAAAAATGTTTATCTTGTATTGATGATATTCATATTGGTGTCTCCTTTTAAAGTTGTTACTTTTTAAACATTGAATTATTTTTAAGCCACATTAGTATTTTGAAATGATTCATTTTCTAAACCAAAAACAAAGCATTTCAAAATTGAATATCTGCTGCACCCGTCACTTTAAAAATAATTTACGATTCGTTAAAGCAATTGTTTATAAATTATTCCGAACTTAAATTTATAGATTTACTAAACAACCTTTTCAAACACAGATTGTAGTTTTCTCAGATTTTATTAAATATATTTTTTTTTTTTAAATTTTATATGATCTATTGTTTTACGTACAACAAAAGCTACCGGTCGCTTATCTATGAACAAAGTGTTTTGAGAGAAAAAAAAAAAAAATAATAATAAAAAAATTAAATGTTTGAAGATTTCCATTGTTGAAGGAAAAATTTTGGTTGACTAAATTCAAAACTATCAGAGCTGCTCTGAAAATCACTTTTTGTGAAAGTGATTTGAAATCACAAAGAAGGTTCTGCATACAAAATATTTTAGATTTTGATATACGTGTATATGAAATTGCAATATTTCATTACATTTCACAAGGTATTTATGCAAAATTGTTATCAATCGAAAGCTTTTGAATAGATGCATTATATTATGCAAAAATCTTTTAATTTCTTAAGTATAAATATAGGTCAGGTTAAATTACAGGTTAATATATAAATATTATAATTTGTTAGAAGAACGAAACTGTGATCGAAATTTCAGTAAATAACACTGGATTAATTAAATAAATTGTTTTAGCCTAGCCGGCCGGAAGGATTTTCTTCTCTATGGTATAACAAATACCGGCTTCGCTGACCAAAGTTTTCCTGCATAGCCGCACTTTGGCCCGGCGGAAGGATTTTCTCCTCTATGGTATAACAAACGCCGGCTTCGCTGATCAAAGTTTTCCTGCATAGCCGGCCTTCGGCCAAGCGGAAGGATTTTCTCCTCTATGGTATAACAAACACCGGCTTCGCTGACCAAAGTTTCCCTGCATAACCGGCCTTAAGCCGGGCGAAAGGATTTTATCCTCTATGGTATAACAAACACCGGCTTCGCTAACCAAAGTTTCCCTGCATAACAGGCCTTCGGCCGGGCGATGGTATAACATCTCCATAACTCGGAAACTATGCGTTTCCGCCAACTTTTTCACTTAATATTTTAATCTTATTTTTCAATTTCCTACCCCCCTATATAATTTTTTTTAATTCGGGGCTCTGTGCGTAAACTGGACTTAAGACAAAATTTTGCCTCACCAAAGCCATTATATTTATCCCGCTTCCAAACGAGCTAAAAAATAAAAAAAATGTATATCTAAATCTAAATAGGTCTATTAAGCTTTCCAATGATATAAAAATTGTCTAAATACCTTGAGAAATGCATTGAAAAATCGCATTTCAATGAACATTATACCAAATTTTCAGAGGTCCATAACTCGGAAACTATGCGTTGCTGCCAACTTTTTCACTTAATATTTTCTTCTTATTTTTCAATTTCATACTCCCCTACATAATTTTTTCTTTCAATTCGGATCTCTGTGCGTAAACTGGACATAAGCCTATTTTACTTTTTCTATTTTCCTTTCGCTTCCATTTCAATTTTCTGATGTATATTTTTGAGCTACTAACGAAGTTATACTCGTACATAATAATATAATATAAATAGGGTATTTAAATATTGTGGGACGATGTTGATTTTGAATAAACCACAAATTATTTAGGAATTATTGTCATTTATTTTTATTATGATAATATTAGTATGGTTCAGTAGTTTTTTATGTGTGTTTTTGCCCAGTTTTGTACCATATTTTTATGAGCCTTAGTTCTTTTTTAAACCAATTGGGCTTAAATTTTCCAATGTAAATTAAAACATCTGGGGGGTTACTCTCCATCGCGATGCGAAAGTTACTTCGATGCGAAAGGTAGATGCGATTAGAGTATAATTTGCTATTCTGTGCTGCTTGCGCAAACTTTTTTTGCGAAATAGTTTTAAAATGAAGTAACACTGGTATCACAAAATAAGCAATAGTGAAGAATGATTAAACAAAATGTGCAAAAGGGAAAATTAAATGTGAAAAGAAAATATGAAAACGATATTCTTCGATTTATCTCATCGCAATAGAGAGTAACCCTCCTGTATTTACATTTTTCCCAACGTTTCGTCAATTTTTTGTTGACTTCTTCAGGGGGATCTGTTTAGTAAGTATTATTAAAAACACATTATAAACAATATGTTTACATTTTTGTCGTTTCTTACTACAATTTTAATTTACCTAACTTGTGTGGAATAACACTAGTTTTACATGTACTATTGGGCATATTCATAAAAATTTAAATGAATTTGAAATGTGTTTTAATTAAAAAATTTCATACAAAATTTTACTAAAATTCATTTCAAATTGTTTATGAATATAACCACTATGGTATACAACTACAGATACATTAAAAGGAACTTTTTTTTAAACAGCCACAAATTCTTAGTATGGATAATATGTATTGAATAAAATATCGTCCAAATGGCTGCCGCGACGTCGACGGCACACCTCCATCCGATGGTGCAAATTTTCGATGACCTTGAGGCATAATTGAAGTTCTATGCCGTTAACGTGCCGAATTATTTCATCCTTTAGCTCTTTAATTGTTGCTGGCTTGTCGACGTACATCTTTTCTTTCAAATAACTCCAAAGAAAGAAGTCCAGCGGTGTCAAATCACATGATCTTGGCGGCCAATTGACATCGTAACCGCTTGAGATAATACGGCCATTGAATTTGTCGCGCAAAAGTGCCATTGTTTCATTAGCTGTGTGGCAAGCGGCAGTGATCTGTTGAAACTACATATCATCCACATCTATATCTTCCAATTTGGGCCATAGAAACTTCGTTATCACAATAACAGTAAAGGACTACCCGGTCTACAATATTTAATACTTACATTTTACCTCCCTAAGAGCTGTTTATGCCGTTTTGCCCTACTTTTGACCCCGATAAGAACTCATTTCTCCCCATCCTACCGTTTTTTTGGCTCATGAATTTTTCTTACCAAACCAAATAAAATGTTGTTTTTATTAAAAGCGATTTTTGAGACATTTTTTCAGCGCAGCTAAAAAAATACAATATGAGTTTAATCCTATTGTTGAGAAAATAAAAACTAAAATCATTATGCGTTTATCTTGTAAAAGCAATCTTGTCTTAAATTCAATTAAAACTTATCTATTAAATTGAAAACTCATTTGTGAGAAAATTCTCTTTATATCTTAATTTTTTAATTAACTGTGTGTTTCCAGATCCAACAATTAATTAAAATCAGACGTTACTTTCAATTGTTCTGCTTGCAGTTTATTCCAGCTTCCTATTTCTATTAATTGAATAATAAAATCTGAGCGAAATGTTCATCCATTTGTTTATTTGTTTTGTTTTATAAGAACGAAAGTGAATGGCTGTGTTTATAATTATATCTCCTAAACGTGTAATTATTCTTATAATGTTCTATATATTATTATTATTAGTAATTAATTTTTTATAATTTATTACATTAGTAGTAACGGGTAGACCAATTTTAAATTAGGTTTAAAAATATAGATTTTTGTCTTCCGGCTTTCCAAACTATGATGCTTAACAACGGCCATATGATTGAAATTACAACTGCCGAATTGGCCAAATTATAATAGACGATTAGATGATATAGCGTTTAACAATACGTTCTAGAGATAAAATTGTTGTATCAAAATCGGTATTCTGTTCAGATGACGAATGCTTCCCTCATTTTATGGTCGCCATAATAATACTACCAAGACGTCTGATATGGTGACAAAGTGGTGGCCCACTATAAACCATTATCCTTGAAATGACATGACTTATTTGAAACATCATCTCCGTGAGAGTGATATATGTACATACACTCCGGACAATCGACTTAACAATGCTTGCAAAAACTTGCTCTGAATCAATTAAAATTACCCTAATTTGAATCAAAACTCAGTTTTAGACATGTAGTCTGAATAAATGCGTACATCAACAAAAAAAATTTTTTTTTAATTTTGGATAATTTAAATCAGGAGTGCCCAAGCCTTATGCGCTTGATGATCAATTGTTTTTGTAAAAGCGCTTAGCTATAGGGCTGTGCTCTTTAATACATACATACTGCACCCAGCACTAGCAATGAAAAATACACAACATATACAAACAACTTTGTCTTATTATATATATTTTTTCCGTTTTTCACTGCACACAAACAAGAGCAAAGCAAGTACACTTTCGCATGCTTTGCTGTCAAACATTGGCGACAGCGATTATTAGTGTAAATTTTTTTACAACAAAAAATACTAAATAAAAGTAGTTTTTCCTTAAATGCATTTGTGTTTGCTCTTTCATATAAACTTTTGGGCATCCTTGACTTAAATCCACATGAAATAAACTGAATGTTTAGTGCGGATTTTTAGCTGCCGGCACTATGTTTGAAAGCGACAGGACGACAATGGACAGCTTTAACATTGATCTGAATTAGTTGCCATAGATGCCAGCGGCATATAGCTTTAATAAGGCTTGTATCATTTTAGATACTCTGCAGCGACTTCACAGTATAGTCATATCACGTAGAGGTGATATAAACTGGACACCGTATTTGGCCTGCTTAGAGTTTTTCTTGTGGGATTTTCTTACGTTATCGCTTTATGTGTGACTTTTGTTTATACTCTATCCTCTCAAGTAGAGATGGGCAATATATATTGATAAAGCGAAATATCGAAAAAATTACAGTATATATATATGTTTATTAAATCGCCGATATTCTCAAAACCGATATATCGCTATATATTTACGAATACCGTATTTCTCTATATTTTTGCCGCTTTTCAACTGCTTACAAAAATGGCGCAAATGGCCTTACATCATTGCATTTGCATAGTGGAGTATATTTTTGTACACTAACAAAGTTCATCCAAAAATGTCACTTTTGCAATTGCACTAGGTTGTTAATTGAGCTTATATGCATCAAATCAACATTCTCATTAAAATGTATGTATTTTATATTTCACATGTTGAAGTTGACCGTCTGTTGGCTTCAACGTGTTTAATGCTTCTTGGTTAAACAGTTTTCGCAATACTCTTTCCCTTACATTATTGCACGTCTTTAGTTCAAATCTAGGGGTAATTTTTGAACACCCGTTATTTACGGTAATAGAACAGTGAAAACCACAAAGAGTTCACAGTTTTTTTTTTTCTCTTAAAAATGAATTGTAAATACGACTTCTTTTTACTTCTATTAGGAGTTTAAAAAAAAATTATTTATAATAGCAATAGTAAACAAACTTCTTCTTTCTTAGTACGAGGGCTAACAAACGGGTTTCTTGGCCCGATTAATAAATTAATAATTATTTGAGTTAAAATATACACTTTATATGTATGGTCATATTCGTACTCGTATATAAGTATATACAAATATCTGTACTTAAATATGGTTATTATTCTTTGTCAGAAATATAATTAATTATACAATATATCTAACAGAACTTAAATGGCACTAGCTAGATAGACCTAAGCTATCGGCTCAATATATAATAGGTATATAAGTAAAAGAAAGTGATTTGTTGTTCGAAATCAATATTTAAAACCCAAAAAATTACATCTGCCGAGCAGACGCACATCCAGCAGAAATTCCACCACCTTCAGGGGATGCTCAAAATGCTGGCAATGTAAATTTCAACACACAACTATGCAGATTTATCGAATACTTGTTAAATTCCGCATTCAGATTTCTCTCTCACAGGCAGTGTTGTCATATTTTGAAAAATTCGAAAATTGATGCTGATGAGTAGTGTAGCGGCTACGAAATAGCTAGTTGTCCGCCAGCTAGAAAAGTTTGCGTATTTTTCTGGTCTTCTTCAATCAAAAAAAATTGATCACAGCAAATTTGTATTGTAAAAAATCCGTCTTAAGAAACTTAAGAAAAACTTGAGATAAAGCCCGATGGACAGAAAACAAAAATCTGAACTAAAAATTATAAATTTCAACAAAAAATTAATAAATTAAAAGAAGTGGTAATTTAAGTTTGCTTTTGTATATACACGAAAAATTAGTTAAATTTTATGTTTTCATTATGCTATTATATTTATGCAGTCTGTAAGGAGTTTTTGCATGAAATAAATAAATAAAAATATATTATAAAAATAAAGATTAAAAAAACTGTACGTTTTCGGAAAACCGGTTGTAGCTTCTTTTCTTTAAAAAATTTTTAACTTTAAGCTCAAGTTGATTTTTTTACACTTGCAATCGTTATTCCAGACTAAATGAAAAACATTAAAATAAATATTTAATTGTGTTATTTGAAAAAATGAGGAATTATTACGCGAAAGTGCTTAATAATTGTTATTAAAATTTCGATTTGATTGATAATCGAAATTTGTCACAAAACCGGTTTCGTAACTAATCTGTTTTTTCTAACGTGATAACACAAATTATAAAAAACAACGACACTTATTTTAACAGCGTTTCTAGTCAAAATAAAATTAAAAAGTATTTGTTCAAAAAACTTGTGAATATACATTTTTTACATCTTTCAATGCGCAATGCAATCAGCAGAATACCAAAAACAAAAAGTCCACTTTTCTGCGAAAAGGAGTTAATGATGTAGAAGTATCCCAAATGCCATATTCTATGTGCGGTAAATAAATCCCATGTCTATTTAGAATATTTTTGTTGCTATTGTACTAAAACAAATGTCCAAAACATATAAACATGTAGAGCAAAAAAGTCCGTAGTGGACTTAGTACTTTTTTTGCACAATATATTTTATGTATTTTTTTTTTAAATCAAGTCTCAAATTAAAAAAAAGTATACTCATCAGAAAGGAATACAGTATATTTTGTAAATAAAACTTTTTTAAGCAGGCTATGAAATATATTAAGTATTTCATAGCCTACTTAAAAACATTTTACTAACTAATGTCTGGGACGAAATTATAGCACGCATTAAGGATCACATCGAAAGCTTCCCAAATGCAGAGTCTCACTACTGCCGCAAAATTTCCAAGAAGATGTACTTAGATGCTAATCTGAGTATATCAAAAATGTGGTCCTTATTCGTACAAAAGTATAATAGTAACACGTCAGTGAAGCTTCCCTCATCGGGTATCTACAGGAAAGTTTCCGGTGAGTGTTACAATATATCATTCTTCCATCCAAAATAGACCAATACCCAGTATGCGTAAAAGCTAGAGAAATTCAAAATGATGACTATTTCGTGCAGTGATTAAACAATCTAGAAAAAACGGTCACATTAAAAAAATAAAAGTGTCCTTTCTTCAAGACAACACACCGGTTCACACAACATTAGATACGATGCTAAAATTATGTGAAATACACTTCGAATTTAAATTTAGTGACTTTCCTGTTTCCAAACTAGAAAAACTGGCTCTCAAGAATATACTTCATTTCAAACGAAGAATTGATTACCAAAACTATCGCGTACTTTGTGGTGTTCCCAAAATCGTATTATTTAGATGGTATAAAAAAGTTGGAATGTCGTCTTACTAAGTGTATTGAGCTAAAAGGACACTATGTTGGTTAAAAAATGTTTTTTTTCCAACTTAGGTAGCTTCAACAATTCACCCTCGTATATTTGAAAAGCTTCAAAAAGTAAAACCCAAACTTACAAATTATTTTGCAAAAGAAATGGTGTGGGAGCATCTCATTCTGTAATTAATATTATAATTTTTTTTTGGTTTGTTAATACATATGTTTGTATTATAAATTTTTTTCTTCTAATCATCTAAATATTTTTTTATTATTTTTTTAAATATTTAATGAAATAAAAGTGTTTAAAATTGAGTTATAAAAAATATTTTTAAATAGAACGTACAGCCAGTTCGCTGATATCGAATGAAAATGTATGCGAAAGAAAGCATTCGAATCAATTTGGGTTTATCTATGTCCCTATTATTCGTTCGCATGTACTTATGTATTTTAATTGAATTTTGACGCATTGTTCGTATAAAATAAAGTTAGACAAACCCAAATAAATTTTCTTTCGCCTAAAATGCGAATGCACTTATTCTGTCGACGTCGGCGAACTGGCTGATAATTTCTTAGTATTAAGAAAAGTGCGGAGATAGCAGATATACTTTTTCATAAAAGATCGCATCTAATTATTCAAATCTCAGTTCTTAATCACTTTCAAAAGCAGTTATATTTTTCATGCTAAATGCATTTGTTTCGTTCTATACCTGCAAATGTGACTTACTTTTTTTAATAAAATTTTTCATTCAAGGAATTTGTTAAAAAAAAGTCGAATAACAATTAAATAGTTTTCTGAACCAATTACATATTTTAGAGAAATAGAAATAAATATTAAAAAAAACCGAAAGGTTTTTCGTCACAATGACGCACAGTGATTTGTAAGTGTTTTTTTTTACTTCAGTTTTTAGTGATTCATTCATCTTAATACTTAATGAAATTTCACAAAGTTGTAGCTGAGCTGCTTTCCTAGTCATGGCAAAAGTGAAAAATGTAACCGTAATTGAAATACAGAATTGCTAAAATTTTCAGCGTGTTCGCCGATATCGAATACAATTGTACACATTCAAATCAATTTTGGTTTTTCTATGTCACTATTATTCGTTCGCATGTACTTATGTATTTTAATGAGTTATACACCAGTGATCAGCAAAAATCATGTATTTGCTTGATTAACTCATGTACTAAAATTTGTAATCAACAAAAATCAGGCAATAAAGTTCAACGCTGAGTAAAATCAACTCGTCTTGTAAACATTATGAATTAGTAATCAGCAAAAATCAAGCAACAAAGTTCAACGTTGAGTGAAATTAACTCGCCTTGTAAACAATCTGAATTTGTAATCAACAAAAATGTAGCAACAAAGCTCAATGTTGAATAAAATCAACTCGCCGTTACTGTTAGATGTTGATTCTATTGTTTGTTGTATAAACAAATTTACATACATTTTTTGTATACAAAGTTAATTTAAAAGCACAAGTGTAGTTTTTGTTATATGTATACCATTATGTTTTTAACACATTTAGCACATTTGCTTTATTTCTATGAAAACCTTTTGTCTCTATGTATGTGTATTTTACTTTGAATTCTTTCCAACAGAAGCATACAGAAAAACTGTTGAATACATCACTGCACTGATTTTTGTTTCTTCCAAAACAAAAATTCAAATACAAGTAATAAATGCCGAACTATATACGCATTCATTTATATTCAAGTACGAACCTTAACGATGATTTCACTCACAAAGCGAAGTTGTCGCTCATTGTGTTTACTGATTAAAAATCAACTGCGCGTTTGTGCGGTTGAATACAAAAACATATTTGAACGAACTGGTTTGAACTGGTTTTCATGTTGTTGAGCAAGTATGATTTTTTTGCAATCACTCAAAGTTGTTCTCTGCTATACACAAGCTAAATTATGTATTACTGTATATGACTTGTAAGCTTATTATTTTTATGGTTTTTGATTTTCTCGAGATACAAATTTTTATCAGCTGCTACAAACGAGCATGTAAAATTAGTAAAGCAGGTCTACGCTTTAATTAATAAGTAAGGCTCTGTTGAAAAGAGCCCATCCCCGCTGTTTATTTACTTACTCTCGTTATAAATATTGTAATTTTCTATCAAAAGAAACCATGAATTGCTTTGTTGTATTGCAACTCAATAAAATAAATATTTTGTTAAAAAAAATAACTTTACTTTCTGGTCAGTTGTTTGCGATTTTTTATAACTATTTTGACAATTTCATCTCACAATTTATATGGCATCTTCTACTCTATTTCATTTTTCCTCAACGACTTTCTTTATCAAACTTCCAATCCTATCCACTCTGTCGCGGATGACAGCAGCATTTGCCATTCGTGCTCATTTAGTTATAGGCCTAGCCTATCAGAGGTCACTGACAAGAGGCTAAATATGAATGATTCACTGAACAGTGACCTTCTCTTAATCTCCGAACGGGGTCGCAAAAACAGGATCCCCTTTAAGGCTCGTAAGACCCAATGCTGTTTCTTAACACACAAGCAAACGACCGCGAATGCTGCTTCGCCTGTACTCATGGAAGCTACAAATATTGAGGAATCGGATGCTCTTGATGTTCTGGGAATGAAAATACAGTGTGATGTTCGCTGGACTGAACACATTTTTCATGACTCTAAAGAAGCATTTAAGTGCGTCGGGTTTTTAAAACAGAGTAAGATGTACTTCACTCCATCCGACCTATTTACTATTTATGCCACCTACATCCGACCGAAAATGGAATACAACTCTCATGTTTGGGCCGGTGCCTCAAAGACTGTTTTGGGGTTACTCAACCGAGTGCAGGAGAGGACGAAGACTCACTCACTCACTGGAGCATTGACGCAGTGTAGGGTGCGTTACTCCGTTCTATCGTTACTACAATGGATTTTGCTCTGATGCGATTAGGGATCTTGTTCCCGAAACTCGCACATTTTACGTAGCACGCGCGCATCGTTTAAAGCTCATCCATTTGTGGTCGATTGCACACGGAATCGTAATACGCATTACAGAGAGAATTTGTTTTTGAGCCGTGCGCTTCGTCTGTGGAATAAGTTGCCTGCAAATGTATTTCCTGTCTGTTATAACGTTGGAAAGTTCGAGTCAAATGTTCACAAACACTACTCCCTCTTTCCCCCTCGTCATAACCTATTTTCCTAGCTCCGGTACAATGCACTGCATATATAGGGGTCACATCCTCTGAGTATTAGTCCAAGATAAAAAAAAAATATGCGAGTGAGATATCTTGCATGATTCAATTAAAAACTAAACATATCCAAAACAAAAGATTCATAAAAACCCACAAATAAATACGAACTACTGTGCAACGTCATTTAAAGCGTGATGTGAAAAAATACAAACGATATTTATTTAATAACAATGTTATTGCTTTTTTTCTTGCCGTGGGATTTCGTAAGAAATTTGGTTATAATGACTAAAAATCCAGTTTTTTTTTTGGTTTTGTTGTTTTTCAATTAAAATTCACGTGTTCACGATGAAAAATATGTTTCCTGGATTTTGTTGACGTAAGATTTTTAGATTTATTCGGTAGCTTAAAAGGAACTTGAAGAAAATAAAAAATTAATTTAGTTCAAATTGCAATAAATAAAAAATAAATTTATATATTTTAAAATGCACTTCAGTAAAATATAATTAAAAACAAAGATATAAAATACTTCTGATATAAAAATCACATCAATTTTCATAATTTAAAGAGAAGCAAAAATTCTAGTAAACAAACATTAAATTGTTCTTGAGGAAACTTTCATTCATTCACAAATAATTCAAAAAAGCTTTTTTAGTGTAAATAAACGAACTAAATGCCGGCAAAATAAAAGAGTAGACAGAAAAAGCTGCTTAAAAAAGCAGCCGTTTTAAGTTTTTGCATACAAACAAAACAAACATAAAAAGTACCGTAAAATCATAAAATTTGTTGTTATAACAGCCACGCAAAGCTTTTTTTTAAAGCTATTTATGCATGTTTACACGTGCTTCTGTTTACGTGTATTTACGCCGGCTTTTTGTGGGGGTCTCCAAGACTCAAGTTTAAGTGATAGTGTTGCAGCAACATGTTTCCGTGGTCTGCTAAACAATTTGTATGTTGAAGCAACATAAAATAGTATAAAATTATTTTTGTCTACAGACGAGTAATTTTTTGGACAAAATAATCATTCAGTTTAATGGAAATCGCAATATTAAGCGGTCGAATTTAGTTGCCAAAAGCGGAACAAGTTCTTAAATAAAAAACAATAAAAAAGACACAAATGTTTTGTAACGCAATTATAAAAAATCAAACTAATTGCAGGATTGAAATTCTTAATCTTATAATTTATTACCTGAACGCTGGAATGACGAAATCTTGTTGTTGGTATCATCTCAAACATTTGCAAATTAATCACAAAATAAATTTTGCTTAATTTGAATTCAAAACACAACAAGTTAACTGCATTTTACAATAAAAACAAAAATTAACAATCAAAACAAATAAAATCGCACTTGAATTGCAAGTTTAACACGTGCATTCAGTGTAAAGTGTGTGAATAAAAAAAAAAGTAATTTAAATTATTGCATTTGACGTTAAATTTAGCAATATTAATAAATTTAGTTGTTTTTATTATTTAAAATAAAATAAAAAATGAAAGGGCTAAACAAAAATTAATGGTTTTTATTGCCACTTTGCTTGTGGAATTTTTGATTTTGTGACAGTTTAGACAACATTTCAAAATTTCGAAATTTTAAAACCAATAATTAAATAACGCCAAATCACACATCTCAGCAGCAACGAAAGGCTGGTCTTTTGCTACATGTGGTGAGTAGTAGTTGTCTGTTACGTGCCATGAAAAATTTGACAACTTCATAATGTTTATTTTTCATGACACTCGCATTATTTTACTTACATATTTATTTATTTTTTTTTGTTAAACCTGCGGTTTTATTATTTATTTCAATGTAAATAGTTGTGAAATTAAAACAAATAGATTAAATGCATTTTTTTTTTGTTGTGGTTTCTTTTGTTCATTATTTTGAAGAATATTTAGTGAAACAATTTATCTTCTTTTGTTTTAGTTAATGGTTTAAGTATACATATGTGTATTTACAGTATCGCCCAAAAGTTTTCATCATTGCTGATTTCAAACATTTTAGTGCCCTTAAAAAAGTTATTGTAAACAGTATATTGCTTTTACTAAAATTATTTAATAAACAAATCAAATAGCGAAATTTTTTCAAGACTTTAAATATCAAAAATGAACGATGCAGAAAAGATTCAATTCTCCTTTTGAAACATGACTCGAGTGAAGCAGTACTTTTAGCTGAAAACTATATCCATACTATTGCTATAACTTATTCTTTGTAGTATTATCTATATCTATGATACAGGGTGGCTGATCAATTTTGCTACATTAAGAAACTCAAATAATTTTTTTAAATTTATGCAATGTATTTTTTAAAAATTAATTTGAAAAATAATACGTTTTTATTAAAGTAATTCATTAAGATATCAATAATAAATTATAAATAGCTTGCTTTCTATGTTTCCCAGCTATCTATATGTCGACATTTCATAGGTGCTACCCTAATCATCAGTAGACTACGATTGTAGCAACAAACGGTTGTTCATTTGTTTGAAAGGTGTTAAGAAATGTTAGAGACGTTTATAAATGAAAAAGTCTGTTTTTTGTGTTTTGACAGGTATTATTAGAGCATTTTTCTTTTTAAATTCTCAGCAATGTATTTAGATTGTTGGGATATAAAGTTGAATGTTTGAGAATATCTTTCAAAAATTTCCAAAGTCTACTGATGATTAGGGTAGCTCCTATGAAATGTCTACATATTGATAGCTGGGAAATATAGAAAGCAAGCTATTTATAATTTTTCATTGGTATCAATGTTAGAAGCTAGAATGGTGAATGAAAAACTCAATTGTTTGTAATTCATTAAGTTTTGAAAATAATTGAATTCAAATGGCCTTCACCCTCGTTGACACATGTACGACATCTTATCAAAAAGTTATTCATTATTGCCTAGAGTGTTGCAGCGGGAACTGTTTCAATTACCGTTCCAATGGATTGCTTTAAATCCTTCAAATTTGTTATGATTAGTGTTTGCAATAAACCCACAAAAAAAAAAAATCAGGCACAGTGAGGTCAAGATACCTGGGAGACCAATGGAGTGTGGAGTTTCTTGAAATCAGTTTATTGGGGAATTTTTGCCCCACTTCTGTCATAAAAGGAGTAGCTATGTTGCCCCATTTTGTTGAAACCAAACAGTGTTGAAAGGGATTCTTTTTCGGTGCAATTCTGGAAAGAAAAACTCTTTCAACATCTTTAAGTAACGGTCTCCATTGACCGTAACAGTAAGACCGTTTTCTTCGAAAATGTAAGGCCTGACAATGAACCTTGAAGAAACTGCACACCACACTGTGATGCGAAGTGGATGTAATTGCATCTGATTGAGTATATGTGGTTTATAGTCTATTGTCATGCTGCTAAATAACTTTATCATGTCTGTCGTTGTATTGTGGCCGTTTGTGCTTCAATTCTCGGCTCAAATTCATTAATTGTATTGGATAACGATTGCTTGCGATTGATGTGATTCAGTCAGTTTTAACAACACATAATACACTATGCCGAGCTGGTGCCACCAAAAAACTGAGCATGACCTTGGACCCGTGAATATTCGGTTTGCCAGGCGACGTCCAAGCATGGCCAACAATATTCCCATGATTTTCTGTGCTAGGGATTATCGTAATGAACCAATTTTTCGTCCCCAGTCACAATGCAATGCAGAAATCACATCCGTCTTTGCCTTGCAATCAGCTGTGTTCACAAGCAACCAAGCGTCATTCAACATCTCTTAACTCGCTTCAACTAATACGGCACTAAATTTTCTTGTTTCTGAACTATTTTCATGACTTTCAGGCATTTTGAAATTGCTTGTTGCCTCGCTACAAATGATCCTGCCAATTCTTGTTGCCTTTTATACAAGTCTTTGCAAGTAATGCTTCCAATTCTGCATCTTCAGAAATCTTCTCTCTTCCACCGCCATGCTGGTCCTCGACATCAAAACCACCCTCACCCACCCTCGGCATGGAATTTGATAGCATTCGATTAGCCTCAGCCTCAGATTTCTTCATATTAAAGCAGAAAATTAAAACCTGCCGCAAATTACCAAAATTTGCCTCGTAAGCTATCATGTTTGGCCGAGAATAACTTTATGATGGATATCGACTAATATTTCGGTAGCGTTATATTTAAAACTACCTAAGCTTATTGTATGACATCTACGATTTACTATGACGGTTTCGACTATGACTCACCGCTACAGCCATCTATTGCAAAAGGGCGGAAGCAAAGTTGTACACCTAATATATAAATGTAATACCAGTATCAGTCAATTCGTCGAATATATGTTTTGTCCGTATATGTTTTGTCAACGCGAAAGCTATTAACATAAAAAAAAGAGAATTAACACTCAATAGCTTATTTACACCGGATCACCTCATATTTTAAGTTGTATATTATTAGTTTATTATTATTATTATTTTAAGTTATGTATGTATTTAAAAGAAAAGAGATTCACGACCAGTGAATCTCTTCATGGTAATTTTACCTTGTATTGAGATGTTTAAACTATGGGAGACACTGTATGTAATATAAGTCCAACACTTTTGTTAAAACAAGTTCTTTGTTGTAAACACAAATAATTCTTTGAGAAGTTGTTGAGAAACATTTTTTAAATTTTCGTTTTGAAGCTGTTTTCTTTTTTTTTTAACAAAAGTTCTAAGCAAACAATGTGTTGAATATTTCAAATAATAATTTTACGACTATAATAATCAAGCTAATTTACATTTATAATTTATTTAACCGAGTTTTGCAAGTTTGGGTTTATTAAAAAGTTATTTCTTTTATGATTTTGGTGTTGCTTGTGCTTTTCATCGTAAGAGTTAAAATATCATGTTATCCTGCTGCACGTTACATTTTTCCAGTCCATGTAAATAAAATTCCTATAAAAATGAATCCGCAAATGCGTTGGTAAGCTCATAACTAGAAAATGTCTCGTCGTTTCTGTGGTAAACGGGGGTAAAAATTATTTGATTATTTAGATCCAAAGGGCTGACAACTTTTGAAAGCCGCCCCACTTATTTCTGATGATATGCATCTAAACCTATTACCTACCGGGTTAGTTTTGAATACACGATTACGTGTATCTTGTTCTATATCGAATGCGGTGATTTAGCCGCCCGATCAAAGTTCAAGCAAGTTCTTGATTGATTTATTGAATATTCCCGCTGCTTATGAAAATGATTCCTGTATGTGCGTTTATCCAACAAATTGCTTTTAGGCGAAGTGTTTAAAAAAATATATTAATTAACCATTTCAAAATAAATCTTTAATTTATTCTTCGTTCTCTGAAAATGCAAATTTTAACTATAATATGATTGTTTATAGAAAAAGTAACACTTCTATTTAAAGTTACTTGATTAAGTTTAAATTAAAACAAATAAATAAATCATTTACAGAATGAAATTATTTAAATAAATTCTGCTACCCACTTGAAACTACTGGGGATGATAAATAATTCACAGCGCATTGCAAACACTGTTTGATTACAAGCGACTGATACCAGAATCAACACTACACAGCAAATAAGAAGTGGCAAGAAGTGCTCCATGTTGTAACCTTGTTAAAAAATGCACAATTAATTATTAAATAATAATCTAAGCAACCACTAACTAGTAACAACAACGAAAACAAATTATTTATCATTACAAGTGCATTTTGTTGATCTTGTCTTTAAAGTGATAAACTTGTATTAAATAAACATTTTCAAATAAACATTCAGGCTCTTCACTTAATGTCTTAAAGGTTTCATGGTTTAGAACATGTTAAGCGAGACCTTAGTACTCGCCTATTTGTTAGTTAATACTTTAAATTTCAAATAAAATGTTACCGAGTGTTTGTGCGTTTCAAAGTACTCGACTTGTTAGCGTATAAATACTTGTATAATAATAAAAATATTTTCTTCTAAGTCATTTACACACTTGACTTCAATAAAAGAACATGATAATTTCATGTTTGAATTATTACATATTGAATTAATGTTGCAGCTATTACAGGTTTAAAACACTTGTTTAAGAAAAGTGTTTGTCTTGTGCATGGAAGCAACTGCCGATTGGAGACTTTTTTTAAATGATTATCAATTCGTTTGAATTTATATTTATAAGTTTCTAATGCTTAACATAATTTACGCATTTGCAGAATGATTTTAATGTTTCTATTTGTGTTGATGCTAGTACTCGTATAATTTTCTTGAAAAATTTCCGTCTGTACACTCAAAAATATTTGCTTCATATTTCTAATGAACACAATTCATTAGATAATTTTCATTAACGGAATGAAAAATACGTTCCATCAATGAAGATTCATAGCATTAATGAAAATATTCATTTAAATTCATTCATTAGGTTTCATAATTTCATTAGAATATTTCATTGGATTTGCAATAAATATTTTTGGAGGCTTAGTGCAAAATTTTAGAGCTTTAGTAAAAGTGAGACGATGAAAAATAATGAAAATTTTTATTAGATTAATGTCAATATTCATTATATTAATGAAGAAATTCTTTTCAGTGTAGAATTAATTGTGGCGAAATTCCTAAGCGTCAAGTGTGTTTACAAGCTTTGCTTTAAAATGTGTATGGTGTCAAAGATTTCAACTACACTCACGTCTTACATGTGATACCCTGGTTCACTTTTTTGTTAAAGGAGTAAACTCAGATAATGTACTATGAAAAATATATTACAAAAAGGCTGCACGTGCTTAACACTCACTGTTAATGCCAAAATATGTATGTACTTTGGTATTAACCATTGATGGGCTAGAGTCTCATTTTCTGCTCATTACATACAATAGCTGAATATTGTGAAAATATTCCTTTCTCTTTTACGCTTAAAGCCTAAAACTCCTACCACAAACTAAAAAAATGTCTAAAAGATGGTTTCCGAGCTTTCTATAAGATTTGTAATAATTACTATTGTTCAACCAGTCACTTTTTTACAAGGTCACTATTATTTTGTTAATAATAAAATTTGTACTTTAACACTAATTCCCTGTACCTTCTATTTCATTGGCTGGCGTTCATTTCTTTTTCCGAGCGATTAAAGTGGTCCTCAAAGACTTTAATTGTTCAATTTGGCTCCTGGAGTTTAATTAGTTTTGTTCCCCCAGTTTCTGGAAGACATTTTCCACAGTTGCACTCACTATCAATGCAGAATTTCAGCGCGATTTCATAATTATATTTGTACCAATAAAAAAAATTATAAACAGCTTGTTTTCTAGGTTTCCTAGCTGTCTATATGACGACATTTCATAGGAGCTACCCTAATAATCAGTAGAGCGACCTCAAAGCGTTCTTAAAAACGCTTAACGCAATTTTAGGTGTTCTAAGGAACACGCGTTTTACTGGCGTTTCGGAGTTTTTTTTTATTTTGAAAAAATGCAATATGTGTTTTACATACGGATATATGTATATAGTAGTCATATAAAACGAAAAAAAAATTTGACAACAAATAGAGACATTTTTAATTTGATTTTTTTTAATTGAAAATGTGCAAAATTCTTTCAATTTTTTATTCAAATAAAAAGAAAACATATTAAATTTTAATTGTGAATAATTTTGTTGTCTTTTGCAAGTTCTGTTTGAGTAAATTCAACCAGTTCACTTCAATATACACATGCGAGTTGAAGTCGCCAATTTTAAGCGATATGCGTTTTCCAGCACACCTATTTGGCGATTTTACATCGTAAAACCTTATACACATCGTAAAGCCTTATACGTTTCTCAGAACACCTATTTGGCGTTTTCAAATCGAAAACGCTAAATTTGCTTTTGAAGCAAATTTTAATTACAAATCATATAATATTTAATTAGAAATGAATGAAATTATATAAAAAATCACAAAAAATCCTTCAAGAAGGTTGTAATAAATATAATTTTTTATGAACAAGGGATTAATCTAAAAAGCTAAAACAAGTTAAATACAAATCGTTAGTCTCACGTAGAAAGGCCCTAACTCGTATTTTCCCCGAATTGAACTTTTTTAGGGATTCTACTACGTTTCACAAAAGTACACAGTGTCACAAAGATTTAATTATCTAATTTCATACATATAGCTCTTACAAGCAATTGAGCAAAAATGTTAATTTTATTTGTACCTATTTATACAGTTCCCATTACGATTTTTCCTTCTCCTGTAAAACTGCAAATTGTTTGTTAGGGCCTTTCTACATGAGACCAACGAAATACAAGTACCGGTAGTGGTGCGATTTTCTAACTTTTAACGATTTTAAAAGAGCATAATTTAACGCGAACTATTGTGATTTGCACTAACACTTATGCGATTCACTAACTTATATTTTAACAACTGTGGTTGGATGTTAAAAAATTTTAAATAATGTGACATCTTTGTTAAAAACAAACAAAATCACAATGGGGAACAGAAAAAACCAACAAATTTGCCAATAATTCCATTTTTAAGGAACATTTTTTATTTAAAATATTTTTGATAATTAAGATAAGTTCTCTTAAGGAAGAACACGCCGACGGACTGTTAAGGCCGTGTCAGATAAAACTTTGTCGCTTTGCGTGAAGTTAAAAGTTTAACAGAAAAGCGCAAAGCAAAAGGCGTATGTCACAATAAAAACTATGGCAACGCTCACGATTTGTTTATCTATCTATAAAAATTGTTGTTAATTTTTACATTTAATCATTTCTTATGATAACAGAAGTTAGAAATATTATTAGGCGAACTATTGAAATTGGTTCTAATATTTTTCTTACTGCATAAAGCTATTAGAAAAAATTTCAACGCGTAAAAAGATGAGAGTTGCCGAACTTTTCGCTTCGCGTTGCGTTAAAAGTGCTCTATGTGACGTGTTTCATGTAAGTATATACATTTTATCTTAGATGTTAAAACGAATTTGCAGTGCAAAGCGAAGCAAAAAGTTTTATTTGACACGGCCTTTAGAGCTCTAGAAGTAGGCTGATCTTACGACAACCCGTATGCCAAATACTCTGCAGCCATTCGAATAAAAATTTTAACGACACTGTTGTTAGAATAAACACCACAAACAATTGTTGGTGTTTAGTTAATGCTAATCAGTCAAACTAAAACGAAGGCAAATAGTGTTAAAAAGTGTTATAGAATCGCGAAAACGCCAAAGTTAGTATTAATTTCTCTAAACGAATTTTATTTGCTTTAAAACAGGTTAGTGAATCGCACTCCTGTAGTGCGATTCACTATGCTTTTTTAGCCCCAATAATTTGGATTAAAATTTTTAACACCAAAATTAACCTTTTTCCTATTCACAATTACTTTAACCACCATATTCTGGTGTTTAAAATCAGCTGTCTCATGCAGCTGTTATATTTAACCTCATAAATAGGTGTTAATTAACACCCGCATTTTTTGTAGGTTTAGCTAAAAAGAGGTGTTGATTTATGTTGTGTCATTAAATTTAACTAATAAAAACACTAAGAGTTAGTAAAAACAAAAATAAATCTTGAAAATAATATTTTTATATAAAACAATAAATAAAAAGTTTTTTATTCAATATGTATTTCGTTTTCCTTTAGAAAACTTCTTAAGGAAAGTATTTGTTGATTGATTATAAAATCAAACATGTTTTGATAGGAAATAAAATAACATTATTTTTATGTTAAATTGAATTTTTTCGATTTTACAATTAATCAACAAAGATTACAAAAAGAAGTTTTCTAAAGAAATTCTTAAAGAAAAACAAAATATTGAATAAAAAGCTTTCAATTATTTTTTTTTTTATAGAAAGAACCTCAAGCTCATATATTATTTTTAAGATTTTTATATATATGTATGTATATAAAATGGTCAACGTTACAAAATATGAAGATAACATATAAACAAAAGGATATTCAGTACAATAGCTTCAGATACAATAACAATGAAATGGAGAGTTGCCACGTTATAACAATCTGAACGGTTAGAAAAATAAACCCCTTTACGATGGCTAAATATGGTTAGTGAATAACGCAGGGGTTAGTGCAAACCACAAAATGTGTGGTTAAAGTTAACACTTCTAATTGGGATGAAAAGTTAGTGAATTGCACTACTGGTGTTAATAACCACAAACTAAAAAATTTTTCGCAAATACACTAAACAAATAGGGCATTTCCAGTCCTGGTTTTAATACAATTTTTTCCAAAACATATAAAAGTCAGTCGTTTTAAAAAGCACACACTTGTATAAAAATTACCAACAACAAAAATACAAAACTGTATATATAGGAAATTAAACAACGATTTAAGATTATAACGTGATGTGACAAAACGTTTACGTTTGTCATAAAATAAAAATTAAATTGCAACAGTATCAAATATACTCTAACCTCTTAATTTTTATCTCTAAACAAAAAAATGTGTAAGAATTCAAATAATTCATGTCATGTACAAATGTTCGGAAATTTATCTATGACTGCTAAATATACTCTACTTTCTTTCAGTGTAATAAAAAAATTTTATTTTTACCAAAAACTTCACAAAAAACAGCCGTAATATTTGCGATTTTGTGGTCGTTTTTTATTTTTGTCAGTAAACGTTTCTAGAATAATTAATATGTTGATCCACCAGCATTTTGCCGTGAGTCACAATAACAAAATATTCTACAAGAAAGATAGACGAGAAAGTAGATTTACAAAAGGTGTGTATGGATGTGTGTATATTTCTGTAGGAAATCTTAAGAAAATGTCACCCATACGGTGTGATAGAAAATAAAAATGTTTACACATATGTATGTATGTATGTACTTAAATACAGGAGATTTTTAAATGCACGTGTTCATACAGTTTCAAATCATGATACGGGTTTGATACTGATGATACCACAGGGAGTGCCAAACTCTCAATTATCAATAAAAAATGATTATGAAATCTGTTTGTGGAATCCATAATGCAATATGATAACAAGTGGATGAATTAAGGAAAGCGTTATGGTGTACATATCAATATATAAGTATGTATATAAAGCGTAATGTGTGCGCTCTTTATTTGTCACGCAGTTTCTTTTTCCGTTTATAGTTAACGCCGCATATGCTGACTAAGTGTGATCAGTATGAAGTCTATTTGTAATATTATCTTTCATATATGAATTCCCGTTATATTTGAGGTTGAAGAATGGTTTCTATCAATAAACTAACAGCAATATAATGCATTTTTCCCAATTTCTTAAAAATTTATTTAAATACAGAGCTAACCAGCCCAATTGCAAATGAAAATTCCGGGAGTTTTTTCACTTTTCTCTTTCCTCCAATTATTAACAAAAATAAATAGTCGTTGTGAATTCAGCAAATGTATTTAATTGTTTCCTTCCCCCCATTCACTGAAAACACTAAAAGGAGAGCAAATATTCAATTCGTACGGTTAAGTTAACAAAAATTGTGCTTTTCTCTTTAATTTGAATTGAAAAAAGTACTGTGTGCAGTGATGTTAACTGTACGGTAATTACCCTATTGTACGGTAATTTTGATCTTGAAGCGGTAACGGTAATTTTGATATTGAAACGGTAATTTTCCAGAAAAAAATTTTATTTGGTTTCATTTTGAATAATTCTAAATTATTATATTAGTAAAAAAGAACAATCTCATTTCAACGTGATCAATCTTATGCAACTTCGTATGAGTTGCCAAAATTAAGTATTAAACTGTGGTCACTCCAGCCACAAAATTACATCTCCTAAGACCAAAAAATAATAACGAGTATTAATAGAACACATCTAAAGTTCTTTTATTTATATATATTATATTAATATATGTTATATTAACTTTTGCATTTGTTTTACTTTATACAAATAAAAGCCAAATTAAGGCTTTACGAAACATATATATTAAGCAGCTCATGTATAAAAAATGTCGTATATGTCATTTAATGTGATAATACAAAATCGTTATATTTTGTAGCAGAAAATCCAATTCTGTACTTTTTATATTTACACTAATGGTGATGGTTATATAACATTGACAAAAGCAACATGCAATATTCTTGACTTTTAATTGATTATGTTTGTAAATGTTATATCACCTTGTTACGCGACTGCTTTTGCTGACGTTTCAGCATCAAATGTGCTAAATATGTACCTGTGCTCGATTTCCAAAAGAAAACTAAAATTATTAAACAAAGCAAGTTAAGTTGCATGCACGAAGATCATCCAGCTAGCTTTGGTAGATTAGTTCTTAACCCGTGTGTTTAGCCGCGTCCACATATAACACACTCTTTGCATGCATAAAAAAACTACCTAAGAGTGTGTCAGAAGAACAATTAAGAAATAAGTCAACATATTTTATGAAATGCTACAAAAATTGTAATGCCCATGACAAAATAGTAAGTCATGAAGGGTACATTGCTCCCACCCAATAACAAACACCACAACAGATACATTACCCATTAATTTTGCTCTGTTCCAAAATAAGTTCTCTTACCTAAATATATTTACATGTCTTGGTTGTACTTCCCAATGAATGAAAAGCCTATTGATTCATTTCAAAAATAATATATAAACAATAAATTCATTGTTTTTTCAGAACAATATATAAATGAATATGTTATTAAAATTACGAATTTATGAAAAAAAAGAGTTACTGTGTATAATACAACAAAAATATTCTTGTGCTCCTTGAGAGTAAAGATTATTAAATATATATGTAATAAGAGGGTAATTTGTTTTGTAATACCGGGGATGATGAAACTACTACGGTCTTTGAAAATTCTATCCGAGTAGAGAAAATATTTAAATAAGAATTATTTACATTCAATTTTTAATTTAAATATATTTTTAATTTGTTTCTTTTGAATTTAAAATTTCTTAACAAAAACCATTAGCAATTTTGCAAATAGCAGTGCGCAATGGTACTGTAGTTGTCATCCCCGCTAATTAAAACTCATATGAGACTAATATGAGAAGTTATCTTACAGTAATAATATCAATACGAAAAAAAACAAATTTATGAATGAATGATAAATCAAATTACTAAACAATAAAATATCGTTTACTCACAAAAATATTCTGCTTGATGTTCCAATTCATGATGTCTCATTGATGATGGGCCCAGCATATTTAGAGAACATGATGATGACGTGTTTTTTCCTTCTTCTTAACAAAATCATTTACATACTCGTAAGTGAGGGAAAAAAGAAATGGGTCTAAAGCAAGGTATTGAAGATGAGTTAAAGATATTTAATACACTCAGTACAAAATGTTAGTAAAATAAATATGAATTTATATAAAAAATAAAAAAAAAGTTTATGCTTCAAGAATATGGTTTGTCTTATTCTAGGTAATTCTTTTTTTCTTTGGCTCTTATTATAGGCAGTTCTTTTTTTTTTTTTTATTGTTAACAATTTGTTTTATCATATAACCTGCATTAGGTTAGAAATGCAACAAAATTATGGAAGCAAAATTATATTAGGATGTGGATGTAAAATTTAATTATAAAAGCAAAGAAAAATGTTTCCACTATCTGTATCATTGGGCCAATGCACAACTTAAATATTAATTATTTTAAATACAAAAAACCTGAGCTTCCTTAATTTTAGGTTAGCACTCAAGTGATACATGTACTTATCTATGTAGAATTTAAAATGCACGCAGTTTGCTTCATTTCAACAGTTTGTCTCAAAAATTTGGCGGGGATGAGGTAGTTTTTCAGGTTGATTAGTCGAAAGGCATAACCCAAGTTCGTGGCTCAAATGTGGCTCGAATGCGGTTGAAGACTGAAGAAGAATCCACGTGTTTCTGTTTCGGGATTTTGCACTGTTTTCAAAGCTAGGAACTTTCAGACAGTTTTGGAAGCTTCAGCGCCTTGTTGAATTGTGTTTTTAATGATTTATTATTTTTCAATTTTAATTTCGGTTGCTTAATTTCAATTTGTTTTAAATATGTTTTTTTTTTGTAAAATTTTGCTTTTGTCTAAACGACACCTGTTGACGGCACCACGTTGCTTTTTCTTCTGCTCTAATCTTTTTTATTCCTTAATGAGGCTAAGCGCAATTTAAAAAAAGTAATAACTGTATATTTATTAAGAAAAAAAAAAAGAAATCTGATTTATACATTTATTTTGACTTAAAATGTACATACAAAAGAAGGACAAATATATTTGATCTCATTGAGTACTGTGAGTTAATATTTTATAGAAAAAAGGGATATGCTCTCTAACGTGAGAATGTAATTAGATATAAAGAAAAAGTACAATTTTAGTACCATTTTCTCCTTTCTCAGAATTCGTATTTGTTGTAGTTTTTTTTTTGCTTTTTTTATTTATTTTTTTTTTATTAATGACGTCATAAAAATGCGAGATAAAGTTCTGATCCAAAAAGGGGAAAACGAAAATCGTAACAACCTTCAGTAGATATTCCATATGCTGCGAAAGTAAATTAAATATACAACTAAAGTGTGATAAGATTGCAGAGTTTTTTGAAATTGTTTAGAAAATTAAGATTCTTCGACCATTTGCCTAATTCTGCATTTAGATTTGTTTCTTATTGAATACACAAATTTTTGACGGATGCACATATCGCTCCTTTATTGCAACATAGTCATATCGCAAAAAAGCTCGTTTCGAGAAAAACGCATTTAAAATTTTTAATATCCATACAAGTCTTAGCAAATTTTTTGAGGAAATATCTCCTAAAGGAAACAGTTTAAAAGCAATTTGAATAAATTTTTGGCACAATATAAATGGTAGTACTGTTAACAATTCTGCATTGTTAACTCGAAAAGCTCGTTTTTTGAGATATGACTATGTTGCGATATATACTAGTATTATCCTGACAACGTATTTTTAGCATGGAGAAAATATTACTATGAATTATTTAATAAACTATTAGATTTTTTATTGAAAAAATCAGAAATAAGTTAAGAATTTAATTATTAATTATGTGATATTCGTTCATTTAGTTTTGTTACTAAATTTTTTACTTACTTTTTTATTTTAATAGCGTACTTGGTATTGAAAAAAAATTCCGTGAGAATATTCATAATTGGGCTGAATAAGTCTAACAACAAAACTTTTCTCTCAAATATTGTAAAACTATTAAGTCAATTTTAACAAATTTTATTTATCATAATTATTAACAAAATGTATCATTGAAGTAAAATCACCATAATAATAGCAGGTGATGAAAAAATTTTCAGATGGTGTTTGTCATTGCGATTGATGTTAGTTTTCACATTACTGATGATATAGATGCCACAATTCTGATGTACATAGTAAAGAGAATTTGCAATATTGAAAAAAAAATCTAGTAATACTCATAGAATAAAACTCTGTTTTTTGTCGGTCAAAATGCTTTTTTGGTTCCGAGCAAAATAAGTAGCTTGTGAGAGACATACACAGAAAGGAAATTTAATTCTTTTTTACTTACTGATAGTAGGACTTGTACTTAAAAATTTAAGTACAAATAAGACACAAGTGTACTTAAAATAGCGATACCCACCCATGGTAATAAAGTGGTAAACAAAAGCAAACACAATCTTACGCTCATTAGATTAGTCGTCAATAAGACAGCGACGAATGAACATGCGCATGGGTGTATGAATTTATTCCTTCTCTTTTCTGTGTATTTTGTGTATTTTTTACTTTGTTTAATATAAAATTTATTACAAATACTAAAAATATAAATTCATATATTTATTCTTTACTTTTACTTCAATTTTAAGTAAATTGTAGTTAAAACGATTTTTTTGATTTACGTACTTTTTCTCCCAGTGCAAATTTATTTACACTCAGAGCGCAACTATGGATATCTCTTTGGGCATCACTAACTTAAAATAATAATTCCGAAAACGGGATTTTGCATGAAAACCAATCCCGCGATTTATAAAACTCTTGAACCAAATAAAAACACGAAAACAAAAGCACAAATAGGTATATTCAATAATGAATTGGTGAGAGATAGGAATAAAAGGTTCTCTACGAAAAAGCTGTTTTTGTTCTGGTTCTGAAATATTATGTGAGCATATTTCATTTTGAACTCTCATTAATGTGTGAACATTTTTTTTTAAGTTTTCCAAGAAAAAACAAACTGTATATATTTTTTGGTTGGTCAAAATATTAGTAGCTAATAGATTAAGTAATAATAGACTGAATTGTTCTTACGGATTCGGGATTAAATTAACTCTAAAATTCTAAATTTCATTTTAAGATTGATTCGATCGCAGTTTTTCTCAAATCAATCCCATATTCTGCATATTTCAAGTACGGAATTAAATACGTCTAAAATTAACGCTTGGAGTTGATTTAAGTACGAGTGACAGTCGTAAAGCAGCTCTGGGCTGGGGAACAGCTCTACCGTCATCGTAGTTTTTCTTAAGTGCGTTCAGGCTTGTCATTGTTGTTTGGCCTTCAAGAGTTTTGCGTCTCACTCTTAACACTCTCATAACTGTCTAGCTGTATTAAATTACAGTTTTTTTGAGGTATTTCATTGTTAACCACGCGGCAACTTCCTATACGAAGGCATAGTTCAGTACAGTTAGTTAAAGCGCCGCAAAAAATACTGTTAATACCATCGTGGGCATAAGGTCTACGTTACTCCGCCCATGCTGTGCATCCTATACTTTGCAAATTTATTTGCAACTGTATAGTTACAATACAATACAATAGAATACAATACAAAAAAATTCTTTTCAGTGTACACGTACACCGACGGTTCAGTTACAAACCAACTAGCAAACCGGATAAAAAATTAAATCCGCTCATTTCTCTTTTATGCCCTCTAATCTTTGATCACTATGCAATGTCCTCTAGGGTAATCGTGTTTATACATCTATATACTAAGCGTTTTCTTCGTAGAAACTACTAGCTAGATATAAAATAATTTATATACGAAAAAGCTGGACAACGACAAAATTTAATGGAAGACTTAATCTTCTCGCAATCGTCCCTATGTGACAATATGTCGTCAGAACCACCACCATACGAGTAGTACGCAATTTTTGTCTGTGCAGACTGCTTAGGATAATAGTCCTTCTATTAGCATACGCAGCCCGTGTTAGCCATGCTACTCGATTGGCAACTTCACTAGATCATCTGTTCTGCGCGGTCCTTAAAAGTTGACGTTGCACTTGATTCTTACAACTTTTAAGTAAGACTTCTACCATCTTGCCTTAACTCCTTGCTATAAACAGACACCGACCTTTGCCAGTGCGTCCACTACAATATTTGCGGTTGCTCCACTGTGCACCGTTACTCAGAAAAGCTTCAGGTTCGTAAAGAAATATATGACATTCATGATCTATTCTTTTACAATCTAAATATCTTAAAATTTAAAGAAGATAAAAACATTTTAAAACTTTTAAAAAATTATTGCGTGTTCAGAATTTTATTTATTTATTTATTTAAGTTCATTTCAGTACATAAATCCTTCTTGGCCAATTTAAAATAATTGATTAGTTTAACAATTCCAATGACACAATTAACAATTTAATGACGCAAGTGAAAATACTTTCGACGGCTACAAACCAAACGACTTGAAATTCTGTACAGAGACAAAGAAGATCAGCAATGCAAACATACATGATCCAAGACAGACGAGATTGTACATGAATTGTTGTGAGCAGATATTACAATAACAATTATTTTAACAGACACCAAGAAAAAGCTCTGATTCGGAAATTTAAAATGTCGGATGTAGAAACATGTCGTCACATGTAAAAACATGTCAAGAATCACTTTTCTACTTTTGTTTTACACAAATTTTTAATATAATAATGATCATCTTGAGTTTAATACTCACTAGTTTTGAATTTATACAGGGTGTCCCAAAATTCAACGTTAAACCGAAACAGGGTGACAGGATTGATTGTAACCATCATGAGAAAATTCGAAAAAAAAAATCTAAAAAAAAAAAACATTTTACTCAGCTTAATGTGCTGTTCATAGAACACTGCCGAGCGGCTTGTTTAAAAATTTTGTATGGAAATCACTCAAAAAATTGAGTAACTTTCATACAAATGTTTTTGACGATTTGCTCGTCTGGGTGCTTTTCATTCGCACAAGCTTTTGTATTTTTTTAGACTTTTTCTCTGATTTTTCTCATCATGGTTACAATAAATCTTGGCACCTTGTTTCGGTTTGACGTTGAGTTTTACTACACCCTGTATATAACTATTTACAAAACATTTTAATGCAACATGTGTAAATATGCAGCAGCTAAAATAAATAATTTTAATGTAATGCTTTGATGGAAAAAGAAATAAAATTAATTTGGCAAAACTTACACAAAAAAGTGAACAAATTTGCCTAAGTACATATGTATGTGTGTGTGTATATAAATACTTGAACAAAAGAATATACTTGGAAATAAAAATTGGCTTGCAAAAAATTTATGATCAATAACTGTTTAAGAAAAACAAAAAGAAAGGAAGGGAAGATATAAATAAACACAAATTAACACCCAAAAGCCAACAGGCACTATGGGTTTGAGTGTCTTCATTTGCTTAAATAAAAACGAATTTCAATACGCCAGATGATTTAAATTCCTGTCATGTACAGTGATAACCCGTGTTCAACGTAAATGCCATGCCACCAAGTTTGCGTCCAAGTTATGATCCAATGCGAATAGCGAATGCCGATTTAGAATATTAATTAATGGCATAGACAACTGAAAACAACTGTTTGGAATTTACTAGTATTAGATTGTGTCAATTAACTTCGGTTAATCAGATCAAATGTCTGCTAATAAGCCAAAATTAACCAAGTACCAATAAATAATAATGTGTTTTTTATACAGATTTATAACTTACGAGAAAAACACTTATGTACATTTTTTTATTTCACACTGCAGCGAAGTATGATATGAATATCAAAAACGCTGTCGTGTAATGAAGCTTTTCAAATATTACATAATTTTTACATATTTTGTAATTTTAAATATTCTAAAGGCCGGGGCACATAGAATCTGTCGTACGTTGTAAGTTGCCTTTTTCAACTGACAACTAAGTTGAAATATATGTAGTCTGATGAGCTTTGTCACATTCCGTATTTCTCCGTCAACGGAAAGTGTTAAAGTTCAGCGACTTTTAACGTACGTTGAGAACTTTAATTGTGTATTTGAATGCATTCCATGAAGTCTACAAAGGGTGTTGTGTTGGATTTGTTACTTTTTGAGGGCAACGAGAAAGCTTATCAAATATTGTATTTATTTGGGTTTCGAGTGGTAATATTTTTTGTATATTTTGATATAATTTTGCGTTCAAAAATTAAATAAATTGAAAAAAAATTGTGTTTGATTTCTTGTGCTGTGTTTGAAATATAAATTCAAAGATTTTAATCAAATTAAAATAAAATGAAGTGTATTTTATATCCGTTCACAAAGTACTGATTGTGCCAGCTTCATACTTCGTATACGTTGATGTCAGTTGTAAAAGGAGACGGACAAAGTACGAGGGATTCTATGTGCCCCGGCCTTAAGGAATTTAAATAAATATTTTTTATATAATGGCACTTAAGTATAACGAACTTTGTTTTAATGAAAACGACAATAACAAACCTTTGGCTGAGTCCCTTGAAATAACATATTTATTGGATAGTTTTCATAAATAAATAAATATACTCGTAGTTTAAAAAACTGAAAAACGCGCTTCGAGATCAAATTTCAAATTTTTCATTCGCTATTGTTTAAATTTCTTCTTAAATTGTCCATATAATCAGATAATTACCCGTATAATGCGTTACGAGTTTTTTTTTGGAATTCCCAAAATCGGCTTCAGGAGTTGCCAAAATCTCCAACGTCCCCGGAAACAATATGGCAACTTCAATTTTCACTCTAAACCATTTATAGTTCAGATGCATGTTCCGCGGCAAAAACGCGCATCGAATATGAAAACCCGGTTAGGGTAGTGGTTGCTAAATTTTAGGGAATTCACAAAATCGGCTTCGTGAATCCCTAAATTCACCCCACTTCCCCGGACGCATACGGCAATTCCAACTTTCGCACTAAAGCGGCAACGTTATATATACAGTTCTATATACTTACATTCACATCTAATAATCACGTATGGGGAATGGGTTTCGGGTGTTGTAAACATACAAACAAACAAACGAACATGCAAGTGAAACTAACTATAGTCATAACGAAGAAACTCTGAGCAATAGGGCCTCTGTACAGGGAAGTATTCATTCAAAAACTTCTATGCAACTATCGGGTGAATCAATGCGAGGTTTCATAAAGTGAAAGTAAACTTAAAATGTTTATTACCGGTTGAAAAAACAATTTATTTCATTTACTGTTTGAAAATAATATCATGTAAATGTTGACCACGACTGTTGGGCGCCTTGTTGGAGTATAGCGACTGGTATTTTGTGTGTAACGCGGATAATGTTGACTTCCAAAGCTTCAATCGCAGCTAGCGCTCTCCTGAAGACCCCAATTTAGATATCGCCAGAGAAAATAGTTCAAAGGTGTGAAATCGCGTGTTTTCGGTGGACAATTTGCTATAGCAAAACGTGAAATTAAGTGC
Organism: Thecocarcelia acutangulata; assembly: GCA_914767995.1. NCBI lineage: Eukaryota > Metazoa > Arthropoda > Insecta > Diptera > Tachinidae > Thecocarcelia > Thecocarcelia acutangulata. The sequence continues at coordinate 184,322,406 of OU612094.1, read as the reverse complement.
TCAATGGTAGTGCAACCAAAATGCGCAGTCCAATGTGCAATTTCATTGAAATAAAAATTGTTTTTTTTTATGTTAATTAAAAAAACAATTTACTTTTTATTACCACCATAAAATTGAGGATTATTTGGTCCTTCTTTTTATTAATAATATGTTAAATATTGTTGACTTTTCCTTGTTTATTTTTAGTTTTTTTCAACTGTAATAAAATATTCTTCCAAAATGCTGAAACGTTCTTTTTATTTAATTTTACTTTTACGCTTTGTCTTTTTTTGAAATACACAAGTACATTTAAATATGTAAATAAAGCGAAGCTTATTAGAGAAAATATTCACCGAAAGGGAGAACATGTTTGAACATTTGTTCAAACATGTGATTGCCTCTTTTTATAGAAATTTGTCAAAAAAAAGAGTTTAATAAACATACTCCGAGAACATTTTGTATGAATACGGCTGTAAATATTTGTACTACAGCTTTTTGTGTGATGTGCTAGAGGGATTGTTTTGTCATAATTAAAATTTTATTCATCAAATTTATTGTTTGTTTGTTTTGCTGACTTTTGAAGATTTTTCCATTTGTTTGATTCTAAGCAGTTAATATAAAGCAATTTTAGAAACTTTTGCAAAAGTATTCTTGAGAGCTGTTTGATAAATGCGTGTCTACTTTTTCTGTAAATAAGCGTTTTATTTTTGAACAAGGGCCTCAGAAATCAAACCTCTAAACACCCAACCATTTTTTCAACCATGGAAAAAGCAAATAGTCACAGGAGGCTGGTTATGGAGATTATGCTGGATGGTATAGCACTTTGTAGTCCAATTTATGAATTTTTATCATAGTGACAAGAGATCTGCAACTGGTGCTTTTTTTTAATGATCTAAGTACACCCGTCTTAATTCGAGTTGCGGTGTGATCGGCCACCGCATATTGTTTGCACAAGTATGTTTTCTACTCGTTAGAGCTTGCGTCTGTTAACTAGAGTTCAAACCATACTCAATCAAGTTTGTATGCGGTGGCTGCTTGATTTGGTTTCTCAATTATTTTTTCCACATTCGGCAATCGAACTTGTACTTCTTTTTAACAACGAAAATAATATTTGTATGTAAGAATTTGCAGTCGCACATTTACCTTATCTCTGAGAGTGTATCTGTTCAGTTTTATGTATTTACGCACTCATACTCGGTAAACGTATTCGTACTAAGCGCGGCGTTGCCAGAAGAGTTTTAAAACATCATGTTTTGACGATCGTGTTTTGAAGAAAATATATACACATATTTATTTGAACATATTTAGTACAAAACCGGTAAAAATAATAATTTTTACTTTAAAAAAATAAATTTTTTTATGAAGCACATTTTCATTAAATTTATATTATTTTCCTTCATTTATAATAATTTTTTACATATGTACGATAGTAACTAACTTGTAAGTTCAAATCTAACTTCAGCCAAAAAGAAGGATTATTTTTAATTATAACAATAATTGCTATCATTTTTATTTCTTGGTTTTAACCCATAACCACAATAAATGCACAGTTACACATACATATAGCCAATTGTGGAAACACTTTGTTTGAATTGAATTTTCGTTTAAAATTTTTTAGCTTAAAATCATCATTCAGTATGCTAGTTTCAAAATCGCCAACATAGTTGTAAATTATTAAATCTGGCAGCCGCAATTTCAGTTAATCTTAAATAAAAGGTGACGCATATACACAACAAAAGGATTTGTCGAGAGTGTTGTTTTTACAAGTTGATTTTGTGTTGACGGCATATATGTAGTATTAAGAAAACGATTAGAAACGAAAATAGAAAGTACTAAAAATATTTTTCTTTCTAAGTGTTAGTAACAACAACACTCATTTTTGTGGTCGGTTCTTTTACGCTTAAAAAAATACACAAAATACGAAAGTGATGGGATGCATTTTTAATGTATCAAGATTTCACAAACGAACGACAGGTATAAATACACCGTCTCAATTTTTAAAAGTGTTTAAAATACTCGGATGTGAAAATGATTGTTAGGGTTGCGGTGCACCGGTGCAGATCTCTGATGGTGGCAACACACGTATGCACTCGTGCACTGTCTTGGTAGAGTAGCACCTCTTACACCAGAAGTAGTGTAAGAGGTGCTCTAGATAATCAATGGCAGTAGCATCGGATACATCGCAAATAATATGTCCATCACCTTGTTGACTGATAGACACATTTTGGGCTCAATCAATGAATCCCACTACTTTGCCTATTCCAGGATGTCTAGTATTGTAATGATACATGTTTTATCTATGATTACATAGTGGCGCAAAATCTTTTACGGATTGCACTGGAACATCGCCAAAAACCCATTTGATGTGGTCACAAAGTTACGTTTATGGTTGAGTATAAGCAGTCGCGGAACCCATCTTGCGGATATGTTTTTCATGACTGAATATTCATATAAATTGGAATGTACATACTCAGCCATATTATTTCATATATTAATTCATGAGTGCTGTCGACAACTCCTGGCTTGATTGTGGGTGACAGGAACATATGGAACTCAGTAAACCCCTGCTTAACCAGTGAAATTGATGGTGCAGCTTGCATAGTATTTATTAAGTCTATCCTTGACCGCAGAGATGGCTTCTGGAATCGCCAATCTGATTATTGTGGAAAAGCGCAAATTTTAGCAACCCGCTAATTGTTTTGCTCAGATTTTAATACGTTTAAGCGACAAACGTATTTAATAAATCTTAATTATATGTGCTACTCGCCCTTATAAAATCATCTGGGATGATGCACTTAACAGGACTAGTATGTATTGAAACTATTAGCTATTATTACTATATATACATACAACAAATGTAATTAAAACTTTTCGAAAAAAGTTTCAAGATTTTTGGAAGCAGTAAAAGAATTTGATGGCTTCCAATTGTGTTGATTTAAGGCGATTCTGTATATGCTCTAATAGAAGAGAAATTTGAAGTTTTTTTACAAATAAAAAAAAATCATGAAAGTAACACACTTCTCATGCTACTAATTTCAATAAAAATCATGCGAAATAATATTTTTGCCGGATGCTGAGAAATGTGCCCGAGTTTCGTTTAATGATTTTCCTGGTAAATGTGTAAAACATCATTCATGCAGCCAATTATTATTTTATTTTTTATAAAAAAAATTACTCATTTATGAGTACAACTTACTGCCTGACACACGATAACGTTTCGTAAACGTTCGTCATAATTTTTAATGTCAAAGAACTTATTACGATACCGTAATTTTTCTTTATTTTTCCCTGACATTGTATCATTTGCCTTGTCTACCTCCGATGTATCCGTTAGTTGAATAATAGTTGACTATAAGTCACTTATTTTTAATAAAAGACATTAGCGAACGTTAACGAAATGACATCGTGAGTCAGGCAGTTAGTTAAACGGGATGTATTTAAGAGAATGATGTACATTAAAATTAAATGAATCAAAGAAAATGTTTAACTTTGGCATTACTTAAGTGTAAAAGTTTTTACAGTATCTCAATGTAAGTAAATTGGAAGTTATACTCGTAGCATTAAAAAATTTAAAGCACAGTTTAGACATCAAAACATTACTTTGAATACTTTATTCAATTAACTAATTAAGTAATAGCATGTTCACACGAAGGCTTATTTTCGAGGTTCGCTCTCTCATTTGTGGTTCGCGGCCCAATCTTGATTGAACCAACATGATTCGCCATACAAAATTTTATGAGCGAACCAACTTGGTTCATTTTGAATCTTGAATGAAATATTATCATCTCCAAATTTGATAATAAATTATCGAAAAAACAGATAATTAATGTGTGTAAAATCAAAATACACACATTGAAAATGTACAAATTTGATACTTAATTAAAGATTTAAATAAAAATTGAAAAAAAAAAAATTTGTGAAACGTTTGCACAAAATATGTAAACATCAGTGTGAAGCAATAAACAACCGTCTGAACACCTAGTTTCGCAATCGTGTTTCAGAGAGCGAACCAAGTGTTTCATATTACCGTCTGAACATGATATAAGGCTTAGATAATGGCATTATTAATTAATTATCAGTTACTGAAAAGCCTTCACTCTCATCAAATAGAGCTAGAAGCAAAAAACTGAAAACAACCCTGTTTTAAAAATTGCCATTCTTGCCCTCAGCAGCTTTTATGCATGTGTGTATGTATTGTTTTCCTTGTAATTTTGGTAGTTGAGTTTAAGCCACAATTTAAACAACAAGATTGTTTTGATTTAGCTGTATACTTATTATTATTATTTTTTTTGCTACAATAATTTATAGAATATGCTTGCAAATTAAAGGCCTGCGTAAATAAAATAAAATGTGTAGAAACTGAAGTCTTTTTAATTTTAATAATTTGTTTAGCATTTTAGTATTATACAAAATTTTTCGCCTTGGTCTATTTAATCTAATTGCTTAAAGGATCCTATACATATCTGTCTTTCACTGCTAGCCTTTTATTTTTTATGCTATTTTTCAGTTTAGCCAAAAGTCACTATTAATCAACACCATGTCTGGGAATAAATTACAATATTAATCATTCTTTGCTTGATAATAATTGTGGGTGGTATTTTTTTTTTTTTTTTTTTGCTTTTTGGCGCTCTGCTTTTTTCTTAATTAAGTATTTAATTTGAGTTGGCAGTTTTAATTATATTCTTTTGTCAATTTTTTTTTTTTGTTTCTTTACGCAATTTTCATTGTATTTGCATAATTATGTAATCAACTTAAAAAACTAATTGAGTGCAAAAGCAGCGTATTGAAAAATAGCCAAGCACCGTTTTAACGTTGGAAATGCTTAAAGGCAATAACTTTCGGTAACTTTGGCCTTATTTCTATTGTTAAATAAAAGAAAGACCTATTTAGATTAGCGGCCAATTTTCCAACAAATAGGAGTGTTGTTTACAGTAAATGTCTGTATGTGTCAGTTAATTTTTTCAATTTCTTTTGAACTGAAAAAAATGTTCTGCCATAAAAAAAATTCTATGAGTAATTTTGTGGAATACTTTTAAGCAAATCTCAAGCGTTATTTGACAATATTATAATTTATTTGGCGTATGTAATTTATTTATTTTTAATTTTAAATCTACTGAATCACTTCAAATGTACTATATTAAATGTATAATATGTTTAATTTCCATTGAAAATTGCTCTATATTAAATATACATTCTCAACCATACTAAAAGTTTTCTCAATTTGGGAAGTTCGAACTTTGTTGGAAAAAAATGGTTATCCATCTATGATTTAAAGTATTGTCTGTCGCTGGCTACTACTTTCTCCCATCTTTCGGGCAACGTAAGAATTACGTATTGAAAAAACTGGTCATATTTTGAAGCCAGGGAGTAACAACTGGAGAATACTGCGGGTAGTGTATGACTTCCTATTTCAACATTTCCAAATATGTCTTGACCACTTCCGCAACACGGGGTCGAGCATTGTCACACTGTAAAATCACTTTATCATGTCTCGTTATATTGCGGCCGTTTGTCTTTCAATGCTCGGCTCCAACACATTAATTGCGTTCGATAACTATCACCTGTGATTTTTTTTAGTCGCTTTTAACAACTGGTAACGTTCACTACGCCGAGCTGGTCCCACCAAATACTGAGCATGGTCTTGTAATCACGAATATTTGGTTTTGGGATATGCCCCTGATTTTCTGTTCTTATTATCATAATGAATCCGTTTTCCATCCTCAGTCACAATGTGATGCAGGAATCCCATCTTTGCTTTTCAAGCAGCTGTACACAAGCAAAAAAATATCGTTCAACATCTCTCGGCTTTAACTTGTACAGCATTCAATTTTCTTGTTTCCGAATTGTTCCCATAACTTTCAGGCATTTTGAAATGGCTTGCTGCCTCACTCCCAAAGATCCTAACAGTTCTTGTTGCATTTGACACGTGTCTTGATCAAGTAATGCCTCTACTTTTGCATCGTCGAAAACCGTCTCTCTTGCATGCAACGCCATGGTGGTCTTCGACGTCAAAATCACCGTTCTTGAAGCGTTGAAACTTACTCTACGTGCCGAAGTGCTATGGTGAGGTAGGTCCTCACCATAGGTATTTGAGAACAGTCGATGAGCCTCAGCCCTCAGATTTCTTCATATTAAAGCAGAAAATTAAAACTTCCCTTAGTGAACGAAATTTCTGGTCAAATAATAAATTTTTTATCAAAAGCATATGGTGGTTTCTTGCTTTGAAAAAATCTTGTTGTCTATCAAATTCAATTCATGAATATTGGGATCAGGCCCAATATTGCTGAGCAGCAAGTATATTTAAACAAAAGAAAGCAGTACCAGCCAAAAACTGATACCACTCGGAAATGACCTAAACTATAGAAATTGCTGACAAGATGGAATATTGGTGTGGGTAATGAATTCGGGCACCTTCAGCTGTAGCTCCAAGTTTGCTGCAGCAGCAGCAGTTTCAGCAGATATAAAAGAAGGCACTTAATTAAAGCTGAGGACAATGGATTAAAAGCAGTTAATTAGAAACAGTAAATGAATAGCAACTAAATATAATATGAATAATAAAGAGTTATAAACAGAGACTAGATTATGTTTTATTTAAATTAGATAATACTAAAGCAGCTTTAAACAGGTAGTGGCAAATTACAATAAATACAGCGGCAAAAAACATCACATGTATTTTATTGGTAAAATTTTCGAAAAATGGTCAAAATGTTATTTTGCTTTTGTTTGAAAAATCAAGAAAGTCCATGTGTTTTTTCAAAATTATGTATTTTGTGTACAAAATTTTGAAAAATTTACGCAACGAAACGAAAGACCACTACCCTATTAAAGCTGCCTTGGATAATACCATAATATAAATACTATATAATAAAATAATAATAACTTTTTTTCTCCGATTCTTATGGGACCCTCCAGTAAATATTATAACATTTTGACGCAGCCGGTAGGAACGCGTAAACAATATTTAGTTGCTTTTTTTATTGTTTCTTAAATCACTGTCCTCAACTGAACCTACAATTTATATAAAAAAAACATTTTATGCGCTTTTTGTTCTATTAAGTATCTTGTATTAAAAACAAACAAATAGGATTCATTTCTGACCTTAAGTTGAATAATATTATAAGTATCTTCACAAATAAATGACACTAACACATATTAGTTATTTGAAAGCAGCAAAAACACACTTTATTTATTTATTTCCCAGATATTGACAACTTATCACTTTGTTTAAACACCGACAAATAAAGTTAATTCCACATTGGCAAATGTCAACGCCAAAAGCGTTTTTATCTCCACCACCTTCTTGAAAATTGAAATAAATTTTAAAAGCACAATAGAAAGCAATTTTTATTGAAAAATTGCTATTTGTTTCTACTTTCACCTTCTTCCTTCCTTCTCTACCAGCATACACACATTTATATTTCTCCCTTTGAACCGAAGCAAAAAACACAATTGCACTTAACGAGGGTTGGATAAAAACTTGATGAGTTTGGTTGGGGTTGCGTATATTTTCTTTCGCTCTTTTAAACTTGCGTATTAGATACTTTTGAGACTAACTTCGCACACAGCATACAATTTGAACATAGAACAACTGTTTACACTTTTGTAAAATTGTAAAAAAAAGAAATGTATAAATGTCTACATTTACTGGAAAGTGTCTTGTAGTAAAAACCCTTGAGTTCTTTGATCTGACGATAGAATGGATAGATACGAAGTTTTTTTTAATTATTTTTAAAACCTACAACTAGCTTGAATTTTATTTTCATTCGAAACCGATTAAATGTGTTTCTAGACTTCGTTATAATGAGTAGAGACGATCAGCAGTTCACTTTTCATTTTTGTTTGCAAATATCTGGAGCAGTAGTCAAGATTAGTGAAAACCAATTTTAAATTTGAATGCTTGAGATAGTAAACTTTAAGAAAACATCCCACGAAAGCAGTTTTGGTATAATGAATAATATCTATGTTATTGTTCATATATGAAGAACAATATGGGTGTCATATTCCATCTCAGATAAACTATTATCTATATATAGCCCCATTTACAATCGATCTATTTTCGACCTTAATATCTCAAATAATAACCCTCATATTAAGAGGTGTATCAAGCCAACCACACTCTACAAAACCTTTGATTGTACACTCGTCTTCGATAACAATTATCTAATCTTTGGATAAGCATTCGATATTTCATAAACCTAAGCTATAGATAGAGACTCTCTTTGTTGGCAACGAATAATCAAATGCCAAATTTATACGTCAATGACGCCTCTTGGAATAAGAGAAAATGTTAATGTTTTATATAAACATTCATTTAAACTCCTAATTGCATTAGTACTCGTATTCGCTGATCAGCTTACGGGATATAGAAATTATTCTTTTTGTCCTCTTCAAACTGTATGCAGGAAAAATACACACGTCGATTATATTTACTCGCTAAAGATGTTTCGAATTTTATTCACAATTGCCGACTAACTTTTGAGGGGAATAATTAACCAACCCTCTTTTTCTCTCCTTTCGGGCATAAAGCTTTATTTACATATGTACTAGATAATGATCCACCCACGTTTTAATTATAATTATTATTATATGATACTCTTTAATGTTAAAATAAAGTGCCTCACCAGCTTATACTATGGACTTCAATGCTAACTTCACATTATTTTAGTAGCTTGGGTTCCATTCTTCAAAAACTTGCCTAGTGTCTGTGTTCTGTGCGTCGGATCAAAAGTTTGTTAGAATTTAAATATATCCAAAAACAAGCATGAAAATAAATGGTGTGCCGTTTTGTACTATTACTATTATTATTATTATTTTGTACTATTACTATTATTTTGAAAGTAAATAGTTTTTTTATTAATCGTAATCCCTTTTATTCGGGTTAATAAAAATGTTGCGACTGTTCAAACTATTTTTATTAAATTCTTAACCAAATATTCGATTCTTCGAACGATACCTATTTTATTCGATTAATAAAAAATTATTCGACTAATTTTTAGTTTTTATCAGAGCATAAATTATAATATTTCGCTTTTAGATAATTTTCCGGAATCGTAAAGAAGGGATGGTATTTCCTTATATACTCTAATACAAATTAATCGTTTAACCGCATGATCTTTTGGCTAAAATCCAGTTTTAATCAAAACGCAGTTAATCGAATGACATGCAGCAATTTTACGCACATACAGCAGTCTGTTTGTAGAACACCACAAAGTTAACATGGGGTGAGCGTATTGATGAGTAAGCACGCAATAAAAAACATTTCTGTAACGCGGCTTGATTTCATCGCGCTTTCGTTAAATCTTTCTGAAATCATGGTCTTATAAACATGTGAAATGAAGTATTTGTCTGTATTTTTTTATACGAAACTGTTTTTTCAACCTAAAAAATGTCAATCCTCTTCTTTTCATAACTGGAATACATAATTATTTATGTAAATACGCGTAAATAAAATATTTTTCAAGAGGCGATTTAAAGTGGTTTGTTTGAAAAAACAAACAAAAGTTTTGTTATTTGCACTGTTTTAAAACATAAGTTTTTTTTATTATTATTTATTAATTACGTGCAAGTATTCACACATTCATGTGGATCTTGATATTGTTAAGAATTTGTAACACTTCTAACCCACTGTACATCACTGTAGTCTATGCTCTGCTTGTTATAAATTTGCACACATATACAATACAATGCTAGAAACACAAATGAACAACATACGTCATTCAAAGAAAACAAAATTCCAAGTAAACCTGCTACCAATGATGTTATTGTTGTTATTGTGTTCTTAATGTTTGGCAAGCATGTGTGTGTGTACGTAGCAATTATATTTACATTTGACTCTGGAATTATCGTTAACTAAAAGCTTGATAAACAATGTATAATTAAATAAACAACATACGTGATTCAAAGAAAGCAAAATTCCAAAAAAATCTACCATCACTGATGTTATTGTTGTTATTGCGTTCTTAATGTTTCGCAAGTGCGTGTGTGTGTTCGTAATAATTATGATTGTACATTTAAATGTGGAATTAGCATTAATTAGAGGTTTCACAAACTATGTAGAAGATAATAAAGAAGTATAAATAGCGGGCACTTATTCGGCAGACGCAGAGTTTAATTTTAAGCGTTGTGCAAGACAGTCATAAGTCAGAAAATGATGCAACTGAAGTCTAAATGACGTAAAGTATTAAAGTATTGTGCTCATTTCATTTGCAATTAAATAATTCACAGAACCGATTCTAAAGTTAAACACGTAAGAATGTATTTAAAAAATGGTCTGCGCTTATGTGGCGGAAATATAAAAGATACTTTAATTGTGCTCTTGAAATTTCCGCTCCAATTATTTTTTTTATTATTATTATCGAAGCATTGTTTTCAAAATGTTTTCTGCTGACGAGTATGCTTATCATTCGCCCTATTTGCACACTCACGCAGAAACAACTAGTATTGTACCAAAATAAATTGGCGGTTGTTACGTTTTTTTTTTTTACAAAAATCGTCAATAGGGCAGAAAGAAATGAATGCTGCAATGTTAGCGCATATTGTCGACGAGTCCTTTCTACAAGCAGTCAGTTAGTTGTTAGACTCGATAAAATGTAAGCGATTAATAGTATTTTTTAACAAATTTTATATAATAGTTATATATTTTATAATAGTTTTATATATAATATAATAGTTGCAACACTGGTACAATGAAGTCTTACTTAAGATGCTATATTTTGAGATTTTCTTATCTATGTTTTTTTCTTTAGCAAAATTAAAATGTTTTCCTTCTGGCTGAAAAAGATCTGCAGAGAAATTATCCAAAGTTAATTTCAAAACTTCAGGAACTCGAAACTTTATCTATAAGCAGATGTTGTTTCACCATTTGCGGTTAAATGTGCGCCCACTAAAAGTCATTCAATATCTTTTACAATGAACTCACACTTGACATATATATTTCAGCTCACGTACGCACACATTCAAACACTAAACAATAAACATTTTTAATGTTGCGTATACGTCAAGTGGTTTTTAACTGTAATACAGTGCAAGCAAGCAAGCAATCACACAGCAAACAAACAATAAAAAAGAGAAAAAAAAAACGGAAAATGAAAAATGGAATTTAATAAAGAGTATTAAGATCAATATACCACTCGTACAACTAACAATCACACATAAATACATACATACAAGTACTTATCCACAAATACATGAAACGAATGGTTCAAATGCGTCACATTAGTAAAAGACGTGCAAAATGGGAGAGACAAAACAATTGCAACAAATACGTTTCTTTTCTCTCGATTTTTCAATAACTCATAGATTTCAGCCAAACAGAAGGGCATGCCAAGCACAAGTGCTTGAACGTATCTACAAATGTACACATATGCACATTGGTATTCATTGGGTTCACATGTAAACAATACTTTTTATTGCTGCATTGAATGCTGCACATAACAATGAAGACAATTTTAAGTCGATGTTATTTTCAAATTAAAGAAATAAATGATGTCGAACAGCGCCAAAACACATGTTTACATGCTGGAGAGAATATTATGCTAATTCTTTTTTTGTGAAAATAAATTTTTCCGCAAGAAACAAACCTAACATATCTTAAAACATGCTTTAAGCCTTACTGCCTTATTTATAAAAATTTGTTTTCAAGTTTATTAAGCTTTTATTGTACTGATTTCCGTACAAAATTTGTATAATAAGAGCTTAAAAAACATGAAAATTTTTTTATGAATAAGACCGTTAAAAATTTACTCCATCATCAGGATTTTGCAGGACTGTATTTGAGTTTGGAACAGTAAAGCTTGATCCGAACAACATTGTAAGGACAAAATTTTGTTTTACTGAAAGTTTTTTGAAATACAGATCGAACCATTTCGAACAATGGTGTTAAATAAGTGTGCAAACGAGACATATGGCTTTTACAAGGTAACGCCGCAGCAGCTGTATTATTGGCGTCAAACGGATATTGCAAATCGTTTAAACAAATTTTAATTATATAACCAATGGAGCAGTTGTTTCAGTATACTCCATGTTTAAATATCTTTTAACTTTTTCTTATTTTAATTAAGCTAAAACATTACAAATAGCAATACTATGAGACATGTTATGAGAAATCCAAATCGCTTAAATTTAGCGTTTTCAATTTGAAAACGCCAAATAGGTATTCAGACAAACGTATAACGCAAGCAGTATGGTTTTGCGGTTTGAAATCGACAAATTGGTGTTCTTGTAAACGCATATCGCTTAAAATTGGCAGCTGCAGCTGGCGTGTGCATATTGAAGTCAACTGATTGAATTTGCTTAAGCCGTAATGACACTTTTTTAAACTTTTCTTAATGTAAGATTAACAAAGTGAAATAGTCATTAATAGAAAGAGACGATTACATAAGTTACAACAAAATACTTGGTGATATAACTTATGTACACATAAATATGGCATTTGTAAACAGAATAACATGAAATTTTGTTAAAAATATGAGTATTTTGTTCAAATTTAATATTTGCAATACATTTTTTTAGCTCAAGGCCCCTTTTGATTTTTTTTAATTTGTTCTTTTATTTTTGAATATTTCTATATTTCCTAAAAGGACGCCTTGTTGAATTGAATAAAACACAAATTATTTAGGAATTATTGTCATTTCTTTATATTATGATAATATTTGTATTGTTTAATTATGTATGGAACAAAAAACCGGCCAAATGGGCGCCGAGCCTTCGGCGACACACCTCTATCCGACGGTCCAAATTTTCGATGACTTTCTCATCCTTTTCCATTTTTTTTATTTTTAAATATCCGTCCTCATAGAAAGAAGTCCAACGGTGTCAAATCACATGATCGAGGCTAAGAATTAACATCGTCAGGAGTTGGGTTAACACGGCCATTGAATTTGTTGTGCAAAAGAGCCATTGTTTCGATAGATGTGTGGCAAGTGGCACCGTCCTGTTGAAGCCACATATCGTCCACTTCCATATCTTCCAATTTGGGCCATCTCACGATAGCGAACACCATTCACAGTAACTGTCTGACCGAACCGATGATGCCGCCAATCCATAAACCGCATCAAACAGTCACTCTTTATTCATTCTTGAATTATCATTGGAGCAAATGCGGTAATTCTGCTTATTGACGAATCCACTGTATGCCTCATCACTGAAGATGATTTTCTTCGAAAATTGATCATCCACTGTCGCCATTTCTTGCCACCATTCTGAGCAATAATGACTTGAGTCAATTGCACCTTTGCAGATTTTGACGATTGTACGCACATTTGGACTATAAAATTTACCGAAAAAACCACTAAGCCTAAATAACTTTAAGGCGTTTCTCGATTGTCTTTTCATGGTTCAAATTGAGTTAGTCTGAAATTGAGAACTGTCAAATGAAATGCAGAAAAAGCTTGACGTTTAGGTGTGGTTCACATTCCCCAACTCTTCTTTACAAAGTCGTGAAAAAAACTAAAAGAATGCTTATGAACGAAAAATTTATACAATTTTTAAACCCCATGGTGACTTTCGACTCATCTTCGCGTATACTTTTTATCCATGAAATACAAAAATTATTAAAATGTGCTTAATTACTTGATTGCAAACAAATTGACATTCATTTGGTGCTCTCAAGTTTGAAGTTTTACTTCACTTTCCACAGCAGAATTCTAACGCGTTCCTCTTTCGCTTTTAACCACTTCCTTCATTATACTCGTTACAAAAAGGCGCACATTTGGTTTTTACGATTAAATGTTATAATTTATTCATAATGAAAACATTAAAATTATTGGCTGGTTGTATTTCTAAAAATATCCAGACTATTTTTCAAGTCGCTCATTCATTCGCCCAACCTTAAATTGTTCCCTCTTAAATGCTTTAATTTTGTTTTAAGAATAATCTAAAAATAAATTTTTGCTGTTTTCATGAACACAAGGATTCTTTTTCGTTAACACAGAATAATAAAATGCTACAAATGATTTTTAACTTAAAGTATACTTTTCTGCAGTTTTCAAGAGTATCAATTGTTGGCATGTTTTTGTTGATGTTCTTTTCTTTTGTTTGTTGTTGGAATAAGTAATTTGAGATTTTCTTTCCAATATTTTTGTTCTGACCTCAACCACCAGAATAATTGAGAACTGAAGATTAAAATAAAACAACATCTTGTGTTTTCTAAATAATGTTTGCAGCATTTTTATATTTCCTTCTTAGAATGGCTTTAAAAAGTTGTTGTTATTTTTTGCTGTTTTTTGTTTTATGTATCATCAAGTTTAATGAACAATTTGAACATTTTTGATTTAATTCGTTGTTTAAATAAGTAAGTAATAACAGAGTCTAGACTTTGTGGTGAAAGACAAACAAAATCGAGTATTAAAATCAAGAATAAAAATGATTTTTCAAAGAACCACTGGAGGCGTGCTTTTTTTCGAATTGCGTGTATGGGTACTTCCATAGAAAATCAAATTTAACTATATATGTACATATAATGTAGCTTTTATGCTTTTAATTTGAAAAAATTCAAAAGCGACAAAACCAAATTTTTCGAACGATTACTGCAGCTCTATGGTACGTAAAAAATTCACGACTTCATACAGATCTGAGTGTTCCGCTAGTAAAAGAGGAATTTTCTAAGTACGCGACAAGGTATGTCAGTAAACTGGAACTTCACCCGAACCCTCTTGCGCGCAATATACTTAATTTGGCGGGCACACTCGTTGCCACCATCAGAATGTTCAATAGGTAATTTTACCGATATAGCTCCCGCATAATAAAACTTTTTGTCTAACATTGACCGGACTTAAGGCGGAGACCAAGGTAGGGAGGGTAGCCTCCCTGTTGTTGCCATTTCCGGAACCGTCGTTTGTTGAACCGCAGGTTCGCGCGTGACTGTGTGCGTCTCTCGTCGGCGGAGTTGGTTGCAGTTGTGGTTGAAGTCTTAGTGTAGGCAACCATGAGGAGCATAGAGCACAGTTCCTGTGCCCTGTGCTGTTCCTGGTGTCATGCACTTTGCTGTGTGTTGTTTGCTGGTTGCTGTTTGCTGTGTTGCTGGTTGCTGTCTGCTGTTTTGTTTTGGTGTCGCAGGGTTGCTGGCAACGTTGTTTTTGTTTGTAAGTCCTTCCGTGAGGGGGGTCATGTCTAATTGTTGTTTTTTGTTTTGTTCGTGTTGTAAAGGGCTGGGCCACAGGGGGGTGGCCAATGTACTCATCCGTGAGGATGAATGTTGAATGTTTTTGTTGTTTTTGTTTATTGTGCCTTGTGCCCGTGTGTGTTTTGTGTTGCAGGTGATGCAGTTTGTACGTTGAGTGGCTGCTGTTTTGCTGTTGTCGCTGACGTTCCTGTTGTTCCTGTTTTATGTTGCTGTTTGCTGTTATTGCTGTGTTCCTGTGTGTTGTTTACTGTAAGTATGGTTGCAGGGGGTCACCAGTCCCCGAGCCGTTTGGGGCTCTACTGGTAGTAGTCCTTGGGCTACGAAGTCTGACCGGAGACTTAAATCTGGTACCACGGGAACCGGGAGCCCCAGGAACTTGTTCCTGCCCGGTTATGGTGCGGCCCTTCGGGGAGTATCGTGGTGGTTGTGGTTTAAACCCAAATCGCGGGGAGAGTTCATTTGAGCTCGATGTGGAGTTGCATTGCGACCGGGTGCCGTGACCCAAAGATCGGAAGGAGTTTTAGAAAGGCTCCGCTCCTAACCAAGGGGGAGATCATGTCCAAACAACATGAGATCGAATTGGTACTCATGCATGGCAGTTTGTCATGTATGGGGGCGCTGGTAGACGCATTGTATTCACCCGGTGTTAAGATCACCGTGGGGTAAGGCCACAATGGCAGGTACCCACGTTAATCGTTTTCACAACTGACCGGACTTAAGTAAAAAGCACATTTTTTAATTTTAAATTTAGTATTAAGTTAAATTAAAATGTTCTTTAAGCTTGAGGTCAGTTTTGTTTTTTATATAAAAAATGCTTTAATTATATTTGATATTTCGTCTTACTTCGGAAGACTTCTTCTGCAAAAATTTTTTAGTTTTGTTTACAAAATGAAAAATATTTGATTTTGTAAACAAAACTAAAAATTTTTTCCTGAAGAATTAAATTAATTAAAGCATTTTTTATATAAAAAACAAAACTGACCTCAAGCTTAAAGAACGGCGACATTTTAATTTAAAAAAAAGGTCAAATAATTAGGATCAAGATAATTTAGTATTAAGATTTGAATACTTATTTTTAGTTCATTTTGAAGATTCAATAAAGAAAAAACGCTCAAAAAAATTTTTTTTTTATATGAAAAGTCTTTCATTACGCGCTTCATAATAACAAAAATAATAACTGGCCCAAACCATCCAACTCTTGTGCAGCGACCATCTCTGATCTATTATGCTTCTCCTTATATCCACACGTGCTTAATACGTCAAGAAACCGGAATACTAGCAAGTCCTATTCAACCCACTTTTGGACTTGTACTAGCCTGTATCTCCTGTGACCCAACACCCCACAGTCATTGATCTAGTGTTCTATTGACTCCTCATCCTCAGCGCAAAAGCCGCAAATGTCTGTGCTGGAAATGCCTAAACTGTACAGATGCTTGAATCAGGTATAATGATCTGTGAGTGCACTCTTGTGGAAGCCAAAAAATATCTGACAAAACCTCACCAAACAGTCACTCTTTGTGGGTGCATTGCTTTTTCGATAATCACTCTTAGATTATCATTCGTCTAAATACAGATATTCTGCTTAATGACGAGTCCACTCAGGTGAAAATGTGCCTCATCACTGAAGATGATTTTCTTCAAAAATTTATCATCCATTGTTGCCATTTCTTGCCGCCATGTTCGATTGTGTATTTTTTCACAGTTCAAATTGAGTTTTGCCAAATGAAATGCAGTTGTGAAAAGATTTACATCAGCACCTGCCTTGCGGCCTAATCTAATGATGGACCAATTCGACGGAGTGAATTATTCACGATTCACCAGCGCCCCCGTGTGGCTTACCAGGCTCACACAGGTAGCAATTCTTGCCATATGATTGCGGTCATCTGAGCAACTTCTTGTTGAGGAGTTCGGACCTTATAATCCCTCCTGTATGCAATTTCCCAGCAATCAATGGAGGACAAGGCTTAATGAGTTGGTAGGCCGAAGCCCACTAAGAGCACCAGCCCAACTCACCCGTCAACCATCACCACTGGTTGCTTACAATACAGGTATCTGATTGTTAGCCCTCGCAAAAAACCACACACCAAACAATTATCAAGGATACTAACACTCCTTTCCTGCGTTTTAGGTTTCAACCACAGCCAGAACGTTTCAGCCAAGGTAGGCACCTCAACCATGATCAGCCCGGGTCGAACCGCAAGCAGAACTACCCGGGGGCCATGCTGATCCCCGTTCTGCCAATTTATACCCTTGGTAAGGGTTTCGGAAGCCAACACAACATAAGTCATGTGGCTTCCTAGAGTTTTGTTTGCCGCAACAAACGAGGGACCCATTCCCTTCTTTTCCCCGAAAAACAGAGCGCCCAAGTTAGGAATACGCCAAGTCAAACCCTGTTCCCCGGGGGGACCAAATGAAATGCAGCAAAAAACTTGTGGTTCACATTCAACATCGGCCCTTAAATTTAATCACCCGATACTTAAGAGATTTTCATATCACCATCGATGGCCAGTCTTCACTACGTAAGATTACCAGGCTCTTAAATCGCTCGTGCGGCCTAATGAAACATGAGCTTTGTGAATGACAAACATGAGCTTTGTGATACATAGCACAGTTCTGTTGAAACCATATGTTGCTGTTTAATCATATCAAACAAAAATTGGTAATCATCAAATCACTGCTAAAGTCTGTAAAGAAAAGGGTCTGGTCAACGTCAGTTTCAAAGATCTGATAACGTCGCCAGTCCATTAGTATTATAGATACTCCTGTCGTGTAGAAAAAGCTTAGATGTTCTTATGAGTAATGTAAGCTCGGATACTGCAAGAAGCACGTGTACTTTTCCAGGGACGCGTGGACCGTAGCCCAAGCAGAAGAATCACACACAAGTTATTAAACTCTGTATCAAAGGCAGATCTACCAGATATTAGGAATTCTACATAAATATAACACGTAAATTATGGTTACAAAGACACGGACTAATAACAAAATCTGCGCTCTAATTCTTTGCAAAAGAAACAGTTTTCTCACCGTTGTATAGCTAGTTAGATTATCTAGTACATTTGCCTTGACTATATCGATTCATAATGATTGGCAAAACAGAGTAAATAAATCTTATCTAATTCGACAGATGTGGTTCAATGTATGACCGACCTCAACTAATAAGGTTTAGGAGATATAAAAAATTTTACTTTTATTTTTTTCTAATTACACCTTCTAGAATTTCACTCTGTTTAATTTTAGTGTACACCACCTGCGAATTATTTATTTATTTTATTGTTCATTTAAAACCAAACGGAAGAAAAAAAAATAGTAATTGATTAACATTTAATTCTTCTTTTATTACAATTTCCAAGAAAAGGAAAAAAGCTTAGAACTCAGTCAGTGATTTAAATTGATTCTTGGTCATAAACCTACTTTTTGTTGAGAGCAAAAAGGACATTAAGATTCCTTAACACTGTCATTACAACTGTTTTTATTTCTTTCCTTATTTTTATTTTATTTCAATTTATGTTTCTTTTTTTATTTATTCATAACATTTTGTATTGTTATATAATAAAACTAAAAGCCGACATGATATTTATTTATGGTTTCTCGTCGCTGACCACAATTTGGAAACTCATCAATAATACGACGAATTTGTAAATGATGGCCGTCATAATCTAAGAAGCATTTTATTTGATTTGATGAGAGTGTTCATCATTTCAACGCCATGCCAATTGATTTTCTTAATCATGTCATTTGTGAGATGACATTATTACAAAATTTCCTTTAGCGATTTCTCGCAGAAAAGGAAAGCATTTGATGTGGTTCATTAAACTGGTGATGTCGCACTGGTGATGACTTGTCTTTATGCTTTGCTGATAGTAAAACTTTTTTTTTTTTTTTTTTATTTTACAAAAATAGTAGAGTTTAGTCTAGAAAGTAGATTTTTTTTTTTTTGCATTATTGCAAAAAAAAAAAAAAAAAAAAAAAAATCGTAAAAAAGACGTAAAAGAGAAATCGTAAAACTTATACTAAAAAACAAGTACGTTACATTGAAATGTAAAAGAAAAAGAATTTGTGTTGCTTTTAAATATATCGGCCAAATATAAAATATATGGCTAAATAAACGTACTCGTACATGCACACACACACGCATACATATATGAATGAACATACACACACGCATACATACATATATACATACATACATACATACATATATACATACATACATACATACATACATACATACATACATACATACATACATACATACATACATACATACATACATACATACATACATACATACATACATACATACATACATACATACATACATACATACATCCTCCTATCGTCCGCTCTGTATGATAGATACAAGTGGAAAACTTCTGGAGAGTATAATCTGCAGAAGATTGGAAGATTGCGTACAAGCTAACCTAGGTTTATCAGATAACCAATTTGGCTTCAGGAAAGCAAAGTCAGCGGTGGACGCTATCAAAGTTGTAGTAGAAACCGCTGCTCAAGCTATCCAAGGGAAGAGGTGGAGGAATGCAACAAAAGGGTATTGTGTGGTTATAACCCTAGATGTAAAAAACGCCTTCAATACGGCAAACTGGGAGCATATAGTTAATGCTTTGGTCCGTATAGACATCCCAGGGTATCTACTAGCAATTGTACGGGACTATTTCCGGGATAGAGAGCTAGTTTATGATACCGATAAAGGTACTAAGAGGCGCAAGATCATTGGTGGGGTGCCTCAAGGTTCAGTTCTTGGCCCACTATTGTGGAACGTCATGTACGACGGAGTATTAAGATTGGATCTACCGGAAAAGGTGAAGATAGTTGGATTCGCAGACGACACAGCGTTAGTGTGTGAAGGGAAAGAGTTACTAGAGGTGGAAACCATTGCAAACGCCAGTATTCAGATCGTAAGATCTTGGCTAAGATCAATGGGCCTAACTCTAGCTGACCATAAAACGGAAGCGGTTCTGATTAGTAGTAGGAAAACTAGGGAAACTGTCAGGCTAAATATTGGCACGTGTAGCATAGAATCTAAGGAATGTTTAAAATACCTTGGGGTCATGATTGACACTCGTCTGTCTTTTCAAGAGCACTTGAAGTACATAGGCAGTAAAGCATCAAAAACATGCACAGCGCTATGCCGGATCATGCCGAATACAAGAGGTCCAAAATATCTGCAGAGGAGATTACTCTCTAGTGTAGTAAGAAGCATTATCTTATATGCATCGCCTATATGGTCAGGCTCACTTAGATATCCTACTTATGTGAACCTGATATCTCCTGTGTATAGGCTGATCGCCTTGCGTGTATGTAGCGCATTCCGAACTGTATCGGACCTGGCCGCTTTTGTCATTGCCGGCATGATACCGATCGAGCTAGAGGCCGCTTCGGACATCTCGGTTGGGTTGAGAGAATCGTGTCTGCGAAAATGGCAAGAAAGATGGGCGACAGCTGACAAGGGAAGATGGACCTACTTACTGATACCAGACATCAGAGCATGGCTATCAAGAAAGCATGGCGATTTGAACTACTATATTACACAGTTTCTAACTGGGCATGGTTGTTTTAGGTCGTACTTGTACCGTTTTGGACATGACAGTACTCCGTTCTGTCCGAGTTGTGATGGTAATGTCTTGGAAGATGCTGAGCATGTGTTCTTCATCTGTCCACGGTTTAATAGTGATAGGGAATATTTAGAAACAGTCCTAGGACGTAGCATCAGTCCGAGCAGTATCGTTCCAATCATGTTGGAATCTTTGTGCAACTGGACGTACGTCTGTAGTTTTGTAAAATTGGTTCTGTTGGAACTTCGTAGGTTAGAACAGATTCGCAGCAGAATCAATGTAGTTTAGTTTAGATGTAGGGTGTATCACCTTTCCCACCCCGAGACGTAAAGCCTTGCGGCAGTCCCTCGGGGAGCATCTGGGTCAGTGCGAAGGGGTGTTTTTTAGCGAGTTAAAGTCTCGCACTACTGGCAACCACCATCACTGCCAGTGCCTTTCGATGGTTTTTCACCCCGCGAATAAAAAAAAAAAAAAAAAAAAAAAAAAAAAAAAAAAAAAAACATACATACATACATACATTGTAGCCAATAGTTTTTGGCTGTGCAGGGTTAGTTGAGATGACTCCTAATCAGCTCCCGACCTGGCTCTGTACACAAGTCTCATAAGGCCTTGTGTCAACCCTCGCGAGGAACTCACTGCTTGCATAGCCACCCTCGGGGTCACTACAAGGGTAACTGCACATTCACTCAACAAAAAGTGAACTAAATTTTAATAAAATTAACTTAACCCGGAAAATGCGGGAATGTTTTGGACAAAGAAAAAACTTTTTATTGAGTGTGCGGCAAACGGAGACTACAGCTTTAAGCGGGGACCCAACTGAAAAAATGAATAAAAGTAATAATAATGAGAGTATAAATGAGTTGAGCATGGGTGAAATTGTAAACCCTTTTGCTAAGAAATCGGTGATAACCAGATCACCTCCTACAGCGGTGAGTAGGACCGTTCCGGTGCCAGGCACCGTTGAAAATAGTGAAAATGGACAAAATAACGTCCAGAGGCTAGGAGAGAAGATCTCAAAGCTCGTAGCTTTCCTAAAGGCACGTTCAAACGTGCATAAGGAAATAGTGACAATGTCACGTGAGATACAGGCATTGTACATGCAGGTCTCAGATGAATTGAGTAGTGGAAGTGCTAGTAGTACAAAGAAAGCACATACTAGTACGCATACTCAAACAGACGAACCACCAAGGCTCAATCCTGTGATGGGCGGAACTCCAAAGCGTAGAAGGGAGGACTTAAGCCCAAAAGGTAACAGAGCTAAAAAGAATAGGGGAACAACCCCTAATAAAGTAGTCAGGGTAGGTGGACACACTATACCCAAGGCTATAAACTCAAACTTGGCTGGCAAACCGGATCTAAGTGCTAAAGATCCTGGCTGGGTTAAGGTTGGCCCAAGGGCTAAAACAAAGAAAGCGTCCGTTAAACCAGATGCTATAGTGATTAAAACCTGTGGAGATACTTCCTATGCGGATATTCTCAGACAGGTGAAGAGGGACCCTAAGCTAAACAACCTGGGTCAAAATGTGAAGAGCATTAGGAAGACAGGGAAGGGTGAACTGTTGTTTGAGCTGAATAGACCCGCGCACCAGAATACGGGCGAATTTAGGTCGGCTATAGAAGAGGTGCTAGGTGATGCTGCTAAGGTTAGATCACTTTCTCATGAGGTCAGGCTTGAGATTAGGGATATAGACGAAGTAACCTCTAAGGAGGATATTTATGAAGCTCTCGTCAAAATATCTGACGAATTTAAAGCTTTGCACCCTACGGCAGTTAAGTCGCTAAGGAGAGCATACGGTGGGACACAGACCGCCACAATTGGCGTGAGTGCACTGATAGCTCGCCGCCTTATAGAGATGGCAAAGATACGTATTGGCTGGGTGGTTTGCCGAATACGCGAAAAGGTAGCACCAAAAAGATGCTTTAAATGTCTGGATTATGGACACGTAGCAGGGAACTGTAAGGGGCAAGACCTTTCAGGGAATTGCCTACGGTGTGGCAAAACGGGCCACAAAATTGGAACCTGTTCCAATAAACCATCCTGCTTGCTCTGCAAGAAGGGAGCAGACACCGTTAGTGACCATGTCACCGGAGGTGCAGTTTGCCCGTTTTATAAAAGAGCTCTACAGAAACTTAGGGAGTAGAGTAGAACCTAAGTCACCAAAATGCGTATATTACAGTTAAATCTCAACCATTGCCAGGCAGCCCAGGAGCTTCTTAAGCAAAGCGTTCGAGATATAAGTGTAGATGTCGCTATTCTAAGTGAGCCATATCGGACCATGGCATCTGTAAACTGGGTTTCCGATAACACGGGTACATCGGCAATATAGAACACCAGCACGCTAACCATACGCGATAGAATAACAACGCAATGCGGATATGCTCGAGCGGTTATATCTGGCATCACTATTTACAGCTGTTATATACCCCCTAGGTATTCTATAGAAGACTTTCGGGTAATAGTTGACAGTATTGTAACGGATGCAGTTGGAAGAACCCCCGTAATAATAGCAGGTGATTTCAATGCGTGGGCTGTTGAATGGGGCTGTCCCTCAACAAACGCAAGAGGAAGAATACTCTTGGAAGCCTTTTCTGTACTGGGTGTTGTACTCATCAATAATGGAGTTGAACACACCTTCAGAAGGGGTGATGCTGGCTCAGTAATTGACATTACATTCGTCAGTGCCAGTATCGCAACCCAAGTGAACTGGAGAATATCTGACATCTATACACATAGCGATCATAGCGCTATAATAATAGATGTGCAAGACGCACAGCCCCGTGCTATTGTACAAGCACGTGTCTTGACAGGATGGAAGGTAAATACCTTTGATAAGGATAGCTTCGCAGCCTGCATGGAGAACATGGAAATGGCTGGTTCAGCAGAAGACATGGCAGTGCAATTAGTGCGCAATATCACTAGTGCCTGCAATGTAGCTATGATAAGGCGAAAAAGATCGCCAAATAAGCCTCCAGTGTATTGGTGGAATGATGAAATTGCTAGCTTGCGTTCAGAGTGTATTAGCGCCCTAAGGCGGTATACACGAACGAGGGGTCGGTTAGAGAATAACGTGCAGCACCAGTTGTATAGGGATAAAAGAAAGGCATTGAAGATTGCAATTCGTAGGAGCAAGCGTAGGTGTTTCCTGGATGCTTGTGATGAAATAGATAGTAATCCTTGGGGCTTAGCATATAAGCTAGTAACCAGGAAACTTAAATGTCTTGGCCCATCACCGCCAAGAGAAGAGAATATCCTCAACGGAATTGTAGACCATCTTTTTCCTCAACAGGAAGCTCCGACATGGCAACACAGCTATCCAGCTGAATTATTCGACATTCCTCCGGTTACGGTCGTCGAGATAGAAGGTGCTGTCTCAAAATTCAAAGACAAGAAGGCACCAGGCTTAGATTGCATCCCAAATATGGTACTGAAGGAGGCTGTTAAGCTCCATCCTGATTATTTCCTGAAAGTAATAAGCGCATGCTTGATTCAGGGAACTTTTCCAACAATCTGGAAGAGGCAGAAATTGGTGTTGTTACCTAAGGATAACAAGCCGCTAGACGACCCTTCCTCCTATCGTCCGCTCTGTATGATAGATACAAGTGGAAAACTTCTGGAGAGTATAATCTGCAGAAGATTGGAAGATTGCGTACAAGCTAACCTAGGTTTATCAGATAACCAATTTGGCTTCAGGAAAGCAAAGTCAGCGGTGGACGCTATCAAAGTTGTAGTAGAAACCGCTGCTCAAGCTATCCAAGGGAAGAGGTGGAGGAATGGAACAAAAGGGTATTGTGTGGTTATAACCCTAGATGTAAAAAACGCCTTCAATACGGCAAACTGGGAGCATATAGTTAATGCTTTGGTCCGTATAGACATCCCAGGGTATCTACTAGCAATTGTACGGGACTATTTCCGGGATAGAGAGCTAGTTTATGATACCGATAAAGGTACTAAGAGGCGCAAGATCATTGGTGGGGTGCCTCAAGGTTCAGTTCTTGGCCCACTATTGTGGAACGTCATGTACGACGGAGTATTAAGATTGGATCTACCGGAAAAGGTGAAGATAGTTGGATTTGCAGACGACATAGCGTTAGTGTGTGAAGGGAAAGAGTTACTAGAGGTGGAAACCATTGCAAACGCCAGTATTCAGATCGTAAAATCTTGGCTAAGATCAATGGGCTTAACTCTAGCTGACCATAAAACGGAAGCGGTTCTGATTAGTAGTAGGAAAATTAGGGAAACTGTCAGGCTAAATATTGGCACGTGTAGCATAGAATCTAAGGAATGTTTAAAATACCTTGGGGTCATGATTGACACTCGTCTGTCTTTTCAAGAGCACTTGAAGTACATAGGCAGTAAAGCATCAAAAACATGCACAGCGCTATGCCGGATCATGCCGAATACAAGAGGTCCAAAATATCTGCAGAGGAAATTACTCTCTAGTGTAGTAAGAAGCATTATCTTATATGCATCGCCTATATGGTCAGGCTCACTTAGATATCCTACTTATGTGAACCTGATATCTCCTGTGTATAGGCTGATCGCCTTGCGTGTATGTAGCGCATTCCGAACTGTATCGGACCTGGCCGCTTTTGTCATTGCCGGCATGATACCGATCGAGCTAGAGGCCGCTTCGGACATCTCGGTTGGGTTGAGAGAATCGTGTCTGCGAAAATGGCAAGAAAGATGGGCGACAGCTGACAAGGGAAGATGGACCTACTTACTGATACCAGACATCAGAGCATGGCTATCAAGAAAGCATGGCGATTTGAACTACTATATTACACAGTTTCTAACTGGGCATGGTTGTTTTAGGTCGTACTTGTACCGTTTTGGACATGACAGTACTCCGTTCTGTCCGAGTTGTGATGGTAATGTCTTGGAAGATGCTGAGCATGTGTTCTTCATCTGTCCACGGTTTAATAGTGATAGGGAATATTTAGAAACAGTCCTAGGACGTAGCATCAGTCCGAGCAGTATCGTTCCAATCATGTTGGAATCTTTGTGCAACTGGACGTACGTCTGTAGTTTTGTAAAATTGGTTCTGTTGGAACTTCGTAGGTTAGAACAGATTCGCAGCAGAATCAATGTAGTTTAGTTTAGATGTAGGGTGTATCACCTTTCCCACCCCGAGACGTAAAGCCTTGCGGCAGTCCCTCGGGGAGCATCTGGGTCAGGGCGAAGGGGTGTTTTTTAGCGAGTTAAAGTCTCGCACTACTGGCAACCACCATCACTGCCAGTGCCTTTCGATGGTTTTTCACCCCGCGAATAAAAAAAAAAAAAAAAAAAAAAAAAAAAAAAAAAAAAAAAAAACATACATACATACATACATACATACATACATACATACATACATACATACAAACCAACATCGTTGCTCGCTCTCGAAATATCCGTGTTCACACTCTAGCAGAATACCCGTCCATCAATTTTGCCTCACGTCACTTTCATAAGGAAGGATGTTACGTTTTTAAACATTCACCCAAAATCAAAACTGAAAGTAATGTACTTGCATGGCCATATGTTCTTAAACTCCAACGATGGTCGTGCGACTTTCAACGAGAGTGTGAAACAAACAAGTGTTTTATTAAAAATTATTAATAAATATTACTCATAAATATTCGGATATTTATTTGTTGTTGTGATAATTGTTTCAACTTGATTGATATCAAGTTTTTCAGTTTTAAGAGATTCTTCCAGAGTTTAAATGTTCTTTTTTCGTTTTTGTTTTGTTCATTCAAAACAAAAAAAAACATTTTATTAAATTGAGGAAACGTTTATAAAGATGTGTTAACTTATTATTTGCAATTCAAATATTTTTAAAGACAGCTGCAAAAAAACAGCACGAAATTTTTTACAAAACAACAAAAGAAGAGAAAGTATCAGGGATGACAAAGACAGGCACGTATTTTGCTCTTAAATCGATGGAAAATTTTACTGGATTAAATATTCCTCCTTTTTCTGTAGCCTTAGTCAAACAAAAGAATGTTTTAAATTTAGAACATAATTTGGCGAGTTTTACATTAAAATCGTCTTTTCAACGATTTTTTAAATCAACGTTTTTAAATTTTAAAATTCATTTAAGATAATTTTAAAGTGATGCTTGTCTTATATTCTATGTACAAGTATGCATATATGTATGTACATATTGTGAAATATTATAACATGTATTATTTCAATTGAAAGATTTATTTATTTATTCATTATTCGCACAGTCGACAAAGGAATACGTTGAATTAATACGTTTCGATTCCTGGTATGCAATTTAAGCAATTACGTTTTATGCATTATTATTTTTTTCAGATTTTTTAATGTATTTATTATTTACAAAATAACCAATCTGCATATAAAAAATCTGCCGGCCACAAATTAAAAATCACAATAAAATATATTTTAGTTAAATGTTGTTTATAAATATGTTTTTTTTGTTGCGTAAAACTTGCTTTAGATAAAAAGCTATTTAAATTAAATTAAATTTTTATAAATACGGCAGTTAAATGCTTTCTACAAATTTTTTACTTAAAATTTTTCTAATTCAACACTAAAATATTTGCTAGTTTCTTTTCTTTTTAATTCTCATTAACTTTTTAAAGATACTTGATTATAAAGTTAAATGTTTAAACATATACAGTGGTGGACATGTAATTAAATCATAAATATGATCATTCTTTCGGTATTTTATATGATCTATTGTTATTTCAACGAAATTTTACCACTGCAAAGATAAGTTTGATGTCTTTTGCACTTCGTTCTTTCTTTGCATTCATGTTTTTTGAAGTTTTCTTAAAAAAGAAGTCATTATTTAGTGAAAGAGATGTTTTTCAAGGGGACACATAAATAAAACATTTTCACTTCTGCTATTTAAATAAAGTTATTTGAATATGAACAATAAAATTTTTTATTCGCTATTTTAGCTTCTAACATTGATACCAATAAAAAATTATAAATAGCTTGTTTTCTATGTTTCCCAGCTATCTATATGTCGGCATATTTGCAAATTTGTTGATAGTTATGTTTTAAATGGTATCAGTAAAATTGTATTGGAAAAAAACCAAATTGCTCCTAAGAAGAAAGGAAGGTAATCGATCATTGATCTCAGATGCTCCGGGAAGAAGGTGAATGCATTTTGTCAATTACGTATTTTCTCTAGAGGAAAAACTTATAATGCAATGAACCATATTGATAAAATTCGGTACTTATATAATGTACACAGAGCTCCCAAAATCCTGTAAAACCACAGCCAGAGACGATATAATAGTCGTGAGTGCCTCTAAAACTGACAGATTCAAAAAAACAACTAAAAGTTGAATTAGAGTGATCATATGATATCCCTATATAATATCTAGAACTATTCGACGCTGGCTTAATGAAAGTGTCTTACGTGGATGCATCGCACAGAGTTAACTTTTGTCTTCAAAAAAAGCTTTAATCCGGATTGGATTTTGTCAGAAAAAGCTTTAAGAAACCGATGAGTTTTTGGAAAAATATTTTATGGAGTGACGAATCCAAGTTTTTCCGCTAGGCATCAGATGAAAAATATTATGAATAGCGTCTAGTTAACCAACAACACAATCTCAGATATACCATTAAAACAATAAATTAATTTACTATCAAAAGTGTTTTAATTATGAGGCCACCACTGTATTTCAACGAATTCCCAGTTTACTGATGATTAAGTGAGCACCTACGAAATGTCGGCGAATTGCCAATAGCTACATTTTTTGATTCACATTTTGATTAAATATATTTTTTTTGCAACATTATTTTTATTTAAGAATACAATATACACTCACACTTAATGTATTAATTAAAGCATGCTTCTTAATCTCTCTCTCTCTCTCTATCTCACTTTCTGCTATTGTTGAGGGAAAATCTGCCGTTATGTTTCTCTAAACTTACCTTTTTATTAGCTTCTGGAAAGCTCAAACAAAATTAATCTTATTCGTAGATTATTTGTCGCAAAATTTAGTTCTTAGTTCTTATCGCGTCGTCAACAGCAACTTGATTTTCTTCAACTTCGTTTGGCTGCTGGAAGCAGATGGATGATGAAAAGTTTGTTGTTGTCTGGTTGACATTAAAATGTTTATTTTGTCGAAAGTAACAACGATAAATGACTGCTCATCATCATAAATAATTCTTATTTAATAACAATTTGATGATAAACTTGAAGTGACGTATTTGTAACCAAAAATATTTATTAAATGTTTTGTACAACAGCAACAAACATTCTCGTACAATGAGTGAATGAAGGAATGAGTAGAATGGCTTATTAAATTGCCATCAACTCGTTGATGATGCTTTCATTTTTTAAGTTAGCAACAGCTGTTCAAATTCACAGCGGATTTATTTGCCCAAATTTAAACAAGTGCAGAATTGTTACAAATATATTTATATATTGAATTAAATTCTATGGATACATTCGATGGTATTTTTATTATTTGAACTTTTTTTGCTCTTTGCGTTATTTACATTCTCATGAATGAGTTTGAGTTTGAGAGGGCTTAAAATGTTCCGTGCACACACTTTAGACATTTATTATTGAGTTTGTTATTTTGTGAAATTGATTGCAGAGGATGGAAGCATAAAAAACGAACAGTTTTTCTTCAATAAAGGGTAAACAAAAATTTGTTATAAGAAATATTTAGTTGAAGCAACATACACACAGAAAATTTTATTCACTTTTCAGTCTGAAATGGCATAGGGCGTTTTTTTTTAGAATTATACAAGCTTTAATCAAAATTTTCTTAATTGGATGCAAAATGACTTAATATTGAGATATGAACACAAATTTTGAGCAGCGTTTCCGTCTGCCAATAATTATTCGAATGTTGATTTTCAGGATTAAGATTTTCACAACAAAATTTTAAATAGAAATTTAATTCGATCAATTGACAAACAACACCATTATTTGGTTAAAAAATTCAATAATATGCAAACAAACTAAACAAAAAGCCATCAGCTGTTACACATGTTATCACATCAAGCAGTGCTGCTAACTCAAAATTATAAACCTCTAAAGTTCTTGTTCTAAAGCAATCGCATAAATTTTAAAACGATACTACGAGACAAAACTCTTCTAGGAATGTATCAGTTATTATCACATAAAGCAGTGCTGCTAACTCAAAGCTATAAAGCTCTAAAGATAATTTAATCGTAAGTTTTTGTTCTAAAGCAATAGTACAAACTTTTAGTAAATTTTAATATTCTTCATCTCTTTAAATGAAATATTCTGGATTGGCTAATGGCGGTGCTTGTTTCCAAAGTGGTAATGCCAGTGGAACAAAAGAAAAGAATTCGCGCTTTAAAATCAGATCGTTCAACTAAATGTCATATTAAAAATGATTTTAGCAGTTATTGAAAAAAAAAGAATTATTATTAAAATTTGTATATCCAAAAAATAATTCAAATATTTGTTTTGAGAATTTAATCGAATTATTATTCGATTTATTTGTGAAATATTTATTGAAATAACTTTTTGATTTAAATTTGAACAACCATACGAAATTTAACAATAAATTGTTGCCTAAATTTATATACGCCCTTATTCATAAAAAATATTTTATATTTATTAAACTTCTGTTCGACGAACTTTGTACAGAAATTTGTCCAAAAAGCGTTTAATAAATATAAAACATTTTTTATGCTAAATCCGATTGTACAAATGAGTGTATTTGAATAATAAATCATGAAATCTAAAACACAAAGAATATCTAACAATTGAGCTTGTTAAAAAAATAAATTTCAACCAAAAGTTATTTCAACTCTGAAAGAGATTCTTTATAAAAATGCAAATCGATCAATTTCCTCGGAATGAAAATACTTTTATTACCGAATTAGTAGTTTCTGTATGTTGGACAAAAAAAAAAACCACTATAAAACACATAATATGTCGGAATAAAGCAAATCCACCAAATTCATGAAAATTCGTAGTCGAAACCATTACGACTAATTGCTGCTTGAATATGTACATACGATGTTAAATTTCTCTTTCTAAATACTTAAATTTCCCACGTTAATACGTTTGAGTTTCTTGACTCATTAAAACTCCTTTGCGTCCTTTTGCAACGAAGCGAAAAATTCATATTGTTACGTTTTTACCTTTTTAAAAATGATTTAAGCATTCTTCTCATTTCAAATGAAATAAAAACACACTGTTTTATCTGCAGCTATTCAGATTTACTTACTTATGCTTGTTTAATTTCAATTGAGGCCAGCACTCAACTTTCCAAATTTTATTCTTCTTCTTCACTCGATAAAAAGAAAGTACTAAACATACACGATCACACGATTGCCGCAATGTACCAATTTTCACTCATTTTCATACCGGAATCGTGTGGTTGCACAAATAATTGGTACATGCGGCAATCGTGTTAATACTGTTCCTATTTTGACCAACCAAATGCAATCCTGATACGGTAAACCTGCGACTACTTGAATGCAATCATGAGGCAATAAAACGCCACAAATGCATCAATATTTATTGTGTTCTAGTGCGTCGATTCAATAATGCACGTCTTTCTTATCAGCTACTTTTGACAGCTCAGTCTTTGAATTCTCCTTTTACATAAACACAATGTCTGTTTGTGTTTTTTTCTTCTGCTTTATTGCTGCAGCATGTCATGATTTCACCACATTAATTTAATCACTTGTCAATTCGCTTCATCCGCACATGTGATTTCTACCAGTTTCAAAGTATAATTCATTCCAGTTGGTTTTATATTAGTTGTTAACCATATATCTAGATCGGGAACCCTGAAGAAAATTCTAGATAATCGTTTTGCACTTTTCTCTGAAGACAATTCTAGATAATCGTTCTGCACTTTTGACAGCGTAGTCTTTGTATTCTTCTTTTACATAAACAAAATGTCTGTTTGTGTTTTTTTCTTCTGCTGTATTGCTGCAGCATGGCATGATTTCACCACATTAATTTAATCGCTTGTCAATTCGCTTTATCCGCACATGTGGTTTCAAAGTATAATTCATTCCAGTTGGTTTTATACTAGTTGCTAACCATATATCTAGATCGGGAACCCTGAAGAAATTTCTAGATAATCGTTCTGCACTTTTCTCAACCTTTCTGTACAAGAATACTGTTTAAGCGAGTACGAATCTATCCAAGACAACGGCAATGAATCGAATGGTATAGGTCTGTTATGAAGTATGATCGTACTTAAGATGAAATGATCTTCAAGCTTGAGGTCTTTTTTATAAAAAAAATTTTTTAAAAAATGTGTTTATTTAATTCAATATTTCGTCTTCCTTCGGAAGACTTCTTCAGGAAAATTTTTTGCCATCTTGAACCACCTGCAAAACAAAATTACCAACTTTATTACCTTATTTAAATATATTTCTATGCGAAAATAAGTGTAATTTTGAAATCCTTAAAGTTTTAATATAATTTGTTTCCTTCAGCTATTTTTTAAATATCTATTCATTTGGCACATGAGTATACTACTATATTCGAAAATATCCGACATATTTTTCTCTGTGTATACTAATGCTTTTTCCAGTTCATGAAACTCAATTAGTTTACCAGACCACAATTTGTTTGGCTTATAAAATGTTAACTAAAAACTAAATTGTTAAAAATAACTCACACAAACTATTTTTTGTCTTCGCAAATTTTTTAAAGTCAAATTTTTCTTCAGAGATTTCATAAGCTAAACCTTCAACGCCCATCAGCCGCACTATTTTCGTATTTTTAAAGTAATTTAGTGGTATTCAAGTAAGTTACAGCTTTTCACTTCAGCGAAGTAAAAATAATAAATAAATGAGTGGATTTCGATACTACTTAAAAAAGCTTTAGACGTAAGAGCGTGTGTGTGTCAATGTATCCTTGATTAAAACAGCTTGTGTAAATATTTGTGTTCAGTTCTTTTGTTCTTTCTGGTTTAAGTCAATGGGATTTATCTTTGTGCCTTCATACTGAATTTGTCGTGCAAATGTATTGACAACCACAAACTCAAATCCAATTACAACTAATCAAATGTGTGTGTCATGTCGTAGAGAGCATCTTTTCCTTTAACAAGTAGCAGACTTTGACTTACAAGCATACTCGTATGTGCTTACACGTATGTATGTATATATAATACTTAATATACACATGTATATATAATACTTAAAAGCGAATGCAACCCAGTAAACAATAATGGGCATATTCATAAAAATTTTAATTAATTTAAAATGTGTTTTAATTCATAAAATCTATACAAAATTTTACTAAAATTAATTTCAAATACATTCTAGTTTTTTATGAATATGCCCATAACAGTTTATTTTTTCTAGTAAACAAAAAAATTATATTTTTCATCACCATTGGTTCCTTACAGTACACGTATCGGTTGTATAGGCAACAGATCCTCGGGAGATTGTTAGCCCTCGAAAAAAGCCATCACCAAACAATTATCAAGGATACCAACACTCCCTTCTTGCGTTTTAGGTTTGAACCACAGCCAGAACGTTTCAGCCAAGGTATGCACCTCAACCATGATCAGCCCGGGTCGAACCGCAAGCAGAACTTCCCGGGGGCCATGCTGATCCCCGTTCTGCCAATTTATACCCTTGGTAAGGGTTTCGGAAGCCAACACAACATAAGTCATGTGGCTTCCTAGAGTTTTGTTTGCCGCACCAAACGAGGGACCCCTTCCCCTCTTTTCACCGAAAAACAGAGTGCTTAAGTTAGGAATACGCCAAGGCAAAACCTGTTCCCCGGGGGGGATATCCCTGTCAGCAGTAACCAAAAAAGTCTGCAACATTTATAGCGCAACATAAATTAGAGCGGAAAGCGCAACGTAATTTAGCGCTTTGATTTTACGCTATAATAAGTAATTCAAATAAGAGCGTTAACGCTGTTCCTTAAATAGTATTGCTCACTAACCTTGTTCAATAAAAATCACTAAATTGACATAATAAATAAGGCTTACTAATTGCCGCAAAAAATGTGTAGCAATTGTTTTGAACAGCGTTGTCAACTTCAAAATTTCAAAACGCACCTAAATCAGGAAAAAATCGCATTATTTCAACAAAAACGCAACGAATTATGAATTTTTCTTTTCATTTTAAAAAAGCCATTTTAAACTAAAAGGTATATTTTTATTTTAAAAACACGATAATGAAACAGCCTTTCAAGCGGCTTTTATACACTCAACCTGGGTGTGATAGGACAGACTGATTGCATGGCATCAATCAAATTCGTTCAATAGCTAGAACTCGTGTTTGTCAAATTTCTGTTACTGTTACTAAGATAATTATAACGATATTTAATCATATTAATTATTCAGCAATATTATTTAATTACATTCGCTATCTACCGAAATCAGTAGTTATTTTTACTGCCTATTATCAAGTACACAAAATGACAGCTACTTACGGTCGTTAAAATTATATTGCAGAAGCATGCTATCTATCGTTACAGCAAGGGATGATACATGTCGAAAAATTTACGATTATTGGGTGATTAGAAGATATAGAATCGCACTACAAGCCATCAAACTCGATTAATAGCATTCTATCAAATACTGTGTAAATTTCATATATGTTTTTGGAAGCGAACAGCGGATATCAGTTGGCTACAGAGGATAACTTAAAAAGAATTTGTTGAAAATTTGACATAATTGTAACAAATAATAGAGGAAGTTTACGATAATCAAAATTTAATGCAAACGTTTTGGAAAAATTTTGTAATTTCATTAATAATAGTAATTAGTAATTTATCAATTACCGAAACAGTAACGAATTCACGTGCCATCACAAATACGAACTTCACTATTTGTGTCTGCATTTATTGTAATTTTGACAAACTTGACTCGAACGTTTAATAATAAATACGCTCTAAAAGCAGCAAATTTTATAAAACGAAATGTTTCTTTTTCTTTTGAGAATATGTATGTATAATACAGCAAGATTGTTTTACACTATGCTTTTCCACATTATAACTCCGTATTCTTATTGTGTCTGCAAAATGAAGTGTAAAAATTTTGGGAACTTGAATAAATCTTTTTCTTACATAAAAACAAAAAGTTGAGCTGAATTTGGTTTGGTGCCACCAAAAATTAAAAAGCGCACCGAAAATCTAAAAAAAGCGCACCACGCACCCACTAAAGATTTTTTTGCACAAAAATTTTCAAAAAGCACCAAAAATGGTGCGAAACGCACGGATTTGACAACCCTGGTTTTGAAGCCAACTTTGCTGATAGACAGCAAAGCTTTTTCTTTTGTGCTCTTATAAAATTGGAATTTTCAATTGCAAAGCGAGTTATTTGTGTTGGTCTCATATATTTTTGTATGTGCATGAGGATTTTTGACAGATAAATTATGTTTGGCGCGCTAATTTAGATTGCGCTGTTACTGACTTGGAACATCAACACAATAAAAAATCAAAAAATGTTTTTCAACAAACTGTCCGGTTAGACTCGGAATGACCCATATATAAAATTTAAAGTTTTTGCTGAAAGCATGTTGTCGCAATGATGGACTCGTTTTGGAGCATTTTACGCTGGTGGGGAAATTTCTGATTTGTTTCGGTCTTGTTCATATAGAAAATTTATTTGGGTTCATTCAATTTTTTTCTATGCGATAGAGATAGACAAACCTAAATTGATTCGAATGTGAGTGACTGACTTTCTTTCGCATTTATTTTCTTTCGAAATTGGTAAGCTGGCTGTTAATGTAAAAATCTGCGTTTTTTACATTTTATAATCGGCAGAAAAGTAATAAATAATAATTAAAGAAGAAAAAGTTATTAAATTTGTAAGCCCCATTGTGATTTTGTATAATGGAATCGCTACAATAATATTTCAATATGTTTTTTTCTATCCGTTTATATTTCAGATCAGAATTGTAGAAGTAAATAATCTCGTATTCTTTTTTCGAAAAATAACATTTAGCAGTAAATTTGTGTAAATTTCTTGGGGCACAAAATAAAAGCAAGAAATAATCAAGTTTAAAGTACAACCATTGTCCCTTTTTATAGTCGTTGGCAGCAGCAAAACCAATCTGCATTACATTATCTTAGTGCGCATTGCCTAAAGGTCATCAATCCATTTTGTACAACGTCATAAAGACATAGCCATTGGGGATACATTTGTAACTGTTTAAATGCTTTACCTTCCCAAAATAAATAGATTAGCTTCTGTTTTTTTTTTTTTTGTTTTATCTTTCTTAGATTCTCTGAAATTAAATGAAGCAATAAATATTTAATGAAATGTCAATAATACCTCAATCATACATTTAATTTTCAATTATTGTTTGTTTGTACACAATTTTATGCAAATTGATTTGGTTTAAGTTTCTAATGAATCCATTCATTGGTTCGTTCGTTCATTCATTCAACCAAGTGAATGAATATTGATAAAACAATTCTGCAGATATCCACTTTAAATTTGACATATGGAGTAATTGATTGTAATTGCACTTCTCATGTTAGTAATACGTAAATAATTGCGGTATTAGAAGTATGAACGTTAGAAGTAAAGTTTTCTTAGAATGTCTTTTGTGGGTTTGTTTTATCAGGTAAAAGAAATTTATATAGTATAATCAATCGTGTTTTGTGCTCATGGTTGGTCGTATCCTTCAATATGTCAAATTATATTTATTTATATTTTTTATCTTGCGGTTACAATTTTGAGCGAGCTTACACTTGGTTTAATAAATCTGTTATAAAAATATGTACGTAGTAAATGTATATGTATCTACATTAAGGTGATTGAACGGTTATTATTCGAGCGGTTTTTTTGCTTTTATTAAAACCGGGGGTTTTTTTTAAGTCTGTGGCATTTTAACACGGTTAACCGGGAATTTAATTACAAGTTTTATATTTTTGTTTCTTTTTTAATTTCTAATATGTTCGTAACTGCAATTTTTTACGAGAGTGTAGAGGGAAAATTTATTTTACAGCAAGTCCATTACATTTATTACAACCTATGAATGATATTCCAGTAAATCGCCTGAAAGCCCAACGCCCTTTTCTCGTTTCCGGTATCAACTTGTGTGGCCTGTTCCACACATCGTATCGAATTAGAGAGAAATCCCCCTAGAAAACATGACTTTTTTAAAACTGCCATGGCATACAAAAGCTGTAGTGTAAAATAAATGATAGAAGCATCCTTATTCTTGTGTGATAGAAAATCTAAACAAGGCTTAACACCTTCACTCTTTGCAGATGACAGCAGCATTTGCCATTCGTACCCTTTCAGTTACAGGCCCAGCCTATCCGAGATCGTTGCCAAAAAGCAAAAAATATGAATGATTCACTGAATATTGATTTTCTATTAATCTCCGAATGGGGTCGCAAAAACAAGGTGACCTTTAACGCTCGTAAGACCTAGATCACCTATATCCGACCGAAAATGGAATACAACTCTCATGTCTGAGCCTCATTTTTTTTTAATTTCACGTGTATAAATGAAAAAGCTTGCCTTTTGTGTTTTGACAGGTATTAGAACATTTTTCTTTTTAAATTCTCAACAATTTGGTTAGATTGTTAGGATATAAAGTTGATTGTTTGAGAATATTTTTCAAAAATTTCAAAAGCCTACTAATGATTAAGGTAGCTCCTACGAAATGTCGATATATAGATAGCTGGGAAACATAGTTCCAGTACAATGCACTGCTCAGGGTAGCACTGGTCCCAGATAAAAAAATATTAGAAGCTAATACTCGTATAGTGATTTAAAAAACTCAATTGTTTGAATTTTTAATAACAAAATAATAACATATTTAATATTTTGAATTTAGGAAAAAAAAGTATTTTTTATGAAAATTGCAGAAACTTTAATCCGCATACGCAGGCTATGGAGTAACGAATTACTTTTATAAGTCTAAGACAAAATATCAATATTAGAACTTTATTAATTTTTTCTCCATACATAAGCGACCCACCCTAATAAACATATCGTGTGTATGAAAATTACAGCTTCTATACCGTAGAGCTGATCTGTAAATTTCAGAACATCACGAAATCACTTCCGTGGCTTTAAAATCGTTTGGGATTTAGAAACACAGTGATTTCGAAACAGGGGCCAGACTCCGCAACTATGAATTTTTTTTACCAGTGAACACCCAAAATAAAATTCACTGACAGACACAGTGTTCACTTTTCAGTAAAAAGCGATTCCGTAAAAACAATGAATGGCGTTGAATGTGTTTCTTCAGGCTGAATGATACGTTGATTTGTCAAATTAACTGTGTCCCACAAGCTGTTGAATAGATAATTTTAATATACATAAATAATCCTTTTGTTTATTTTTTCAAGTTCAAAATATTTTACAAAAAACTAAAATTCACCGAAGATTTTTGAGTGAAAAAATTATTATTAAGTGTACACTTTAAATGTCAAAATTATTCATTCTCACCATTGCGGGCTCAAAAATCAAAAGTGAACACTGAAATTGGTGAACATTTCAAAATTCATCGTTGCGGAATTTGGCCCCAGTAGTGCAATTCACTATCCTGTTTTAACGCTAGTAAAACTCGTTTAGAGAAATTAACACTAGCGTTGGTGTTTTCGCGATTCTATAACAGTTTTTAACACTATTTGTCTTCGTTTTAAATCAGCTGCTTTTATAGCCTGACTGATTAGCGTTAACTAAACACCAATTATTTTTGTGGTGTTTATCTTAACACCAATGTCGTTAAAATTTCTACTAGAATAACTTCACAGTATTTGGAATACGAGTTGTCGGAAGATCAGCCTCCAACAATCGGTCGGAGTGTTCTCCGTGAGGAGCACTTATCTTATTTATCAAAAAATATTTCAAATAATAAACTTACAATCAGTTTTACTTACCCTAAACATGGAATTATTTTCAAATTTGTTTGTTTTTTTTCTGTTCCTCTTTGTGGTTTTCTTTATATTTAACAAAGCTGCCACATTATTTCAAATTTTTTTAACATACAACCACAGGTGTTAAAAATAAGTTAGTGAATCACATAAGCGTTAGTGCAAACCACAATAGCTCGCGTTATGTTATACTCTTTAAAAATCGTTAAAAGTTAGTGAATTGCACTAAAGGTCTGTGTAATTTAAAAAAAATATATAAAAATCCGTTCTACGAGTACAGTGTCGATCTTTAATATTTTTAACAATGAAAAATTTATTACGACTACACTAACTGACGTAATCAAGACATATCGGAATTCATGAGTGCGAGAGATATATTAATTTATCCACATAAGATTCAAAATGTCCCACCTTTCTAACCTTAAAAACACTTACGTCGAACGCTAACGTTCGATATCATGGCACAGGCGATTATTTTTCCCCTATGAAAGTTTTCTTATACATAGTTTTTATTATTATTGTTATTGTTTTAAATAATGCCCGCAAATTGGTTGTGACATAGTTTTGTGTTAGGAATTTTTTGGTTTGTGTGATATTGGAAATTTTTCATAACAAATAAATTCTCTGCTTGCAAAAATTATTTTTTTAGTATAAAAATATTTTTTTTCCGTTTATTGAAATAAAATTGTCTCCAGAAAGTGTGTGAAAATATACATACTCGTCTACGTACGTTTAAATAACTGGGAGTTTAAAAATAGAAGTATAAAAATACTTGTTTTTGCAAACCAAACACATCCACACTTGAAAAGCGTAAGAAAGAAAATCCCTTATAGCCGTTATTGGCTGATAAATTGATAATCTCTTTTTATTTTTTAAACACTCACACACATTTGTTAACCACTATTAAGTATGGATGCGTGTGTGTGTGTGGATCTATCACTTCTATGTAAAGTGGTTTGTCTAACTGTAAATTATTGTGTTACGAATAATAAAAAGAAGAAAAGAAAAACAGTGGATTAATGGCACAAAATACCCAGGGGCATGTGTTTGGTATCAAAATGTCCTAAATAAAAAGAAGGAGAAGAAAAAGAAACTTGTACTTTGCTGTGTTGGCCTGAAAACTGTCATTTCGATGTTAATTTTATTGCTGGTTTAGCTATAAATTTTCACACAATCTTTAATGCCTTTAAGATTTCCTTCTTTTCCCATTTTTTGAATTGAGATTTTAATATCATATATTATTTTATCTACATATTTCTTTAGATTCGAAACCAGTGCCACCAGCCTGTTTTCAATACTTAGACTAACAAACACTTTCAACAGAAATACGAGCAATAAAATATAAAACTACACAAAAAGAAAAAGCTCGTACTAAATGTTAGTATTGAATACTTACTTTTAATACGAGACATCCTCAAAAATTTAAGTGCCAATAACACACAAATGTACTTAAAATAAGCCGAAAATGGGATTGTTTAAGAAAACCAATCCTGCGATATCTTAAAATAAGTATAAAATTCTTGAATCAAGTACAGAATTCTTAAACCGAGTAAAATAACTAAAGCACAAATACATACATATGAATGAATTACTAAGAGATAGGCATAATCGAAGCTTTTTTTGTGGTTGAGAAATATTACTAGAACATTTTTCTTTTTGAATGCTCATTGATTGATTTATATAATATAATGGAGTACACAGGGCGCCCCAGAACTCAACGTCAAGCCGAAACGGTGTGATGGGATTGGTTCATAAGAAAAATCAGAAAAAATCTTGATTTTGGTAAGAGGGGCGTCACTATCTGCCTCGCTCACTCAAGGCAAACATGTACACTAGATAGGTTCCTAACACATTTTAAGAATATACCAAGAGCTTGCGCGAATAAAAAACATTTGAACTGAGTAAAATGGTTTACACTGCGTTTACACATACAAGTAACTTACAGTAAGTTCAGAATACATATTATTATCGAAAATGTCCGAAAATTTCTCGAATGTCTTGCAACTTACTTTTGTGTTTACACAGACAAGTGCAAGTTCGTTTTCATAATGTCGTCGTAGCGTAAAAATCTTAATTCCTTGTTCATATAATTTTTTTTATTTGATGAAAAATAATTGATTTAAAACAATATTTGATTAAACAAAATATGGATCAAATATTACCGTTTTGCTACAACTGAAAAAGTTCAGTAAAACCTATTTACATGAAATAATTTTTTCCAAAAAACATGTAATTTATGTTTAATACTACCATTGAAATATATTAATATACAGCAGTGTTCTTTCTTTATTTTCTTTTTATATAAATATGCTAAAAATCAGCTATGAACATTATTTTTATTTTAATAATTAATATTAAATTGATTTAAAACTCATTTTCGGCAACACTGTTTTATTATTCGTCAGTTTGCTTGCAGTAAGTATTCACTTACAACTGAATTTGATTGCAAGTTGAGTTGTAAGTAAGAAAAATTTGAATGGATTGCTAAAACAAGTTTGAATGTATTGACTTTTTCGAACTTGCACTTGCATGTGTAAATACCGTGTTAGAAAAAAACGGTTTACTTGAAATTTTAAGATTTTACTCGTTTTTTTAGTACTGCGTTGACGAGTTGCGAGCCAGAGTTTGATGGAGCTTCGATTCTTACGTGTTTTCCGTGCAGGGCTTCACGAGTGTGAGAAAATTATCACATGTCTTGAATATTCTTTACAATGCTTTCCCACTCCTCTGAAGTATTCGAAATCTATAAAAAAAAACATTTTATTCTCAAAATAAGCATTACATTTTGCATAAACACAAAAATTGGGCTTCTAGAAACTCTCCTTAAAATCTAAAGAGAACTGAAAGAACCCCCAGTAGCCAAGACCCTGAGAGTTATAGCCAACTTCGTTCTAGGAGTAATGGCTAGTCGCATATGTGTGTCATTTTATTTTTTTAATTTTCTGTTGAACATACAAATGCATGAATTTAAATTTTTTTCATACAAAACGTATTAATGTACCTACCAAATTTAGAATTTCCTCATATTGCTGTTTGGTGTGACGACAAAATTTGTTGAAGTTTTTGTCATCATCTTCCTAAAATAAATCTTTTAATAAATGTCCTATCATATCTATTCGGCATCTTTTTTTGTTAAAAGAGGCTTCATCCAATAATTTCTGCTATTTTCATTTCTCTTTTCTTTACGTCTTTTGTTTTGGTGCATTTGTATCCTTTTCAATTCCAAAAGTAGACCACTTTTAATAGACTTTTACGTTTTGACGACATTTTAAAAATGAACCTGTTCTTGCCTGTCTAAACATAAAAGTAAGTTACGAGACATTTGGCAGTTTTTCCGATATTTTCGATGATAATATGTACACTGAACTTACTGTAAGTTACTTGCATGTGTAAATATAGTACACTCATAGAAAAAAACATCTGCATACTGATGACAGCGTGTGATATCAGAATTGTGATATCAATATTACGTAATGTGAAAACTGACATCAATCTCAATGACAAAATTCATCAGAGAATATTTTCATATATTAAGTGTCATCAATTCAAAGATACATTTTGCAAATAGTTATAATACATTTAACTTGTCAAAATTGATTTTTTAGTGTTGTAATATTTTCTATTTAGTGTTGACAAGGAATATTGTTGTTTAATTTATTATTTTTAAATTTAAATTAATTTTTAAGAAGTAGAAAAAATTGCCTCATATTGATTATATGATAAATTACTGCAAGCATTGTATAAGCAACGGAAAATAACTATAAAGAGAATGATAATATTATCATATGCGGCGTTAGTTAAATAACAAATGTATTGAGGAAGCAGACAATGAAATAGAATATTTTCTCGTATACAGCATACATACAATTAAAATATGATAATGTGATACACAGACATTATATTGATGACAATAAGTCATCAAAAGTATTAGAACATTTTTAATTCTCATTGATTTCTCGAAAATGGTAGAATATAAAGTTTGAACATATTTTTGAAATCAATAAATTGAATCGGAATTTGGGTTTAGATGATGACAGTGTACAATTGTGTTGATAAGATTTTGTCATTTAGTCATTTTTCTAATGTTACTGAGTCATTTTCCTAATGTTACTGAGTCATCACATCAATGACATTTTTACATCAAATTGAATCCAATTTATACTTTGGTCTGATGTTTGCCATTCTATTGATGATATTTTCTCAGTACATTGACTTCGTAATTTCTTCGATATTGGAGTGACATTACACCGATGACATGTTCATATCAAACGTATTCCGATAAAGCATCGCCTTGATGCCATGTTGACGTTTCATTGATTAAATAATTGTCATAATTGCCGTTAATGATAATTAGAGCAACTGATGTAATATGTAATGGTTAACATCACAGCGATGAAAAGTGTCTCGGAGCCGAAAAGAAGGACAGTTGGCATTGCATTGATGTTAAAATACATCACAGTTATGACGGGCTTTGTATGAGTGTATAATCAAATTTTAATTGATTGTTTCCAAAAATAATAACTGAAGCCAAATTTATGATTTTACATTTAAAATCATTAGCAAATATTTATTCAATTTACATACGGACAGACAAACATTAAATTTGGCAATAAAATTTGGGTCACTACAAAAAAAAAGAAAAATAAAGCATAGTTAAATAAAAAAAGAGGAAAAGTTTAGAATTGTTTATCAAACTACTGACGTGTTCTATTGAATTTTCGCTCAGCGTTTGTTTGGAGCCAGCTGGAAATTTCATTCGCTTTCTTGCCGGCATTCGCTTCTCTTTGTTTTTATAGTTTTTGACAATTAGCCAAATTGCTGATAGAAATTTTAAGAAATTCTTTGTGGAATTAATTAATTTAAATTTTAAATGAAACCAACCATCAATACCGCGTTACTCATAAAAATTGTGGTGAGATTCTTCTTTTTCGTCGCGGATAATTTTTCTTTGAGATTAAAACAATATTTTTAGTTTAATGAAATTGATGCAGTTGCGGGCAAAAGAGTGACAATGTTAAGAGGATCTATTTTGTATATTTCAAAAGTGATTGCAAAAAAATTTTTTTCATAAAATTTTACATCTTTAGAAAACCCGTTATGTCTGTGCAATGTGTACTCTGACGACGATTTTTTTTTTCATGCAAAACATGCTTAGATCATGCAGCATAGTCAAATCTAATAAACGTCTAAACCAGGGGTGCCCAAAAGTTCTATATGAAAGAGCAAATAATATATTTAAGCAAAATTACTTTTATTTAATATTTTTGTTGTAAAAAGCAAAACATATTTACAAAAACAAAATCTACACTGATAATCGCTGTCGTCAAAGTTTACCAGAAAATTATGCGAAAATATTGTTGTTTTACTCTTGTGTGCGTTCAATGAAGATCGACAAAAAATATATAAAACAAAGTTGTTTGTGTACTTTTCATTGCTAGTGTTGAGTGCAGTATGTGTGTATTTAAAGAGCTTATCCCTATAGCTATGTGCTTTTACAAAAACAATTGAGCGGATAGGGCTTGGGTACTTCTGGTCTAGACAAAGCGTAACGCTTAACGCCACTTCCAAATCTTAGATTTTTTTTCTTATTAAAATCAATACACTTTTTAGCCCACTGCTAAAGCCAT
Organism: Thecocarcelia acutangulata; assembly: GCA_914767995.1. Taxonomy (NCBI): domain Eukaryota; kingdom Metazoa; phylum Arthropoda; class Insecta; order Diptera; family Tachinidae; genus Thecocarcelia; species Thecocarcelia acutangulata. Next base: position 184,278,332 of record OU612094.1, on the reverse strand, counting down.
CAGCGAAATTGCAAAATATTTCGTCTATTCGCTATTAGCGCGGTGGGTACGATATTGTTAACGATTCTGTTATTTTTGCACCGGAACAATGCTTCATTGTTGCATATGGCGCACATTATGAATTAATTTCGTTAATCAAAATATCATCTTTACAAGTTTCATTAGCATAGGCTTGGGCATAGGACTTGGGCACTTCTGGTCTAAACAAAGCGTAACGCTTAACACGACTTAATAATAGTTTCGAAATCTTAGTTTTTTTTTCTTAGTAAAATGGATAAACTTTTTTAGCCCACTGCTAAAGCCATCAGCATAATTACCAAAGATTGCGTCTATTCGCTATTAGCGCGGTGGGTACGATATTGTTAACGATTCTGTTGTTTTTGCACCGGAACAATGCTTCGTTGTTGCATATGGCGCACATTATGAATTAATTTCGTTAATCAAAATATCATTTTTACAAGTTTCAATAGCAAACATGACCAAATAAAAGATAATCGTAAATACAACAAAATAATCTTATAAGAGCAGCACTAAGAAGCATTCAGTTCGTTTTTATTTTTGCCGCAGAGAAATAAACAAAAACAGAAAGTAAGTGTAATTAAAAATGAAAAATGGATATAATGTTGCCACAAATAGGAAACAACAACAAGCGTTAGAAGAAATATTTCTATTTTCTATTAAATTTGCGAAAAAAAAAGAAAAACTAATGAAGGGCGGATAGGCGCAATAGACTTTTCGACTTTCAGGCAAATATATAGTAATAAATGTCTAATTTTTTATTTATTTTCATTAGATGGACGCTTTTAAGTGTGAATAGAAGTTTTCATACGAGGGATGTTAGCAAATATCAATTTATCGAACACAAATGTAAAATTGTGATGTTTGAATTGCGAACTCAGAACAGCAAAAACTTTTATTGCGAAGTAATAAGTTAAAATGTTAATAAACATAACTCGCACTGCTTTTCTTGTCTTATTATTTTTTTTTTATTTTTTTTTTGTGGATGAGAAATAAAAATGCCCTTTTTTCGAATTTGTCAATCATTAATTGATAGCACAATGCTTAGTAAAATGTAATGTGTTTTTATATAATTTCTTTGAAAACTTATATTGTTTACAACCAAGATGACGCCCAAAAGTTGACAAAAATAGTTTTTACTGCACATGACGTCACACGAGACTACATTAATTTATTAATTATTTGTTTACATCAAACGAATGTATACGATTTATGAAGAAATACTGGAGTAACCGAATAATTAATGTTATGTTCAAATAACTAGAAGACAAATTAAAACATTTTGCTTCTTTTTGTTTTATTACTTGTTTATATATGTTGGCAAATAGTTACACATAAAGCAACAAGTTTGATTTCTGTTAAGTTCTGTTAATAAGAGACGTATTACTAGTTAAATAAATTTAAATATATATTTTTTTAACTTCAATTTAAGCTTTTAAATTAATTTATAACCCTTTCATTTTTCCATAGTGCTTTTCCAATATAATTTTTAGTTTTTCCATAATGACCAAATTTTGTTTTCAAACAAAATAATTTACAGGAATCCGTTGGAAAACAAAGATATGAATGTCTGTTTCAATTTGAAACTCTACAACCCCGTTTTTCGCTGCATTTACCGCTATTAAATCATTTTACGAGTTCACCTAAACACCTAAATGTATTTTCATGCTCTATACAGAAAGAAAAGGCTCGTACTAAGTTTAAGTATTTTCGACCTGATTTTAGTGCGAGTCGTACTCAAAAATTTAATGACAGTAAAGACTGTTTAAAATAAGCCAAAAACGGGGTTGTTCAAGAAAACCAATCCTACAATATCTTAAAATAAGTACAAAATTCCTGAATCAAGTGCAGAATGCTTGAAACGAGTAAAAAACCAAAACAAAGACATATGTACATGTGAATGAATTACTGATAGATACGAATAAAAGGTTCTTTAAGAAAAATCTGTTTTTGAGCATTTTATTCTTTTTGAATTCTCATCAACTTATTTACAGTAATATTTTAAAGTTATCCAAGTCTGATGTTGATTAGGATAACTTCTATGAAATGTCGACATATATACAGCTAGGAAATACAATATTTTTGGATTGGTATAAATATTAGTAGCCAATAGAGTAATAATAATAGACTCAATTGTTCTTATTTCAAGTACAGATTCAGGATTGAATAAAGTCTAAAATTCTTGAATCGCATTTTAAAATTGATTGAATCTCAGGTTTTCTGAAATCAATTTCATTTTCGGCCTAGAGCGGAGTCGGGATTGAATGGGTCTAAAAGTAATTATTTAGTGCTTCATAATCCGTACTTGTTTTGAGAAAATTCATACTTACCGCACTTTTGACACCGTTTGGGATTGGTTTAAGTACGGATGGATTGAATTTTCTTTTCAGTGTATGGACTCTTGCAGAACAAAATTGGTTTTGGTGTATTAAAGTGTAATATAAGATCAGATGGAAAAGTAAAGTAACTTATCTGCGCATGTTTTTTACTTCCCACCTAATTTTAAATATTAATGTATTTAATTTTAAATAATTTTGTCAAAAGTTTGTTGTTTCTTCATTCACTTCTGCTCATGGTGCAATTATTAGATGGCAGCATTAGAGTTGCTGTACTAGATACATAATATTTTGTTTGTGTAAAAATTCTTCATACTGTCAAAAACCTGTTTACAAAACAGAGGAAAAAGTTTATATAAAGAAAATTAATTGTGTATTATTATTTTCATAAATTGTTTTTAACGCATTTTTAGCAATTAAATTATTTTTGAGGCGAGGGAAGTCGATAAGCAGTAGAATTTTTCTTTTTACATAGTAGACAGCAACGCATTTTGAGAAATTGAAATATTTTTAAAATCTTTTTTATTGTTTCTTTTACACTTTTTCAAAATGTTTAAAAGATTATTTTTTCACTTCACTTTGTATAAACATAAACAGATTTTACGCCATTCAAATGTTTTTGAAAACTGTTTTTATTGTTTTTTTTTCACTTTTTATTTCTTTTTTTTTTTTTTTTTTGCACGAATAAAATATTATTTTTTCAATTTGTGTAAACATAACAACTTTTAACACTACTGGTCGTTTTAAATAAAAAATTGTCACCTGCGCTAGTGATGCCACCTGGTTAACGCACCTTGCTTCTGCTATTGCAATCATATACAAAAGTCACTTTCTACGTCACATTCGACAGCTCACTGATCTAAACAACATGACTTGCGGAAACAGTAATCAAAGAGTAATCAGGATACGAAAATAAACAATATTAGTCGTTTCATATTATACTCTTTCGCTATTTGCTTGTGGAAAAAACAAAATAAAGATGGGCTATTGTATTTTGTATTGGTTTGAATGTAAACACAAAATTGTACACTGATTTCAGCGCGCACAGCTGAAAGAGAGTAAATAATGAAGTTAATACTAACATTTGTTTTTTATTTATTTATTCTTTAATAACCAAAAAGCCACTCATAATCGATTACATAGATAATGTGAGAGTAAGACCTCATCTTATGTACATACATATGTATATTGTATAGCTAATTTTAAAATATTATTATATTATACAAATAAAAGGCTTAAATTAAATAGAATAGAGATTTTTAAGAAGAATATTTCCTAAACGTTTGCTGACTGATTTGGCCATTAAGGAAGAGGCTATATTACAAACACTGAACAAAATTGCAAGCTTTTATTATTTTTATTCTTTTTTAACTACAAGAACAGCAAACAAATTTTTTCAAACAACACATAATAATTATCAGAAACATAAAAATTTTTATTTAATTTTTAAAAAAAAAATAGTAATAATAAGAGCAGCAAAAATTCTGTAAAATAACAATTTGCAGGAAAATTTTTTTCCTAAATTAATAAATTTTTGCCTTCGTTTTTGTTGTTCTCAGATGTACGATTATAGCGGCATAGGAGACCAAAAACTGCATTGTTTTATTCGTATACTTTGCAATTTTTGAAGTATTTGTGTTGTTTATGCTCATTGTGCAAAAACAAACAAACAAAAAAATGAGCTTTAAAAGTTTTTGTTCTTGGGATAAATACTTTTGAAATGCACCGTTTATTTACTTATTTTCATTCTTTGACTGTACTACATTTGTTACGTTTACTTTAAAAATGGTTTTACTTTAAAATGGTAACTTCAATGTTATGCTTTTTTTATTACCATATAAAAAACAAATGCTACCAGCCTTTACGCTTTTTCGCCCTTAATCAAAAGGTGCAATCTTCAACACATAAAAGAAATGTGATATCGCTCCTTTATTGCAACATAGTCATATCTCAAAAATGAGCTTTTCGAGTTAAGAATGCAAAATTGTTAACAGTACTACTTTTTATATTGTGCCAAAAATGTATTCAAATTATTTTTAAACTGTATCTTTTAGGAGATATTTTCTAAAAACTTTTTCTTAGACTTGTATGAAAACTACAAATTTTAAATGCGTTTATCACGGGTGATTTTATAAGAACTATCGGAAATTAAAAAAAAAAAACACATAAAATTCAGAAAAATGCATGAAATATGTATTTGGATCGATAGTTGGGTCGATATAATTTAATGTTTGAAGATTATTTCATGCAAATGTTGGCCGCGGCTGCGCCTCAAATGGTCCATCCGCTTAGTCCAATTTTGGCATACTCTTTCCAACATTTCGGCCGGTATCTCACGAATAATGTTGGCAATGTTGGCTTCCAGTGCGTCAATCGAAGCGGGCTTGTCGCTATAGACATTAGCCTTAACATAGCCCCACAAAAAATAGTCTAGAGGCGTTAAATCGCACGATCTGGGCGGCCAATTGACTGGTCCCAAGCGTGAAATAAACTGTTCACCGAACTCGCCTCTCAATTGGTCCATTGTTTCGCGTGCTGTGTGGCATGTGGCACCGTCTTGTTGAAACCACATGTCATGCAAGTCAAGCTCTTCCATTTTGGGCAAAAAAAAGTTTGTTATCATCGCACGGTAGCGCTCACCATTCACAGTAACGTTGTGATTCGCATCATCTTTGAAGAAATACGGCCCAATGATGCCGCCAGCCCATAATCCGCACCAAACGGTTGTTTTTTGTGGATGCATTGGTAGCTCTTGCAATGCTTCTGGCTGCTCTTCACTCCGAATACGGCAGTTTTGCTTGTTCACGTATCCATTCAACCAGAAATGAGCCTCGTCGCTGAACACAATTCTTCGATAAAAAAGTGGATCTTCATCTAACTTTTCAAGAGCCCATTCACGAAAAATTTGGCGTTGTGGTAGGTCGTTTGGCTTCAATTCTTGCACCAGCTGTATCTTATAAGGCTTCACACCCAAATTCTTCCGCAAAATTTTCCACGTAGTGGAGTAACAGAGGCCCAATTGCTGCGAACGGCGCCGAATCGATAATTCACGGTCATCACCAACACTGGCCGATACGGCTGCGATACTTTCTTAACAGAGCACGCATTTTGGTAATAAAATTCAATAATTTGCAAGCGTTGTTCGTTTGTAAGACGCTCCATGATTAAATTATAGACCAAACTGAAGATGTTTGACAGTGACACAAGATACAAAACGTGCGTGAGCTGTCAAAACTAGTGTTGCCAAAAAGATAATAGCAAAAAAATCACTCATTACATTTATCACACAAGTGATTTGAAAATTGCGCGTTTCTGAGCACATGGTTGCTGATATTTATTATGCTTATTATTATTACTATTTAAGAGTCAATCTTATTGATACGACTTAAATATATATTTGTATGTTGTTTATTTTATTAATATAGTGTTATTTTTTTTATTAAAAATGTATCCTTCTAACTCTTTCGCTTCTCGTTCTCTCACTTGTTTTATTTACAGCGCCACTTACCGGACTAAAGTAAACTCTACAGTTATTGTTGTAGTTGATAAATTGTTTTCTTTTACTGCAATTACTTTTTAATAAATTTTTACGTAAATGAAAATGGCCACAAATTAAATTAAACCGATTTAATTGATACAGGACAATAAAAACACAATTGAAAATCTGAGATGGGAACATGTTGAACTAAAATGAAAACAACAACTTAAAGCTGTAACACTTGTCAATGCCACCATAACAACAAAACCACTTAAAACATATTACAGAAATAAGAGAAATAGTAAAAGTGGACAAGAATAAGAAACGGATAAATAACCCAGCGGTCACAGCATCATTACAGCGGGATAATATCCTGCCTCTAATAAATTACCAAAAAAGAAAAATTACTTCAAAGCTGAAAACTATGTGACTGCAATTGACCAGTATTAAGCAACAGTAACAACAATAATGTTGGTTATAATGCTGTTAAGCATAAAAATAACAAAAATTATCATATTAAAGTATAAATAAGTTAATTAAGATAAAACAAACGCCCTCAAAGTAGCCACTTGAGTCTGTACCACGTATAGTAAACAGGCGTTTATAGAGGCGATATTGAGCGCGTGCAAGACTTCCGCAGTCTTTAGCTACCGCATCAAACGCCCTCAAAATGAAAACTCTGCGTCAGCAGACCGAAAACCATCAAACAAAAATTGCTCCATCTCTTACAAAGGAACAAAATTTCTTGTTTTTGAAATTATATTTATATGCTTTTTGTTGCTTTTACTTTTGGTCACAAAAACATCTGCTGCCACAGCTGCCAGGGACCGTTACTACCGTCTTCACTCGAAGGTTAATTTGCTGGCCGAACAAAAACCATCAACACCGGTAACCGCACACAGTCAACCAACTTTAACTGTCAATGCAACAACTTGGCTGCAAAAGAACCCATCAAATCCACTGGCTAATTCAGTAAACACATCTAAGAAAAATAAAGTCAGCATTAAGAAAAATACCAAAAATAATAAGAATGAAGTCATATATGCGGCCACCCTCTCGTTTACTGCCACCACCACTTCAGCTGTTTATTCAACAAGTTTTGGCACAACTTCGACACTTAATGCCACAGCGGCAACTTCCAGTGAAGCTGCCGTTAAGGAGACAAATAATGATACTGCAGTTGATGTTGATGTCGAGGACGAGAACGACAACGAAGACGGCGATGGTGGTCAAGTACCTGAAATTCCTTCCTACATTCGCACCACTGCCATGTTTTTTTGCATCGCTATAATGTTATTAGGCGTAATCGGCAACATAATGGTAAGATGCTATCAAAAGTTTAAGCTTAAATTTTCAACATTTTCATGTTTTAAAATGATTTACTTCGTTCGTTCCTCTTTCCTTTTTTAGAAATTAACTAATTTGTTTCATTTCTTTTTTCTCGCTTAAAAATAACCTTGTAGGAGTATTTATGGCTTAGTTAACATTTTCATTCCAATCTCGTTTAATTAATCATCAAGAGTACAAAATAATTACCAAAAAACAAAATTAGAAAGCACAAAGAAAATACATTTCTTATTTCAGTTTTCACTGGTGGCCAATTGATTCAATGCATTGATTTTATTAGCGAAATAAGGTTAAAGAAAGCTGAAATTAACAGTTATTTTTTACTTTCTCAAATAAAACTTTTCAACTATTTCTACCAAAAAAAAAAAAAAGAAAAAAAAACCGAGTAGTTTGTATTCGTATTGTTCTATTTAACTAATTTTACAAACACAAATGCCATTATGACATGCTTCAAGATCAATAAATTTAGTGACCATTTTTTAAAATTTTTTTATTTCTTCCAAATAATAGGTTTTCACAGAGCATTCAAAATAGGCCATTGTTTCCGTAATGACCTCTTCATTCGACCTAAATCTTTTACAACTTATCGTTTTCTGAAGGTTTGAAAACAGAAAATAGTTGCAGAGCCTAAAGGTGAAGAAAATGCTGGATTGAGGTAGCAGTTTGAATATTACAACAGGCTAAACGAACTGGCAAGCCAGAATCAAGTCACCCTAATCTGGGTGCCAGGAAATGAGGGGCACCACGGCAATCAAATGGCTGACATCTACGCTAAAGAAGGAGCAGAGCGGACTTTTATTGGACCCACTCCAACTTTTGGCTTCAATAAGGGTCTCCTGAATGAGAAGATAAAGAAGTGGACGGAGTCCATCGTCGAGCAACATTGAAGCGAGACAGCTGGTCTTGAACACTCCAAGAAATTTCTAAACTTTGATACAAAGAGGACCGAACGTGCTCTAAAACTGCATAGGAAAAGCCTGAACACTGGCAGGTGCACTTGCAGATCATTATATCTGCCTTAAGCACCTGCACAGGATGGACATTTCCAACACAGACATTTGCAGATTTTGCGATGAGGAAGAGGAGTCAATGGAGCAATTGATCACCCACTGTGCAGCACTGGGACACAGAAGATATAGGCTACTTACAAGTTTATATGTTAATTGAATGTGTGTAATTCTTCGAGCTTAAGGTCTTTCTTGGAACTTTTAGTTCTTTTGGTTTTTAATTATTTGGCAAAATTTCGCTTTCCTTTGGATAGCTTCTTCAGGCCAAATAATATTTATTTAATTTCAAGTAGTATTTTTCAAATATTCTACAAATTGAAATTAAATAAATATTATTTGGCCTGAAGAAGCTATCCAAAGGAAAGCGAAATATTGCCAGATAATTAAAAATCAAAAAAGCTAAAAATTCCAAGAAAGACCTTAAGCTCGAAGAATTACACATATTAAGAAGGGGAAAAACGGTCGAAATAAAGAAATAATAAGCATATTAATTGAATGTGATTTAATATCACTTCCAATGAAGCAGCTTCTCCGTTTTCTTGACATATTTAACCCATTAAGGGGGCAAGGGGACGCACAATAGATCAACACTGGTCGCAGTGCAAATGGCCGATGAGGGTCACATCCCATCCAATGATAATAATAATAAGTAGCAGTTCGTGGCGCAATTTTTGGGTATTAGCCATAGTTAACCAACATACTACGGTTAAACATAAGATCTGCGAAACATCGCCGCTGTCCATAAGGGTGTGCAGGAGAATGTGATGCAATTGATTTCGTGTCGCGCACAATATATTGATATTTTGGAGACCCAAGTCAGGAGGTACCCTGCAAAATTTTAATAAAGAAAGAACTAATCATGGCGAAAGACTTCATGTTGGACGTAGAGCTCATCCATTTGTGGTCGATTGCCCGGAGAATCGCACTACGCATTACAGAGAGAATTCGTTTTTCAGCCGTACGCTTCGTCTGTGGAATAAGTTGCCTGCAGACGTGTTTCCTGTCTGTTATAGCGTTGGAAAGTTCAAGTCAAATGTTCACAAACACTACTCTTTCTTTTTTTCTATTTTCCTAGTTCTGGTACAATGCACTACATATGTAGGGGTCATCCCCTGAGTACTGGTCCAAGCTAAAAAAAAAAAAGAGTTTTGTGTGGGCCACGTCATGAGTGGTTCCAAGATTTCACACATAGAAAGTTTTCTTTGCGAAGTCGTGAGCTTAGTGGTGGCAAGGGAAAAGAGTGCAAGAGAGCCGCCCTCTTTTCCCTTGCCACCATCAAACTCAAGACTTTGCAAAGTAAAATGTCCGTGTGTGAAAGCGGTGTTATATACTAGCTTTTTGATCTTAGTTGAATGATATGATCACCAATAATATGTGGTTTTAACAAAACTGAAGTGTAGTAAGTTACACTGTTATCGTGCGAAGGAGCCGAAAACACGTTTTCTTAGCAAACATTTTAATTTAATGTCAATTTTATGTAAACAGCCAACCAACTTAAGTCTATTTCAGTGGTGGACAAATTGGTTTTGCACTTCTGTTAGTGAGATAATTTGAGAATAATTTGAAGTACTGTGACAAGCAAAACTAATACAAATATTTTCGCATGAATAATGAAATCGTCTCCATTAATGCTGTTATGAAAGTTTCGTAAAAGCAATATATGTTTCAAAGATGTAGAACTAATATTAACATGTTGTTTAGTACAAATGAATTTAAAGTGCAAAAATTTTTTTCACATAAATCGTCATTATTGTGGTCATATTAGAATGGAAGAAGTCTTTAATGCCTCTTATACATTTTCTCTGTAACTTTTAAATGTTTTATGACATAAAAGGCATTGAACAAACGTATTGTTTATCAATAAATAATTTTACAGTACCAGTTATGTTATCTGCTGCAATTGGAAAACAGCTCTAAGCATCTATCTAACCAACGGCTGGTGAACGACTAAACTAAAGAGCATAAGAAAAAGAAGGCATTGCTTATAAAACAACTGTTTGACTAAAAGTCCACCGCTGGTCTATTTTGATCTTGTTTGATTTGCAAAAATTGTTGCAATTTTATATAAATTTGAGGTTATATACCGATAGCTTAATATGATAGTTGTTCTCGATTTTTTTATTACTAAAGAAGAGAAGAAAGAAAAAAAACAAATGTCGCTATTATAGATCAAAGCGAGCAATAATTGATTTGTTGAGGTAAATAGACTATCAAAAATAAGTAAAACGCAACATTGCAAGACACAAGAAACGCTCTTTTTATATTAAGCCTTCGATACACACATATACATGGTGCCATAGAACGTCAAGCCGAAACAGGGTGTTTGTAACCATCGTGGAAAAAATCTAAAAAAAAAATACAAGGCTTGTGCGAATAAAAAATATTTGATATTTTTTCTGATTTGTCACCCTGTTTCGGCTTGTCGTTAAGTTCTGAGGCACCATGTATCTACCAAAATGGTCACCATATACATTTTTCTATTATTATCTCGAGCCTCTAAACAATTACAAACACTATTAACTAAAATATATGCATAAAAAAAGAACCATCTTCTTGATACATTTGCAGGTTCCAATTGTTATCGTTCGAACGAAAGACATGCGTAATTCCACAAATATATTTTTAACGAATCTGAGTATTGCAGATCTTCTAGTTCTATTAATTTGTACACCAACCGTTTTAGTTGAATTGAACACAAAACCGGAAACTTGGATTTTGGGTCATGAAATGTGTAAGTGTGCAAAAAATAAATGGATTGAAAAATTTAATTTAATATTTAGAATTTCAGAAATTAAGGAAAAAGCTTTTATTATTTTAGATGTGTACTATCGATTGCAACATAACTTGTCCAAAATATTAAAGTTGAATTTATGGTGTACTACAACTTTTTTGTGGTATTGCCGTTAACGTAGAGAAATTACAACTGTTCGTGCTACGCCATTAATCTCCTATTTTAACCGAAAGTCGCGTAACGATGGAAAAAGTTGACACAATATGTAATTCTTTGACGGATCAATACATACCAAAAATCAGCTGTTTGTTCTCAAAGTACTCAACATATGCGAAAAGTGAAAACCTGCTCACCTTTTGTACAGAATGTTACAAAGCTCATACGATAATATGTGTTTTACGTACGACGGACTCTTTATGACTCGGTCTCTACTCTTTACATCTATAGCGCCATTAATTGCTTTATTAGCTTCAGCTAATTTATTAAAGTTAGGTAGATTTTTAACTTTTTTAAGAAAACTGTACTTTTAACAATTGTTAATTAATAACCCCCCCGGGGAACAGGTTTTGCCTTGTCGTATTCCAAACCAGGGCATTCTGTTTTTTGGATAAAGAGGGGAAGGAGTCCCTCGTTTGTTGTAGCGCTCTAGGACGCTGCATGACTTATGTTGTGTTGGTTTCCGAAACCCCTACCAATGATATAAATTGGCAGAATGGGGATTGGCTTTGTCCCCGGGTGGTTCTGCTTACAGTTCAAACCGGGCTGATCATGGTTGAGGTACCAAGCCAAGGTACTCGGCTGGAACTTTCTGGCTGTGGTTGAAAACTGGATTGCTGGGAAATGGCATACAGGAGGGACTAGAACGCCCGAACTCCCCAACAGGAAGTTGCTCATATAGCTACTACTGTTAATAAATAACAATTGTTAAGAAATAAAAAACGGTTTGAATTTCATTTCCGAATGGAATAGAACTCTGTGGCAAGGCTAAATATGAACGTTTGTAAAAAATGAGGTTGTTTTATTTTTAAACAGCTGATTTGTATATTATTATTTTTATTTTCGATGCTGCATGTAAATGTAGAAGCGCATTTGTGTAGTGATCAATGGTTTATACTATCCTTGAGAGCAAGACGACAAAGCTGCTGCCGATTTCAATATACATGTTGGTACAAATTTTTATATCTTCTACAGGCATTAATCTGTTTGTTATAAATGTGCAGACACATTCTAAAAACATAATACACAAACAAACAACGCACTCCTACATGATCTAAAGAACGCAAAATTGAAAGTAAATCTTGTTGTAGTTGCGTTCTTATTGCTTCAAAAGCACGAGTGTGTGTGTGCGTAGCAATTAAGTTTGAGCATGGAATGATCATTAGCAAATAAATATTGGTGGAAATATAAACAGTAGGCAGATGTGCGGCAGAGTTTAATTTTAAACGTTGTGTAAGACAGTCATAGATCAGAAAAGTAAACAAGGCTAGCGTGTGCAATTGAAAAATCTGTAAAAGCGGTTTAAAGGTAAAAACATAACAATGTATACATACTTGGAATAGCCTAGTATGCTCATATGTAATAGGCAAGAATTCCATAAACGCCTCCTTGCACAGTCTGAAATTTGGTCAATTTGATATACGTGGTAAAACCTCGTATAACTACTATGCGGAATCCATTTCCAAAATGTTATAATCAGCTTAAAACTTCTTTCTGCTTTCGGCCAATTCCAATGAGCAATCTTCTTCATCAGACGAATCAACGAAACGTAAGGTGGTAATTTTAATTACTAATTGATGGATATGTAGTATGTACTATTGTGAGCAAAAAAGAGAAATTCACAGTAGTGCTATTTTCATCGAGCGGGCGCCATATTACCAAATGAGAACTCGTTCGATCAGCTAATTCGACCATAATCGAAAATCGGAAGTTAATCATAATACTCACCTAAAACAAATTTCAAGCAAATTTTTCAGTATTTTTGTTAGACGTGTATAAACGAAAAAGCTTGTTTTTGTGTTTTGACAGGTATTATTAAAACATTTTTCCTTTTAAATTCTCAATAACTTGTTTAGATTGTTGGGATATAAAGTTGAACGTTTGAGAATATCTTTCAAAAATTTCCAAAGTGTACTGTTGATTAGGGTAGCTCCTATGAAATGTCAACATATAGATATCTGGGAAATATAAAAAACAAGCTGTTTATAATTTATTGATTAATATTTATTTGATAAATTCACAAGGAATTAGATAGATACAAGGGCTAAGTTTTTTAAAAACTTTTCAAAATTTTTTTTGTATGATTTTCTGAAAACCTGGTTTTTCCGCAGGTAAAGCTGTTCCCTTTGTTGAATTAACCGTGGCCCATGCCAGTGTTTTGACAATTTTAGCCATCTCGTTTGAGCGTTATTATGCCATTTGCGAACCTTTAAAAGCTGGATACGTTTGTACCAAGACCAGAGCCATATTAATATGTTCGTTGGCGTGGGGCATTGCTGCTCTTTTTACCAGGTGAGTTATCTATTCTTTCTTTCATTTCTTTTTCATCTGTGTCATAATATTATTTGCTTTCTTAAATTGTGTTGGTGTATTTATTTGTAATTCAATTTCTTAACATTCATTAATTGTGCTGTAACCAAAGAACTTCATGAATATTCATTAAAGTCGACACTAACATTTTACATCGAATTGTAAAAAGAGGTGTTATTTGCTTGCATGTTATTCGATTAAATAACAACATTATTTTAATTTGTTAAATTTTTGTTGAACTTTTATAATTTTTTAAATTAAACATTTTTTGGTTTGTACATATGTACATCGGGTTCTAGTTCAAGTTTTTCCTTAAGTTGTTTCTTTTACAATACAAATTATTGATTGAAGAAGGCAAGAAAAATAATAATAAAATCTTTAGCTGGCGGACAACTAGCTGTTTCGTAGTCGCTACACTACTCATCAGCACCCACTGGGATTTGAACTCGGGTCATGACGTATCATGATCTACTGCTTTAACCACTAAGCCACCGAGCATTTAATTATATTCTATCTATATTCATCTCATATTGAATCACATATGCATTTTTGTTTATTGCCCGCATTGTTTGTACAGTGTATGCTGTCTCTGAACTAACGGTATTTATTTTTATTTATTAACACACATATTTTTGTATTTTAATATTCTTTTTAATATTTGTATTTAATATTTTAATTGTTAAATTTTTGTTGAACTTTTATAATTTTTTAAATTAGTATTCCATACATAATCGCCGATCAATATGAGATCCATTCACTTTCATTTAAACAAAAATTATAAACAAATTAAGTGGTATACCTTCCCGGAGAACAGCCTGTAAAACTAAAAATTGAAATCAGTCTATGTCAAATACATATGTAACTGCAAGCAGCCATCTATTTTATAGAGGTGAAAAATTAGCTTTGTTGATTTTTTCGATACTGTTATTGTTAAGCCATAAGCGAAAAAAAGTTCGAGGAGTGTAAAAACTGACTACAAACTCGAAATGTTTGCGGATGCACAACTTCACATTCATTCTCTTCTCAGAGCTCTAAACCGACAAATGAGATATAAAAAATTATAAAATGACGAAGAACTTACGTTTAGATTTCGCACCTCCTGCTTGGCAACTCAAATAAAAGAACTATTTTCAATTAAAAATAATCAAGTTCATTAACAAGTTTCTGTAAAATTTTCGCCTTCTTGTCCATAACCATGATTACTGAACGACATTTAGTATTATTTAATATTAGTATATTTAACATTTTTCTTTTAATACTTTATTTTCTTTGTAAGCCTGTCTAACTTTTTTGCTTTTCTAACCAAATTAAAGCCGGTTATTAGAAATGCTGCACAGTAGCTGTATTTTATTTTTAGTTTTATGGCACAACTAATTAAGAGTCTGCATTTTCAATGAATATTACTGAGTCTTTATTTGTGAATTCAAGAGATTTTAATAGTTTAATCCGGTTTTAATATAAAATAATACAAGATAAAAGTTGGAATTTGAACTTAACATATTTATGGTGTAAACAAGGTAATCTGCTACAGATGGTTAGTAAGCACACTGTAATCCCGCAGCAACTTTTAAATATAAAACTATAATTTAAAAAATTAAATTCCAGAACTATAATAGTTAAATTATTGTCCGTTTCTAAAAAAAAAAAAAAATTAAAATTAATTATTGCCAAGTCAAATAAGTATATACTTAAAACTAAAAATATATGCAGATATGTTTGCTGTTTCTATATGTCGACATTTCGTAGAGGCCGACCTAGGTTAGGTTAGGTTAGGTAGGCAGGCCGCTGGATACCCGGGAATAGTCCATCTCACTTGGGTCCTGGAGTCGTTCCCGTTGGGATTGCCTGAAAAGTAAGATAGTGGAGAGAAGAAAAGAAGTTATAGGAATATAGAGTGAGTGGATTGGATGGGCTGGGATGAAAAGGAAAGGCAGGAACCTCTTAGGGCGGCGTTACATGCTGCTATATTAGTCATCCGCTGCTTCTTATGAAAGAGGCTAGCTAGCGTGGTCGCTTTGACCGAGGCCAGACAAGATAGGCGGTTGAAGCTCCGCTCGCCTAAGTATCTTAGACGATGATGCTCCAATGCCGGGAGGCCGACCTAATTATCGGTAGATTTGTGAACTTTTGAAAAATAGGTTCAAACATTTTAACTGCACATAAAAGGCAAATGGTCTAATAAAACTTTTCAAGCACAAAAATCAAAGTTTTATTTGTCTTAAATACTCAGTTGTACAACAGATAGCAAACATGTTTGTCCGATCAAATAATTTGTATGTATATACAGGGTGTCTGGTGGCAAATTTATATTTCCAAACTTCAAATAGAAAACGTAATAATTGGCACAAAGTTTTATTGAGAGATTTGAACGATAAAATGAGCATGTCATCCGGGTGTCATCCGTCGAGTTTAACACACTGTTCAAAACAGAGCCTTGTGTTCTGCGCCATAGGCTGCAGTAAACTAAATTGAATTGAAGTGGTTTCTCGACGAATATTTCCCTTTAAAGCCACAGGAGATTGGGACAAAAAAATCCATGAGAGTTAGATCGGACGAACTCGGTGGCTATAGAATGTCCCCAAAGCGACTGATCAGATTTTGGGTGAAAATTTCTCGAACCAAATTTATCGCAGATCTGGTTGTGTATTCAGTCGCTCCTAATGAAACCACGAGTGTAAAGAGTATAATGAATGAGCTCACAGGTTTGGCAAAGAGAATTCCGTAATAAAGCTTCGATAATTTTCACCATTGCGATTCGTCACCTGGCCTAAAGAATTTTCGAGAAAATAAATGGTCCAATTATCTCATGTGTGGATAAGGCAAGGGTTGCGGGTTCTTGGAGGCCAGTTACGCCAGTTTTGCTTTTTGCGCGGCCATTTAACTGAAAATGGGCCTCGTCGCTCAAACAAAAATGTTTCGTCATCGAACGTGCGTTGCTCACTCACCCCAGCCTGTTGAAATTAGGTGTGAAGAGTACGACGAGCTCGCAGTTATGTCAAAAAAAATTCCGTAATCATGCGTTGGCATTCGCTGCCTTGCCTTGAGAATTTCCGATAACAAAAGTGGTCCAAATATCACATGTGTGGATAAGTCAAGCAGTTATCCTGGGGCAATACAATGGGTTTTGATGTTTTAATCGAAGCTTGCGGGTTCTTGAAGACCAGTAACGGCAATCAGTTAGTCTTGTACGATTTGAATTTTAAAAGTACAGAACTACAGATCCGTTTTTTTTAATTGTCTTGAATAGTGGCTCTTGGAAGCCACATTGAGACTGCTTTTCTTCGTATTAGTGGATTTTCACGTAAACTGCTTTCAACCAGTTCAATGTTTTCGGGAGTACTTGAAGATCGATTGGGACCTGGTCGTGAGACATTCGTAACCGAAGCAGTTGCGCGGAATCTCTGAATAAATTAAATTTACACTCGGTTACCACCCTCCGCTGATACCATTAATTACCGCATTCAAATGTCGTTATTGAACATGTTTGAAGCTTGGAAAGCTGCTTTCATTTCGATATGCCAAGTACTCGGGTCTGAAAATTTTTTAAAGAATAAAAACTTTTTTTGTTTTAAAGTTGCAATGAAAATATTGTAAAGAAAAAACAAAACAGTTATGTAGTAAAAGCCAATTGCTTCTCAATGGACGGTATTTTGAGAAAAAATTTGAAATTTGTGTGAAAGTTCTAAAAATATGTTGTAAAGAATAATTAATGGCTCCGGGTGGCTCCAGGGCGTTGTGAAGTTTTTTATGGACCTTTTCTCTCATTTACCAACCACCACACAGAGAAAAATGTACACGGCACATAGATCAACACTATGGACATTTTATGACGCCCAGAAAAGCTAACTAAATATTATATGAAGAAAAAATTTTTGTTGAAGTAAGCAAAAATATGTATTTAAAAAAAAAAAAAAAGATATCAGACATAAATTTAGCCGATTTTTTCTGTAGTATTCTTGTTGTGTAGTACAATTGGCACATTGTATCTTGAATTTTTTTTTTGTCCACGTCATTTTCTTTGTGAAATTTTATAACTCCTTCTCTCAGATGCTTGGAAATCTGTTCAGCCGCTCTTGACTTTATTAAATAACGGACATTCAAACTTTTCAATTGAAAAACTTTGACGGTTGTAATAAAACTACAGCTAACACATAAAAAATACATATTAATTAAGATTAACATGTATGTATATTTATGTACTCGTATGCTAATGTCCGTTTTTATATTTTTTTATTGACCTCTTTTTCGCAAAAAAAAATCTAAGCAAAGTAATGGTTGAAGTAATAAAAATAATGTTCAAAATATTGATGAACAAACAAGGCTCGAAAATACTCTTATTACTAACGAGTGATTTTTTTGCTATTATCTTTTTGGCAACACTAGTTTTGACAGCTCACGCACGTTTTGTATCTTGTGTCACTGTCAAACATCTTCAGTTTGGTCTATAATTTAATCATGAATCGTCTTACAAACGAACAACGCTTGCAAATTATTGAATTTTATTACCAAAATGCGTGCTCTGTTAAGAAAGTTCATCGCGCGCTTCTTCCATTTTATGGTCAGTTTAATCGACCTACTGAGGCTTCTATTCGGGCTATTGTAAAAAAATTTCGCACCAAATTTACATTGTTGGACATTAAACCACCAACACGCTTACGTAGAGTGCGAACTGAAGAAAATATCGCAGCCGTATCGGCCAGTGTTGGTGATGACCGTGAATTATCGATTCGGCGCCGTTCGCAGCAATTGGGCCTCTGTTACTCCACTACGTGGAAAATTTTGCGGAAGAATTTGGGTGTGAAGCCTTATAAGATACAGCTGGTGCAAGAATTGAAGCCAAACGACCTACCACTACGCCAAATTTTTGGTGAATGGGCTCTTGAAAAGTTAGATGAAGATCCACTTTTTTATCGAAGAATTGTGTTCAGCGACGAGGCTCATTTCTGGTTGAATGGATACGTGAACAAGCAAAACTGCCGTATTCGGAGTGAAGAGCAGCCAGAAGCATTGCAAGAGCTACCAATGCATCCACAAAAAACAACCGTTTGGTGCGGATTATGGGCTGGCGGCATCATTGGGCCGTATTTCTTCAAAGATGATGCGAATCACAACGTTACTGTGAGTGGTGAGCGCTACCGTGCGATGATAACAAACTTTTTTTTTGCCCAAAATGGAAGAGCTTTACTTGCATGACATGTGGTTTCAACAGGACGGTGCCACATGCCACACAGCACGCGAAACAATGGACCAATTGAGAGGCGAGTTCGGTGAAAAGTTTATTTCACGCTTGGGACCAGTCAATTGGCCGCCCAGATCGTGCGATTTAACGCCTCTAGACTATTTTTTGTGGGGCTATGTTAAGGCTAATGTCTATAACGACAAGCCCGCTTCGATTGACGCACTGGAAGCCAACATTGCCAACATTATTCGTGAGATACCGGCCGAAATGTAGGAAAGAGTATGTCACAATTGGACTAAGCGGATGGACCATTTGAGGCGCAGCCGCGGACAACATTTGCATGAAATAATCTTCAAACATTAAATTATATCGACCCAACTATCGATCCAAATAAATATTTCATGCATTTTTCTGAATTTTATGTGTTTTTTTTTAATTTCCGATAGTTCTTATAAAATCACCCATTATTAGCAATGTGAGTAAAAGCTTTGTAATACTTGTGAAAAGGGAAATAAAAGGGATGTATACACAAAGGGATGTATACACATTTTTTTTTTTTTTTTTTTTTTTTTTTTTTTTTTTTACTGAAATTTTCTATAAAGGAAGGAATTCAAACTTTTATTTATTTTAAATAAACTTTTTACATTTCTAATAATGCAATTTAGGTACAAACAATTGATTATTATACTAGTAGGTATATAAAATAAAAAAGTTAATGCGTTTATATCTTTTACGATGAATTCATTCATTTTGGCGTTATCAGAATGAGTATTTCAAGCACTTTGTGAAAACTTATTGTAAATAACCCATTAGCAATTCCTAGTATCTCTTCTTACCATTTATCCTATGTGATTTCGACCACTCCACGTAATCCAAAAAGGCCACACTTTCGGAGGGAGCCATATGAAGTAGTGTTCAAACTGTCGAGTTCTGGCGTAGTTGCCATTTTCTGACGCTTTTTTTCACTCTGATTTTAAAATGCTTACATCGGCCAGTTGTATTAACGAATCAAGTTTTGAGTCAGTGCATAAAATATAATCCAATTATTGTCCAATGTCATATGAGACTTGTGACCCTCTACGAACAATATAATAGCCCCTCAACAATTCTGTGCACAATTATATTGTAGTTTTGAGTTCAAAAAAGGCATTTTTTCTAAAAAGTTGCCATTTTTATTCATTAAAATTAAGAAAAAAACCAGTAACGGAAACCACTGCCGACTTTAGGACAGCGCTTGTCCTAGTTCTCGACAGGTGTAAAGCACTTATTTTAAACAGTGCCAACTATTGGGTAAACTAACTATAAACTTATTTTTTATATTCTCTGTTGCATGTACATTGAATATTAAAAAATTCTCCCAAATTTGAAGTAAATTGAAGAAAAACATATATTAACCAGTTGTCGGCACCCCCATGTCGACTACTGGAAATGTGGATTTTTTATATTCCTAATGTCGACATCATTAAAAATCGGAGAAAATTTATATTTCTTTTCGATTTTTCTCATTTATAACTTCAATTAAACAGTTTTCTATCATTAAACACCATTTTCGAAAAAATGTAAATAGCTACTTGTCTTACAAAATTGGCTTTGCCACTAATTTTTTCCTAAGAAAACAATCACTACCGCATGTATTGAAGACCTCTTCACGAACAAGGGTATAAAACTCTTAAAATACTCATCTAGGCTGCAATTTGTTTTTGCATATAGAGAGTTGAGAATATATCTAACATTTTGATGTAATTATATTAATGTATAATTACCGTTATTCTTAGTTATTTGAGTTTACACAAAAATAATGCCGACTACTGGTACATGCCGAGCTTAGGTACACTTACCCTATATAGAATATTTTAAATTTATATCTTAAATTTATTGAGAGAAGAAGAAAAAGAAACTGATGTATTTTTCGATGTAAATATTTTTTGTACAAAAAATTTATTTTTGTAGACAAAAATCTACGAAGAAGAACATCAAAGAAAGAAGAAGAACAGCAAATTTAACCCGCGGCAACGCAAACGAGCAGAAAACTAAATAGAAAACCTCTTTTTAATTTGCATTCAAATTAGGGTATGAAACAGGATTCGAAACATCTCTCAAAGCATTTCGGATTACTATTTCAACAGCCTTCTGGGAATCTATGCAATTAACATTCCCGGCTTTTTCATATACATACATATGCACATACATACATACATACATACATACACACATACACATACATATATATATATATGTGTAGAACAATTTTTATTTAGTTTTATTATATTAACGCCTTTTTTCGTTTTTTGTCATCACAATACTGCCATACTTTATTTGAAAAGTAGATATTTTATAATTTTTAGGAATAAAAGAGTTATAAATAAATAAATAATAAAAAAATAAAACTCTAATTTATAAAAGTATCTTAATTTAAAAATAATCCTTACATAGTTACCAATCAGTTTTCCCCTTATTAACCAGTAATAAAAAGGCTTATTTATAAATACTTGATAATGTTACAATAATATAACAGGTAAAAGGGGAACTACAACAAGCCAACAAGAAAAAAAAACAACATGGCTTTTTATTGTTGTTTTGTGTTGATAACTGTCAAAGGAAACAAAAGAAAATAAAAAAAAAACAAACGTATATTTTTCTTGGTCTTTTTGTTTTACAAATAATTTTTCAATAAGTTCTTGCATTTAAAACTGGTGCAATAAATTAAATATATAAATAAAGATCAAGAGTCTTTTGTGTTTGAAGCTGTTTTTGTGGTTGAAAAATATTATTGGAACATATTTTTTTTTTTTTCAAAAACTTTTTAAATTTGTAAACAATAATAAAAAATGTGTCTGTGTATGTGTGCACAATATAAACAAATTTTTAAAGTTATCATCACAAAAATGTCGGCCACTGTCGTCGACACTACCGGTATATTATTGTACCAATGTACTTGATAATAATAAATATCAAATTAACTATTAAATACTTTTGTGATTACATGTTGGCAATTTTTTTTGTATTGTTCGAATTTTATACTCTTTTCAGCCAATCTGTTTTGGAAAAATAAAACTTGTGTTTTTTTCCTTCGGAAATAGAATGTACCAAGGCAGCCTTTTTATTGAAGCTGCCTTGGAATGTACAAAATTATCGAAAATAATTTGAAAATAATTTCTTTTGAGCAGACTGAACACATAAAATATCCAGGATATGCAGTAAATGTGAATAAATATTTGAAAGTCTTTATTTTTCTAAAAAAAACTTTTTATATAAAAAACAGAATTCGTAAAAGTTTAAAATGTTAAAATCGTTAGCAAGCCTGCAAGATAATTTAAAAATTTGCTAAAAAATAAAACACAACTTGGAACAAAATGAGAATGGGATGAGACCTATTAGAAAAGAAAGTTGACATTGTCTATTACAAAATCCTCTAGAGTTTTTTTTTAGTTCAGTGAGCAGTTTTTTTTTTATACACATTTGAAGTTGGCGATTTTAGAATGCTGTCTAACAAAAAAAAGAAAATCATTATAAATTTGATCAAATAATGTTCATTTATTTCTATTATCCTGGATAGTTGTAGTATCTACTATTTTTGAGTTGAGGAAGTAATTTTAGAGCTTTATTTTTACCAAAAACTAACACTAGATGGCGCTGGTCATACAAGTGGTGCTATTTGCTATAGATTTTCATCGAAAAAAACGGTATATTTGCTGTTTCAAACATAATATTTGAGCCCTTAAAGAATTTCTACAAAAAACAAGGCTTTAAGATAATGAACTTGAGTAACAGTAGTGGGTGGTCTCTCATCAGGTGCACACGTCTTTTGTTACTGCCATGGTGCAATTATTAGGTGGCAGCATAAGAGTTGTTGTACTACATACATAATATTTTGTTTGTGTAAAAACTCCGGACGCTGTCAAAAACATGTTTACAAAACAGAAGAAAGAAACGTTTATATAAAAAAACGAACAAAGAAAATTAATATAATTTTTTTTATAAATTGTTTTCAACACATTTTAAGCAATTAAAATATTTTTGAAAACTTTTTTTATTGTGCTCTTGCCCTTTTTCAAACTGTTTAAAATATTTTTATTTTTTCACCTACAATTTTTGACACCCACAATTTTATGAAACAAAAAATTATCACCTGCGCTAGTGATGCCACCTGGTTAATTGCACCATGGTTACTGCTGTCCGTATTTTCTATTTGTGTATGTTCATTAATTAAATTCGTATGAAACCAAATTGCACCGTAATAGGTAGCAAGTTGTGTACACGTGTTTATTTTTGTTTTTTCTCTTTTATGACCGTTGTCCGTATTTTCTATATATGTATGTTCATTACTAATTTCGTTAGTCGTAAAGCAGCTCTGGGCTGGGGAACAGCTCTCGCGTCATCGTAATTATTTCTTAAGTGCGGTCAGGCTTGTTGTTGTTGTTTGGCCTTCGAGAGTTTTGCATCTCACTCTCATTGGTTAGCTGTCTACCTCAACTAACTGTATTAGTTTATAGTTTTTGTGAGGTATTTCGTTGTTAACCACGCGGTAACTTCCTATGCGAAGGCATAGGTCGGTACAGTTAGTCACAGCGCCGCAAAAGAAATACTGTTAATACCATCGTGGGCATAAGGTCTACATTACTCCGCCCATGCTGTGCATCCTATACTTTGCAAATTTATTTGCAACTGTATAGTTATAAATACAAATACTAATTTCGTATGAAATCAAAGTGCACCGGAATATGTAGCAGTCGTTATCCGTGTTTTCTTTATATGTTCAATATTAATATTATTTTCAAGGAATTTCATTACCTTGTAGTGAGGAAGGTGTTGGACTAAATTTTGATCATTTGAGCAGTGTCGAAGGTATTTACACTGGGCACTGATCAGTTTTAACTAATTTAATTCCAACATTTTAAATGCTGCAATAGAGTTTGTTTTAGTCTTTCGTGTTGTTATTGTTAACACCCCGCGAACACTACTCCCTCTTTCCTCCTCATCATAACCTATTTTCCTAGTTCCAGTACAATGCACTGCTTATTTAGGGGTCATCCCCTGAGTACTGGTCCCAGATAAAAAAAAAAACGCAAACTGAAATGTAGAATGAAACTTGACGTTTAGCTGGGCTTCATATTCAACATCAGCCCTTAAAACTTAACTACCCGATACAACAAATAGCACCGTTTGTATGACAGCGCAATATATAAAAACGATAGCTCGCTTTATATACATGGATCGATTCTCTTGCTATAAGCTTTGCAGCGCCTTTTGGGTAATGATATATCTATACAATTTTTGCTAGAAATGCAACTCCATGTATATATATATATGTATGTATATATTTGTTACACACTTTCCGATAGTATCAATTGATAACATTCGTTTTATTTTATTTTTATGTCGAAAATTCTCTACATTTTGCGCACAAAATGTTTTTATAATAATAAATTTCAACTTGTTAAAAGTTTAGAGAAGGGCAGAGGCTGCAGCAATAAGTTTTTGGAAATTATTAATCGTTAATAACAGCTGAATGAATAGTGCTATTAAGTGCTTGTAAATAATGTTTTTTTCGATTTCTTCTTATTAACCCTTAATAAAGCAGTCAAACATTTTTATAAATTAGACTGTAAATATATACATATGTATATAATAACTTAATTATTCGGAATCTAAACAATCCAAAATAAAAGATTAGAATTGTAATCAAAGGAATCAAAGCCATTCCGTTTAGAGAATTCATATATACGACTACATGCCAAATAATATAAATGAACGGTATCTCCAGATTTGAATTTTGTAGAAAACACAGTTTTTAGTATTTTCATTACAATTATTATTATTATTATATATTTTTTTATCATAAATTACAAAGGATAGCATAATTTAGACAAGTGACCTCCACGGCTTTGCATGCACATACGCACTACTATGCCAAAATTTTCCAATCCTATTTTGCGTAAAAGTGGCTTAATTGCGTTGATGCAGCGTTGAATCCGATCGTTTAATATGCAAGTGGTTGTGGGCTGGTTGGCATAGACCTGTGATTTCAAATAACCCTATAAAAACAAATCTAATGGTGTTAAATCACATGATATACAAGGCCCATGCAGTAATCGAAAATTCTCTTGCAGTACTTGAATTGTTTCACAGGCTGTATGGCATGTGGCACCGTCTTGTTGTATTTTTGTTTTATCATGGACCAGTACTCAGGAGATGACCTGCAGTGCATTGCACTGGAAAATAGATTATGAGGAGGTGGAAAAGGAAGTATAGTGTATGTCGACGTTTGACTTGCAAATCAATATCAACACGGAAATACTAAAATAAGTGTTAGCAGTGTTGAAATTAAATTAGTTAAACTGATTAGTTAACACTACTCAGACTACCAAAAATTAGTCCAACAAAGAAGCCACGAAATTTTACACAAATTCAAAAGAAAAAAGTAACAATATTTAGTACTCAATTTGTATATTTAGTATTAAATTTTATCCTAGTTTTTCGACCTTTTTTTATTGTTGTTTATATGAGCTTGAGGTCATTTGTTTTGAGAAATTAACAGTTTATTAATATTTCGATATTTCGACACCCCCTTGTGTGTTTTCTTCAGGAAATTTTTTAAAAAATTTTTTTGTTTACACATTTTTATAAAATTGAAAACAAATTGATGAAACAAAAAACAAACATTTTTTTAAAAAACATAGTAGTAACATTAAATATATTCACAGCACTTTTTTTTATATTTTTACTATATTTTATAAAAAGAAAAAGAAATTAAATTTTTTTTAAATAATCTAAGATAAAAACCTATTTATACGTTTTAACTCTTGTGACTGTGTTCTGTAACTTTGGCGAGAAGTTCTCGCGTTGAAAACTTGTGAAGCAAATTATTCCATCGGTTCTCGAAAAATGAGAAAAAACTGAGTCTGTAACTCATGTCGAAAACTATGCCAAGCGATTACGTCGTTACGTTAGAAATGTCCGAAAATATAAAACGATGCCGACATGCAATTTTAAAAATTAAGGCGCCAGCCACAATTAGTACCGCCGGCGACCAAAAATTACTAAAGTTAAGAAATTTTGTTCGACGGCGTCATATTATAACCGCCGGCTATTCTAGAAAATGTATGGTATGGCTCTAACGTTTACATTTTATTTACAAATTCATACATACATACATACTTATGTACAAAGTTTTGTAAAATTAAGAAACAATTACAATTTATGAAATCTAAAAAAAAACATTGTAAAAGTATTACAATATACTTTGTTATTACAATATACTTTGTATTACAATATACTTTGTTATTATTCATTTAATGATGATTATTGTTATTTTAAATACTATCTCGCAGCCTTTTTATTTGCGAGAAATAATGACAGTTGAAAGCGGGAAATTTTTTCGCAAAAATTTAAAAGACAGTTTTTCTGTAAAATTTCGAGTAATTTCCTTACGTGACAGCTATTACTCACCAAGAAAAGTTATAGATACAGTTTAGTGAGAAAAGCAGCTATTTGTTTCATTTCACACGTTTCAATCGAAAAGTTTCTCGTGGCGAGAGTTACAGAACACAGCCACTGGTTTTATTCTAATATATCAAATGTCTATAATTTTGTGCCAATCTGTCTATATCTTTTTTTAAAATTCATTCTTTTTTCTAACGGTACATTAGTTATTTTCCCATTAAACAAATTAAATCTTTAATATTTCGAAAGCGAATTGCTTCAATCAAAAACTGTCACTCTGTCAATTCGAAAACAATTTTCTTTGCTAGAGAAATCTGCCTTCACTCGCAGGGTGGACACACACTTTAATTATTTGCTACATACATATCAATGGGTATTAAAACTATTGTTTCGCTTTTATTGGAATGATGAAGAAAACCGTTTCAAGAAAGCCCACCACTGAGCCTGAACACAGCAAGCCAAACAACATGTTCGTCTGTTACCGAACATGTTAAATTAAATGGGCCTATGATTTAAGTATGTACATATGTATGTTTATATTAACTTGGAGTGCTTAAGCGAAATATCAAAAAACATTTTATGAATATGAATTATTGTTAGGGTGAGCGGTTCTGTTTTCAAACGACAAAGAAAACCAAAATAGAAGTTATAATTTGGTTTCAATTTAAACCACATTTTTTTATCAATCCATCGAACTTTTTCAACTGACCTGATATGATGTTGTTAAGAGTTTTTACATACGAAATGCGAAAATCAATTTGAAGATATATAGTTTTGTAAAAATTTTGGATATTTGAGCTTGCAAGCAAAGAATATAGTGAACACTACTAGTTGAATTTCTACACTCGTATACTACAAAAACTGATTGTCTAACTTTTTTTTATCAGACCATGTATGTTTCTTTTCTCATTAAATCTATTTGTTGTAAATTTTTTTTAAATGATTTATACAGAATAAGAGTTTGAAGATCTTTTGAAGATTTGGAAAATAAAGTGCAGATTTTGCAGAATTTTTCATGAGAAATTCTTAAGTTTTGCAGATTTTGCCTCTTTAAATTCTGGCAACCCTGGTTGGGGTGTGAAAAATGGTTTACATTCTAAAATGTAAACTCTTGTTTTAGCAGCAATATGAAAATTTTTTCGACAGGCTTTTAATATCGTGGTGGTTTATATCACACACATAAGTATTTATGTATATAATTTCTTATTTATACTAATCTAAATTTTCCTACTGGTGTATATATATTTATATATATTTCTTCCCTCGCTTCTACTGCTATCGCTATTAACATTCATTTTACATTATTCCTGTTTATAACATCTTTTGCAACAATTATTTTTTTCTGCTTGTCGACGGCAATACAGTCGGCAATATTATGGCGACATCAATTTAAGACGACAGCGATATTAATCTGGCATTCCCTAACAGTTTCGTATTGATGTTGCCGGTTTATCGATTATGTTAATAAAACCCTACACACATCTCTAATGTATGTGTCAGTTGCTTCGTTTTGTTTACATTTTGATTTAGAACAAAATTTTGTTCAAAATAGGAAAGTTTGTGGAAAAAGAAAAATAAGCGAGTTTTTAAATACAAAATGTTTTTCCAGCCATATTTAGACTCCCAGTGACGGAGAAAACACAAGCTTAATGGTGGAAAGAAGACTGCTTAAACAGGAGTCCTGCATTTTTAATTTTGGCCATTGATGGGCTCTTTGCCAGCTCCTCTAACAATATTTAATTTTTGAAATTGGGCGGGATTCGTAATTTTAATTTTTTTCCAGTTTATTCAAATTTTTTTTTAAGTTTAATTTTCTTTATTAATTTTTTTTTAATGTTATTGTTTGAACTCGGCGCTAAAAACTGTGACGACAAAATAACTGGCAATTAAAGACAATATTGCCGTCATTTTCTCTTGTAGAATATCCAATATGTGTCGGTAGTTATCGATGCATGCCAATATTGACAACAGGAATGCCGATTCATCTCAAAATTTAAAAATCGGCGTCGTCTTGTATTGCCGCCGACAAGCAGAATATGGGTGATTGATACTAACCAAAAGACTTTGTTTTTTCTGCACATTCTTTCTCTATTTATCTATGTTGATCTATATATCTGTGTGTGTGTGTCTTTCTATCTGTGTAATATTAATTTTGCTTAAAATTTCCACTTTCGCACTTCATTATCGTTTTAACCTGAAGTTTTCATAAACGATGCTTATTGGCCATTTTCTTTTTCTCTTCTCTTTCCTTTTATATTCCAAATCATACCGTCCTTCCGAAATTTCTAGCCCTATTTTATGGGTGGCTGAATATAAATATGCAGATTATATAGACGGATCTGTAGTGACCGTGTGTCTTACTGAGGCTAAAGTCAACTGGATTATTGGATTTTATATGATGTTGATTTTTCTTTTCTTTATTTTGCCGCTTTTTATTTTAATCGTATTGTACGGCATCATTGCAAAGAATTTGATTACCAATCCAGGACCCATGATGCGTATACGCCCCATTAAGCCGGAATTTAGCTTAAAAGCACGCAAACAAGTTGTCTTAATGTTGGGGGCTGTGGTTGTAGCATTTTTTCTCTGCCTGCTGCCATTTCGTTTGTTGACCTTGTACATCATATGGAGTGAAGAACAAACTTTACATGATTTGGGGGTGGAACGCTACTATAGTATATTGTACTTTTGCCGCATAATGCTCTACTTGAATTCGGGCATTAACCCCATACTCTATAATTTAATGTCAACAAAGTTTCGCAAAGGTTTCTATAAAATAATTGTAAACAGTTGGAGGAGATTATTGTGCTGCCATTGTGGAAGAGGGCGTAAGCGTTTGGGCACCAATGTTGTTGCAACTACAACAACAACAAGCTCAAATACGAACACAACAACAAATACATCATCCAGCATTCTTTCACGCAGCTCAAATCGGCGTTCCAGTGATGAGGCCAGTCAACGGACGAGAGCTCAAGCACAATTACCTTATGGCCAAGATTGTGAAATGGTTGTCATGCTGCACAGCAATAATACAGATGTAGCAGGCAAGAAGGTACTAACAACCAGTAATCAACATCAACATCCACATCATCATCATCATCATCACCATCATCACTTAAGTGGAAGCGGTAAATTATATGGTCGTCCTTTATGTCATCAGCACGTTCCAACCCATCATGTAGTCTGCAGTCCTTTGCAGCAAACAAGTTTCGAAGAAGAGGCTTAATATATCTTAATACATAAATGTTTTATTAAAGATAAACAATATTTTATGATTTTTTTTGTCTTTTGATCTTATTATCGGATTTTGTATTTTCTAAGAAAATGCTTTCTTAAAGCTCTACACTATTATAAAAAAGAAGAAAAAAGAAATAAATAAATGTTTGTGCGTATTTGCCATTTTGTTACACTGAAACTCGTTGACAAAATTTAATTCCATCAATTCAAATTAAGCCAATCATGCGTGTGTGCGATTATTTGTCATTTAAAAAAAAATTATTGGAAAATTCATTTGAAATGTTTGAACTTAAAGTTATTTAAAGTTATAGCCAAAAAATTGTTTATTATTAATCAAAATGTACAACTATAAACAACATATCGCTCCTTTGTTGCAACATAGTCATATCTCAAAAAATTAGCTTTTCGAGTTAACAATGCCGTATTTTTAACAGTACTACCTTTTATATTGTGCCAAAAATTTATTCAAATTACTTTTAAATTGTTTCCTTTAGGAGATATTTTCTAAAAAAAAAATTTCTCAGACTTGTATGGAAACTAAAAATTTGAAATGCGTTTTTCTCGAAACAAGCTTTTTTTTAGATATGACTATGTTGCAATAAAGGAGCGATATGAGTATGTACTGTTTACAGAACACAGATGAAAACCAGTAAATTTTTGTGAGTGATTTCCATACAAACTTTCTAGATGAGTCGCTCGTCTATGGTCTGCAATACATACTAGTACATACCTACATACTTATACTTTAATTTTTTAATGTGCTTTAGTAAAGCGCTGTTTTTAAAAAGTACGTGCTATTTTTAAAAGTTAATATTTTAAGGTTTATTTTTGAAGTAGTTATTTTTATTAACGTACTATTTTTAGTAGGTACTTGGCTTACAAAAGGTTTTTAGGAGAAAATAAATATTTTTAATTATTCTATAATGTAAACTTATTAAGTTAAAAAAGCCCAGAACATTTTATTTCAATAATTATATTTTAAAAAACGTTTTGGATGATAAAACTTAAAAAAAAATACTTTTCTAAACAGTAATTAAAAAAAAAAAAAAAAAAAAAAAAAAAAAAAAAAAAAAAACTTTTTTATTGTAAAGAGTTTTTTTTTAATTAAAATTTTCGGAAAATATTTAAAATGATACCTTTAAAAGAAGCACATTTAATAATTTTATTGAATTTGGACAAACACCTTTTTATTTTTTATAATTAACTTTAAAAATAAACTATATTTTTAAAAATATTCAAAAAGAGCTGAATGAGAATTACATTTAAAAAAAGTACTTTAAAAATATTTTTTTTAACTATTTTACGTAAAAGTATTTCTCTAAGAAACTACTTTTTGAAAAACATCTTTTTAACGGTACTTTTTAAAAATTGTTTTTTCAAAATACAAAAAACAAATGGTGTACTTTTCCCTTGGTAGTTTTTTAAGTTTCTTTTTAAAAGCGATTTGTTTAAAATTATTAGTTTGAAAAGATAGTTTTTAAAAATACTGAACTTAAACGCTAATATTTTGGAAGGTACTTTTTTAAAAGTTGCTTTTTAAAGTTCTCTTTTCAATTGGTACTTTTTCAGAGATATCCTTCTGTTAAAAGTTATTTGGATTGAAAGACGTTGAGGAATTAAAAATACTTTCTTTAAAATAATATTTTTAAAGTACTTTTTTAAAATGTACTTCTCATTGAGAGATTTTTTTTTTAATTTTTACTTAGTTTTTTTTAAAAGCTGCTTTCTTCAAAGGGATTTGTTTTAAGGTAATATTTGTATTAAATATGCTTCTTTAAAAGGTGCTATTTTAAAAGCTACTTTATTAAACGTTTTTTAAAAAGTATTTATGTGAGCTCCTTTTTAAAACTTTTTTTTTTTGGTAGTTACAGTTCTGGAACTTTTTCAAAACGTGATTTTTTTTCAAAAAGATACCTTTGTTAAAAGTTACTTGTTTTAAAATGTACTATTTAAAATCGCACTTTTTCCAAAAAAAGGTACTTTTGTTAAAAGTTATTTGTTTTAAAAAGTAAATTTTCATAAAGCCATTTTTAAAGATATTTTTAAACAGTACTTTTGTTTATAGTTGCGAGATTCTCTTATTTTTTTAAATACTTTCTTTGCTAAAAAATATTCTTCATTTAAAATAGTACTGTTTTTGAAAGCTGCTGTTTGAGAAAGTTACTTCTATTAAAAAGGTATTGTATACTACTTTAATCTGTTTTTTTTTTTTTTTTATTTATTTATTCTTTACTTTTAATTTCATTTAATTTTTTTTCTCCTCTTTATTTATTTTTTAAGTTTATATATTACGCTTGTATTTTAGAAAGTAAAAAGTTACTTCATTTCACAATGAGAATATGTTGAATATTAAAAAAAAACTTTTGAGGAACACGTGTCGAATGATGAGCTCGCCAACTCATGCATGCACACATTGATAAAGCGTATACGCCACCTCATACTCATACAACATCATCTATATAATTAATAGGCAAACACTTTTTTAAACATCCCTTTTGCATCTGTACTACTGGTACTGCATCGATTTAGTAAAATTATATATCGTTTTAAAGCTCTTGCTGCACAGAAGTAAACAAGTTTGATTTTTTTTTTAAATAATTTTTGTTTAATAATTTTGATCGATTCAGTATATCAGGAATAATACAGCTATTAACTTGTTACTAACACTAACAAACAAAATATGTGTGTTTGACTTAACTACAAGTAAAACATAAACAGTGTGGCCAAATATGGATAAAGAGCATACATATTTGTCGGTTTTCACAGTTTTATTGGTTTCAACATTAGATTTTATATGAGAGAGTGAACAAACTAATTTAAGGGACATCAAGCAGACAATGAAATAAAATTTGGAAACGTTTTTTTTTATTAGTTTCTATAATAAAAGAAATATAAAAACTAGTAAATTGCTAGAAATTTTTCACAAAAAAAAACGTTTTACACAAAGTTCCATTTAGCGATAAATTTGATATTTTATCCATATGTACGATATTAACTAATCAGTTGTGAGTTCGAATCCAACTTCAGTCAAGTAGAAGGATTATTTTTAATTATAACAATAATTACTGTGAAACAATAAGACCAAAGAAGAAAAGTAGTTGAATACCACTGATTAATAATTTAAATACAAATACGTCTCACAGTTGGGAGAATTATTAGTAAATAATAAATTAAAAACTGGTTGTTCAGTGACAGAAAATACCGTACAAACAACTGGGGTTATAACAATTGCATATACGTGAGCAATATGTGGCAAACATTAACGTAAGAATAGTTAAAGAACTCGGTGGCTGAGTTGGTTAAGCGTCCGTATTGTAATACAATACATCATGTTCACATGATCCCGAGTTCGAATCCCAGTGGGTGCTGATGAGTAGTGTAGCGACTACGAAACAACTAGTTGTCCCCCAGCTAATGTTATTTGATTATTTTTCTGTTCTTTTTTGGTCTTATTGTTTCACAGTAATTAAAAATAATTCTTCTTTTGACTGAAGTTGGACTCGAACTTACAATTAATTAGCTAATATCGTACATATGTATATAACTGAAAAAGTTCACTGATTAACAATTTAAAAAATTGATATTTTATCTTTTGAAAGTGCAAAAAAAAAGACGAAACATGGGCAAATTGTAAACTGTATCTTTTTTTGTGCTCATTCAGACATTTAAATACCAAGACATCAAATGTGTTTTTTTCCAATCAGTGGTATGTAAAATTATACAAAATTATTTTGAATATAAGCAACAAGACATTACTTTCTAATTTTTTATTGCTCTCTAATCTATATTTTATACACTAATGATGTTTTGCTGTCTTATCAGTTCCTCTTCTTTATTGCGTTAAGTTTTTTTTTTTCTGTACAAATAGCATTTACTTTTCCAGCTTCAATAGTTCACGGACTAAAACATCTTTAAACAAAACAAAATTGTATTGTATTTTATAAAGAATAATATTTACTCCTCATTTTTCTTGCTGTTAATTTCAGTCCAGTTTCTGTGTTTTTCGTCCATTTAGTAAAAGCAATCAATTTTTTGGACTATTAAACTAAATAGTAGCTTGTGCCAATAATATTTACTGCTGGACGAAGTAAACGATTCCAACTGAAGCAGTTCAGGGCAAAATAATAGCAGAACCAACATAATAGTGTAATGATTATTTTAATATAAAATTGAATGCCGCTTTAAGCAGGTTTTAAAACTTAGATTGACTTTAATACTATAGAGTGATTTTAAAAGAATTTCTAAGCACGGTTGCCATATTTGACTATTTATCATGACGTTGACGATTTAAGGTCAGATTCTTGCAGCTAACATTTTTATTTTCATATATTTCAAGCAACTTTAGTTTTACAACTAGATTCATACTTACATTTTTAAGTTAATTTCTGTAGGGAATAAATAATATTTATAGAGAAAAGCGGTAGCAATGTGTACGTAAAAATGTATATAACACTGAAATGGTGCATGATATACTTATATAGTATGAAGAGAGTATATATTTTAGCGATTTGTTTCAAACAACATATGTGAAAAGAATTTAAAGAGCTATAATTTAAAGATTATTGTGTAAGAAGTAATCATATTTTAAGAAAATTCTAACTTGATAAATTTTTTTATCTTCAAGTTTTTTTTAAGTCTTATAAATCCTTACAATATTTTAAAATATTTTTTTTTCTGATATAATTAAAGAAGTTTCTTATGTCATCGTAGAAATTGAAGGACGATAAACTTAATCCGGTTTAAAAAATTCGTTACACCTATTGAACTTGGAAAACTTATATTGACAGGTATTATTTACACATTTTTCTTTTTAAATTCTCAATAACTTATTTAAATTGTTGGAATATAAAGATGAATGTTTGGGAATATCTTTAAAAAATTTCCAAGTCTACTGATGTTTAGGGTAGCTCCTATAAAATGTCGACATACGGACAGCTAAGAAGCAGAGAACAACATGGTGTTTATAATTTTTCGATAAACATGGGGTTTATAATTTTTCGATTGGTATCAATTATTAATTTGACTAACATTTTTTGACGATCTGCCATACTAACGATTTTCTATGGAAAGCATACATGTCTATATGGAAGCATACGAAGGCTGATGAAAAAATAACCGTTATTTTAAATTTTTTCTGAAAGTATTTATTTATTCATTAATAATTATATTGACCCCTTTAAAGTAATCCCCCTCGAAACACTTCTAAAACGCGCTTTATGGCGGTATCGTCAACAGCTCCTGTTTCGATTTTTCTTTTATTTCCTCAATCGTAGCTAAAAGCTTTCCTTTCATCGGAGGGAAAAGTCAGCGAGGGTGAAGTCCGGCGAATACGGTGGTTGAAACATGATAACGGGTTTGTTTTTGGCCAAAAACTCACGCACAAGCATCGATGTGTGAGCTGGTGCGTTATCATGGTGAAAAATCCATGATTGTTTTTCTCCACAATTCTGTGCGTTTCTGACGAATTGCTTGGCGCAAACGGCACATAACTTCAAGGTAGTATTCCTTATTGACCGTATGACCTTATGGCAAGAATTCATAATGCACCACGCCATTGCAGTCGAAGAAAACAGCGAGCAAAGCCTTCACATTTGACCGAACTTGGCGTGTCTTGGAAGCTTATGGAAGCGTACATTGGGATGATTGGGCTTTGGTTTCAATTTCATTGTCATACACCAATGATTCGCCACCAGTTATGACCTTTTTGAGGAAATCTGGATAGTCTTTAACGATGTTTAACAGCTGCTGAGCGATATCCATGCAACGTTGTTTGTGCTCAAAATTTAGCAAATTAGTAAAAAAAAAATCGAATAGCACACCAAAACACAACTGACCTTTTTATCTGTCAAAAATAAACTGACAATCCAAAACGGCTGATATTGCCAACACATATAACAGACATGTGTACCAACTTAATAGAAAAACAAAAATGCGAAAATCGAACATATGTAACTCACGAAATTTTAAAATAACGGTTATTTTTTGATCAGACCATGTACATGTATATGAGAGCATGTCTCTATTTGCTACAAACCAAAATTGCCTTTAAAAATGACTTGCGTCACTATTAATGAATTAAGCAACGAAAAAACTTAAGTACAATTATGTGAGAAATTTAGGAGATAAATAAAAGCAAAGCCATCATAACAAAAATAATGACATGATAAAGGATGTCTAAATATAAATCGTCAAATTACATTTATATGTTTATGGCAGCATATTGTAACCCTGCAAGCATTTGTTGATTCAAAAATGAGATTAAAAAGTAGCAACGAGACGTGCGCAGCTATCGTTATATAATATTATAAACCATTTGTCTTCACAAAAGTGAAACTGTTTGGGAAGCATAGAGCAATGTAGGTAATACCTACGAGTAAATAATTAATCTGTTTAAGTGTCAGAAGGCAAGTGTGAGTAACATCCTTTTGGTAATCATATATTTAAAAATTGAAGCGGGATTTTATAAAATTTTGTATCGTATTTTATAAAAGTGATTAACATTTTTGAAAATGAAAATCAAATTTTTTTCACATTCAACAATATATTTTAAAATTGTTGCTTTTGCTGCTACAACATTCCAAGTTCTCAAATTTTTTGTAAACAAAGCGACTATTAGACGATCAAACTTGGACTGACAGCACATATATACAATGATTTCTTGCTTTTTGTACCTCAATGTCTATCAAAATTTTTAGTATTGACTAGAAAAGCCAAGCGCACGAGTTGGCAAGTTTGATTAGACCTTTGATAAAAAATAAGTGTGTTCAACCTGCATGTGGTTCGACTGCCTTAAAATGAACAACTTGTAAAAAGTTCGAGTAAGTTTGATTATTTATTTATTTATTTATTTATTTACATAATTTTTATAATTAAAATTGCAATATATCTTAAAGCTAAAAGCACTAGTGTCAATGGCTATCGGCTAGATTATTTCATTTATTCCCACTTTAAAGAATATTATTTTTATGAGTCAGCCCATGTGTTATCCATCAGAATCTCTGTGTTGGTATGTTGATATATGTTTGGTTACTTTAAAATAAATAACAAAGGAGAGTGTGTGGGCAAGTTTGATCATTTGGAAATAAAAGACGAGTTTTTTGTACCTTTGTTATTGTTGAACGATTTTTTACTCAACAAGTGAAGTTCTCTGCTGCCTACTGACGACTTACATTGTCTGTTAGGAAGTAATGAGCTCTTGTTTGTGTGCATTGTCTACAAATGCGACAATGTGTTTGAAAATGTATACTGGGTTCGTATATGAGATGGTTTGCATTACCGACTTACAAGTCTGCATCGGATCATCGCTTCTGTAATCGAAATTTTTGCCGCTGGTTATATTCCTTTGTGCGGTAGAGTTAGTTCTATGTTAAATACCAGAGAATAAACATCAATCAATCCTGTACGATCGTTTCATTTCGTAGGGCTTTACCACTCTTTTATGTACTCGTACATAGTGTTTTGTAATTGACAGTTTTGTTTAAATCTTATATTGGAAGTTTCTAATTATTCACTTCTTTCTATTATTTACTAACAGCCTTATGTAAAAAAAATTTTTCATGTTTATTAAGCTCTTATTATAAAAATTTTATATAGAAATCAGTGCAATAACAGCTTAATAAACATGAAAAATTTTTTTATAAATAAGGCAGTAAGTAACAAAAACTTTTAAAATTTTAGTAGCCAAGTAGCAAGTAGTAGTCTTGATCTTTTCACTAACACTTAAACTTTTAAAATGCATAATAGTTCAAAGGCGGTTATTATTGAGTTTTTGGTTTTTAAAATTAACGAGAGCACGTGAATGTGTGTTAAGAAGTCAATTTTTGGATAAGTCTATCCAAATTTAAACTTCCACATGTTTGCAGGGTACAAACATAAGTATGTATGTGCATATGTGTAAGCGTACGCATATACAATACTTTTACTTTGTGAGTGAGTATTTATTTTATTACATTTTGTCAAAGACCGAAATCTGTTCTTAGATGGCCTTTCTTTGGTCTAACACTGAATATTAAGGGATGCTTTTTATTATCTGTTCAGTAGTTTGACTTAAATCACGAATGGGAAATGTGACATAAATTTTAATTTTCTTACATTCAATTATTTTTTCCCATTAACTGGGAAACTTACAACCAAACTCTAGTCAAAAATATTTTTAGTTCATAATAAAAGTGAAAAGAATATCACAACAAACAGTTATTGTATTAGTGTGTCGTGTGATTCATCTTTTATTGATATTCTTATTTAGTCTAAGCTTATTGTAAGTTACAGTAAGTATTAAATCTTAATACATAATTAATCTCTACAGTTATTAACTTTATTCAATATCAATAATGTTTCTGCAGCTTGTTATATACGAGGACTGTTTGATAACTCCTTAACTATTTGAATAATTTTTTTTTTTTGTTGCAAATAAGTGTGATATTTTTCAATATAATCTTCTCTAAGATCAAAATATTAAGTCCAGCATTTTTAAAATTGTTTATTTCTTCTTGCTTTTATTTCGGTAATGAACTTTTTATTCGACCCAACCAGGTTTGGAAGAAGATTTATAAATTGTG
Source organism: Thecocarcelia acutangulata (assembly GCA_914767995.1). Classification (NCBI taxonomy): domain Eukaryota; kingdom Metazoa; phylum Arthropoda; class Insecta; order Diptera; family Tachinidae; genus Thecocarcelia; species Thecocarcelia acutangulata. Next base: position 184,240,472 of record OU612094.1, on the reverse strand, counting down.
GCCATGGTGCCTATATACATGTGTTCTTTTTTGCAAATGTGATTTTTTTATTTTTTATCTTGGACCAGTACTCAGGGGATAACCCCTACATATGCAATGCATTGTATTAGAACTAGGAAAACGGATTATGAGTGGGAAGAAAGGGGGAGTAATGTTTGTGAACTTAACACACGGAACGACCAAAACAAATATTATGACAGCATTTAAAATGTTGAAATTTAATTAGTTAAAACTAATAAGTGCCCAGTGTATATACCTTCGAATATTCACAGATGGATCCAAATCGGACATGCCCCAATATCAGAGGAGGATCAGTTTTAAGCTATATGATGAGTGTAGCGTTATGCAGGCTGAAAGTACAGCTATTTTGAGAGCGAGGTTGAGGTACTGTAGGGTATACGGGGTTAATATTCGAATCTGTACTAATAGTAAGGCTGCGTTAAATGCGCTTGTGGGTGTCTATACGACGTCCAGGTTGGTTCAGGAATGTCGGATATCTTTTAATGAGATTGCGAGACATTCAAGCCTGGAGCTTTTCTGGGTACCGGGGTACAGTGGAGTGTCCGGAAATATTGTGGCGGATGAGCTGGCGAAAGCTCGTCTACAGCGAGGGAACATTGATACGATGGTAGGAGTCCCGCTTAACAGCTCTAAAAACCAAGTGCAGCGTCAACTTGTAGGGACTGCACAGGACAGAGGGTCTGGTGAGGTCACCTGCGAGTAGCAAGGCTAACATGACCTACATATGATCGTAGAAGAACTGCGGTCCTAAAGGGGTTTCTCCGTCAAAGGTTGCGTACCTTGGTGGCAGTTCTGACAGGACATTGTATCATAGGGACGCATGCTAGGAGGCTAAATCTTCCATTTAATGATTTCTGTAGAAGTTGCGGGGATGAGGACAAGGAGGAAAGTGTTGAGCATTTCCTCTGTCGATGCCCGGCTCTGTTCTATGAGAGCGCTGTATCTAGGCGGACCGATGCTGCACAGGTTGGCAGATATATCGGAATGCCGAGTCAACGGACTGGATTCCTTTATCCAGCTCTCGGCTTGGTTTGGATCTGAACCGTCGGGGGAAGTGTAAGTCTCATGGGCTGCACTTCTCCCTCAGGCAGCACGTCGGGACCAAAAGGACCCAAATGGACTGGTTTCATAAAACTGGCGACCTGTACAACCTGTATACCTTCGATACTGCTCAGACTAACAAAATTAGTTCAACACCGCGCACACCGTAAGGTAATAAAATACATAGGAGACACATAAAAAATAAATTAATAATAACAAATAGAGATTTTTGATTTTAATCAATATATGAATCAGCCTAAAAGCCCTAAATGGCATTCGTCCGTGATCGTTTTATACTTCTCTAACTAATCTACGCAAATGAACCGCCCGCATTCCAAAAGAACTGTAACCATGAGGTTGTTGGCTGGCAGAAACATCTGGGTCTTCTTTGGCGCCCGCTGTTTTGATTGTTACTTAATCTCTGGGGTGTTGTGATCGTCAAATACTCGTTTGATGTAGTCACACGGTCTTCGTTTCTAATTACTTTAGATTATAATTACTTAATCAGGATATCAAGTTCGTTTTTCACTCTTTTATTAAAAGAAAATAATTAAGCCTTTTTATAAGAAGGCATAAAAAGAGAATAATAGACTTTAACCTTGAGGAGCAGCTAACATTATTGCGACCATAGTTGCCATATTTGACGATTTTGGGTGCTGAAAATAACACTTTGACGATTTAAGGTCTGTTTTTGACGATTTTTGTAGATCACATTTTTACTATCATATCTTTCAAGCAACTGCATGCATACTTCTTGTTTTAAAGTTAATTTATGTAGGAAATGAAAGTAGTATTTATATATACATATACATACATATGTTTGTAATACAGGTATTAGTGTTCCATTTATCGCAACAGGTGGACAAATTTCTATTCTAATCGAAAATGTTACATGGGAAGACTTCGTTGCGTTTATTTCAATTTTCCACTTTTGCAACCATTGTTGTAATCTATTTAATTCCGTTTGTAATAGAATTGAAGCATCAATGGAACAAATAGCCTATGCTACTAGCGCAGTATTATCTACATGTGTAGCAACCATGATATTTTGTGTAAATGGCATATCACTAGTATATATTGAATAGAGTGTTGGCCCTAAAACACTACCCTGTGGAACACCATCATTGATTGGTTTAATAGTTGAAAACTCTTCTTTACTATTTACATAGAAATGTCGCCGGTTGAAATATGACTTTATAATCAAATAAAACGTTGAAGGTAATAATGTTTTAAATTTAAACAAAAGTCCTGGATGCCAAACTTTATCAAATGCTTGTTGCACATCTAAAAATACTGCCGAACAACAATACTTTTTCCTTTCAAAAGCATCTGTTATTACCTTAACAATTCTATGGCACTGCTCTGGTGTACCATGTTTACTGCGAACCAGTAAAAAAAAGTAAAATTTGTTTTAAATAGGGCTGTAAATTTATAAATGTGTCCGGAAATGAAATGTTTTGAGTTGTTAATTTCAAGTTATAGTCATAAATTATTATATATTGTAGAAATATTAACATTTTATGGACAGCTTTAAGATCTGATTTGATGCCGTGCAGAAGTAATGCTCCGACACAAATATGTAATGTACGTTATTTTATATTCGAACCTCGAATTCATTTGCAAATGCGTTGACGCATTTGAGAAGTGAACGCCTTCCACTTGTGCACAATGTAAACTTAAAGGATCATTACTCTCTAACATACACCGTAGGTTGGCAGTAGGGAATTCGAGTACTATTTCATCTACTTTGTGAGCAGGTAAAAGATGTCTTATTACGCTCAACCGTTGTCAACATCTGTAAAGATATATTATGTCGCAGGCGATTTCATTCGCTGGCGCCTCCATTTCACAAGACAGTAAATGATTGTAAAAATTTTGATTTATATTTATTATCTTTTATTAATTTTATAGTACTTTATTACATTTTGATTATATTTTTAGTTTGATTTGGTTTATTAAAGTTTATTTCTATTACTATAAGATTTTATTGATTTTCTATGTTATTTTTTATTATTCATTTTTTAACAACAATTTTATTTTTTATTTTTTTTTTATTTAAAGTAATCGTTTATTTAAACATTATATAAAATATAATATATGTACTGATTAAAATTAGAAGTGAATTATAAACCTTTTAGCATGATGGTGGAAAGGGGGTAGGGGCGGCAACATTACCGCTCAGCAATTATAATCTACTGCACTTTTCTTATCTTGTTTAATAAAAACTGTAATTTATCGTTTTTTTTTTTTTTTATTTAATAAAAATAAAACTTAATACAATATCATGAAAGATATGCAGCTTTTAGTTTAATATTATTGTATTATTTTTATAGTTTTGCATTTATATGCTGGTTACAGAACACAGAAGAAATTTTTCTGGAAAGAACTAAAAAATTTACTTTTTCGAGAAATTTTCTAGACGGGTCACTCGTTTTTGTACAGAAAACTGCACATTAAATAATCTAAATATAATTTTTATATTTATCGTTATCTATTAATAAAGTTTTAATAACATGCAAAATACATACGAGTATATTACATAATACACACACCTACGTAACTAAAACTGAAGGCCTGGCAACATTAATTTTTTATATGCCGTTTTTTATGCTTTTGGCCTAAAAAATATAGTTGTTATTTATAACGATTAAGATGCTGGCTGGTTTGACGAAAATTACTATTTAAGTTTGCATTCTTTAACGACTGATTCTAAAGACAATAGAACAACCGAAAACTGAAGACATAAAAACTACTTTGTGAATTTGTTTCAACTGCCTTGTAAATACACGCAAAGAAAAATCAGTTTGCATTATGGTACCAGTAAAATTAGTAAACACTGAAAACAGCTTTTTATCGATTTAGTTATAGTTCATTTTCCCATAACTATCAGCCTAATTACATTATTTATCATGCATGTTCTGAGAAACGCAAATCGCTTAAATTTAGCGTTTTCGATTTCAAAACGCCAAATAGGTGTTCTGAGAAACGTATAACGCAAGAAATATGGTTTTGCGATTTGAAATCGCCAAATAGGTGTTCTGGAAAACGCATATCGCTTAAAATTGGCGACTTCAACTCGCGTGTATATATTGAAGTGAACTGATTGAATTTGCTAAAACTGAACTTGCAAAAGGCAATAAAATTATTCACAATTAAAATTTAATATGTTTTCTTTTTATTTCAATAAAAAGTTTAAAGAATTTTACGCATTTTCATTAAGAAAACTAAATTGAAAAATTTTTCTATATTTTGTCAAATTTTTTTTCGTTTTATATTACTACCACATACATATATACGTATGTAAAACACATGTTGTATTTTTTCGGAAAAAACTCCTAAACGCCAGTAAAACGCGCGTTCCTCAGAACACCTAAAAATCAATTAGGCGTTTTTCAAAACGCAATGCGGTTTCAGAACGCGCGTTCTCGGAACATGGCTGTATAATTCCGTAGGAATTTTATCACTTTTCCCTTTCCTCCAAAAATAAAGTATGGGTTTTTTATTTTTTCTTATCTCCATTCGTTGAAAACACTAAAGGGAGTTGAACTCTTGAATTATTACGGACAAAAATTGTACAAAAAAGTACTTTATGTGAGAAATAAATTCCGAGAGAATTAATTCCGTGAGAATATTCATAATTGGGCTGTATGTTTTCGTTTGCATTTCTGTAAATCTATTGTGACCGTTCATCAATTTCAGAATATGGTTGCATGCAAGTTTAGTGATGTAGGAAATATTTTTAAAAACAAGAATAGTTTTTATCGCTTTCAATATCAAAACGTACAGGATGTCTGGTGGCAAATTTCAATTTTTAAATACGATTATTTGAAAAAGTAATAAACAGTGCGGGCGAAGGGCGCCGCCACTAGAATTATTGAATGTGAGAGATTGTCAGTCACGACGTCGCAGTGGTCGGGTTAGTATTGTCGCTCCAAAACACGTCAACAAATAAAACTGCCGTTACTGGTGTCCAAGAACCCGCAACCCTCGATTGAAACATCAAAAATCATTCATTGCTGGGTGTGACTTATCCACGCATGAGATATTTGAACCATTTTTTTATCGGAAATTGTCGAGGCTAGGCGACGAATGTCAACGGTGAAAACTATTGATGTATGATTACGGAATTATTTCTGCCAAACTTGCGAGCTCATCCATCATACTCTTTACACACATAGTTTCAACAGACTGGAGCAAGAGAGCATCGAGTGTTCGCTGAGGAGACATTTTTGTTTGAGCGTTTTAGCACTGTAAATCTCATTTTTTTTTTTTTTGGAACGACCAGGCTCATTTTCACTTAAACGGCCACGTTGATAAAGCAAAACTGGCGTTACTGGCCTCCAAAAACCCATCACACTCGATTAAACAGCAAAAATCACTGCATTGCCCCAGGGTAACTGTTTGGTATGCCTTATCCACCCAGGCATGAGAAAATTATACCTCAAACAAAATTCTCCGTCTTTAAAAAATTAAATCCGCATTTCCATTCTATAGTTAAATGCTCTTAATAAAACTTTGTGTAAATGTTTACGTTTTTTATTCAAGTTTGAAAATATAAATCTGCTACCAAACACTCGGTATTTGTTTTTATCAAAATATACTTAAGGCTCGATTATGGATAGCAACCGAACTTTTGGTTGTGGGCAACCAAACTAATAAAAAATATTATATTTCCTGTTTCTGAAGAGTTATCGATAGTGATTGATATTTTGACATATTAGCAACCATAATTTTTGTAAACAAAACAAATTGTTTTTTGTGAAAAAAAATACTAGAATTTTAACTTAACAGAATGTGGCATCTATTAGAACGCGGCTAAGCGATGTTCCTTTTCCTTTAGAATCGCTCTCTGTGATGTAAGTAAGTACCATTTGTGGGACAAGTTTTTGGTAACTATTTATCTAAATGTGTTTTTTAAGTTTTAAGGTTTTTATCGGTTTTCATAAAGATGCTGTTGTATTTCTTGGAAATTTTACAGATTTCCCTTCTCCAGTTGCATGCAAATTTCTTACGTTTTGAGCCATTTCCTTTTTCAAATTTTTCTTAAAATGAAGCAATACTCTCTGCTCTTCACTGGGTGTACGAACTGGCCAATAATATTTAATTATTCTGAAATAATTAAATACTATTTAATTAATTATTCTGAAATAGGCCCAATCCGATATGCAGTTGTTTTACATTCTCCAAATGCCAAAACTACCCGAACAACATGAGGGTTGGTTTCCATTGCTTCTACAATCAATTTGTTGCTTAATAGTAATTTTAAACACTTTCAGATGTGCTTATAAAAAACAATTGTTCAGTTTGTTAATTTTAATATAATACTCAATTTAATTTACCCATTTTTTATTTTATAGTCTACTTCGCTTTCAAAAACCGTACAGCAACTTAAAGTTTGTAGTTGCCAAAATTGCTTTTAAATAGCAGCTTCGGTTGCCAATTGCCATCTGTAATGCCATTTTAGCAACTGGCAACGCAACTAAAGTTCGGTTACTATCGATAATTGAGCCATTATTTGTTTATTTTAATCGTTGGGATTTTTTTTTTAAATTTGCATTTTATGATTTTTAATTTAAAAAATAAATTTATATTTGTTAATTCAAAAAAATAAAACGACTTAAAATTAATATGCTGTTCATAGAATAAAGACGAACACTCGTCTAAAAAATTTTATATGGAAATCACTCAAAAAATTTAGTAACTTTCATACAAATTTTGTAGACGAGTTGCTCATCTGCATTCTATGAACAGCACGTAAAATTGTGTAAAAAATACTCACACATGTAGAATGTTTGTAGAAATCAAAAGTTATGTTCAGATGTTGATATTTGAATGTATGTTATAAGCAACAATACTATGACGAAGTCAACCATATTTTCGGCCAACTGTATTATTGTTATGCCAACCATACTATGGCCACAGCCACACGAATTTTTACTTATTAGCAATTATGTCACTCGTCAAATTTTTGCGTATTTTTTTTAATTATTTAATTTTATCAAAATGTGTCATATCAAATGTTTTTATTTTAATTTATTATTAAATATATGTATATTATGTGACATAGTTAGTTATAAATAAATAAAATCTTAATATGGTGAATTATGACAAAAACATGTTTCTATGGCAACAAAACTGTTTATCACATTATTATGGTTATTTAATCAAACTAATATGATCACTAACGACATAAGTATGTTTGATTGGCATAACAAAATAGTTAGGAATGATGTTTATATGGTAACTTTTACACTTACAGTCACTTACAATTACATAAATGTTGAAACAAAATATAATATACATAGTTACTTATAGCACTCTTTTTACCTACACTCATAAAAAAAGCATCTTCATTTTGATGACGACAGGTCATCAGAACTGTGACATCAATAGTATGTAAAAAGTCAACAGTGTTATGAAACTTAACATCAATCTCAATCACAAAAGTCATCACACAATTTTGTCATATAATCATCAATGCTACAACTGTGGTGACATCAATTCAATGATACATTTTATTAATAGTTAAAATTTATCTAATTTGTCAAAATTGATTATAAAAAAACCTAAATAGTGTTTTAATATTTTCTATTTATTGTTGAAAAGGAATTAGGTTCTTAAAATTATTATTTTTAAATTTAAATTCATTTTTATGAAGTAGAAAAAAATGCATGATATTAATGCCATTTAGTCATTATATGCGACGCTAGTTACATAAATATGATGACAGCGTAGAGAGTAAAATAAAAAGAAAAACTACGAAGTAGAGAAAGAGAATATTTCCTCATACACAGCATGCACACAATTAAAATATGATAATGCGCCACACAGACATTGTATTGATGGCAGGAAGTCATCAAAAGTATTATTGGAACATTTTTAATTCTCATTGATTTCTTGAACATGGTAGAATATAAAGTTACGTATATGAACGTATTTTTCAAATCATTATATTGAACCGGAATTTAATGTTGATGATAGCGTACCATAGTATTGATGATATGTTGTCATCAAATTTACTTCACGTGCTAGTTTTTTGATGTTAATGAGCTATCACATCTGATGTTAGTGCGCCATTCTATTGATGATATTTTGTCATTACATTGACTTCATTTAGTAATTTCTTCTTTGTTGGAGTTTCCTTGCATTGATGTGAGCATGTACATCAAAAGTATTTCGATAAAGCATCGCTATGATGCAAGTGTGACATTCCATTGATGAAATAATTTTCATAATTGTCGTTGTTGATAATTAGAGCAACTGATGTAATGGTTGACATCACAGCGATGAAAATTGTCATGGGGTCAAAAATGATGACATTTGGCATTGCATTGGTGTTAAAATACATCACAGTTATGACAGGTTTTCTATGAGTGTAACCATGGTGAGGCATATCAATATCGTTTCAGAACCAACCAAATAATTTAACAATTTTTGCACTTAGAATGTTGTCATGTCAACCAAACATCTCTTCTATGCGTACATATATGTATATATACATACATACAAAACAAAATCGTTTTTCGCTCTCCAGCCATCCGTGTACATACTCTGGTAGAATAGCCGCCCATCAGTTTACCCCTACGCCACTTCTTTCTGATGGCTCATTTAAGATCGATGGTAGCGAGTTCAAAATCCTGTCATGCCAGTATGTTCTTAATCCACAACAGCCAGCTGCATTAAGTCGCGCTGCGATACCGGCAGAAGTAGCCATAATATGAAGATCAACGGAAACAAGGTTCAATATAGCATTCAGTGCCTCTGAAGGTTTAGCTCTAAATTATTATCCCAATATAAGCTGATCACTGAAGCCTATACTGTTGATCAACGATGAAGTTTTTCTTAGCTGCTTTTCGTCATACCTGATATCCATATGTTAAAATACGTCTAACGATAGTTGTGTACAGCTACTTCACAGCATTGTCCCCATTGTAAATCAAACATCCTAACACAGGTGTATGAGGCCATTGTAGTCTTTCTATCTCTATGTTGGATATCCAATTTCCACGACAGTTTAAAATCCCGGATCATGCACAGATATTTTGAAGATCCTAACCGCATTAATCTAAAAAAAAGCTAGGAATTTCCGTTTTTATAATGAATAGTATCAGTTTTGTTTTGCCCGGGAACATACCCACACCTCTCTTTATGTGTAGCAAAAAAAAGAATATTCGACATAATATCACTTCTTACATCCCCAATAATAAAATCACTAAACAAAAACTCTTATTCCTTTATTTTCAAGAAGAAGCTTTTCCTGGAAATCTAGGCTACATAGTTTTTAGTTCGGTACGATATGTAATTGTTCATAAGTTTTGCAACAAATAACATGTTTAGTTGTTTTTTATCCTTGAAAACACTCGTATCACTTGAATTTATTACGTCAATCGTTTTTATTTTACATTTATTGTTTCTCAAAGCTGTTACAACATATCTTTGAGATACGCCAAACCAGCTTACACTCACATTAGTTTATTCCACAAACGTTTGTCTTAATGTGCTCGCATAAGCACATAACTATCTAAAGCACTTAAAAGGGATAACATTACGGAAGGATATCGAAAACGTAAGAATTTAATGTATTTTAATAGCAAATTGGCAAACAACATGGGCACAAAATATATACATACATACATACTTATAATATAAAAACATACTTAGAGAATCTTTGAAATAACAACATAATCAGGGGGAACCGCACACCATAGATAATTTATAAAAAGTTAGAAATGAAGCTCCTGAATTCCCCTCACGATGAAAATATAAAATGATGTCATTAGTAACTTTTATCCGCTTCGGTTCCTGTCAACCGACTCGTTATCTGTTTATTATAATTAATGCATATTTAATACTCCTGCTCTCGTTAAATTAACTGCTTGAACATTTTCTCCTTTTCCTAATATTTTATCAAAAAAAATTTACGTAAGCAAAGGCAAAATTTTCAAAATTAAAACGTTTTCATTATTTATTTGCAACATCAACCTGTTCAGCAATTAATTTTCGAACTGTGAAAAGAAACTCATAAATCAGTAATGAAAATTCTTTTAAAATCATTTGTCACCTTTTAAAAAGAGGCCAATGAACCACACGCACTTTTAATCAGACATATCAAGAAATACATATGTATGAGAATTCACGCTTTACACCCAGTAACCCAGTTGGCCAAAGGTGTAAGACAAAAGTATACACACATACATATCTGTGGTATTTTATCATAAAAGCTTAAGTCGATTTTTTTAACCGTCTGTCTGTCTTAATTTGATTAATTCATGAGTTTATTCACTTCATTAGCTTATAATATTGATACCAATCAACAAATTATAAACAGCTTGTTTTCTATGCTTCCTAGCTGTCCATATGTCGACATTTCATTGGAACCACCCTAATCATTAGTAGACTTAGAAACCTTTGAAAGATATTCTCAAACATACAACTTTATATAACCTGTGTTATATATTTTAACAAGCGACTTTATAAAACCGATATACATAACTATTTTTATAAAAAACTTTTTTTTAAATGAATTCAAAAATTATAATTTAAAAAATTACTAAAGGCTTTCAACAGTATTTATTTTCTATTTTTTAAAATTTTAACAAAAAATTAAATTATTTTCGAATCTTCTAAAAACGATGTAATTTTTGGCGCTTTGTAAAAATGATACTAAAAAGTGACATCTGGGCGTGTAAAACTATCACATGTGACAATCACTTTCTAGGCGTACCTTGATACCAGTTTTTCGACCTTTTCAAACTATAATTATTGTTTAATCAAGCTTGAGGTCACTTATTGTAATAAAATGTAATTATTTATTCTTCAATATTTCGACACCCCTTTGTGTGCTTTCCTCAGGAAAATTTTTTGATGTTGTTTACAAATTTTATAAAATTGAAAACAAATTAATAAAACAAATAACAAATTATATGTACTTGGAGAAAAAATTTTAATTGTAACATTAAACACAAAACAAATTTTAAAAAAAGAAACAAACAAGTTTTTAAATAATAAATAAATAAGACAAAAAGCTATTTATACGCCTCAAATCCTGTTATAACTCTTATATAAATATATAAATTATAACAATAATTTTCCATCTTATATACACATATTTTTTCCACTGCCGTCCATTTTAACTTTAAACTTAATTTAATTCTAATATTTTAAATGCTGTGATCATTACTGTTTTAGTCGTTTTATTGATAAGTGTAGGTCAAATGTCCTCACACTACTTACGCGCTCTTTCCTTCTCTTCATAATCTGTTTTCCTAGTTCCATTACAATACAATTGCATATCGCTAGTATCACGTAGAGAGGCCCTAACTCGCATTTTCACTGAATTGAGCTCTTTTATGGATTCTACTACATTTCACACAAGTACACAGTGTAACAAAGCTTTAATTATATAATTTCATACATGTCGCTCTTACAAGCAATTGAGCAAAAAAGTTACTTTTAGATGTACCTATTTATACCGTTTCCATTACCATTTTTCCTTCTGTAAATTGCAATTATGTTTGTTATGGCCTTTTTACATGAGACCAACGATATGTAGGGTCCATCCCCCTACTGGTACAAGATAAAAAAAGAAAAATTTTCCCTTTTAAAATACAAATCTAGATAATGATTAAAATCTCCACTATGCAGTTTTCTATGTAAAATTATATTTTCTGTACTTCTGGTCAGATTTATGTCCTGCTAGTCTAGTTTAAGTCTATTGCCTGTTGGTCCTATATAAACTTTATCCAACTGCTCATTGTCATTTCCACTACAAAGAATTTTATACACTAAATTAGACACTTCTAAATTCGTCAAGTTATTTTTAGTTTTACTAAAAAGTCTACTTACAGTATTATGTACAAGGCGAATTTATACCAGGTAAGTGCAAGAGCAATAAATACAACACCACAAAAAAAATATTTTTCAGATGTCAAGGAAGAAATATAAACACAAAAAATATATATTAAAAAAATGCAAACAATTGAGTTTTATTCACTATATTAGCTTCTACATTGATAACAATCAAAAATTATAAACAGCTTGTCCTTAATATTTCCCGGCTGTCTATATCTCAAGCTACTCTAGCTCCTAAGAAATGTCGACATATAGACAGCAGGGAAACATTGAAGAGAAGCTGTTTATAATTTTTAGAGCTACTCTATTTTCATAGGAGCTACTCCAACTCCTATGAAATGTCGACAGCAGGGAAACATTGAAGACAAGCTGTTTATAATTTTTGATTGGTATTAAAATAATATTTACAAGAAGAAAAAACTTTTAATTATTTCGTAAAAATTTAATTTTGTAAAAATTTAAGTCTCAGATCATAGAGCTTTGAAAGGTGAAAATGGCCAGCCGGAATGGGGAGGATTCTGGATCACACCTGGCTCTTAAGCTACAATACATAACTAAAAAAAAATTTGTCTTCAAGTTTCTTTTAATTACTCCATTGACATCTGAAACAGATAAAAACTAAAAAAGAAAGTTATCAGCTGCGTTATCAATTAATTTCACCTGTTACGAATTCGCCTTGATTATCTACTTTATGCGCAATTTTATACTTTCTACTATCGTATATATTTGAGCCCTCTAATCTTTCTGACATCCCAGGTGCATAAACTAATGATTTATATATAATTGGTTCAGAAACATTAATAATTTATCTGATCTTCCCCTTATGTTGTATTATCTTATCAACTTGCAAATAAACACTTTTTTATCAAAAATGTGATACAGCTACAAGCAATGTAGATAACACTTACTAAACTGAAATCATTTAGTGTAGTAAGGCGAGTAAAATTAGACTTTAGGTATTGAATTGTTATAATTTAGATGGTTAAAAGTAAGCATACTTTTTGCTACTCCAATCTACACGACTTAAAGCGGAAATTTATAAAACGTCGTATTATTTTTCTATACGAGTACAAATATTATCACAGTGCAATAGACAGGTGATAACGTTTTTGATACAAACAAGGTTTAGTGACATGCAATAGAGTTCAAAAGGTAAAACTATAATAGGTTAATTCGTTTACTTTACAGTAAAATGCAGTAAATGAGTAATTTTTCAGCAAATTGTAAAAATTACTCTCTTGTCTAAAAAAGTACTTGATCCATAGATGCCAGATGAATCTGGTTTAAAATCGTCAAATTTGGCAGAAAAAATCGTCAAAATCGTCAATACGATTATCGCAAATCGTCAAAAAAATCGTCAGTTAGTAAAATAATTGGCTTTTGCGTAAAATATATATTTCAATTGGTTAAAATATAACAAAACAATCCATGGTTGCCTTTAATAAAAAAATACAAAAAAAAAAAAAAAAAAATACTGCTTTTATATAAAAACATAGACTTGAACGAACTGAAGTTAATATCATAGGAACACATTCACTAATTTTTGTACACAACGCATTTATTTAAATAGATTTCAATTAATAAAAGGAATTTTGAAATTTTCTTTCATATACTATATTTAATAAACACTTCTGTTAAATAGGACATGGCTAAGCCAAAACAACCATAGTTGCTAAGTCTTAAGTGTTCTTTAGTAGGAATATAACATTTCTTCTGAAAATAGTTTCTTCAACTAATTTCTCACTTTGGTTTTTTAATCTGCATTTACCGAGATGCAAACTCTCACATTTTCTAACTAATATTTTTCCGATAAACTTACCCATAGAAAGAAGAATGACCGAAGAATCATTTTAGATAACTTATTCCAAAAATCTAGCATTGTCATATCTGTATCGTAAAGCAAATTTTCAAAGATTTATAGGCTACGTTGCTTTAATTCGGATTAAAGTTTTCGTCTTTCGAAAGCTACTATGAAATATGAACCCTTTTTTATTATATCAGAAAAAAAGGCACTTTCTTCTTTTACAATACTGTAAGGATTTATAAAAGTTATAGTTTTCTATTTATCTTCATATATAAATCTCCTTAATATATAAGCATCGCTGTAAAACATGAAAAATTTTTACACTTTTTAGCTTATAATTTTTTCAAGTACTTCATTTTCATTCACATATGGTCTTTTAAATACATCTTTAACCTATAAAATAAATGTATACTCCAAAATAAATACGTACAGATTTATTTTACCATATTTTTTTCAAACTCTCAATATTATTTTCATTTCCTACATAAATTAACTAAAAATTAAGTATGTATGTAGTTGTAAATGTGATATAAAAAAATCGTCAAAAACATGCCTTTAATCGTCAAAGTACTATTTTGAACACCGAAAAACGTCAAAATGACGATAAATCGTCAAATATGGTAACTATGACTTGAACAGAAAAATAGTAAGAATTCGTAAACTTTAGTAAACAGCTGATAAAACTACACCCAGGCTTGTAGTGTAACCAGTCTATAAGTATGGAAAAATAATCAAAATTCATAAACACAATTCAACTTTTTGAATAGAGGCATTTATGTGATATTTCGACAACACAAACAAGCGACTAGCCTTTAATATTTGTATAGAATTCACACAAAAATTGAGTGCTTTTCATATCAAATTTCTTGACAAGAAACTTGCTTGTGACGTGGAAACATTTATAAGTAAACAAAATATTTGATGGTTTTGATTTTAATAAAAATCAAAACACAATTTAAATAACACAAAACTTAAATAAATTTTGGGCAGCCGAATTTGCGATATACACACCCCTATGTGCTGCGTCACAATCTTTAAATCTGGCGAATACGGTGGATGTAGGACCAATTCAATTTCGATTGTTGTCGGGCGCTTTGGACGAGGCTCACCAGTTGCTGTCCACTCAGATGACGACCATTTTGATTTCAGAGTAAAGTGGTGGATCCATGTTTCATCCATTGTCACATATCGACGCAAAAATTCCGGTTTGTTACGTTTAAACATGACCAAACACTGCTCAGAATCATCAACACGTCAACAGTGAGCACACACGGCACCCACTGTGAACAGAGCTTTCAAATAGTCAAATGCTCATGCAATATAAAGCCAACAAGTTCTTTTAATATCTTTACGAAGTCAGCTAACTCAAGCAACTTCACATTTCGATCATTCAAAACGATTTTGTGGATTTTTTTATGTTTTCTGGTGTTACCGCCTCATTTGGACGTACACTGCATTCTGCATCATCGGTATCTCTACGACCACGTTTGAAGTCAGCAAACCAACGTTTTATTGTTGTCTCTGATGGAGTGGAGTCCCCATAACACCTTTTAAGCCATTGCTTCGCTTGAACGATATTTTTCCCCACCAAGAATCAGTGTAAAATTAAAACACGAAATTGTTTTTGATCCATTGTTTTGAAAATAACAAAAGTAACGTCACTCTTAGCACAAAAACTCACAAAATAATTAATAAAATATCATGAAATTTATTTTAACAGCTGTCTTTTGAAGATTAGTATTAACTGAAAAAAGGTCTCTTCAATAAAACTAGCGCCATCTATGTGTTAGACCCGGAACTTTTCATCCCATCTAGTATGTATGTATAGACACTAAAACGTAATTGAGCTAAGCTTTTCTTAATGAAAAAATCATAATAATTAGATATTTATTAGCTTTAAAGTTCATTCAAAATAGCACAAAATACTTTGGATGCCATACAAAGTATACTTTACTTACATATGCTGTTTGCACAACACAGACCAGTGACTCGTACGAGTATTTCAAATTTGTATGAAAAGTGTTTTCCGTACAACTTATCTATATGAGTCGCTCGTCTGTGTTCTGTAAACATCATATAAACTTGTTCTGAGTGTGCTTTGTTCTAAAATTTTAATAGGAAAACTTGCCTTTTTTAAAGCCACCCTAGTGTAGAGCACACACATGATTCACATCCACACACCTCCAGGTAAAATGGAACGGAGGTAGTGTTGAAGGAAACCTTTCCTGCATTAATGGCAACTCACAGTGAGGCGTGACAGTATGAACGATCTAAAACTTTATTTATGTTTATGTTATATTAATATATTATGTTCTTAGATACATATGTTGTATGTACTCCGAACATTTGTATACTCGTATGAATGCTTCTATCTAACATCCTGCAAATTCATAAAACTTTTGTCCGCATACATAAATTTATTTAAGGAATTTTATGTTAATTTGAAGCTGAATAGTTTACTAAATTGAATTTTAAACTTTATGGAAAGTTATAAAGTACAATAAAAGAGTTCATTTGCTGCAACATCGGTTTAGCTCACGAAAACGTGTTTCAAAAAAATCATATTTAAAGTTTCTTTATTCATAATATTTTTTAAGCAAAATATCCACAAGAATTTTATCTTAAGAGGACATTTAATAATATTATATGTACGAATAAGTACGAATTTGTCGGATAATGAAGAGAAAAAATGCAGCCAACTAATGCCGCAAAACCAACATTTTTGAATTATGACGACGTGATAGTAAATGCTGCAAAACGCGCATTGTAAGTTCTGGAAAAAAATCCATTTTATATACATATCTTATAATCTCGGTATTTAAAAAATACATAAACGATAAAGTAATTAAATTTTTAAACCCCACCCCTTCGGTAATATTTTGGCATTGTGCATAAAAAAAACCGAGGCACTTGAATGTGTGGGGTGCGTTACTCTGTTCTATCGTTACTACAATGGATTTTGCTCTGACGAGATTAGGGATCTTGTTGCCGAAACTCGCTCATTTCTACGTAGCACGCGTCCAGAGCTCATTCATTTGTGGTCGATTGCCCGGGGATCGTACTACGCATTACAGAGAGAATTCGTTTTTCAGCCGAACGCTTGTCTGTGGAATAATTTGCCTGCAGACGTGTTTCCTGGAGGCTAATTCTGAATTGCGATGCGAATGGTAATGCTACTCGAATATGCATATATGCGAAGAGTTGCACAGTACTTTTTTATTCGCATTTAAAATGCGAAAAGGTCGGCATTCTTAATTGCGAAAACAAATGTCATACTCGCAAAATTCATTCGATAGCAACACAATATTAGCAAAGCATGAAAATGGAAGTATTATGTTATTTTTTGTTTATTCACCTATTTGATTTGTTAAAATAACACAAAAAATTATTAAACCAAATAATAACTTATTGTGGTGCTTTTAATAATGAAATTTTACTCAGGAAAACTAACAACAATACTAATAAGATGCGACAGTTCGAAGTAATAATGGAATTCATGAAAAAGCATAGTGATTTGGCGAACGGCCACTTAAAAACACCAAATACTCAAAAATAAAATAACTTTTCACTCAAATTTAGAATGTCGGATTTACTTCTGTCTATTCTCTCATTTTTTTTATTTCCATCTTCGTCATCACACTATAGTGCAACACAGTTAATTTTTGAAAATGACACAATTTTTTTACCATGTTTTTTACGCTTCCCAGCTGTCTTATGTCCACATTCCATAGGAGCTACCCTAATCAAACATGCAACTTTATATCCTTTATATTATATATATAACAATCTAAAGAAATTATTGAGAATTTTGAGCTTTTCTTCGACACACGGCTCTAATTTCATTTTTTGATTGTTATCAATATTAAAGTCTGATATGGCGAAATAAAACTCAGTTGTTCACAATTTTTTTTAATTAAATTATTTATTTTTTATACTCAAAGCCGCCAAACAATTTTTGAACTTGTAAAACTTGTCGAATAAGAAATAAAGTTGAGGTTTATGTATTTACTTTGGAAGAGTATTGCCACATTTCGAAATTAGTTGCGAATGCGAAAGACTTACAGAATACCAAATATCTTTCGCATCGCAATTCATTTGCGCATCGCTATGACTTTCGCATCGCAATTCAGAATAAGTCTCCTGTCTGTTATAACGTTGGAAGGTTCAAGTCAAATGTTCACAAACACTACTCCCCCTTTCCCCCTCCTCACAACCTATTTTCCTAGTTTTGGTACAATGCACTGCATATGTAGGGGTCATCCCCTGAGTACTGGTCCAATATAAAAAACAAAAATACATGCAATTTTAAAAATGTTCTTAAAATACCATCCAAACTCATTATATATTTCTGGAAATAATTCTTTTAATTAAATTTTTGATTACATTTTTAATCCAAAATGCATAATATGAATGCTGCTGGCATTTTCAATTTATTTTTTAGTTTATTTGCTTTAGTAAAATATGTGTTTTTAGCATTCAAATTATGTCAACTCGCAAGCAAAACGCGTGAGTCACAGAACACCTAAATAAAAATTTGGCGTTTTCAAGTCACCTGGCGACTTTGAAAACTTGTGAGTGTGGGAACATGCCTCATGATGAATTACCCGATATAATGACAAATTTCATGTCCATTCATTGTCATGTTGCGGTATGTTTATTTAACAGTAAATCAAAGATAGATTACATTTGTACCAATTGACCCCTATGAACCCATTAAACGTTTAAATGAAAACTGTGAGAAGAATGCTAAAATTCTTTATATCGAATTAATATTTAAACGTAAAACTTGTTAATTGCTCAAGCGTTAAGTAACAAAAAAAAGCACTGTGTTTTAAGAAAAGTTATTTATTTAATTACTTTAATTATTTAAAAACAAAACACAATATGATTTATATGATTGCAATTTATTTAAATTTTAATGTGAGTTAATTGAAAATAGTTGTTCTTTTCTTGGAGACATATTTTATTTATTTTAATTTATATTTCAAGTTTCCAACACTTGTTCTATTTTGTAATTGGCACCACCTTAAATCGTAAATATCTAACTAAAAACGTCCAAAGGAATTTAATTCCGAATGTTTAAGTTGCAAGACGTTCATTTCCTACAAGTTCATTTCCTATAAGTTATTCTTAAATATGACATAAATCAAATATTACTTAAAATTTCCATTATGGAGGCCATAACATGTTAATCCATTCTACTTAAACGACATATCGTTGATTTCCATATCATCTACATACATACATATATCATTAGGCCAAAAGAAGTTAGAATCATTGTTAATTTTAAAGAAATATGGGCTAATGACATCAGCGGTCCAAAATCCACACCAATTAGTCACCTTTTCGAGATATATTGAACGCTGTTGGGTTTAATGTGGTTTGATATCACCCTAAAATCGACAAATTTTGTTTTATATTCCAGAAATGGATCTGAACGTTAATGAGATGATTTCTTTTATAAGTCGTGGCTTGTGGATTGATATCACCCCAAATTGAACTAAACATAATTTTGTTATGAAAAATGGGAGGGATATCTACATATCGTTAGTCTCACGTAGAAAGGCCCTAACTCGCATTTTCCCTGAATTGAGTTTTTTTTTAGGGATTCTACTACGAGTATGTTTCACACAGATACACAGTGTCACAAAGATTTAATTAAATAATTTCATACATATCGCTTTTACAAGCAATTGAGCAAAAAAAAAAAAAAGTTACATGTAGATGTACCTAAGTATACAGTTTCCATTGCGTTTTTTTTTTTCTTCTCCTATAAATTGCAATTATTTTTGTTAGGGCCCAAGGTGCATTAATATCTACAAGGTGGCAGCGGTACGGCATGTGACAATTTTTTGCTACTGGCAATATAGTAAGCTATTTACGTCAAATGTATTGTTTACATTTTCGAAAGTGAATTTAGTGTTTTATTCTGAATTAAAGATATAAAAATTATATTGTGAACAAAAAAATAATTCAAATAAGAATAATTTATAATTATGAAAAGGCACATTCATAGTTTATAATTGTGAAGAAAGTTACAAATATTTTTGATAAACATAGCCTGTTTTTGTTGTATTGTTGTAATTTTGCTCTAGTGCTGCCACCGTGTAGTCGTTAATGCACCTTGTTAGGGCCTTTCTAGATGAGACCAACGATATGCAAGTTCACCTAGTGTTCACCCCTGGGAAAGGATATGTGTGTTATTATTTCATTTATTGCGAAGAAAAGCTCAAAATGTTTCGTTTTTTATTCAATTTTGTTTGAATTCGCATATTTCAATTTTATTTAAGTCGATTTAGTTAAAAAACTAAAATTAATTTGCAGCGAATTATTTGCACCAAAGAAACAATTAAAAAACTTTTGATTTATTTGATCTTTAACCCTTTCAATACTGACGGGACACATATGTCCCACTGAGTGTTCCATATATTCGTATATATTTCTATTCCAGCAGTTTTTTCAAGCAAAGAGAATACTTACGCATTCTTTACATCTGATATTCGTTGAATTTGTGCATAAACAAGCTTTTATTTGGCAGTTGATTGAGGCACGTGATAGGTTAGTGAGTAAAAAGATTGGGGTTTTAGGGAATTTACGGTTAATTTAATTTAGAACTCACTGAGATATAATAAGGTATGTTAATATCAATATAAATAGATAATAATTTACTAAAAATAAATAAATATATATAAAATATGTTCACAAAACTGATTTTGGATCATATATATCCCAACAGTAAGTTTCAGTGGGCCAGATATGTCCCAACAGTAACGTACTCGCACAATGACAAATTTATTTGTTATTGTGAGGTTATTTGATGTCTATGAGACTCGAAGCTTTTTAAAAGCACCGACTCTGAAAGTGCCAGTGAGTTCGATGGTGACAGTATTCTTGACCCCACTTACTCAAATAACACTGATAGCTCGAATGAAGAGAACTAGGATTTCGAAAAGAAAGCCCTTACTTCCTCAGAGGAGCAATAACAGCCAGTTATTGCCTCGAAAAACAGTTCCCAGTTTTGAACAGCCAGTTATTTGTGCAAACATTAATAGGGCTTCAAAAGAACTTGAAGGTTTCTTCAAAGTTTTCCCAAGAAATTTGTTTATTAAAATTGCCGATTGCAGAAATCAAAGAATTGAAAAATATAATAGGAATATTCAAAATAAGAATAAGAAACTTGTTGGCAACAAGAACGAAAAACTGCTAATGCAGACTACTGATCCTTATGAAATGAATTTGGCTGTCGGTGTATATTTGGTGTTGTCTTATAACCATTCGCCACATATGCGCATGTACTGGTTACAAAACTTATCTTTTGGCTCCTATTTCTGACTTCTAAGCTATATATTAATGACCCAGAAGAGCTTCCAGATGCCACAAAAACGATATTGATGAAATGGTTTCATGTCTGAAATACACATTTAAAAATATAGGCAATAGATGAAGCTATGGCAAAGTTTATGGGTAGATCTTCCTTGAAGCAATACAACCCGGTGAAAACCATATAAGGAGGCATTAAGATTTGGGAACTTTGTGATTTCACAAATCGATATACATACATATGATTTCGACATATATTGTGGAAGGGAAACAGTTATATGCGCTGGCACTACTGGAGAACGAGTTGTAACAAAACTGTGTTCCATTGTGTGTAATCGCTCTTTTACTACCGCCAACTTAGCGCATTTGCCAAATACCATTCATTTATATTCGTTCCATATATCGGGTGGTTAAATTTCAATGGCCGATGTTAAATGTGAACCACACCTAAACGCCAAGATTTTTTCCGAATTTTATTTGACATTTCTCTATTTCAGACCTACTCAATTTGAACCATGGAGAGATACACAATCCAACAACGTGTTAAAGTTATCCAGACTTATTATGAAAATTTTCGAAGAAAATCATCTTCAGTGATGAGGCACATTTTCACCTCAGTGGATTCGTCAATAAACAGAATTGCCGCATTTGGGCGAATGAGAATCCAAGAGTGACTGTCGAAAAACCAATGCATCCACAAAGAGTGACTGTTTGGTGCGGTTTATGTGCTGGCGGCATCATCGGGCCGTATTTTTTCCAAAATGAGGCCGGTCAGGCAGTTATTGTGAATGGTGTTCGCTATCGTGAGATGATAACGAACTTTTTATGGCCCGAATTGGAAGATATGGATGTAGACGATATGTGGTTTCAGCAGGGCGGTGCCACTTGCCACACAGCTAACGAAACAATTGCTCTTTTGCGCAACAATTTCAATGGCCGTGTTATCTCACGTAATGGCGATGTCAATTGGACGCCAAGATCATGTGATTTGACACCGTTGGACTTTTTTCTTTGAGGTTATTTGAAAGAAAAAGTATACGTCGATAAGCCAGCAACAGTTCAACAGCTAAAGGATAAGATAATTCGGCACATTAACGGCATAGATCCTCCATTATGCCTCAGGGTCATCGAAAATTTGGACCATCGGATGGAGGTGTGCCGCCGTGGTCGCGGCGCCCATTTGGCCGATATTTTGTTCCATATATAATTGAGTAATACCAATATATCATAATAAAATAAAATTACAATAATTTCCTAAATAGTTTGTGTTTTATTCAAAATCAACATCGGCGCTTGAAATTTAACCACCCTTTATAAATATTCAATTTATGGTTATTTGTCTTAATAAATCAATACACAATTGAATTTTCTGAATTATACGATTAGAATTCTTTTAATTTGTATTTTACTTACTGTTACTATTGGGACGTATGTAGGTGTTCCGTAGTAATTTACTGATGGGACTACCCTGTCCCAGGACATTTTTCTTGTCCTGGCTATCCTTTAGTTAAACGCACCCTAGAGAACATTATTTGAGCCAATATCAACTAAACGCACCAAAAAGAAAGTATACTCTTAAAAAAAAAACTCGTATTGAAAGGGTTAATTAATTTTCTATACTTTATAATAAATTTATCTAAAATTATTTGAAGTTCTATGATTATTTGAACTTATAATTTAAATGCCCGTCCGTCCACAAGTTCAAAAATAAAACATTTAATTCTATTAAACAATCAATCGAACAGTTGTTCGAAAAATTATTCGGTTACGCGGTCAACGATTTGATTTAATATTAATTTGTTGATGAATAGCTCCTACATTTGAGAATTCGTTTTTGTCGAATCAGATAATGCTTGTAAAACATTTTCAAATAACTCATTTGCGATGAAGTTGGAAGATTCGTTTAGTTTTGTAATAAATCTTTGTTGAATAAAAATGTTCATCGTTTTAAAACAAAAATCATTAGAATCGATGACAATATAAATGTTAATTTTCTTGTATAATTGATTTATATTTTATAATTGATTGTTTGATAGTTTTAATTAATTTTATTATATAAATGCATGTATAGTATGTATAGTACATGTTAGAATTTGTCGTTTTTTAATATTAATCAAAAGCATTATCATATAAATTAATGATTTGTCATGCGCTAAACAACCAAATGGTATTTAAAAAGTTTTTACTGTCTTGTCTACAATTGAAATTTTACCGTCAATCAAATGTTTGAAGTAAAATGCAGTTTATCTCGTACGCCACCCTAAAAGGAGGAGGCGGAAGTTATCAATTCACTTGTATTTAAGTTATTTTATTATTATAATTTCAATTTTTATTTTTTTGTTTGTGTTTGCATCAGTAAAACTTTTGATTGATATTTTTTTTATGGAATCACAAAGTAAATAGGAAGGACGGGGTAATATATGAAATAACACAGAGGGCAAATATTCTTCACGGCCTTGTATGCACATTACAAAGGTTCTCCTTCTAGACAAAATATTATGCCAGCTACCCTCTAGGATTAAAGATAATATAAAAACAAATTCCGAGAATTTTTTTTTTCTGCTACGCCTACAAACACCGCTCTTTTGGCATTTTTTTTCACTGTATCGCCTCTTTTAGCCCGATCGTAACATTTTATATTCTTTGTAAGAAAAAATAAAAAAAAAAAATGTTTTTGGAATTGTTTTTACATTCGGGCATGTTCTGACACTCCCATGACATTTGCGTTTGTAACTCGACTCGCAAGAAAGGTGTTCTGCAAATCGCAATCACCAGACTCTTGGCGAGTTCAAATCACAAGAGTATACCAAAGTGAACTGATGAATTAACACTAAACTAAACCTTAAAGAAATAACAAAATGACGTATATATTAAATTAAATTTGTTTTCTTTGTAGTAGAATAAAAACTAGACGATTTTTCATACAATTTTTGCAAAATTTCACGATTATTTAAAGCCGTGTCTAAAAGGCACGTCTTTTGTTTTGTACTGAGCAATTTTTAAATTATGATTCCCAGCTATCTATAGGTCGACATTTCATAGGAGCTACCCTAATCATCAGTAGACTTTGGAAATTTTGAGTAAACTTTGCTTGTACTAGGGCGGTTCGGAAACTTCTTAGCCTAGCACAGAAAGCGTGGTAAAAACAGAAAAAAGTTAAGTGTTTTGGAAACTTCCATCTCTGCTATGAACACATGTTAAATTTTGATCTGGTAACTTTTTCATATAGAAACAGGTGTTCACAAAAGACGCATGCGCGATTTTTTTACAATGGAAAAATTAGAAATGCGTGGTGTCTTTAATATTTACATAAAAAAGGTTTATCGGGACAAGAAATTCATAATGATATGGTGAATGTGTTAGGTGAAAGTGCTCCTTCATGTGCAACAGTAAAAAATTGGGTTGCTGAATTTCAACGTGGTCGTACAAGCATTGAAAATGAGCCACGTAGTGGACGTCCAAAAACAGCAACAACAACAGAAATTGTAGCCAAAGTGCTTGATATGGTATTAAATGATCGACTAATAAAAGTGCTTGAAATAGCTAATATCATAGGCATCTCAAGTCCACTTAATTTTGCATGAAGAACTACAGATGAAAAAGCTTTCTGCAAGATGGGTGCCGCATTTGTTAACAGGCGACCAAAAACGCATAAGACTGAACATTTCTCAAGCTTGTTTGGATCGTTTTAAGCGAAATAAAATTGATTTTAAACGTCGTTTCATAACTGTTGATGAGACATGGATCCACCACTATACTCCAGAGACAAAAGAACAATCCTAACAATGGACTGAAGCTGGAGGAAGTGCCCCTAAGAAGGCAAAGATAATTCAATCGGCTGGTAAGGTTATGGCAACGGTTTTTTGGGACTTCAAAGGTATTTTATTGATTGACTATCTGCAAAAGGGCAAAACAATAAATTCAGAGTACTATTGCAACCTTTTGGATCAATTAAATGTACAAATTCGAGAAAAACGTCCTGGCTTACAACACACAAAAATAATTTTTCATCAAGATAACGCACC
Source organism: Thecocarcelia acutangulata (assembly GCA_914767995.1). NCBI lineage: Eukaryota > Metazoa > Arthropoda > Insecta > Diptera > Tachinidae > Thecocarcelia > Thecocarcelia acutangulata. Next base: position 184,215,410 of record OU612094.1, on the reverse strand, counting down.
AGCGCACAAGAGTGTTTTAGCAATGGCTAAAATCAACGAATTAAAGTACGAGTTGCTTGACCACCCACCTTATTCTCCTGATTTAGCTCCCAGTGACTTTTACCTGTTCCCAAATGTAAAAAAATTCCTTGCTGGCAAGCGTTTTACCTCAAATGAAGATGCAATTATAGTTGTAAACCACAATTTTGAAGACCTTGAGGAAAACTATTTTAATCAAGGGATAGAAGTGGTAGAAAAGCGTTGGACTAAGTGTATTGAAGTTTCAGGAGATTATATTGAAAAATAAAAATAATTTTGAAAAACTAACTATTCTCTTTCATTGACAGGCTAAGAAGTTTCCGAACCGCCCTCGTAGAAATGTTCTATTTGCTGTTAGATTTTAATTTAAGTGTCGAATATTTCATATACAAGTACCTTAGACAGTTTGTTTTTCGTTGCTTATAATATACATATGTATATGTTGAGAAAACAATAAATTAATCCAATATTAACTAGTTTTACTAACATTTAATTTTTTCTTTTTCTCTCTCTTCTACATATGCCAATATTTATAAACATGTGCGGATAGTCCCATCATTTTGATAGCCACTTATCGTTTGGAGCCTTACTATGATGGCACTTCAGTAGCAGTCTGTTTTACTTCGGCCGATACATTCTGGAATGCATTTTATTTTATGGCCACCATAACTTTGTTCTTCTTTATACCATTCATTATATTGGTTATGCTCTACACCGCCATCGCTTATAAATTATTAAGGAGACATGCAGCCTTCCAGCGTCCCACATCGCCGAATATAAACGAGGCAGTGACAGCATCCACCGTGGAGGTAGTAGCGGAAACAAATGTTCCTTCCAAAGAGTTGATTACCAGACTAAAAACAGCACACAGAAATCAAGTCAACAGTCATCCCCAAAACAATAATCTGCGCAAACATCGCAAGCAAGTAATATTTATGCTGGTTGCTGTGGTTCTGAGTTTCTTTGTTTGCCTTTTACCTTTTCGAGCGTTCACCATTTGGGTAATAGTCAGTTCAATTGAGGACGTCAACACTTTAGGGCTAGAGGGCTATTACAATATCTTGTATTTCTCTCGCATCATGCTGTACCTGAATTCGGCGCTTAACCCAATACTATACAATCTAATGTCTTCCAAGTTTCGTAACGGTTTTTGGCGTTTATTGGTAGCCTGCTGTTATCATCGCCAGCCAACGCAACGCAATCCCTGTGCGCGTCGTCATTTTAATGCCAACACAAAACGTGAAACAAATGTTATGGCAAACAATAACAGCTTAAGATCTCGGCGACCTTTTAGAAGGGAGGCCACATTTTTAGTTAGTTCTACTATATCAACATCATCGGGAACAGAACGTGCATCGAACACTTGGCGCAGTAGCAGTGTTTCAACTTCAGTGACCGGGATGAAAAAGCCGCCTGAATCACGTTCTTTGGCTGCAGCTATAACCGATATGAGTACAGCCGCTTTAACCACAATGTATTTTAATTAATCCACCAGCAGAAAAGCCAAATTAAAAGAGAGGAATATATCAGAGTATTAAAACATTCATTATCGAAAGTTCAAAAGTTCATATAATCAAAAAAAACTCAAAATCTAGTTTTTAATTGATTATGATTCGTTAGATTAACTTATGCCTTTACCATAATGCTTCAACCAATTTGTAGTTTTCTGCAAACTAGTCTAGTTCTTGTGCGCGCGTTTTAATTCCATATTTCATCATTTATTTCTATATCTGCTGAAGTATTTTGGATTCTAACGTTTTGTGCGTACAACAAATTATGTTACGTGCTTTTGGATTTTCGAGACGATATGCAACAATACGATTATATACTTACATACTTGTATGTAGTAATTGTAATATTTTAGGTTATTTATCTTTAGAACATAATTTAACAGTCAACAGTTTTCAAACACTTTAGCTTACTGGCTTCAAAATTTAATTTAATCTTCTTCAATCTACTTATAAATCAAGTACTTTAAATAATGATATCAAACAAATTAAACTTTATATTATAGTAATATTGGCAAAAAAAAAAACCTATATATGTACATACTCGTACATACATAAATATTAATTGTTACTTAAAAAAACTAGTATTGTTATAGAATTTAAAAAATTATGTAAAAAGTAAGGGTAATATATAAAACTGAATTATAATATATTTTAATTAAGCTTTTTATAGCATAAACTTATACAGCTCGTTTACAGCAACAACGTCATTTTAACGGCTGTATTCATAAAAAGTATTGTATGTTTATTATCTCGCAATTTCCACTATGCAAGTCTTATTAACGGAGCTGATTAGCTTTTAGAGTACGGGATGAGGTATTTTACTTCATGAAGTAAAAACAACCTCAACCCGTTCTTTAAAAGCTAATCAGCTCAGCTAATAAGAATTGCATAGTGGAAATTGCGAGTATAGTCTATTTGCATCAAAGCGCAATCTGCTCATTCGAGATTTCAAGCCAAATCTAGTAGATTTTTAGAAGATTTCCCATACGAAATGAAATCTACTTTATGAACAGATTTCGACGAAATCTCCTGAAATCTTCTCAGTACTAAGTGATGCAACCGTGATTTTGTTAAAAAAGTACTTAAGAATACTACGCTGCAACAAAAATTACATTTTAATGTGGTATATGGAGGCACTAGGCAACAAAAATATACGCTTTAATGTTGGTGTATATAATCATATATGTAATGCCTTATGAATAGTATTATGTTATATAACTAACCCTGAAATACTGTACAATTATTTTTAATATTTATGTATTTGAAAATGGAATATTTGATTTTGAAAATAAAAAGTTGTTGAGTTGTAAAACTGATTTCAATACGAAAAGACCTAATTTTTAATACTCTTTTTACGCGTGGAACTCGCCACGTCCTCCCAACGTGTCTATATTCATATATAATGGAGTATATTCAGTCTCTGGGCAACAAAAATCTACACTATAACGTGGTGTATTCAGTCTCTGCTAAAATCGTTTTGTCAAACCACATACATAAATTATTTTTGTGAAAATGAAATTTTGCTAGATGTTAAAAAATAGTGGTGTAAACTATATAAATCTATATAGTTGTAAATTTTAATTCAAATCTACTAGATTTTGAGTTGGAGTAAATGTAGCATTAAACACTTATTTGACAAATTTTCTATAGAAATTTGTCAAATAGCAGTTTAATAAACGTACAATATTTTTTATGAATACAGGCGTAAATCTTTAGTTTTCATACGCGTCTTAAAAAAAAGTTTAGAAAATGCCACCTAAAAAAGCCAGGTTAAAAGCTATTTGAATGAATTTTTGGCGCAATATAAAGGATTGTACTGCTAACAATTGTTAGGTGGAAACCAATATTATTTGAGTTCAGACGTTACTGCAATAAAGGAGCGATATATACTGTTATATAGCCCAAGCCGAGCTTGACGAGTTAAAAAACGCTTGTGGCAGCTTAATAATAATTTAAAACAAATAAGGTGTGCTTAAAAATTGTGAATTTGAAACTTGTATACACACATTTTTAACCCTCTCGAAATACTGAACTGGTCGTTAGTTTTAATTTCATGTTTTTATATTCTACGTTTTGTTTATTTTACAAATTATTAGTAGCTATAAAGTTTTATAGTTAATCCTTCTTTTAACATTTATTAAAAAGAAGACATAATAAACAGTAATAATGAAAACAATAATAATAATAATATACATATATGTAATAATCGTTATAATCGTAATACAATATACAATTATTGTTTACCTTATATTTATTATTATCGTTCTAATTGATGTAAAATGAATATCGTATAAGAATAATTAACGGTTTGTTAAATAAAATGTACGTTACAAACTCACCACTAAATGAATAAAAAATAACTATAACAATATAAATTTACTTGGCTGCACTACTGCTTAACAGTAACCAAGGCAGCTTTATATAGGTAGTGGCAGAATTAGAATAAACACAACACCAACAAAATACATGTTGATGTTTGTTGTTGTATTTATTGTAATTCTGCCACTATATATTAAAGCTGCCTTGACAGTAACCTAATTGTTGGGACTTTCAGTTTTAATAAAATAAATTCGTAATAACACAGCAGGATAATAAATTGATTCCAGCCGCACTTATTGATAATAGATTTAAAGGTAAGAGCTATTCTACACACTAATTGAAATGAAGTAGCACTATAAAAATTTAAATGACTTGGCTGCACACTTTTTTGTACAAACTGTTAGGTTTTAATAAACTTGGCTACACAGCCATACAGAATGAAAGAATGTCACCACATACAAATACAGTAAGGGTTTTCACGATGGATAATGCAAACGATGCAAATGTGATCAAATATACTTGATGTTTGTAAAAAATACTCAGCAAAAGAATATAGACAGTAACATTCGACAGCAACAAAATTTGCGTCATATTGTTATTTGTGTATTATAACGGCCGTATCCAAAAAAAAAACTTAACAACAAAGCTTGGTAAGCAATTGTTAAGAAATATTTCTTAACGTTGTATGCAAAAACAATTATTTACTTACCATTCGTTTAAAGTTGAAATGAGTATACTTTAACTGTACGTTAAATTGACATTTGACTTCTTAATTTTTGTTTCCTTTAAAAAGCACAATTTTGTGAAAAAAAAAAAAATAGTGCAAGCAATGTTTTATGCTTATTAAATAAGGAAATTTACACATTGCATTGTATACAAATTGAAAATATTAATTTTGAAATAATAATAAAAATACGAAATGTATTAGAGATGCACTTTCAATCAAACGAATACAACGAAAAACGGTATTCGAGTAATAAAAAAATTTATCGTAAAAGTAGCCCCATTATTTTTTCTCATTTTACTTAATATACTACATATAATGTATTCACCATTTATTTAAAAGATAAATACAAGGAATATATCGCTCCTTTATGGCAACATAGTCATATCTCAAAAAATGAGCTTTTTGAGTTAACAATGCAGAATTGTTAACAGTACTACCACTTATATTGTGGCAAAAATTTATTCAAATTGCTTTTAAACTGTTTCCTTTATGAGATATTTTCTCAAAAAATTTGCTAAGACGTGTATGGAAATTAAAAATTTTAAATGCGTTTTTCTCGAAACGAGCTTTTTTGAGATATGACTATGTTGCAATAATAAAAATAATAATTTTTTTTAAATTTTATTTTCGGGTTAATATAATATTCATTTTCTTACATCACTACTCAAAAATTTACAACCGAACATAACGGCACTGCCAGAATAAAACAATTAAATTCCTATGGTGTTCATAACTGTATTTAAAAATTAACGTACTGTTTTTGCATAAACTTTTTTAACAAATAATTGGTAGTTTTAATGTGTTTGGTAACTAACGTATATGTGTTAATACTCAAGTAAGAATTTGTTTGCATATGGCCCTAAGTATGCAAGTTAAAAATTTTAGTGGTCTTTAAAATAACCTAGAAATTTAATAAAATATTTAAAAAGAAAAAAAAAAAACTTTCAAATCCAGTGCAATGAGTGAAGAACTTTCAACAATCAAAGACAAATCAAACTTAACATATAAAGAACATTATTTGCCAAAAAGTTTACAATCTTGTCTTTTTTACTGGTTCTTATTTATTAAAATATTTATTTTAGTATGCTTGTGTATAATTGTAAACAAATTCTGTTTTTTACGACTTCTGCTAGAGTGAAACTATTCAACTATGAAATGTCGACTGATAGATAGCTGGGAAACATAGAAAACAAGCTATTTATAATTTTTTATTGGTACCAATGTTAGAAACTAAAATAGCGAATAAAAAACTCAATTGTTTGAATTTTTGTTCTCTGCTTTTCGATATTTTCAAAAAACAAATCGTAGCAACCAGCGGTTCATTTGTTTGAAAGGTGTAAAGAAATGTTAGAGACGTGTATAAATAAAAAAAGCTTGTTTTTGTGTTTTGACGAATATTATTAGAGCATTTTTCTTTTTAAATTCTCAACAATTTATTTAGATTGTTGGGATATAAATTTAAAAGTTTGAGAATGTCTTTCAAAAATTTCCAGTCTACTGATGATTAGGGTAGCTCCTATGAAATGTCGACATATAGATAGCTGGAAAACATAGAAAACAAACTATTTATAATTTTTCATTTTATTTTTATTCCAATTGAAGAAATTTTCACAATTTTTCTTTACTGCACTAAAGGGCTTTGGAGACGATAAAAAAAACACGTCAATCAGTGCATATGTGTGAGTGTCGTGTTTTTGTGGTTTAAAAGGAGACGTACAAATAAAATCGTCAATCATCATTTTTATTTTAACTTGGCTGCGTTCGTTTCTAAACGTTATCATCGGATGATGAATTATTGCTATTTTGTGCAATTTTGTTAAGAAAAAAAAAACATGAAAAGAAAAAAACTATGTATGAAAAGTATTAATATATGAACAAAATAAAATTCAATAATCATAAACAAAATAAAATTCAATAATCATAATAAATATAGATGTAGTTTTTTATTTTACTTATTGTTGCTCCTTTCAATAACAAAACTGAAATTTTTATCGTCAATCACAACTGGAGACTGTCAAAATAATTACACGTCAAAATATCAAAAGTTTTTGATTTTCATCAATCAGAGCCGACAACTAATAAGTGTACTCGAAAAAACACGACTGCACGCACACACTTAGAACGTTGATGTGTTTTTTGGATCGTCTCCATGGCACTTAACGCTGCATTTACACACGCAATTAGCGGCATGCAAATTTTATATACGTATTATCAACAAAAAACAATTCGAAATACTCGAATCTTTTGCCACTCGCTTTTTAGTTTACACATGCCATTGCAATTTCATTTTTAAAATGTCCTCGAGGCGTATACTTCAAGCAATTTGTTTACTTCTCGAATTTTACCTCCATTTTGAATTTGTCTTCTCTTTACAAAATAGAGTTACCGAGTTCACCATATTTGGGGAGACGATTAAAATTAATTTTTATTAATATTATTTTGATAACCTAATGCTTTATAATTAACGAAACTGTTCTATTTATGCGTATTTCAAGAAATAAATCTTAATAATACATATGAGAAGCTAATATTTGTAATTACATTTTGCTATTATGCAGTTAATTTGCATTAAGTTCTTGGCAGGGTAACATTGTTTATCATCTTGACATTCAGTGGCACGCAAATGCCAAATTTTCACTCGCATGCAAAAATTGCTGCCACTGGAGCTGCCATTGCGAAAAATGTGGATATATTAGTGAAAAATTGTGAATGTATTGAGTTTTTCGAACTGGCAGTGGCATGTGTAAACTCTAAGTAACAGTTTGATATTTTTATTACTCTTACATATTTTACATTCACTACGTACTGATAGCACGTATAAGAGTTCCCATGAAATTCGCGATAGCGATTTCCTCTTCCTGGGAATTGAAAATTTTATGAGAATAAATATCTTATTCACCATAGGGGTGAATATGTATGCTAATTCTGATATTCGTGATCGAAATTACTTGCGAATAGCAAATAGTTTCGATATCGTATAACATTCTAACGACGTTATTCGTTGCGAAGTGAGTCGGGGTTTTGTCTTAGTGTTGGAAAATACTGGTGAAAATTGTAAACAAAAACTGTATATTTGCACAAACTAAAAGTTGGAAAATTGTATAATTTTTCTTCAAAAAATTAAATAATAAAAAATGTACCATAATTATTACATTTGAAAACAAAAAAACCTTTTGTTTAGTTTCTATCAGGCCTGTCACAGAAATTAATTTCGATCGAAATCAATTTCAATTCCGAAAAAGCTTCTTCAGAAAATTAAAATCGATAAATTTTCTTGAATTGAAATCGAAATCACTTTTATTTTTGCGATCGAATCAAATAGCATAAAAAGAGGTCAAAATATTTGTATTCAAATGAAGAAAACTGTTTTTTAAACTATTGAACACAATTTATTGATGTTTTTTGTTTTATTTCCAAAATAAAACTAACCTTGAAAGGAGCCTGTAGCTAAAAATCGCAGTGTGGTGATCAGTTATATAATTGGCGGAATGGAGGAGCATTTAAGTTGAGGACTTAATTTATGTAAAACCATTGTAAATGCTTCTTTGTTTAGCCGGTAATAGCTTATAAAACTTAAAATATATGTGTAATTACTTAGATTTAAGTATAACAACAAAAGCAAAAACACTTACACTCCGTCTGGGCAGGAAAGTGGATTTGAAGCATCCCTTAGATTTTTTCGCCGCAATTTTTCGGTAAATTGTAGCCGTCTTTGAGCGTTTAGCACTGCAACAACTGAAATAACAGGCATTTTGTTTAACTTTGAACAAATTTTTTGCACTTTCGCACTTTGTTTTGAACATATGTTTTTGTTTTGATTTGCATATTATTGCCACACTTACCATAAAAATACCAAAAATAAAATTTGTCGGAATGAAGTAAATCGATCAAAGTCTGAAGAAGGCTAAACAAAATCGATCGAAATGAAAATTCGTAATCAAAACCATTCCGAATAATTTCTGTGACAGGCCTGTATATTTCGAAGCTTTTCTCATTTTTTCTTCCGCCTCATCATCAATTATATTTAGTATTGAGATTTGAATACTTATTGTTAGTTCATTTTGAAGATTCAATAAATAAAAACGCTTACAAAAAAAAAAAAATCACCAATTACTACTAAGGAATCGATTACGGCATCATATGAAAGAAGAAAGTCATTATTTGTTTCGTGTGATGTCGTACGAGTAGATACACTAAAACACCTTTCAGGTTATGTCATGCCTTGCACTTTTTTAACATTATTAAACTCCTCAATACTAAATTCTAGGACCTGCTGCAGCAACTAACTGTTCCTCAGCTTGTGAAAGGACTTTCTCTTCAAACGATCCACCGAGGGTTTTTTAGTGATAATTTATAGAAAGGCATTTTTTCTCCACATATTGCTTTTGGTTAGCACACACCTGTGTATTTACAAACAAAAATTAAATAACGAAACTTCTACCGTAATATAAATCATTATCTTACGTTGTGCCACATTTTTGAGTCGTGGTGGCAATTAATTTTAATGCTAGTTCTTCCCACAATTGGTTCGCCTTATATTTCCCCAGAGAAGTGTTAGACCATATACCGTTTGCCAAGACAGTATGAACTGACGTAAAATTTTCCAATATATTCCTTTGTGTAAAATTAATTTTTGTTACTGTTGATCTGAAATAATAAAAAAAGAGTTTACACATATAATTTTAAACTCAAAAAAAAATTTAACTTACATTTGCTTTTCCGTTTACTGTTTGCGGCGATTACGAAAGGTGTTTTTCTTACGAGTAAAAAATCGCACGGTTGCATTCGACTGATTACACCTTATCGAATGTCATCATTAGAAATTTCGATACCTTTTACTAGATATAGAGTAACAGAATCCAAAAGTGCAAAGTCGCACGTCCGTGTAAGAACTCGACCGTAAGCGAATAAGAGAATTAGCCGCCTGTTCGTTACATTGAAAATACCGTACACAGAACAAAAATTATCGTTATTTTTAACGATGTAAAGTTCTACGTAATGCTGCTAATAATGAAATTATAAAACTTGGAACATGCCTGATTGGATGGAATTTAATATGTTGTCAAAACATTGAACATAACAAAATCAATTTTTTTCCCCCGATTTTTAAAAATGTGAAAATATTTTCGACAAAATGTATAATATACCTCTTAGAATCTTTCATAATCATAATCAGTTTTTCCTTTAAACTTTTTAATAAACTTCACACATATTTCTTTAAATATTTTATATATTTTTATTTAAACCCTTATTAAATATATAAAATTATAAAAATTATACTTTTAAGACAAAAAAAAAAAAAATAAAGAAAAAAGTAAGAAGTAAAACTTGCAAAAGAAATCTATATTGGTTTTATTATATTTAAATAAATTGTTATTATTGTTATGATCTATATTAAGATAAATGTATAATTTTACTTTTCGAACTACGTTGATGTTCCTAATATTTAATGTTTTCGTATTAATTATATATATTTTTGTTGTTTGTTTTCTCTCCTTTATTTCTATAATTTAGTAAATTGTTATTTTTTTGTTTTAATACAACGAGTTAAAACGTGCTTAAAACTGAACAAGAAACTGGAATTTATGAAAAATATTAAAACTAATATGAATTTATTCAAAATACTCGTTACACATCACAAACAATTTAAAAAAAAATATATATATATATATACTCGTATAAGAAACGAAATAACACCAAAAACAGAAAGTAATGTGATTGCAAATTCATAGATCATATAATCGGAACTTGTATAGGTTGTGTATGTTTTATTCTATTAACCAACTACTACAGAATGTGAAAAGGGAGGGGCGTAAAGAAGATATGCTGCTATAGACACAAGTTAAAATATGCTCGCACACTGACAACAGAGTATGAAGCCTAGAAAAAGCTAAAAAAAAAACGTATTCGCAGAAACTTACAACTAATTTTTCACATTTTAAAATTGTAACCTGTCTGTAATTATTATTGATTGGTGTATTTTAGTGTTTTATTTCGTTATTTGTATTTAGCTAATGCACATTTTTAAAATAAAAAATAATTTATTGATGTTATTTTTTGTTTTATTTTTGTTTTAAATATATACTAATAAAAGTTGTGTCCACAAATAGGATCGATCCGTTAAACATTGAATGAATGTTTAATTAAACGTCTTCGCATCATCATAAGTTCTGTCTGCAAAATGTCTGTGTGAAGGACATTAAAAACTACAATTTAATTAAAAATTTTCTTAAGTTGATTTTATGTTCATCTTATCATATTTATATCTTCGTTATTTCTTTTGTTATTTAAATTTAGATTTATTATTTAAATGTACTGTTGTTGTATTTGTTTTTATGGGTTGTTTTTTTTTTTTTCTTGTTTATATTATAATAAAATAATGATTCACAATAAGTTGGGGAGTAATTGTTCAGCAGCAACCAGATTTGGTATTTTCAACTGGACGCCCTGGATCGATTTTAACTTTGCTTTGATTCTCAGTAGCGCTAGATGGTGGTCCAACACGGTTCTTAATCTCAGCCGCCATTGTCATGAAGGCTTGCTCCACATTCGTAGCACTCTTGGCTGATGTTTCGAGGAATGGAATGCCTAATTGGTTTGCATATTCCTGAAAAATATATTCATTCAATAATATATATTATACAAAGCCTATTTGGCCAATATCATGGTAATATATAATAAAAATATAGAATAGCAATACAAAATATTGAAAACTGAAAATATTTTAAAATTTACAAAATAAAAGTAGACTATTAAAATACGTAAGTTCGTTCCCCTCACAACAACACATCACTATAAACAAATTATATACACATGTATATACTACGAAGTAATAAATATAGTTTAAAGTTTGGGCATTATTTTGGACAGTAGGTTGATATATGATGCGCACATTGATATGATATCAAACCGCCTAGTTTTTTTGATGCGGAAAATGTTTTCTGCAAATATGTATTTGCCTCTTAAAGTGAAATATAAAGTAGTTCATGCCCTTTTATCTCTGGCTCGACATCGGTTAATCTGAATAGGTTATATCGAGTTATTAAGGCCGGGGCACATAGAATCCGTCGTACGTTATACTTTGCCTTTTTCAACTGACAGCTAAGTTGAAATACATGTAGGCTTATGAGCTTTGTCACATTCGGTACTTCTCCGTCAACGCAAAGTATTAAAGTTGAGCAACTTTCAACTTTTAACGTACGTTGAGAGCTTTGACAACTATGTGGTAATATTTTTTGTATATTTTAATATAATTTTTCGTTCAAAAATTAAATAAATTGAAAAAAAATTGTGTTAGATTTTGTGTGCTGTGTCTGAAATATAAATTCAAAGATTTTAATCAAGCTAAAGTAAAATGCAGTTGGTTTTATATCCGTTATCAAAGTGCTGATTGTGCCAACTTCATACTTTGTACACGTGATGTCAGTTGATAAAAGAGACGGACAAAGTACGACGGATTGTATGTGCCCCGGCCTTTAGTATTATTATTCGCTTTGTTTTTAACTTAAAAAGACAAGTTCATATTACCAACTATGTGTTGATGTTTTTTAACTGTACTTTACCTAGATTTGTTCACATTCGTTGTATTACTTCTTTTTATAAAATCGTTAAAACGGGCAGACCTCAACCGCTTTCTCAATTATTTACATTTACACGCTCTACTAGAAATCCACAAATTAATATACCTCGAATTAATTATTCTGCGTTTGAGAAATCATTTTTGGTAAGGGTTGCTCTGTGTTGGAACTATTTGCCACATGATTTGCGAGTTTTTTCACATTCTAGCAATGTTTTTCGTCTTAAGCTTTACAGACATTTTGGTGTAAATAACGCCAAACTAATTTGTCAGTTATTTGTTTTGCATTTGCCACACAACGGTATCTTTTCATTTTTTTTCGCGTTAATGAGTCATGGCTGGGGAGCCAATAAACAAACAAATGGATGGAATAGTACATGGATTAGGTTATAAGTTTAAAATAAGATTGTTATTGTGAATTTCGTATTTTGGTATATACTAGTGAATATACTATATTCTAGTAAATAATATGGTATATACTAGTAAATATAATGGAAAGCTCAGATTACTTGTGCTCTGTAATATGTTACTTTGCCCCTAGGGGCTTGTAATACAAATACATTGAATAAAAAAATAAAAAAAAATTCAAAAACAAGCTTCGATATCAAACTAAGTATCCATATAACTAGATGATTATTCGTATAATGCGTTCCGATTTTTTTTTTTTTTTTTTTTTTGGATTTCCCAAAATCGGCTTTAGGAACCACTAAGTCCCTCACTTCCCCAGAAATGATATGACAACTTCAAGTTTCGCACTTAATTGAATGGCCGTTAATAGTTCAGATACACATTCCACAGCCAAAACGGGCACCAAATATTAAAAACCGTTTATTGAAGTGGTTCCGAGTTTTTTAGGTATGCCCAAAGTAGGCTTCACGTAACGTCAAAATTCCCCCTTCCTCAGATGCAATACGGCAAGTTCAATTTTCCACTGCAAAAACGCGCACCAAATATGAAAAACCGGTTCCAAACAGTTCAGCGAAGTGGTTTCTATTTTTTGGGGGGAATTCCCAAAATCAATTTCGGGAATCCCCAAAATCCCCGCATTTCCCCGGAATCAATACGGCAACTTCAATTTTCGCACTAAATCAGCAACACTCTACATACAGTTTTATATACCCAAGACAGCTTTAATACGATAGTGATGTAAGCATAGCTGTGTTTCGTTTCCTTTGCGTAAAAATATCAAAAACACATAGACTTCCTTGTTATTTCAAACAAAATTTTGACAACTGTTCATAAATTATACCAACAAAACACATGTTGATGTTTTTTGGTGTTGTATTTATTGTAATTCTGTCACTACCTATTAAAGCTGCCTGGTTTCAAGGCAGCTTTATACAGGTAGTGGTAGAATTACAATAAATACAACACCAACAAACATCAACATGTAATTTGTTGGTAGAATTTACGAATAGTTGTCAAAATTTTGTGTGTAAAAGCAAGGAAGTCTATGTGTTTTTGACTAATTTACGCAAAGGAAACGAAAAACAGCTGCGCTTATACCACTATATATGTAATAATCACTCATGTCATGGGTTTCGAGTGTTGCAGCAAACAAACAAACATAGAATTGAAACTAATCACTAAACACTAAGCGTGTTAAAAAACAAAGTAGTTTCTATTTAATGATGAAAAATATTTTAGATTTTCTGCGAAAAAAAAATTATAACATACTAATATATACGGTTTTATATATTTATTTGGTAATACAATAAGAGTTCTAGAACAAAAAGCGTATTAGTAATACTCATTATAGAAAAAAAAATATTTGCATAAGATAAAACAGCAAATTTAGGATTGTTTATATACTAAACAATTACATTATTATTATTAATATATAATAAATTGTTATTTATTTGACTGAATATTTTGAAAATTGTGTATACAAAATAATATAAATTTGAAAACACAAATTGAAATAACAAAAAATAAAATATTCAACTACATTAACATTTACAATGCACGTTTCACTTCAATTGTCAACAGAGACTCTCATTTGAATTGATTCTTGGCCACACTGGGTATATACTCAAATGGTAAGACCCACTATATTATATGGGATTGTAGTATGGTGGAGAAAAACCAAACAGGTAACAGTCATATCAAGACTTCGCAAGGTTTAGAGACAGGAATGCCTATGTATCACAAGAGTGATGAAAACCACCTCAACGATAGTCGTGGAAGATCTTTTGAACCTAACACCGCTTAACGTGGCTGTTTAAAAAGCGGCAGCCGTTCAGGCTATCTCAATTTACAAAAGGGAAAAACTTAAGACAGGAAACCTTATTATACATCTTGCAATCCTAAAGGGTATCAGAGACGTAATCGATATGTCTCAAACAAGTGACCTAATAGATCCGACTAACTCATTTACCAGGAAGTATAGGATCATCTTCCCAACAAGGGAGGAATGGAGCACGAACCCAAAATGGTTACGGGATATATAAAATTTTTGAAAAAAAAATTGTTTGTTTTGCTTCAATATTCTCACAATTATTAAACATTTATTTAGATTGAAAAGCAAAAAAAAATGTCCTCGATATCGGTCCATATATACCCGAGATATATTCTAAATCGGTTTTTTAATGAAAATGCCGCATAAGCGACCTTCAGCAACTTGTTTTGCTTAAAAGCAATTCTGGTAATAAAATAAGGTTATCTAAATACAGAAAATGAAAATTTCCAATATCGGTCCATATATAACCGAGATATAGCCTAAACCGAATTTTTCGAGAAAAATGTCGCGTAAGCGAACTTAAACAATTTTCTTTTTTTTTTTTTAAAGAAGTTTACGAGTACTAAAATACAGAACGTGAAAATTTCCGATATCGGCCCATATACACCCGAGATATAGTTTGAACCGATTTTTTGCATGAAAAACTTTTTTTAGCTTTAAAGCAGTTCTGTTATATACTCGAGATACAGCCTAAACCGATTTTTTCATTAAAATGTCGCGTATGCAAACTTAAACAACTTTTTGCTTAAAAGCAATTGTTGTAATAAAAAGAGACGACTAAAATACAGAAATTGAAAATTTCCGATATCGATAAAGCATTTTACAATATAAAACCATTTTCAATACGAACATTTATATTTCTTTCGTCTTTTATCAAACTAAGCAGCATATTATACAGGGTGTCTGGTAGTAGATTTATATCAAACTTAACAAAAACGTAATAATTGACACAAAGTTTTATTAAGAACATTGAACGATAGAATGGAAACGAGTTTTATTTTCTAATGACTTTGTCATCGAGATGTTTTCCGTCGAGTTAAACACACTGTTCAAATCGACGAATATTTTATCTTAAAGTTACAAGAAACTGGGGATTGCTATTATAAACCCTCTCTTTGACGTAGTCCTATAAAAAACCATGGGAGTTAGCTCGGGCAACCTCGGTGGCCATGGGATGCCCCCAAAGCGACTGATCAGTTTTTGGGGGAAATTTTCCCGAAGCAAATTTATCGAAGCTCTGGCTGTGTGTGCAGTCACCCCACCCTATTTAAACCAAAAAAAATCCATAATCATACGCCGATAGTTTTCAATGTTGACGTTCGTCGCCTGACCTCGAGAATTCTCGAAAAGACAAATGATACGATTATCTCATGCGTGGATAAATCACACCAAACAGTTACCCTGGGGCAATGCATTGGTTTTTTATGTTTCAATCGAGGGTTGCGTGTTCTTGGAGACCAGT
Organism: Thecocarcelia acutangulata; assembly: GCA_914767995.1. Taxonomy (NCBI): domain Eukaryota; kingdom Metazoa; phylum Arthropoda; class Insecta; order Diptera; family Tachinidae; genus Thecocarcelia; species Thecocarcelia acutangulata. The sequence goes on along the minus strand of OU612094.1, from coordinate 184,199,558 downwards.
CACGGCAATTTTATTTGTTGCCGTGAAAATGAGCTGCGTTGCTCCAAAAAATGGGATTTACAGTGAGAAAACGCTCCAACATCGTTTCACAAATATTTTTTCGTAAATCCAAGTCACTTTCTTTCACTTCTTGAAAGATTTGAATTTTAAAATGTTGGAACTACAGATCCTTTCTTAAAATTTCCTGAATAATAGCTCTTGGAAGTACCAATCAGGCTGATCTTTTTTGTACAGAAATTCGTGGACTTTCACATAAACTGCTTTCAACCAGTCCAATGTTTTCAGGGGTCCTTGAAGATCGACTGGGGCCTGGACGTGGGACATTCGTACCCGTAACTGTTGCGCGGAATCTCTGCACCCACGAGCGAATTAAATTCACACTCAGACCGTATTCGCCAAATACCGACTTTGAACAAAATTGTCGATGACCAAATGCGTAAGAATCATTTCTCTTAAAAAATAACCATGCAGCGAACGCGCGATACTCAATCGACCACGACTGACAATTCCGCTGAATCGATAATGCCATCCTCCGTCTGCACAGTTTATTACTTTTTAAAAAAATCCCATTTAACAATATAAATTTGCCACTAGACACTCTGTACAAACTACAAGTGTTTTCTAGAAAGTGATCTATGCATTGCACATGGAAAATACGAAAACGCAATATAGGGTACAAAGTGTTCGATTAGTTAATGTTTTTCTTTCGCATCGCAATAGAGAGTAACTCCCCTGATTTTTCTCATGATGGTTACAATCAATCTTGTCACCCTGTTTCGACTTGACGTTGAGTTCTGGGACACCCTGTATATATTAGATACTTTTTATTTCGATTTTTTTTTAATTTCTTTTCATTTTTTTTATTTTTGTGTAAGTACAAGAAATATCAATTGACATCCGCGATCATCGGGTGTAAGCACTCTAGACTTTCGTTTGTGGTTATTTAGAAAGAAAAGTATATATTATTAAGCCCAGAACTATTCAAGCAAAATACACGACGCAATCGACAACATAACTCTTGAAGTTTTGCGGAGGTTATTTAAAATGACAAAAAAAAGTTCAACGATTTTGGTACGTTGCTCAATACCTTACTAATTGTCTTTTTCTGCCTGTGCAGTTTTGCAAATGAAATGCAATCAAAGCTTTACGATTAACAGGCTGTCAGCCATTGTAAAGTCAACCCACTTGCATTTAATTTGGTCCCGTTGTGCTAATCAAAGCTTTAATTATTATAAATTTTTCATAGCCCAGACAAACATTAAACAAAATACTACAGAAAATAAAATTAAGCTATATGTACAATAACTTAGTTATTTATATAATTTTTCCAATCAATAGTGGAAAGCATATTAGGGTCCACACACTGACAAAGGTATAATAAATTGCAATAGGATCGTTTTGCCTTTCTTTTTTTTGAACAATTTTAACTTTATTGAACTTACCGCAGCTGTAGTATGATCAACAACTTTTTTGGTGGTCAAATCACTTTTGTTGCCTACCAACAATTTATTGACATTTTCACAGGCGTATCTCTCAATTTCTTCTAGCCATTGCTTAACGTTATTAAATGATTCTTGATCCGTGCAGTCATAAACAACGATAATACCATGGGCGCCTCTATAATAAGAAGATGTAATGGTGCGAAAACGCTCTTGTCCAGCAGTATCCCACTGAATTGAAAATAGATAAGTTTTGATAAAATTGCAAATAAAAGGAATAAGTGTTTATTGAATAAAAACTTACGATTTGAAGTTTTATGGTTTTTCCATCCAGCTCAATGGTTCTTATTTTCTACAAATACAACAATTTTATTTGTTTGATTAACTGTTTTAAATTTTGTTTAAGATAAAAGATTAACTTACAAAGTCCACACCAATTGTACTGATATAACTTTCTGTATATGTGTCATCAGCAAATCGTAATAAAAGGCAGGATTTTCCAACACCCGAATCACCAATCAAAAGTAATTTGAAAAGATAATCGCTGAGAATATATAAAATAATTAGCAATTTTTAAATCTCTTAATTTTTAAGCAATCAAGCTGAAACCCGCATTTAGAATATATTTTCCTTCTTCTAGAAGTTTCTTTTTTAGAACTTAAAATTAATTGGGGAACATAAAGCTTTGCCTGTTGTTTTAAACACAATCAAATGAAAAACTTTAATAAAAAAATATCACAGGAAAGAAACTAATGATAAATTTATCATATTCTTACTTCATTATCCATCTTGATAAGTTTTTTGCGACATTTATCCATTTTATAAATGTAATGCAATATTATTGTTTATAGTGCCATTTCATAACAAAGCAAATTAAATATTTTATTGAATGAATAATAATGACATCGTTGTCACCCATTAACATTTTCAACACGTCCCTTACGTTTTTTGCCAGTTGACATACATGCATATGTACATATGTATGTATGTATGTGTACATGCATACATGCATACATACATATTCGTAGACATGTTAAATAATCAGTATTCTATACAATATTGATTATATACAAAATAGCAGAGCTTTTTGCTTGCAATTACAAATACACATACATATGTGTATGTATGTTTCCAAGTACGAATAATAATTGTAATTAACCGAACAATTATTAGTGAGTTTGAAAAATGCATGGAAATGGATACTTTCAAAAAGCAAATCGTAGCAACCAACGGTTGTTCATTTGTTTGAAAGGTGTAAAGAAATGTTAGAGACGTTTATAAATAGAAAAGCTTGGTTTTTGTGTTTTGACGGATATTATTAGAGCATTTTTCTTTTAAATTCTCAACAATTTATTTATGTTGTTGGGATATAAAGTTGAATGTTTGAGAATATCTTTCAAAAGTTTCCAAAGTCTACTGATGATTAGGGTAGTTCCTATGAAATGTCGACATATAGATAGCTGGGAAACATAAAGAACAAGCTATTTATAATTTTTTACTGGTACAAATATTTAAGCTAAAGAAAATAAATAAGTGTTAACACCATATATAAGATATTTCAATTGAGTAACAAAAAACAAAATATATGGCTGTGATCGCTTTTGTTTACACGTACCCAGTGCTTAGACATACGAGTAAGAGTTCGAAATACTCAATACACTCACATTTTTTTACTACCACATTCACATTTTTCGTACTCGCAGGTCTACTCGCAGCTAAATTTGCATGCGAGTGATTTTTTGGCACTTCCATGCAATCAAATGTCAAAAAAAAACATCCAGTGTTACCGTGTAACTAATTTTAAACCAATCAACTGGATCGTTATAAAAGTTTTAGCTAGTTTGTATGTTAATTTATTAAAACTAATACTATAAATAGAAATGTGTAAATTATAAAGCGTTAATATCAATAATATAATGATAATACAAATTAATGCCAAATATTTTCTAAAAATATTCTCAAGTGAAGAACACGGCAACTCCAGTTTATAAAGACAGCCAAAAAAACAAAATATATGAAGGAAACAATCTGTTTGAAGTTCACGTGCTGACGACAAATTTAAAATGAACTCTCACTCGCATGTGTAGACAGAAATGAAAATTACAAGAGATTTGAATTTTTCGAAGAAATTTTCGTTTATAATACATATTCAGCACTCGCATGAGATTACTCGTATGTCTAAATGCAGGGTATAGGAAATATGATTTTTTTTTTCTTTTTGCACATCACAAATATGTACAGTGGTGCACAACTGTTTAGACATAAATGTGATCTCACAGTCTTTCAATTTTATATGATCTGTTGTTATTTCAACTGCAAAGATAAGTTCGATCTCTTCAGCACTTGATTCCCTCTTTAGATTCATTTTTTGTTAAGTTTTCTTAAAAATTAAGTCATTATTTAGTGAAAGTGTTGTTTTTCAAGTAGTGGACATTTTCAGTTCTACTATTTAAATAACGTAATTAAAAAAAAAAAAATTATTTTTTATTTTTTTGTGAAAATTTTTTGGTAAGTATGTTTTATCATTTAAAATCTAAACATTTCGCTTGGTTAAACTCCTTTCTACGTACATTTATAATGTTCTTTTCAGTCTGCTAATTCTTTCAATAACCATTTCCCTATGTGAATCCGGAAATTTGAGTTTTAATTTATTGCTATATGACTTTATTGCTATAGTCGATATACGATGTTTGAGCTAAAAATAACCGTTATTTTCATATTTCGTGAGTGATGTAGGTTTGTTCGATTCTCGTATTTTTTCTGTTATGTTGGTACACATGTCATATATGTTGGAAATATCAGACATTTTGGATTGTCAGTTGGTTTTTGACAGATAAAAAGGTTAGTCGTGTTGTGGTGTGCTCGTCGAAAAATTAAATCAAAGAAACTGTATTAAGTTTTGTGTAGAAAATTGAACTATATGCGCAAGCACATTTGAAATGTTGACTGTGGCGTTTGGCGAGTCTACTATGAGCAGGACACAAGTTTAATTGTGGTATAACCGGTTTAAGGAAGGCCGAGAAGATGTCAATGACGATACTCGTTCAGGTCGCCCTAGCACGTCAACCACCGATGAAAACATTGAAGCAGTGAAGTAAATGATCTTGGATAATCTTCGAATCACTATCAGAGAGGTTGCTGATGATGTTGGCATATCGTTCGGCTCAAGTCAAGCACTTTTTACGGATGTTTTAGGCATGAAACGTGCGGCAGTGAAGATTGTTCCAAAATTGATCAATTTTGAGCGAAAACAACGTCGCTTGGACATCGTTCAGGAGATGTTGAACATCGTCAACCAAGATGCAGATTTTCTCAAAAAGATCGTAACAGGTGATGAATCATGGGTGTATAGCTGTTACATTAAAACCGAGTCCCAATCACCCCAAATGAAGCGTTCAGAAGAGCCTAGATCGAAAATAACACCTCAACTTCGATCAAATGTGAAGGTTTTGCTCACTGTTTTCTTCGACTGCAATAGCGTGTTGCATCATGAATTCTTGCCACAAGGTCGTACGGTCAATAAGGAATACTACTTTGAATTTATGCGCGGTTTGCGCGAAGAAATTGGATTTTGCACGATGATAACGCAGCAGCTCATGCATCGAAGCTGTATGTGCATTTTTGGCCAAAAACTAAACCGTTATCATGCCTCAACCATCGTATTCACCGTACTTGACTCCCGCTGACTTTTTCCTCTTACCAAAACTGAAGACACCGATGAAAGGGATGCGTTTTGCTTCGAGTGAGGAAATAAAAGAAAACTCGAAACAGGAGCTGCTGGCGATACCAAATAGCGCGTTTCAGAAGTATTTCGAGGATTGGAAAAAACGTTGGCATAAGTGTATTACTTCTGAGGGCCATTACTGTGAAGGGAACAAGATCGTTATTGATGAATAAATAAATACTTTTTGCAAAATTTAAAGTAACGGTTATTTTTTTTTATCAGACCTCGTATATTCGAATGTTTATCGAGGTCGCGTTTTAAAAAAATTATTTTGGTTTATAAAATTTTCAAAATAAATGCATAAAACTTTTCGCTGCCACTAAAAAAACAATATCGTTGGCATAAAACTCGAAGATAATAAAGAAGGATGCAACAATTTGAAATGTAGTGAAAAATCGAAATTTCATTGCTTCGATTAATTTGAGTCTACATGTGGGAGCCTACAATAATATATAAATTCTGCAATAATACAGGGTGGCGCAAAAAAACACTTCGATGTTCAGCATATCGGTTGTGGCACGTGCAGTGCGTGCTGTAGCACCGCCCTGTTGGAACCACATGTTTTCCAATCCCAATTCATCAAGTTGCGGCAAAAAGAACTCGTTGATCATTGCTCTGTAGCGCTCACTATTCACAGTAACCGTCTTCGAAGAAAAAAGGTCCGATGACTCCTCCAGCGAAAACAGCACACCATACAGTGACTTTGAGCGAGTGTTTATGGCTCTTCGTGGGTTACACGTGGATTTTCAGTGCCCATTAGCGTAAATTTTTCTTATTTACGTACCCGCTAAGATGGAAATAGACCTCATCGCTCATGATCATTTTTGATGAAAAATCATCTTCATCAATATTCCGCGTTCTGGAGCAGTTTAGCGTAACATTGTTTATTAATGTGAATTTCGCATGTGTTTACTACACAAATGTCAAAACAGAACTGACTTTAGGGGCTAATCGCAAAATTTATAGCATTTTCTGATAGCAGGATAACTTTTACGCCACCTTGTATATAAAAATTGTTGACATAAAAAATTATCTACTTTAATTATTGCTTCATATATTGTATTAAGTAGGAAAATATCTTTTGTAATGTATAGTAGTTGAATTTGTTACATTTGTGGATGGGAAACAAAATCCATTGAAATTTATCTAACATTTATATCTATATATTTTTGGTATGCTGAGGCATTATATGGTCTGAGTAATATACATATGTTTATATGAATTGACCTTATGGATCTGTCAATTGATTAAATAAATAATTTCAAGTAGGTATAAGTACATCGAAATTTTGGAGATCCATAACTCGGAAATTATAGGTACGTTTCGCAAAATTTTGCACTTAACATTTTCTTCTTATTTTTTAATATCCTACTCCCTATATAATTTTTTTTCTCAATTCGAAGCTCTGTGCGTAAACTGGACCTAAGCTTACAATAAAATTTAAAAAAACCAAACAGGACCTGCACTGGAAGAATTTATTGCAACTATAAATATAATAATTATAATAATAAATAAATAAATAAAAACGGCGGTAATTAAAAAATTTTCACATAGGTATTTTGTTGCATAAAAACTTGCTCACCAAGAAGTCAAAAATTACTGTTTGGTAATGAAAATACCTGCATATCGTTTGTCTCACGTAGAAAGGCCCTAACTCGCATTTTATTTATTTATTTATCTGCAATACCAAAAGCCTATTTATTAGGCCAGGACCGTATTGCTAGAATACAATATATAATATATAAATATATCAAATATATATAAATAAATTACTTAATGAGTATTTTATAAACTAATTGAGATCTTTATTATAGGAAAAGGGAAAAATGGGATTTCAGTTCTTTTATATTCTATTCTATACTATGTTCAGGCTATGGTTCCTCCTGCAAAAAAATACAAAAAAAGAATAAGAGACTACAACATGATTTCTCCCCCAATTTTCCCTGAATTCAGCTCTTTTAGGGATTCTACTACGTTTTACACATTGTCACAAAGATTTTATATTATAATTTCATACATATCGCTCTTACAAGCAATTGAGCAAAAAAATTTACTTTTAGATGTTTCCATTACAATTTTTCCTTCTCCTGTAAAATTGCAATTATTTTAGTTAGGGCCTTTCTACATGAGAGCAACGATGTGCATTTACATACCTCCATGACAACGTATATATGTATATACTAGCACGGTAAATTATACACAAAGTAGATATATAGGTATGTACATCTAGGTATGTATAGGTATAATTTTGTACTCGCAATAGTAACTTAACATTCTTAAAATATTAAGCAAAATGTAAAGAAACTGAAGTTATTAAAAGGGCACGCGAAATTTTGAAGAAAATGCCGTTTACAAAGATGAATTATTTAGTTACGAAGTACATACAATTAAAATTAAACAAAGCATAGAAAAAAAAACAACGAATCAATGTCAAAATAAAAAACTAGCATGTAGATAAAAGAAATTACCAACAAACCCAATGTTTTTGCTGTTTTTTGTGTTTTTGGTTTTGTTGGCTGGCTATTTGATTTATTTGGTGTTGTTGTAGTAGAGAAAAATAAAAAGAAAAAATTACACACCAATTACCAGGCGAACAGGAAAACAACAGAAAGCGCATAGTAAAACTTTAGTTCGTGACTCATCCGCCCCTTTATTAATTTTTGGTTTTTCTTCATCAAATACCTAACTACGAGTACAACTCTTTTTTTTTTAATGTAATGTAGTTAGTATGAGAGGAAAACAAAATGAATGCTGACGGGAACTAATTTCCATGCTAGACAAAAGATAAAGATTATCGTACTATCAAAAATTATGTATGTATGTATGTATGCATGCAGGTACATATTACAAGTCGAAGTCATAGCAGAAACACTAAAATAATGAACAAAAGGAATGTTTTAGAGCACTTAGTATTGAACGCATCTAAACTAACAAGTCCTTTGTTAAATTGTTGATAACGCTCGCTTGTTTTTTGTTATTGTAGTTATCGAAATATTGTAGGGGTCGTTTTTGTTCTATTACATATGATGAAAAAGGGAGTGGGCCGTCGCAAGCCATGCATACACACATCTAAATCAGCAGACATCACACAAAACAACACTTTGAATATAAAAAATGACGTCGCAAAATTCCTTTTTTTACAAAAAACTATGTATATGTAAAGAAAAAATTTGGTGTATTTTAAGTTTTAACTTACTATTCTGGGTTAATAGCTGACATTTTGTTTTTGTTAGGTTCCTTTTAAAATTGGCGAGTTGTTTGCTTATTTTTATTGTTTTATTTATTCACTTTATGAATAACTATAACTTTTTTCTAAAAGTTCTGGCACAATATTTCTTTTTACTTTTTGCAAGTATAGCAATCACTTTTTTTCCTTTCGTTTCTTCTGTCACTAGTTTGACGTGGACAATGCTGTTCTCAATTTTTTTATTATGTTAAGAATTTTTTAATAATTGCGAAAGACGCTTACAAATAAACTAATTGAATTATATTTACAAAATTTTATATTTTCTTTTCTATTTATTTGAAACGTAATTATAAAAAAAAATTAACTTCTTTCGAAAGCAAATTTTTTCCAACAAAAGATGGCGACGACTTACACATCACCGTCAATAGAACTGCTAAACTTAAAAATAACCAGTATTAGGTGTAGTCGGTAGTCGTAAGCATTAAATCGATAACAGTTTGTGATAGTTTTGTACATAAAAGAGCCAACTAGTACCGAATTCTTCCGAACAAAACGATATTGAATACATGCTTAACCGTTTATTTAATGAGTTCGTGATTGAAACTAATAAAAATTATACCTAAGAATACATTCACTAATAATAACAAGTACATGCTGCTTTAAGAAACTTTTTTCTCATGTAATATCTACAACCGATATTAATTCTGATATAATAAAACGTTTATTAATATTAGTTCTAATATCTGTTATGGACTACAGATATTTTTGGAATTATAATTTCATTACTTTGCAAACCTTATTTTTAATCACTTACAGCTCTATGGGCTCGAGAAGTAAATGAATAAAAGAATGTGATTTATAAAGAGCAGGCAGTTGTGCGAGTGTTCTTAACAAATTTAAACATTTTTGAATATGTATCTTTACCGTAAGTTATAATGTAGGGTATTTTATACATCATTTTAACCATTTCTTTCATATATTGTATTTAATTAAAGGCTAGAACTCAACACAATAAATTTTATACAAAAGCTTAAACTGGGAGATGGACCTGACTATCTGGTGGAACAGTTAAGATATGTTGGAGATGTACGACCTGAGAAATGCTTGCGATTTTAGGCTACAACGAGCACATACAAGTTCAATTCAAAGATCTCTTTTCTATAAAGGACTAAATGTTTACAATTCCCTGCCAATTCATATTAAAAATTAAGAAAGTTATTACTGTTTTAAAAGAAAACTATATTATATTATATATATATATTACTTATTTTTTATTTTTGTTTTAAACATTTTTGTATACTCAGGCTATGCTGCTGTGATGTAATATAATTATATTGGCCCTTGAGGCTTTGTATTGCATATTTTTGTAAATAAATGAAATGAAAACTAGTCAATTATATTAGGAATACTAATCAGAGCTAACATTTTTGTATAATTTAATATTTTTATTGTGAATTTAAAAGTATTCAATAAATACTACTTACTAAACACAAAAGTTAAATAAAATTTTATACTTCCGGATTAAAATTACATAATTCAATGTATATTTCAGTTTAAAGATAGCAAAAACCTATAATTTTTAAAGACATTTTATTACACCCTCATACGTAAGCTCTTCACAGAGGTTGTGAAGATGGTTTAATCTATCAAATTTCTTATTACTGTAAGTTGTAATGTAGTGTATTTTATACATGTTTCCGCCAATTCTTTTATATATTGTATATAATTAAAATCCTTTGCCACAGGTTGAGTTGTTTCGTCAATTGTTTATTTTATAGATTTGTTTATTAAATTTTAATTATTTAAATTTGTTACTTGTCTAACTCATATAAAAACACAATACTATGTCAAAATGTTTAAATTTTCAGAGGAAACTTTACCTGTTTCACGAACTGGAACGTTAACTTTCTTATGATTCACTAAAGCTAAATAATTGATTTGTGGCCAATTACTATCATTAAAAAGAATGATGCAATATTTTGCTCTTAACTGCCCACAAACAATTTTTGTGAAGCAAAGTTTTTATTTCAATACATTTTTGCATATTTATCTTGTTACATTCTGTTCTGATTGTATTATGGCTCCACCTTAACAGCCATTCATAAAATTATCATATACGATTAGTTTACTGATGCATTAACTCATATGTTGCCAATAGCTATCTATGAGACTTAAAATATCACTGGTGGTAAAAAGAATCAGCTACAGTTAACCTTTTGTCATCTGCTTCGTGGGGATTGATAGTTACAGTTTCTGTCGCTTTTTCCTCTACACGAGACCAACGATAGACAACTAGAAAACATACAAAAATCTAAGTATTTTGATTTGTACTCTTTTTAATTCACCTTAGTTTATTATATTATACTTTTATTAAACTTCTACTATGAAATCAAACAAAATGTTTCCTACTTTTTATATATATTTTAATAGTTTTAAATTTGTCTGGATAACTTTAATACATACATATTTCAATAAGTTAACAAAATTAATACATATTTGGATATTTGAACGATTTTTGGGAAACTTAATTTTTAATGAGTTTTCCTATTATTTCCGCAAGTGTTTAATATATTCTTAAGTAATGGTGGAAACAATTATATTCTTCCAGAGATTTACAGTTCGAGAAAATAAGATTCAATTAAAGTAATTTAAATAAACGGAGAAAGATGGCGTATGTTACTCACATACTCGATGGAATGATGAACCCTTTCTGTGCGGAATTTGTGTTTTACTCCAATGAGTTTAGAGTTAATAACTGTTTTAAGACTTTAGTCTGTGATGTTTCACGTATCTCGCCGGCAAGAAACATTTCATCCACCACAGTATAAACTTTGTAAAAGTTAAAGACCAAATCTAGTTCACAAACATTGTGGAAATATTCGTTAAGAACTTCTACGAAATTGTGTATGGCCTCCAAATAGCAGAGATTGTTATCATTGACATCGACACATATGCAAAAATAAAGACCCGCATAGCGACGGTAAACAATTTTAAAGTTGCGAAACTAAAAATGATTGATGTTAAAAATGAATTAAACTGAATTAAATTGCAATCTTTATGTACCTCCACAAAGTTAGTATGTTTGGCATCCCTCACTGTGACTACTGCGTGAACTTCTTCGATGAGTTTTTGCTTTTCATCGTCATCAAAGTTCATATACCATTTAGCTAAACGAGTTTTACCAGCACGATTTTGTATTAAAATGAAGCGAATCTATAGCAGAATAATTTACTTAAACTGAAAGAAAATAATTAAGAGATATTAAAGGGCGTATTATACCATTTTTAACAGGAAAATTGTTTTGTTTTCGATCTATGAAAAAATTACACTACACTGCTCTCTTTTGAAAATTGATAAAAAAAAAATCTTTATACTCATGCAGAGTTGATATGACATGTAGTGGTACAGCAAAAAATATCTAAAGTTACTTAAATAGAACGAAAAAGTATATTCCGGGGAAACTTCAAAGGGGAAAAAGAATTGCTAACAATATTTTTAAAGGCCAACCAAAGAAAATTCATAACAAGTGAAATTGAGAGCGCAGCTGATAACTTTTTTGTGTTTTTATCTTTGCTGGATGTCAATGGAATAATTAAAAAAAAAAAAACTTGAAAAACCAAGAACATATTTTTAAAGAGTTTTTTAAATTTTTGTATTGTAGTTTGAGAGCCAGGTATGGTTCAGAATCCTCCTTAATCCGTCTGCCCATTTTCACATTTCTAAGCTCAAATCATACAGACTTTAATTTTCATGAAATAACTACAAATAATTATATATTTTTTAACTCCTTTTAGTGTTTATATTTATCCCCTGACATTAGAAAACGATTTTTTGTAAGGTTGTATTTATGTTTCCTGGATTTACCTGGTATCACAGAATACCTGTGCCTGGCACAGAACACACAGAATATTTGTGCCTAGTATCAAGGCAGCTTTAAGATGTCGTTGCAGAACTAAATAGAACACCAAAAATATCACACGTATTTTGGGGGTAGAATTTACTAAGAATTATAAAAATGTTTTGACTTTTTTGGAACAAAGGAAGGAAGTATATGCTTCCTACGCTAGAAAAACTGCTTTGCCTGTTATAAATTTGCCTTGGGGCCAACTATACAAAATGCTTGCCAAACATGTAAAAATTTTAGTTTCGTCCAAACATTTCTGTTCGTTTATGAGGGTGTTTGCTAGTTTGTACAAATATTTGAGTCATGTTTGCTTGAAAATCAACAATTTTTGATTTTCGTGCAAACATTGTGAATATGTGTTAAAATATTGTGGTGGATAAAGAAGCCCACAACGTGAAGCAAGAAATTGTTTTAATAATGCTTAGAATTGTATAAAAGTTTATCTTCATTGTAGAATTAAACAAATAACGATTAAAAGCACAGAATATCAAGAAATAGCCGGCATAACAATTTATATCTTGCGAACTTCATATGCCGTGCAAATTGCTGCAATACAATGGCCGTTTACTCTCATTGTGCTAGAACACATGTAAGCAATTTTTACATATACCATTTGTGCAGCTTGTGCGAGCCAGCTTTAGGATTGTAAAAATTATGTCGACAAAATATCTTTTTCATCATCCCGTTCGTCTAAATGCTGCAGAACAATGGTTTTCGTGTATTCTAGCACATTGAAAACAAAAAAATTATTCTTTATTCATTATAAATGTTATTCTTTATTCTTTATTCAACAAAAAATACCAATACAAAAAAGCCTTGATGGCCAATAAAATCCAATTAATTAATTTGTGATTAAATTGCGTTTGCATGTGTTTGTATTTGTATAGTTTAGGTTCAAGCGTAAAGCATGTGTTTGCCAAACACTTTATTTAGGCCTTAAAGGCAATCTTTATAAACAATTTACCAAATATTTCAAAGATGTTTGCTTTTTCATATTCAATCTATTTAAATGCTATATTAATGATTAATAAAAAACTAAAAATAGCTTGTTTTCTATGTTTCCCAGCTATCTATATGTCGACATTTCATAGGAACTACCTTAATCATCAGTAGAATTTGGAAATTTTTGAAAGATATTCTCAAAAATTCAACTTTATATCCCAACAATCTAAATAATTGTTTGATTAATAAAGTTACAATATTTCTCCCTCGAGGAGATATTGTAACATATTTAAGGTCTACCGTGAAACCCTATTAATGCACTTTACTACAACTGTGCTATGTGGCCGTCAGCTGGACGATATTTTTTGGTTTCTCGCAATCATATAAAAAATAGCAACTTTTGCAAATTTCTTTTCATTTGAAACGCAAAGCACAAAATTGATTAAAATTTAATCGGTAAAATGTTAAAAGCATTATCCAAAAGTGTTTGCCAACAAATAAACAACAGTGCATATATTCGGACATGCGCTGCTTCTGCTTCAGTTAAAAATGAAAGCATTCATAAACAATACGATGCCCTGCAGGAACGTGCTCTTAAGGAACAGTGCATATTAGTGGATGAAAACGACAAAGCTATTGGATATACCACAAAAGCTGACTGCCATCGTGTCAATGCACAAACCAAACAAGTGAAATTACACAGGGCATTTTCTGTGTTCCTGTTCAATACCAAAGGTGAAATGCTGGTACAAAAGAGATCGGAGCATAAGGTAGGTTAGGTAGACTGTCTTATGTGGCTCACTACATTGTCATTTGTTTGCCTTAAGATTACATTCCCCGACACTTATACAAATGCATGCTGCAGTCATCCTTTATATGACATTGAAGTTGAACGTGAAGAAATAAATGCTTTAGGAATTCGAAAAGCTGCCCAACGTCGCCTAAATTATGAATTGGGTATTCCCACGAATCAAATAAGACCAGAATATTTTCATTATTTGACAAGGATTCATTACGCCAATACAGGCGATGGAATTTGGGGAGAACATGAGATTGACTACATACTTTTCTTACAAAAAGATGTTGACCTCAAACCAAATTCGAATGAAGTAAGCGATGTGCGTTTTATAAAACGTGATTGTATTCATGAAGACATACAAAAGTTTGATGCCCCTTTGACACCTTGGTTTGAATTGATCTTGCAACATCGTTTGATGTCGTGGTGGGACAATTTGCATCAATTAAAAAAGTTTGAACAGCACCGTGAAATACAACGTTTTATTTAAATTTTACCAAAAATCGTTTTTTATAAATTGTTAAGCATTTTTATGTATTTCAGCGAAATCCAAAACGAATAATAACAATAGACAAATTAGGTACTTAAGAAAACAAAGCTATTTAACACTGAAGTTATAAAAAAGGTTAAAGTTTAATGTCCAAATAAAAATTACAGTTTACAAATTATATGTAAATAGTATTCATAAATATTTAGGTGTTATTTTTAAAAGTTAAATAATTTCTAAGATTTCACCAAATAATTGCAATGGATTCGAACACACATATGAAATTAATAAACCAGATGGAAACCATCCTATATTTACAAATGGGACTTCCTACGTAACTAATCGAAAACTTAGCAGCGCAAAAAATAAGACAGATTCATAGCAAATTGGAGGTTTTTTTCATAAACTACACGCGATTATATAACTGGATTACCATCGTTCGAAAATTGCTTCACAAAATACTATAAAAAAATTTGATATATAACAGTTTTTTATTCATAAATATTTTCTTCCCCGGGAAACTTTTCTTGGAAATTTAATTCATAACGAATACGAGGATTGGTAATGGAAAATTTTCATGGAATTGCGATTTATAACCGGGGTGATTGGATATTGATAACAAAGAGACGAGCATAAATATATAACAAATTGATTTTTAATTAAATTTTATAAATCGCATAAGCGGAAAACTGAACTAATTCGAGAAACGTGTAATTAGCATAGAAACTCCCAAGTATGCACCCGCATACAAGTTTTGGTTTTGTTAAATGATTGTGAAATATCAAAAATAAAATTTTTGTCTTTCAATCTTTGCTAAGACAAAGAGTCATTTGATGCGCTCTTAATTTTACCTTTTATGGATTTGCCTAGCTTTTAACTATATATGATCATATCGGGTTCGGTTATACTTATGTATCTTTTATATCGGAGAACTCTTAGCAAAATAAATTTTAGCACAGGAGATCAGATCGTAGAAATATGTTGAATACGAAATCTTTTGAAATTTCAAGCTTTAAGCAATAATTAAAACCCAGTTAAAATTTTCAATAGGGACACCCATAGTTTATTTCAGCATTTAATTCATAGTAACAAAATAAATGTTCTTGACATATTGTTAAATTCAATTCAGAATTATAATATTTACTTAAAAACTTAATTATATGAGAAACTGTAATGGTAAATAAATATAAAATATATAACAAACAAAATATATGTATAGTGATATAAAAATATTATCTCTTTATGTAATTAATTTTTTATATGAAATCAGTTGGGGTTTCTTGGAAGAAAAAGGAATATGGAGTATATTTGTAATTGAAATGATTGATGTAAACAAAAAATAATAAATGTATCAAAGGAAAAGCCTTAGTAAAAACGTGAAAAAACGGGTTTTTCTTTTTTAGGTAATGATCACAATTTGCATATCAATCATGCAGCATGATATCAATGAGTAACTTACATAACTAAAAGTTGTATGCATATCTCTTCAAAATCAGTTTTTATATGGTTTTTTATACATATATAAAAAATATAACTGTATATACATATAGCACTAGATATATTTTAATTTTTTTTTTTCATAATTTTTGTTTTTATAAACACTGTTGAAAGAAATAATAAGGAGACTACAAAAATTTGATATTTTCTTAAGCTGGAAATAAAAACGAAGAGTGTAGTAGTACGTATATTACTTAAAAGTTATTCAATTGATACCAAAAATAGACTTTGGAATTTTTGAACGATATTTTTTGAGAAAATCTTTCAAAAATTTCCAAAACATACTGATGATTAGGGTATAGCTCCTATGAAATGTCGACATATAGATAGCTGGGAAACATAGGAAACAAGCTGTTTATAATTTTTTTTTATTGTTATTCAATTTACCTAAATAAACCAATTATAGAAAATTAAATTAATTTTATTTTGCTTTCAAGCACTTTTCAAATATCTATATTTTTTCCTCGAAGAAATTGGGAATGGTAATTTTCCTTAGTTTTTTTCATTTTTTATTTAGACAATTTGAATAACTTTCAAACGACATAAATACTTTAAATAAAAATTTAAGAAAATATAAAATTTGAAGCTTCCTTATTGCTTCTTTTAACAACATTTTATACTTGCCAGTATAAGCATTAAATTTTTTATATTATTTTTATAAATGAAAATGTGTAATAAATTGTAATATAAAAAAGAGACGAGACATATTTACATAAATAATGAAAACAAAAATGTTTGGTTTTATAAATGAGTATGATAATTTATATAAAAAACAAAAAATCCAAAAAACTAGATTTATAAAAAATGTATAAAATATTCAAACAAGCTGCAGCACTTTTTAAGACCCGAAAGTTGTATTTAGCATAAATAAAGCAAACATTTGCGAATGTGTTACTTTTTAAATAAATATTTCTTGGTGTTTATAAGCAAGAAACAATTACATTTCTTGTTAAGACTTTTAGCAAATAATTGTACAACACCACCTCCTGTGGCGTCGATTCAAAATTTCTTACATTTTTGGGCTGATTGATCTAATGACATCAAATGCTGACGACAATATAGAGTGACTAAGAGTATAACATATTATTTCTGGTATCCTGAATACAGTTTACCCGAGTATCTGTTTGATTTTGTTCAGTTCATGCTCATAATACAACGTATGTGTACAATAATTGCATGACGAGTTTATAGACACAGTTATGTTTGCGTCGTATGAGAAAATATTCTATGCAACTTATCACTGATAGAAGCAGTAGACCTAGTTTTTAGCTACCAATTATCAGCAGGTGTGATTGGCTCTTATGGCGAGCCCTAGTGCTCTGTGTAACCTCAATTCGCGTTACGGTTTGAAATATATCAATTTTTTTCATTTTCGACACAATTTTACATTATTACTAAAATTAAATAAATAGAGTAAAAAAAAGAAGAAATTCGAATTTCTAAAGTAACTATAAATACATATATTTAAGCTAAAAAAGGCACATTTTCAGAACAAATGGAAATTTGTTGAAGGCTATATTTTAAGACCAGTTCAATATGTTTTTACAATCCGAATAAAACGTTTACAAACTACTTTAGTTTCTTCAGCTGGAAAATAGCTTACATTTTTTGTTTCTACTTTCAATACTGAACTGGGTAAATTGGAGAAATTGTAGGTAAAACGAATTCATTAATTCAAATTTAACGCAATACATTACAAATGACATTATCAAATAGTTTTTTCTATTAGGCGTAAAATGCCAGAGTATTATACACGTTGCTCCAACAACATTATTTGTTTTGATTAATTGTTTTCTTTTTAGCAATCAATTTCTTGCTTATTAAGAAAATTGTTTTTGAAAATGTGGCCCAAAATTTCATTGGTTTTTGATCAATTAAAAGCAAAATATTTTTGCAATTATTGTCCGTTTATTCTGCTTTTAATTGATAAATGATTAAATTATTTGATTAGTTAACTATTTTCATTATTATCGTCTTATTGTTAAACTACTTTCTTAGTTAACATGCATCAAGACGTCGTTTTTTAGGTTTTTAATATAATTAGTAAAGTTGTTGTTAGTTCATTATTTTTAAGGCACTTTCTTAAGTCTCTACAATTTGTTAATTGTTTTTCATATAAATCGTTTTGTGTTGTGTTTGCTAGTTTTTCTGCCAGGCAAGTTACAAATAAACTTTAAGTGTTAATTAGTGTATATTGATATTTGTGGATTTTTGTCGTTATATTCATGTATGTGGTGTGTGGTTTGGCACGTATGTAAAATTTTTAAAGAAAGAGAAAACTAAGCATTATCTTAAACAGTTTTATGAACTTCAATGCATTTAAAATTTAAGAAAGACCGAAAAGTTTTAAAGCGTTGAAAGCAGTAGCCAGAGCTACCTCATCGGGTGTCTTCTTCATAAAAGCAGCTATCATTTCGACAATTGCTGGTAAACTGCATGGTTCATTACGTTGAAATGTACAGTATCTGAAAATGATTATTAGCAAACATTTATACAAATTATAGAAATGTAATTTTTTATCTTGCCTGTGTAAGTACAATAAAGAACGTTCGGTAATGCCAGTTTTAACATGTTGAGGAAGCTTTGAAGCTCTTGTATTGGGATACATAAATGGAGAGTCTGTTTCAACCAACAAACGATCCAAAGGTAAAGTTCCATTATCTAGTAGGCGGCGTACACCTGTATCTGACTTGTCCTGAAAATTTTATCAGAAAAAAAAACACTTATATGGTTTTATTGGTCTTGATTATTCAATTTTTAAATACGAAAAAAGCTGATTAGCTGAGGAGTACAATTCCTAAAGAGAATGAATGTTTTGTTACATTTTAATGGATTAGGCGTATTTATTGTGCAAAATTGATATTATTATTAAAGCTCAAATTTTATTTTCAGATCCCATAACTAACCTTGCATAAATAACCAGTCAAGCTTATATAGAACCTTCTGTCCAAATATTTGATAGCTTCTTCAGCAGTTCCCATAAAACTTCTAATTATTACCGGTGGCAAATTCTGAAATCTATTTTTTAATTTCGAAAGCAATGTTATAATGATGCAAGATACATTAATACAAAGAAAAAATAAACTGTACTTGTCCAATATATCGAGTACATCTTGTTGGGCTGAACGTTCGTGTATTAAAATTGATTTGCTTAGATTACATGCCAACAGAAGTTGTTTTTCGAAAATCTCTTTTTGTGATTCAGGATCGGAAAAATCCCGCTGGTAATCCAAGCCGCAGGGACCAATTGCTACGCACTCTTGAGAGGCAGCAATTTCTTGAAATTCAAACCAACTACTTGGATCTTCGATGATTGATTTAGAATCGTGTGGATGTATGCCAGCAGTCGAGTATATAAAGTCGGGATAAATGCGGGATAGACGAAGGGCTTCTTTGCTCGATTTTACTGAAGTACCGGGTACCATTAACTTTTGTACGCCTGAAAAGAGACAGATAACACAGATCAACCAAGTTACTCAAGAGGACTTGGAAATACATATTACAAATAAATGTTATAATAAACAATAATAAATCAATAATAATGTGCATACATACGTACGTATTTTTGCATATAGTACGTATATATTATCTATATATCGTTGGTCTCATGTAGAAAGGCCCTAACAAAAATAATTGCAGTTTTACAGGAGAAGGACAAATCGTAATGGAAACTGCATAAATAGGTTCATCTAAAAGTAACTTGTTTTGCTCAATTGCTTGTAAGAGTGATATATATGAAATTATATAATTAAATCTTTGTGACACTGTGTACTTGTGTGAAACGTAGTAGAATCCCTAAAAGATATCAATTCAGGGAAAATACGAGTTAGGGCCTTTCTACGTGAGACTAACGATATGTATGTATTACAATTAAAAAAAAATTGAAATGAATAAAGAAAAAAGAACAAGCAAACAATTTGATCGGCAAGTAAACAAATGCATACAAACACAAGAGGTCACATCATCGCCCACTCATACGAGACGACGCCCTAAAAGACACATTTTTTGCATGAAGATGTTTTTCTTCCCACATAAGATTATTAGAGATGCAGCAATTGTATTAGAAATGGTACTTTTTCTTTCCTGGTTCGTAAAATGTGGTACATAATGCTATTGAAGTATTATGTTTAATTCATAGTAAATTAAAATTGAAACAATTTAAATTCATAATTCATTTAATATAATATCTTGCCCGCTCCATATCTCAAGCATAAATTGAGAATTCTATCCGCAACAAATCCCAAAGTATATAAATCACATTACTTGTCTAGGGCTGTGTATATTACACTGAACAGTTTGAAGGACCTTTGTCCTATGATCTGTATTTTCAACTACTAAGATTTTGAGATATTCAATTTGAACATTTACATCAGCAGTGTTATATATTAAACTAAGATCGTATTCTATACACCTACGTTCCAGGGTCACAAAATCAATAGCGTTAAAGTCTTTGTATTCAATAAAAGTGTCCTCAGAACAGATAGGAATTTCCAGACTCAAGCATATAAAAGCATGTTTTGATATATGGGGAGACTGAAATTGTCCTGAAAACTCAATGCGAGTATTGTTGCTCACGAGAAAATAATCAATAAGGGAAACTGAGTTATGTCTAACATCATAATGAGTTGGTAATGAATTATGTTGGCAAAAAAGATTAAAGTTTTTACATAAATCCCTGATGTGCATAGATTTAACAGGATCAAAAAGATTATAATTAAAATCCCCCATAATGGCAATGTTCTCGAAGCGACAGGAAATATCCCCTACAATATTATCAAGCCGATTTAAACCTCCATTATTGCCATGAGGCAAATACACAACACCTAACGTAATTGTACTTAATCCACCAATAATCTCTATAAACTGGCATTCAATTGTATCCGGGTCAGATAGCTCAAATACTATTTTAGCCTTAATATTTCTTTTTACAAAAAAACCAACTCCACCACCTCTAATCAAATCCGATCTATCAAGTCTGAAAAATTTATAACCTGGAACGATTCTTACGCAATTGCTTGTCGGCAATTTTGTTCAAAGTTCGGTATTCGGCGTATACGTGATGAACGGAGTGTAAAAATAATTTAAAAATACGACTTTCAATACGAAAAATAGCAGCCTTACTGGGACTTCCAAGAGCGATTATTCACGAATATTAAAACAGGTTCTGAAGTTCCATCTTTTTAAAATTCAAATCGTTCAAGGACTCAATTTGTTTTCCGCAAAATTTTTTATGAAACGATGTTGAAGTGTTTTCACACTGTAAATCGCATTTTTTTGAGCGACGAGGCTCATTTTCATTTAAACCAAGAATCCGTAACCCACAATTGCAACATCAAAAACCATAGCGTTGCCCCAGGGTTGGGCCATTTTTTTTTATCGAAAATGCTCGAGGCTAGGCGACGAAAAATATCGATGAATTCTCTTTGCCAAACCTTCGAACTCAATTATCGTACTCATCACACACGTGGTTTCCACAGGATGGGGCGACTGCCAGAGCTTCGAGAAAATTTCCTCCCAAAAACTGATCAGTCACTTTGGATACCCCATGACCACCGAGGTCATGGAATATCTAACTCCCATGAATTTTTTATAGCGCTACCTCAAATAAAGTCTTTATAATGACAATCAATAATTTCTAGTGGCGAAAAGTCAGCTCAATTGAACAAAGTTTACTGCAGCGTGGGAAGCAAAACACGGGCTCCGTTTTGAACAGTGTGTTCAACCGGACGGAAGACATTTGGATGACATACTCTCAAAAAAAAAAAATCTGCATTTCCATTATATCATTCAATGCTCTTAATAAAACTTTACGTCAATTACTACGTATTTTGTGTAAGTTCGAAAAAATAAATCTGCTTGCTACCAGATAGCTTGTAGATAATTATATAATTGAATAAATATATTTTTTTTTACCCATGTCACAATTTTTCTTGACCAAATTTTGTAAAGCATTTAATTATTCATTGGAAATTAGAATCAAATATGAATTAAAGCAGCCTAGAAGTGATTTAGCTTATATGAATATAAGAAAATAATATGAATTTTAATTGTCATAGTATGTTTCGTAGTATTGATTGTATTGTACATTTTAGGTAGTGTAAAAATGCAGTAAAAAATTGTCACTAAAAATTTAAACAAATATCGTATATTTCTATGAAACATTTTTATATAATTCTGCTTTTAACTAAGCATAAATGCTGAGTCATTTGAAAATTTTTGAGGCACAGCTGGTGAAAATCATCTTACACTTGCTATTACATATGTATGTAATTTAGATCCATGTATATATGTATGTAATTTGACGAAAACCAACACTTAGGTCCAGTTTCACGATAGCGAAGCTGTTCGTTCGTTCGCACAATTACATTTGAAACAAAAACAACATTCAAAATTTTGTTATTGTTTTAAATGTAATTGTGCGAACGAACGAACAGCTTCGCTATCGAGAAACTGGCCCTTATTCTTCCCTGTTAGTGCAATAACCTACGAGTATTAGCAACTGGTATGGGTTTTATTTTTTATTTTTGCACTGTAAAATTTTGTTTTAAAACAATTTTTAAATGAAATTTGTATAATTGGAAAAAAATTTGTAGTTTAACAAAACATATTGCTAATACATATGTATGTACATACAGGACAGACGTTTGTAAAAATATTCATTATTTTTAGCCGTCAACATTTTGTGATATACCTTTGTATTTTTGCCAAATGAGAGGTTTTAAAACCTTAAAAATTGTTTGTAAAAACAATATTCTTCTAGTCACTACTCTTCTAAAAATCTTGAATTATTTTTAAATAATTTCAGTTATATTTTCGGTTTTTTGCAATTATTTATTAAAGTTGTTAATATATATTTTCATTTTTTCTTTTTTTGCTTATATTATCAGAATACATTTCTAAAAAATGTATTATTCTTTAAAAAAAAAGTATATTTCTTTTTATAAATTTGTAAAAAAGTTATACACATACACACATATGTACATACATATGCAAATGTGAAGAACTACGAAACCTTAAAGAATACGATCATGTAAATATTGATAGATGTTTTTTAAATGTTAATATTCATTTAAGCATATCCGGCATTTAGTGCCAAATGCAATAAACACGAACTACAGAAGGATGGTAAAATAAATGATAGATGACCTAGTGGTAATTCTATCTGTACATTACATGGCGAGTTTATGAACGTAAAACTATGATTTTATAATTTTCTAAATTTAAGGATAACACGCAAGTCTTAAGTGTTTGTTTAAGTCACAACCTAAAACGTAGAAAGCAGATCTGAGACGTAATCGTGTTCATAGATTTTTATATTATAAATACCTATATCGTACAATTTGCCTCACAATTTCCTCCACTCTATTAAGGTTATAAACAAAAGCGCCAGAAATATTTTTGAGCCGCTAATTTACTTGCGACAATACAAGAGAGACTGCTATTTATATGCTCATCAAAATTCATGTATTCATTATTTAATTACCACATTCAGACATTTTACAGATTCAACGTTATTGTTATTGATACAGATTTTAGGAAAGATAATATTTGAGTATTATAACTGAAGAATCATAGTTTTTGTTTTATTTGAATTTATTTTCATCCAATCAGATAGAATCAAAATAGTTATTGATTTATGGTATATAAAAGTAATGCTTATGGTATATAAGAGTAATACATATGCAGGTATGTCATCAGCAAATATAAATTACATATAAAGAATATGCAATTATTTAGAAAGGATAGAAAGTAGTGTTTAAGGAAAATGTAAATTACATTTGATTCACATATATCACCCACCTTCAAATTAATTTAATCCACAAATAGTACTATTTATTACACAATCTATCTTCACTGTTTAGGGCATTATTATTTTTTATTCATTTACATATACGTACAATTCTAAATTCTGAATCAGAAGATAGGTGCATCATAATTAGCAAGATTGCTAAGTGCAGATTTACTTACCAGCATCTTTAGCTCTTTGAATGACAGAGTCCAGGTCACGACTATATTTTTTATTGGTTAAATTTGCCCCTGCATCAATAACAATCAAATTTTCGAAACAGTGTTTTATATCATCCATATTGAAACCAGCCAATTGTGATGGGACCTCATCAACAGCCGTTGTAGTAGATGTTGCCATTGCTCTAGCTAAGGTTTATGGTTGAATAGTTTATAAAAATTTTTACTTTCGTTGTTTTGATGTAATATGTATTGCGAATCTGTTTGTTGAATAATATAGATTGTTTGTGTACAAATTACTATTTCTTTGTTAGTATTTTTCTTTTCAGCAGCACGTAACCAATCTCACTCTATTCGCTCAGTCTTATAAACTCTCAATGCGTTTTGATTTAGTTTTGTTTTTAGTATTTTCAATTTTAATTGACGAAAATAGCAATGACGAAATTATTATTATTTTGTATGTGCAACGAATGGACACTCTTGAATTTAGATTTTTTTCTTACTTTAAGGAATATTTCATTTTAATTTTCTTAATGGTCTAGTAAAATGATAATTTTTAATGAGTATGTAATTAAATTAGGAACACCAAAATAGTTTCGTACGATGATTATTGTCAATGTCGTCACAGGGAAGAAGCACCTTCGTTTTATTTTTTCCTTAGCGCATTGAAACGATCTGTATGTATAAGTTATTATAATGGCTAAGGTAATTTTTATTCTGAATTTTAATATATTTCTTGAAATATGTTTATTCCAATTTTTAAACCAAAAATATTGGAGGAAAATTAAGCAAAAAATACACGACTGACTGGCTGCAGTGACAGCGAACAACAACACACGCAGTTGCTTCTTTTCGTACTATAGCATAAAAAATACATACAACCCTGTATAAACCACATATGCATTGTTCAAGGCAGCTTTAATAGGGTAGTGATATAAGCACAGCTGTTTTTCGTTTCCTTTGCGTATATTTGTCAAAAACACAGACTTCTGACAACTTATTTTTGTTATTTATTTCCATTTTAATAGAAGTGGCCTATTGTCCAATACAGAATTTATCAAATAGAGTGAAATTCATTTGTATACAGTTATATAGATACATATAAAAAGGGAGAAAAAACTCGATAAAAAGAGATCCTAAAAATAACATTTGCGTACCATCCTAGCACCACTCAATCAGCCCACGCAACCAATATTAAAAAAGAGGAAAAAAGAAACCAAGAAAAAACTCTTAGGAGACCCTTAAATAATTAGTGATCACTGTTGGACAGATATTGTAAGAAATGACGCTTAAAAATAGTCAATGACATTGAAAAAGAAAATTGGGCGAAAATTCCATAGGCGCGCTGACCGAACCACAAATGAATGTTCGTAAGCTCTGTTATATATACGTGGAATAAAAACTGCGGGTTTCTAATGGAACTGCTAAATGACATCATTTGCGCGACTACGATCGGCCTTTGAAGTTTTGCAATTTTATAAAGATATATGAGTAAACGAATTTTGACATAATCATCAAACGATAACTTAAAAAAATTTACCAAATAACTGGAAACATGTGCTCTTATTCTAAGTCCATACACAAATCTAATAACTTTATGAACAATTGATTTGATCCTCATTCTATTACCGGAATTGCCCGAAAAAATGTCCATACAATAATTAAGTTGTGACATTAGCAGAGTGTGACCAATAGATTTCTTTACGTGTATTGGTAAATACAAATTGCTATGATACAGTTGTCTCAATATAAAACAGATTTTTGAGCAAACGCTATTGATGTTTTTTTAACTTTAACTTGAAGTTAGCTTTAAAGTTAGTGTTTTCATGTCAAGTGGAGACGGCACTTTATTATCTCCTACAGTCTACATGATCTTTCTAGTGATTCATAATTGCAGACTCAAATGTACAACTATAGTCCCTACACATATGCACACTCACACACATGCTTGAGAACAATAAGCAAGTAACAACAACAAACAATAAGAAATGACACACCAAGAATGCAAGAACAACAACAATAACATCAGTTGTAGTTGATTTACTTGGAATTTTGCGTACTTCAAATCATTTATGTTTGTTTGTTTGTGTATTATGTTTTTAGTCCCTATCATGTTTGTGTGAATGTGCTGTACATTTATAACAAGCAGATCAACGGCTGCACACTGGGTTAGATGTGATACAAATTTATAACAATATTTTAGCGTTGAACAGCAGAAAGTTTGTTTACGTAAATAAACTTTGTTGATGTTTAACAACCTTTTTCGTTAAGCTTTTACTAAATTGTTTAGTTAACATTGTTGACAAAATTTGGATCAGTGTAAGGAGACATTCTTTACCATTTTTTTTAAACACAAATAAGTGAAAACCAAAATTTATTTTTATTATTTCTTTATTTATAACAATAATTAATATGTTTAATTATATGCTTTCCTTTTTTTATGTTATTGATTTAACTTGTTATTTTATTGTTGTAGGTAGTTATTTTTATTTTATATTGTGTTTTTTTTTCCTTCTGTTACATGTGTTTTTAATCCTTTGGTATCGTTTTCAAAAAAACATTTATGATTATGCCCTTTTTGTAGTTTCATATTTTTTTATATATGAATTTTCTTTAAAAACCATAAATATATATATAATATGTATGTATGTATATATTTTTGCTAAATACAGTTTTATTCCTTTAGTATCTATGTTTGTATGTATTTTCAGTTGCATTTTCTATAATTAGTGGCATTGTTTGGTTTGAAGCAGTATCGTTATTTTTTACTTGTTTATTTGGAAATATTTTGTATATTTATTATTTTTTTTATTAATACTCGTAAGTGGCTTATCGGGAATTTGCATATAAGTATGTATGTACGTATATCCATATACTATATAAATAACTATAAAAATTTTCAGTTTTATAAAAAAACTTTAACTCAAGTTTAAAAAAGAACGCCTTAAATTTTTTTAAATAAATGGTGTTAGATTTACCTTCGAATGATGCAAGTTGCAGTAATTTGAGCGAGTTACCGATCATTAAGAAAAATTTAAGTAATGTTAGCAATTTTGAAAACACTGAGAACATTTCTTTACACACTATGAATTTATAACATGTCAATACAAAACAATCGTAATATCACCACACATCAAAAATAATAAAACTAGAGATTACGCCATGGGCATGTTTTCCCGTTAGATGACGTAATTTATCCTTTGCAAAAGTATGTATTTAAACATCATATAGGGTTGTTTCTGCATTGTTTAGTGACGTCATTTGACCAAAATGCTCAGAAAATTTCAGTTTTGTGTTTGAGAGTTATCGCAACCATGTGCTCTATAATACTTATCACACATTATCATTTTGTTCTTCTTCTATCATAAACTTTTGTTCAATGGCCGAAAATTCATTTCTATTTATATGATTGAGTAACTAAACCTAATAAATTTAAATCCACAGTTTTAATTACTATAGAATAATTTAGTTACGCATAAATGACGTTAAATAGTTAGTAAAATAAGATTTGAAGAGAAAAAACTAAGTTTTTTTAGATATAGTATAGTCTAATAAACAATATGTGAGTTATTTTCCAACATTAAAGCTGGATTCACACCCACAGTTTCGGAACAAAATTTTTGTTCTGAAACATGTTTTTTTATATATAGTTGACGTCTCTTTTTTTGAGAGAGTGAGCGAAAGAGAGTTAACTTTGTTCGGAACAATTTTAGCTTGAATTGGTTTAATTTGATTTTTGGTTCCACACCAGTTGCACTGTGGTGCCAGCCATTTTAATTTTTCAAACCAAATTGAACCACATATTAGGTGTGTTTCTTTACTCTACTTTGGGATACCGCGGGATCCCAATTTGCACGAAAAGCGTTCCCGTACTTTAAAATTGGGCAAATGAGAGCGGTTTTGAGAGAATAGTATGCTTCCTCTTCTTGCACTAAACAGCCCGTACTTTTTCTTCGGGCTAGTTTGGGCAAGTAATTAAGCAATCAGCTGTTCGAAAAATAAACAATAGCAAAGAAACAAAGTACATTTGAATCAACTCGTATACAAATCATTTCAGTGTTTTTATATAAAAATTAAATAAACAGGAATGTACAAAAGACCTTAAAAGCTAAAAAGTGAAAAATATCACAGTATTTTTTCGTAAAACTAAGTGACAATTTTTTTTGCCATATCAAAACACAGCATATGTTTCCTTTTGGGCTAGAAATTTGGCATTTTGCGTTCCCGTACTTTAGGTAAATTTTATCTGTATTTGAGAGTAACTTATGCATGCTCTCTTTTGCCCGAAACTTGTCCGGAAAGTAAAGAAACACACCTATTATATGCACATATACGTATATTTATATTGCATGCTTGGCAGCACTACCAGGTTAGCGGTATAAGCGCAGCTGTCTTTCGTCTCATTTGCGTGAAGTTGTCAAAAACACATGAGTTTCTTGCTTTTTTAAACAAAAATTTGACTAACAATTAAGTTTTTTATTCGCTATATAAGCTTCTAACATTTATACCAGTAAAAAATTATAAATAGCTTGTTTTCTATGTTTCCCAGCTATCTATATTTCGACATTTCATAGGAACTACCCTAACCATCAGTAGACTTTGGAAATTTTTGAAAGATATTCTCAAACATTCAACTTGTTTTTTGTGTTTTGACGGATATTATTAGAGCATTTTTCTTTTTAAATTCTCAGCAATTTATTTGGATTGTTGGGATATAAAGTTGAATGTTTGAGAATATCTTTCAAAAATTTCCAAAGTCTACTGATGATTAGGGTAGTTCCTATGAAATGTCGACATATAGATAACTGGGAAACATAGAAAACAAGCTATTTATAATTTTTTACTGGTACAAAACTTTTACTACTTTGCGTAATTTCTCCCAACAAAATACATGTGATGTTGTGTTTACTGTAATTCTGTCACTGCCTATTAAAGTTGCCTTGACCAATTCAAGCTAAAATTGTGTCGAACAAAGTTAAATCTCTTTTGTTCTCTCTAAAAAAAGAAACGTCAAAATACATATTAAACAAAACAAAAATTTTTCGGAAAGCATGGGTGAGTCCAACTTAAAGCGTTGCATTTACAAAGTTATTTCATATAATAGATTTGTCCAGAAAAATTTACGAAGTGGGTGAATTTCAGAGCAAACTCTCAAAAAGCTAAAATTAGTTCGGAACAAAAATTTTGTTTCGAAACAATGGGTGAATCCAGCTTAAATGGATTTGATACATATGTTGATGCAAGGTCAGACTTACATCACACAAATTTCTAAAATCTCAGCTGCTTGTGCCTACTTGTAAATTTCAATAAAGAGATAATGAGAGTAACATACTTGTTTTACATTCTTTTAGAAAAAACAACTATTTGTCCTTTGGGAACAAAATGCGATATATGTACGTACATTGGAGAGCTACGTATGTCTGCATTTATGTATGGCTGCATGCGTACAAACGTATGAACATTTCTCTCTTAATTGTATCGGTAATAATTTACAGAGAATTATGTTGACAACAGCTTGCCTTAAAAAACAAAAGCTTTGTTTAGTTGAGTAGTCAGAGTTGCTAATAAATTTTTTCCCTTGTATAAAAAATGATACACAGTAACACCATACCACGTCTTAATTCTGTAAACAGTAATAAGGTGTAAGAACCACAGTGTGTTTAACTTATTTAAGCTTTTGTAAATTAAGTGATCAAAAAATATTTGGTTTAATTTTTACGAAGAATGAGACTTTTTTAGGCGTTCTTTACAGATAATTATTTATTTATTTGTATAATGACTATTTAATTTTAATAACTTTTGTTTTATATGTGTGTGATACAAAATAAATAAAAACAGTTACGTAAGTTTTTTATTACAAATTTATGTTAGACATATTTTTTGTTCTTACCTAAAGAGGGCTTCATTTCATTGTAATTTTAGTTTAAGCTTTTATTTTTGAAAGAGCTTAAAGCTCGCTTAAAATTAACTCGCGGAGTTATGCTTATAACTTTGCTAAGGTTATTTTCATTCGCTTTTATAGCTTGTTATTTGAATTTTGAAACTTTTTTTTTTGTTATTTATCAGGTTTTTTCCCCTTTATTATATGTAAACAAAATAAATATTTATATGCTTGTATTAGATTTTCTTTTTTTAATATGTACCTATACAAATTTTCATAATAAAAAAATTATTATAAAACTACATTATCGTATGGATTTTCTTCTTTAATGATATTTTGTGCTTTATTTATTTTTTGTTTGTTGTTGTTTAGTTTTATTATTTTATGTCTGTAGGTATGTTTGTTAGCTTTTGATTAATTAGTTATTATTGTTAATAGCAATTGGTATACAAATTGTTCATGCTAACAGTGCGTTCAAAAAGTAAAAACACTTTATTTATCCAGCTTTTGAACACAATGTAAGCCTGAAGGTGACAATTTTTTTTTTTTTTTTTGAGTATTTTTAGTTCTTGTTTTTTTTTTTTTATCTTTATATTTTCTTTAATTTAGTATAAAAAATAACTTTTAAAATTTTTTATCATATGCTTAAAAACTTGGAATTCGAGAAATTCTCAAAACTAAAAACATGATACCCACAGTCGACAGGAAATAATTTCATTTGCCATGCACCATCTTGTGATAGAAACTAGAAAACAATTCACTAAATATAAATTCATGCCAGCACGATCTTAAGCGGCTATCAAACTGCCATACTTCCATTGTGAGAACGGCATGATATCATGCCATCAAGATATCATTTTGCCATCATGCTTGTCTAATAACGAGTTTGAATAATAAAAAAAAAAAAAAAATTTACTTGTCACTGCCATCCCTAAACAAGAGCGGCAAGCGGAACGTTTTTTCCGCTGAGCTTGTGACTTTTATATTATATTAAAATAAAATAGTTAAAGTTTTAAAAATGAGTTATTTAGATAAGTTGAAAATAATTTATACCTCTATTTTCCAATAAGAAATACAAATATTTTTTATTTACTTATTTATTTTCCTTTCTTATATTTTTTCTTCACTCTTTTGTTTACAATTATTTTCTTTTGCAACTTACTTCACTGTGAAACGCATTGTCAAAATTGGATTTTCCAATTGCAAAGCGTTGCCGTTGCGTTGTTTCGGTATGCTCCATGCAAAATGTACGGACATGAGAACTTTTGACAGCTAAAAAACGCTTGCCGCTCTTGTTTAGGGATGGCTGTCAGGTCTGGAGATTTTTGGAAAATGAGAAGAGAATGGTAAGAAGTACAGAATTAACCGTAAAAGTATGAAAAGTTGAGGGGGGAAAAACTTAAAGTTAACGAAACAAAGTGGTCATGTATGATGGCAAATGCAAGTTCAAAAGAAAACTGAAGAACTGATCAAATTCATTCATTCTACAGATAGAAAATAACAACGTGTAGAAATGTGTATAATATTAATCTTGATCCTAGTTGCTTTGACATTTATTTAATATTTGCAATTCAGATATTTTATTGTATTATTAATATAGTTACAAACAAATTTTTCTGAAGAAGACGAAATATTGAACAAACAAAAGGAAAGGAAATATATTACAAATATTAATTATGTATAATAAAAACGTTATTTTCTGAACAATGGAAAAGCATTTGAAGTTACTGCCGTCGTTTTAATTATGGACTCTACTAATTTTACACCGATTTTGTAGTTGCAGGCTTATTCTGTTTGAACCTGTACGAGTATGTATAACTCAAACCAAATCAGGGGGTTGAACAATTAAAAACAACAACGTTTGGTGATTATTTATATTTTTATGCTTTTATTGATTTATGAGGTTGCTGCTGTCAACCTTAGCTTACATATAAAAATTATTTTAAAAGTTTTTGGCAACACCGGCTAAGCGGAAATATGAAGCAACGGAAATGATGATTATTTTGGGAATAAGAAATAAAACTTTAAAATAATTGTCCACTGGGGTAAAAGTTTCTTGTTTTAGAATTTTATTTCAGGCTGTTTTGTTTTTAGTTATAATATAAAATTTAGTTTCTTTGGTATTTTGTTGCTTTGACTGTCTTTCTTTCTTTCTGTTTGTTTGGTTTGGTTTTTTGTTTTGTTTGTTTTGTAGTATGTCTCTTTGTTTTATAAATTATTTGTTGTTTATATAATATTCATTTATATAAGTATATAAGTAGAATTATTGCTTTTTTATTTAAAAAAATATCAATACAAATTTTATGGTATATAAATTGTTAGAAATATTACAATACAAAATTTGTTTATTTTTTTCTTTAAATATTTAACTGGTTTGTTTGTTGTTTTTGTCATTAGTAAAGGTACTTTATTTTTTTTATAAATCTACTTGAATATTTTACTTTAAATAGAAACGGTGTTAAAAGAACCATTTATTCATTGCACAAACATTCACACTCATGCAAACTTGTAAAATCTAGAGGACAACAACAGGCGCCTTTTTAGACCCTTTAATTTCTGTTACACAATTTCAAGTTCTAGTTTTGCCTTTTCTTGCATTAAACTTTTGGTAATATCCCCGCAAACATTTGCTATCAAAACCGGGCCTAAAAAGTAACAACACGACATATGACAATGTCCGTCTTATCGTAAAAGTGTGTGGGAATATAACAGCAACATGAATAATGCTTACGAAATTATTTCATGTGGTGTTGTGAAGCCCAGAGTAGTTAAGGCTAAAAGCAACGTCCAAACCTTCACGAATTTAAGCGAAAATGTGTAAAATGTCATATCGATTTTCTATAAACGTAGCCTAACAGCTCAGTAGACAATGGATAACGTTTTGGATGTAGCCACTGTGTTAGGGTGATCGAGCTTATATTTAAAACAGTTTTCGAATAGCTCAAACTGTAGTAATTTTGACTGGGTTACGGTTAAAAATTAAAAAAAAAAAACCCTTGTAATGAAAACAAATTTGTTAATAAAAGATTTTTCGGACAAAAACAAAGTATTTCACAAAATTAATAAAATAATAAAGTGCAGCGGCTGCGAAGCCGCTAGTTGTCCCCCAGCTAAAGCAATTATTGTTATAATAAAAAAAAGGAAATCATATATTTATTTATAATAATAAAAAGTTCGCCTAATTATCATTAATGTTATAACAACTGTAAAGAAAGTTCTCACTAAAGCATGACCGTACATAAAAGAACGGATTCAATTGAAGGGATCAGCTCATTGAACGAAGTGAGCCGGTCATTAAACTGACCGCTTTTCGTTCAGTAGTGAGCCGTTCAATTTGGGTCTAAGAATTATTTAATAAACCGGGTTTTTAATTATATATACGACAAGATAAAAATAATTTAAAATGTGTTTTGAGTCTATGCACATATGCATGTATTTACATAATTATGTGTATACATAAGTTTATATCTAAAGTAATACATGTGTATCGCAAAAAAACACTACATAGTACGGCTACGGTTAGCTCAAATAGAAGTTTTTGTATTTTGCATACATTTAATAGAACTGCTTAGTACATTTTCTAGACATGCTCTCAATCATCACTGTTGACCTCTACAACGAAATCTGCTGCAATAAATCGGTCATCAATACATAGGTGATTATATAACTATGAGTTGTAAAAACGATTATCGTGGGTACCTGCCAGTATGGCCTTACCCCACGGGTGAATACAATGCGTCTACCAGCGCCCCCATACATGACAAACTGTCATGCAATTCGATCTCATGTTGTTTGGACATAATCTCCCCCTTGGTTAGGAGCGGAGCCTTTCTAAAACTCCTTCCGATCTATGGGTCACGGCACCCGTTTGCAATGCCACTCCACACCGAGCTCAAGTTTGGGTTTGAACCACAACTACCACAATACTCCCCGAAGAGCCTCACCATAACCGGGCCGGAACAAATTTCTGGGGCTCCCGGGGTACCAGATTTAAGTCTTCTACCAGTGCAGCCCCAAACGACTCGGGGACTGATGACACCCTGCAACAATACTTACACAGCATACAGCACAACAGGAGTATAGGAATAACAGCAATAGCAGCAACAGCATTGAACGAGGTGAGCCGGTATCTACTTTGCAACTAGATTTTGACGAAATCTAGTAGATTTTTGTAAGTACTCTACTACACAACAGTACTTGAAACTACTACGCTGTAATAAAAAAACGATACTTTCATACAAGGCAGCTTTATATAGGTAGTGGCAGAATTGCAATAAATACAACACCAACAAACATCAACATGTATTTTGTTGGTGTTGTAGTAATTGTAATTCTGCCAATACCTGTATAAAGCTGCCTTGCTTTCACATGATGAATTCATTGTCATATATTTGTTGCTGTCAAATCCTTTGCAAAAATAAATTTTATGAAAATTAAATCTTGCAAGCTGTCACAACACGGAAGAGTAAGCGCTTAAGATTTTGTTAAAGATTTTCATTCAAATCTACTACATTTCAGTTAGATGTAAATGGCCTATAAGAGTTTGTATCCGAAATTAAGATTTTTTTTTTTTGAAAAGTGAAGATTTTTCGGCAAAAATTGCTGGTACCACTGAGAAAGACAACATTTTGTTAAAAAAGTGCTCACTGAAAAAGCTGTACTCTTTTGCTGAAAAATAAACACGCTACGTTTTTATTTGTTAATTTTTACACATTACTGTATGAAATATGCAACTCTGTAAAAAAGTTTGCCAAATGTCCAAAAAAGTTTGGTTTCCTCTCGACAATTTTTAACACAGAGCAGAACGAATAAAGTGAAACAAACTGTGCACATATAGTTTATAGGTGTGTTCCACGTGAATAACATAACAGTCCGAGCTACTCCAAAGTAGTCCAAAAGCGTTCCACGTAAAAATTTTTATGCAATTTTGAGAGAAAATGAGAGAATAATTTTTTTCATTTCCTGTACAAATTAACCCGAACTTCTTCTTTGCGTAAGTTCGGACTAGAATTAAATAATCAGCTGTTTGATGTTTACATACATATGAAACTAAAAATGTAATCAGAAAATTTGCAAATTGGAATAAAGTTTTTGTTTAAAAATGAGTTAAAAACTAAATGGAAGTTTGCTTAAACTAAAAATAACGTTGTGAAGTTGTAAACAGAATATGCCAATTGTTATTTGGCTTTTCATTTAATAAATATGTATATGCTATAAAAATTTATTGAAAATTTTAGATTGCTTTAAATTTTACAGCACATCTTTCGTTTATATGATCTTATGGATTTTCAGCATCTAAAGTCACTTAAACCATACTTTACTTAGAGTTTACACATGCTACTGCCAGTTCGAAAAACTCAATACATTCACATTTTTTCGCAATGGCAGCTCCAGTGGCAGCAAATTTTGCATGCGAGTGAAAATTTGGCACTTGCATGCCACTGAATGTCAAGATGATAAACAATGTTACCCTGCCAAGAACTTAATGAAAATTAACTGCATAATAGCAAAATGTAATTACAAATATTAGCTTCTCATATGTATTATTAAGATTTATTTCTTGAAATACGCATAAAAAGAGCAGTTTCGTTAATTATAAAGCATTAGATTATTAAAATAATTTTAATAAAAATAAATTTTAATCGTTTCCACAATTATAGTGAACTCGGTAACTCTGTTTTGTAAAGAGAAGACAAATTCAAAATGGAGGCTAAATTCGAGAAGTAAACAAATTGCTTGAAGTATACGCTTCGAGGACATTTTAAAAATGAGTTTGCAATGGCATGTGTAAACTGAAAAGCTAGTGGCAAGAGATCGAGTATTTCGAATTATTTTTCGTTGATAATACGTATACAAAATTTGCATGCCACTAATTGCGTGTGTAAATGCAGCGTTAGTCTGAAAAGTAAGCAGCACTATTATTGCAAGATATACAATTATGGTTTTTTGCGTTCCAGCAGTTTTGAGTAAAATTTGCAAATTTAGAGTGTAATTGGCTTTTTACTCTCATTAGTCCGAGATCTTTATATTGAAAAGAAACAAAACAGCTGATTTACAACAGAAAATAACGTACACTACTAATTCTGATTTAAGTCTAACCAAATTTTAGCTTCCATATGTTTGCAGGGATTTGAGAAAAAACTTTTAAGTTTGTATGTGTTGTGTGCGTGTTTCCGTTTGGGATTTTGGTCTCAGGCGCCTTTTTAATCTGGCGAATTTGTTCGCTTTCTTGCAACACACTTCCATTTCAAATTGAAAGCCTTTTACAAGTTTATTTTTTTATTCTTCTATTTTTAATGGTTTTCTTAAATTATTACTTCGGTATAAAATAAATATGTAATAAAATTCTAGCAAACAGTTAACATTAATATGTATTTTATTCTTATATGTACGAGTATGTTTTTTATTTATTTTTTAAATTCAATTTAATTAAATCAATATTTACTAAAGAAGATGGTTTGTTTCTGTTTTTTTTTTTTTGCAAACTTTAACAAAATATTCCAACGAAATAATCAAAATCAGTTTAAACTTAATTTGTTTAAAAACATATCACTTTATTTCAAAAGTAGTAAACGCTATAACGATTTATTTTGTTTTCTATTTTTAGGTTATAATTATTATTATTTTTTAAATTATTACTTATTTTAAAATTAAAATTTAAAAAAGAGCTTACAATTTGATTGTTTTGTTTCTTTCCTTTATAACTTCATTCTTGTTTACGCTTTTCGTATTTAAATTTAAAGATTTACTTATATACTTTTTTATTTTTTGCCTGACGTTATTGTTTTTTAAGGATATGTGTGTGCTCATAACTGTGTGCTTTTGTTTTCGCTTATTTGCATATCATTTTAAATTCATTTAATGGTGTATTTCTATGCAGTTACTTAAATATTTATTCGTAAATTTCAATATTACGACGTGGTGATGTAAAGCTACCGCTGCTTAATTGGGAATCGGTTTTCTTTAAAATCGATACATGATGGCCAGCTGTACCGTCCCCAGACCGGCTGGAGCATCCAACAATGGAATCTTGTTTATTCAATAAACTGCGACGTTGATCAGCAAATGAGATTACCGAGTCCTGTTTGACAAGTTGATGGCGTCGTGGTTCTGAAAATTCACAGAAAATCAAAATGATGTAATCTTTATATATCAAGGTGGCCAAAATTGCGTGACATGTTTTTTCCGAATTCTAATTTTAAAAATACACAAGTTATCCGATTAAAATCAAACTTCCCCGAAAGCGAAAAGTTATTTTCAGGTGGCTATAAATAGAGCAGTTCACTTCCCGGGAGCTAATTTTTTAGCCATTAATAAAAAACAAACACAAACTTTTTCCCTGACTTTGTGAAAACTTC
The DNA here is from genome assembly GCA_914767995.1 of Thecocarcelia acutangulata. Classification (NCBI taxonomy): domain Eukaryota; kingdom Metazoa; phylum Arthropoda; class Insecta; order Diptera; family Tachinidae; genus Thecocarcelia; species Thecocarcelia acutangulata. The sequence continues at coordinate 184,162,378 of OU612094.1, read as the reverse complement.
CATATCAATTTTTTTTATTATATATTAAATCAGTGTGTTACCCAATGGTAAGGCCCGCTATACTATACGGGGCTCTAGTATGGTGGGTAAAAACCAAACAGGTAGCCGTCATATCAAGAGTTCGCAATGTTTAGAGACTTGCATGCCAATATATCAAAGGGGCGATGAAAAAAGGGAAAAACTTAAGACAGGAAACCTTATTGGACATCTTGCAATCCTAAAGGGTATCAGAGACGTAATCGATAAGTCTCAAACAAGTAACCTCATAGATCCGATTAACTCCTTTACCAGGAAGTTTGGAATCATCTTTCCAACAGAGGAACAGTGGGACACACACCCAAGGTGGCTGCGCGATGGTTCACAAAATTAATATAAGGATGGATCCAAAACGCTCTAGTGGGTCTAAAGCACGGAATAGTGAGGTCTAAAGCACGCAGTTATATGACTCTTATTAAAGATGCTAAAATCTTCCAAGCGGAGCTATACACAGTAAAAGATGTGGCGGAAATCCTCTCCGATAGGGGACGCAAGGACATGGGCATTATATAATACAGACATTTGCAGATTCTGCGGTGAGGAAGAAGAGTCAATGGAACACTTGATCACCCACTGTGGAGCATTGAGACACAAGAGATATACACTGCTACAAGCACATACGTTGAGTGAATAGTACTTATTATCCCTCCCAATAAAGAAGCTTGTCCGGACGTACTCAGCCCGTAATGGTGCGGGAATAGTGGGGCCTAAAGCACGCAGTTATATGGTTTTTATTAAAGACACCACAATCTTCCAAGTAGTGGAAATACTCTCCGATAGGGGACACACGGACATGGGAATTTCTAATACAGACATTTGCAGATGCTGCGGTGAGGAAGAAGAGTCAATGGAACACTTGATCACCCACTGTAGAGCATTGAGACACTGGAGATATAGACTGCTACAAGCACGTACGTTGAATGAATAGTACTTACTATCCTTCCCAATGAAGAAGCTTGTCCGGACGTACTTAACCCGTAATGGGGCAAGCAGAAGCACAATAGATCAACAATGGTCGCAGTGCAATAATAATAATAATAAATCTACCCAATGAAAGGTAAATAATCTTCATTCTTTTAGTGGACATATCCATCCATCACGTCAATACCAACTTCACCATCGTTTTCATTCCGTCCGGTTTTGCAAAATCCGAGAACGTAAGTTTACAGAGAGCGTGACTTCATAGCTCGGAGCTTCAACTACTGCGCGTAGTGTCTCATGCGTACCCACTTGGTGCAGACGCAACCTCCAAGAACGATTAGAGAAAGAAAAAGTAGTGATTATAATGAAAGCGACAGCCGAAAAATACACGGCGATATCGCGTGGTAGCCGTTACCGTATCCATATCCGATAGAAGCGTCAAAAAATCACAGGCGACGCTATAGTTCAGCTGTTACGATTGCCAGTGCAATCAGCAGAAAGTACTTATCTGTGAGAAGTTGCAAAATTGTCTAACATAATTCAATAACAACCATTTATATACTATTTTATTGAAAATAATAAATCTCGTTTATTTGGTTTTCGTTCTCCCAAACCTGTATAAAATTAACTCACCCCGAATTCTGCTTTGAATAAAGCGGAAATAGTTAATTCGAATCTGCTTTGACAGCCTAAAATAGTAGTTTTGTTCATGCCTGTCATAACCTTGGTTATGCCAGAGATATCAGTAGCCACATCTATAACCACAGACGCTCACACTAAGGCGCGATACCACGGCAAACCAGCCAGATCCGAGGTGCTATTAGATCCTTGCCAAACAATTTTGGTATCAGTACTCCATCGCAAAAATTATTCCTTGATGGGAGTATGTTTAACTTTACATGATGATTTTTCTTTTTCATGATTTGTTTCCCCGGAGAGCAGATTTTGCCTTGGTGTACTCCTAACCAGGGCACTTTGTGCTATAAAGAGGTGAGAGTTTGTTATTTGTTGACGAAAATAAAATCTAGGAAGCCTTATGACTTAGGTTGTGTTGGACTTCCGAAACCCTCAACTTGGGTAATTGGCAGAACGGGGATCAGCAAATCCCCTGGAAGGTTTCGTTATACATGCTGGTCAAGGTTGCCTCCATCTTAGCTGAAACGTTCCCGCTTTATTTCTAAAATTACAGGGTGGGGTACATGCCGGTTTCGGGTAGTTAATTATACTCTCCGAGATGCTGTTGTCTTGCATCAGATACCTGTAAAGTAAGGAACCAGTAGTAATGGCTGATGCTAACTCATTACGCTTTGTCTTCCATTGACCGCCTGGGAAATTGCATACAGGCGAGATTAGAAGGTCCTACTTGTATTTCTTCAGCAAGAGGTTTGTTCATGTGGCTACAAATATATGATAAAAGTTGTGACCTGTGTGAGCCTTGCAACCCACACGAAGACGTGAATGATTCATCCATGTTTGGATAAAGCCGTCAACGCAGGTGCTGATGTAAATCAATGACACATCCTGTACCATGATTTGCCTACCCGGGGAACAGGTTTTGTCTTGGTGTATTCCTAACAAGGACAATTTGCTATGTGGGGTATAAAAGGTTAGAAAATAAAGCTCTCAGAGGTCTCAGCATGATTTAGGTTAAGTTATGACTACAAAGGTTTTTGATTAGCTTTTCTTTTCGATTAGTGTATTAAGTTTTAATTTTTATTAAGTTTCAATATGTTTCTTTTAGAGTATTTGCTTATACCAAACTTTTAGCTGTAATTTTATGCAACAACAACTTCCCCAAATACGTTCTTGGTTTAATACGTATGTACTCGTATTAAGGCTGTTGTATTGCACACTCAATTTTGCAAGACCGTTTGCAACAGATAATTTTATATTCTGTTATTTTTAAGTTCATCATAATTTTAATTTACCTGGTCTTTGGTCGACAAACGATATAACCGAATCTTGTTTAACAAATTTTTGCCTCTTGTGCTCCAGCAATGAGGGGCCACCACCGGCCAACGGCGAACTATTGTCGCTGCAGCGAGTCATAGTATTGCGTCGCGAATCAACCGATATAGAATCCTGTGTGCAAAACGAATCTTGGAGATTGTGACCAGCACGTTTGTTTTCCAAGTAATAGGAAACAACAGAATCCTGCTTTGACAAAGACACCTTCGAGCCATTACTGTCCTGCTGACACAATAAACGACGTGAACCATCACTGGAGGCACTCTCCTGTTTGATCAGATATTGACGTGAACCATGTGAGTCCTGCTTCAAAAGCATTTGCTGAGACAAATTACTGTCCTGTTTGCACATTAAATTATGACGGCGCAAAGAATTATGCTCGTAAATGTAAGACACCGCATTGCCTTTACGTATACCGGGGCTGCTGGGACTTTTGCGTGACCCTTGCTGATAATGCGATGACTTGCGACGGCTGGTGCTGGTTGTGGACGAGGCAATCGCAACATTGTCATAATACCTGTCAAAAATAAATGAAAAATAAATAAGCAAAAAAAAAAAAATGTTTAATTTAAAAAGGAAAAATGAAAACACTCCAAAAACAACCTTGCAATTGTTTTAGAATGAACTTGAACACAACTTGCACTTTTGCACTTTCATATTCACATTCACGCACACACACACACAGACACACATACATACTCATTAATGTTTGTATACAAACACAAACTTACCTCAAACGGCCGCAACAGGAGCGTGATTTGATTATGGCGGCAAAACCTCGTCTGTATTTCTTATTGAAGAATGCATACAATATGGGATTAATGCATGAATTGGACGAGCCCAGCCACTGAGCAAACGGTGTGACCTTGTTCAAGATTTCGCTCTCTTCAATGGATATCTCGCCACCTAAACATTTCAACGTGTGTGTGCATTTGTCGGTACGAAGAATTTTTGCGATTGACATTGAAAATAAAAAATGTTGCAGAAAAAAACAACAACAACAAAAAAAAAATATTAAAATAATACTTATACACATACATACAAACTACATTTAAGTTTGTTAGTGTTACACTCCAAAAAATTTTATTAATAAAATTGTAAGAATATAAACACATTATATTATACTCGAACTGTGATGCTGCTTTCCTTGTTGAAGGTTGTGGCTTGCAAACTACACACATGCACGCATATACTCGTATGTATTGTATGAACGTATACGTGCATGTGTATACATAAATAGTAAATAGTGATTGATTAAATGCAATGTATTTAAGATCTTGATGCTGCAAAATAATTCACATCAAGTATTTTTGTGACAAAAACAGTCAACTAAGGTTAACTCTTAGAAAATCATGCTATTGTTTAAAGGTCGACAGCCAAAGAAATATATTTATTTATGTAGAAACACACACACTGGGCAAAAAGGCAACTTTTTGGCTTTTAATAGAATATTGAAAAGTATTGTAAACATTTTGTACCTATAAAGACTTACGGCAATTAAAGTCATTGAGCACAGAGTTGTCAACTGTTTATAAATAAAATGCGGCGCTAAAAACCGCTAAATTATACATATTCACAAAAAAAAAATAAAAAAAACAAACAATCAAAGTTTGAACATTTAAGCAAAATAACAGAAAAAAAAGTGTAAAGAAATGTTAAGAGACGTTATTAAATAAAAAAGCTTGTTTTTTGTGTTTTAACAGGTATTATAAGGGCATTTTTCTTATAAATTTTCAATAATTTATTTAGATTGTTGGGATATAAAGTTGAATGTTTGAGAATATCTTTCAAAAATTTCCAAAGTCTACTAATGATTAGGGTAGTTCCTATGAAATGTTGACATATAGATAGCTGGGAAACATAGAAAATAAGCTATTTATAATTTTTTATTGGTATAAATGTTAGAAGCTAAAATAGCGAATAAAAAACTTAATTGTTTGAATTTTTGTTCTCTGCTTTTCGATACTTTCAAAAAGCATATCGTAGCAACCAACGGTTGTTCATTTGTTTGAAAGGTGTAAAGAAATGTTAGAGACGTGTATAATGAAAAAGCTTGTTTTTTGTGTTTTAACAGGTATTATTAGGGCATTTTTCTAATTAAATTCTCTTTAATTTATTTAGATTGTTGGGATATAAAGTTGAATTTTTGAGAATATCTTTGAAAAATGTCCAAAGTCTACTGATGATTAGGGTAGTTCCTATGAAATATCGACATATAGATAGCTGGGAAACATAGAAACCAAGCTATTTATACTTTTTTATTGTTATAAATGTTAGAAGCTAAAATAGCGAATAAAAACTCAATAGTTTACAATTTAGTTTGTTATTTTTTTATGAAAATTAGAGTCAGCTCAAATACTTCAAGGACCATTCAACAAACATATGTCGCATAGTAATTTGCTTGTAGCTGCCAGCTTAGATGTTTTCATGTAGTAAAGTTCTTGCAAGTGACGTGAAATTCATAGTCTTGGATTAATACACTGTCTACACTCAACTTTATATACTATACCAGGAAGCCCAAGCCCTATGCGCTTGGTGCTCATTTGTTTTTGTAAAAGCACTTAGCTATAGGTTGTGCGCCTTAATATACACTTGTCTGTGTACACACACAATTGCAAAGCAACAACGCTTTCGCATGCCTTTGCTTTTTACAACAAAACATGTTAAATAAAACTCCTTAAATGTATTGTCCATATTATATATTCCATATAGAACTTTGCACTATACCATGGCGATCATAAATGAACGTCACCCTACTCAGCCACAAGCACTTAGAGAAAGCAATTATATCCGTCCAATGTAATTTGACAAAAGAAACTGGCTTTAGCTTCAGCCAAGCCAGCAGCTGTATTGCTACAATATATGCAACACCACGTATTTCGTTGACTGAAAGTAAAAGAGTAATTTATCTTGATCCTAGTTTCTTCACTATTGAGATCTACTGGATTTTTACAAAATTTGTTTTTTGATTTAAATTTTCAGAATAATGTCAAAATCTACACTCTCTTTTGGTTGCAAGAGCTTCAGAGTATGTGTGCTTTCTCAGAACTATGTGGCCTACAAGCAAAATTTTGACATTTTTCTGGTGTGCAAAAACAAACAACAGCTGCGCTAGTACCACTGTAAATGTAAACTTTAATATTCCAAAGCTTGAAAGATACTCTAGTTCGAACAAATCGCACAATAAACAAAATACTTTGTATATTCTCTACCATAATCTGCTTTCATAATCTTTTAGTCAATAACAAAATTTTTATGAAAACAACAAAATGTCAAAGATTTTCTACATAAGTATATGTATGTGTGAATGTATGTATGTATATTGTTTTAGGTCAATCTAAATTTTTTGAGTGTAAACTTTTTAAGGTTGGTAGAAAAAGAGAGACGCAGAACGTGGGAGTTGTTTTTAGAAGGCCTAACATTGAATTTTGTATATTGCAAATACATATGTATGCATCTTCAAGCAATATACAAGGTGAACTACGAATATCTATGTACTCGTATTTGTCTGTAAATTTTTGATAGTTTGTTTCCTAAAAGTAAAAAAAATAACACACATTCATACATTTAAAGCAACCTTCAACCGGAAAAACAACCAATTTCAAGAAGAAAAAAGTATTAAAGAACAAATACGAAACAACAACAACTGAACCAACATTTTCCATTTTAATCTCAAGTCTTTTCATATTCATGCACGTATGTACATACGAGTATACTACATACACATATGCACATAAATATTATTTTTTATTCGATATTTGTTCTACTTACCAAATTTAATTCTGGCAAATATTACATACAACGGCAGCCAGGACAAAACAAACAAAATGACCACAGCCACTAACATTTTGATAACCTTCACTTTGGACTTTTGTTGCATACGGTCCATTTGTGCATCCTTGGTATCACCAGGTATAGAGCGCGTTGACACTTTAATCCATATTAAAACGTAACACAAGGTTATCAACACCATGGGCAAAACATAACAGGCCAACAAATGAGCTAGTAGGAAATAAAGATTACCACTCGTGCCCGGAGGCCAAACCTCCTGGCACAGATACATGTCCGGTGCGGAGGGAAAAGCTTCTGCTGCCGGCACCAAATCAAAGTATAAGGCCCAAGGAATAGTGGTTCCGAAGGCAATTATCCAAATACAAAGTATCATAAAGCGGGCACGGCTTTTTGAGAGCTGGCGCAACGGCCACCAAATGGCAATGAACCTGTAAGCAAATAGAAAAACAAAAGGAAAGTTTATATGAGCAAAATTTTTACTTACAAACAAATTGCGCAATTAATAATACAACATCATAACTCAAAAAATCATATTTCGAGAAAAATATATGTTAAATATTTAGTTTTAATACACGTCTTAGGACGTGTGCGCAACGGTAGCAAAGTACTATTTTTGCTCACCAGAAAAATGTGAAAAATAATTTGTCTGTGGTAAAGAAATTTAATGTTTTTGCTGTGTGAAACAATATTATATTTGACAACATAAAATTTTGACAATACAGACAAAAATGTTAACAAAACTAATAAAAAAATAAATAAAAATGAATAAATTAAGAAACAGTTTTAATAGAGCCATTTTTCAATTTAGTATTATTTGATTTGTATAACTTTAACTATAAAATTTTCAATTATTGTTTATTCCAATCGAATTCCTATATTTCAAATATATCTAAAAAACAACTATTGTCAAAATTTATATTAGCTCTTAGAGCTAGTAAAATTTTATTCACTTCAGAAGTGGCAAAATTTTACTTACGAGAGTACTATTCTACCGTTTCACACACGTCCTTAGAAAAAAAAAGTTTAAAACATATCTTCTTAAAATGTCATTTAAATGAATTTTTGTCATTGTATAAACGATAATACTGATAATTTTCTTAACTCGGTAACCCAATATTTTTGAGATATGACGTTGTTTGAGTAAACGAGCTCTATACTATAAACCTTTTTGGCTTGAATGTTCAATAACTTTTTTAGTTTATCAATATTTTTTATTTTTATTTCAGAACTTTGTGAAGAAGGCTTAGGGAATTTAACATAGAACAATATGCAACTGGGCAGCGATGAAAATTTTTTGAAAAAGGTCAATTGTTTTAACGCAACGTGCTTATTGATGTGAGTACTGGATCTTCGGCACTTACAATAAACCGTCTGCTTGCAAATTTTCGACAACATGGTACAGTAAGACACCTTCCATGAACCGGAAGACCAAGTACCGTTTACATGGAAGAAAATATCCAACTTGTTGCGGATAGGGTACATGATAGTCCAGCAACATCAATAAGAAGATGTTTGGCACAACAGCGGCTATCGCTGATCTGTTCAGAAGATTTTGCACATGTTCCCGTATAATGTTCAGTTTGCTGAAGAATTGAAGCCGATAGACTACGAACAACGTTTTGAATATGCCATTTCATTCCGACCATACAGGTAGTTCTGCACCATCCTGCATAAAAGTATTAGTAAAAGAAATCAAGGTGAATTCATCACCAGGAGACTTTAGCTCAACATTCATTACCCTATCCATGATTCCCAATCTTTCAAAAACAACTGAGTGGAAAAGACCCAGTGAAAAAAATGTGTATATGTATGCACTCGTTTCACTTCTTCAAGTTAGCTTTTCCAGGTAACAATATATACAACAAACACATCGCATTTTGTTGGTGGAAATTAACATAATGTCAAAATCACGCTCTATTTGTAAAATAAGTTATAAGTCTTAAAATAATAGAATGAACAAGAATATGACTGCTGTGAGTATGCTGTCACAGTTGAGTGTGCTATTTTATATTTGAGTCAGCTGAGGTGTTTACGCTTTAGTTATGACAAATAAAAAAAAAAACAAAAAACGCTAAAAGGCCCTATCACTTTATGACTTTTTCAAATATGTATGCGCTTTTTTTCAGATATATATGCGATTTTCTTGAGATTATAACATTGGAAGGTTCAAGTCAAACACTACTCCCTTTTTGCTCCACCTCATAACATATTTTCCTAGTTCTGGTACAATGCATATGTAGAGGTTATCCCCTGAGTACTGGTCCAAGATAAAAAAAAAAGAAACATCTTTATTGGGCTCTATATTCAGTACAAAGATTCAATTAAGTAATTGAACAATAAGTATCGAGTAAAATCTGTAATACAACAATATTGCAGAAGTAGTTAGTGAGTAAAACTATTCCATAATAACTTTTATGCCAACCAAATTTGAATAAAATAATAAAAGACTTACGGTCTTATATATAAGAAAAAACTTTGTGCTAACTAACTTGCTGCTATCTTTCCCTTATGGGAATTTACACACAAAAAACTTGCAGCTAGTTAGTTAGCATAAGGATTTTGATTATATATAAGGCCGTTACTGTCCCAAATTACTAACTAAAGTTATTCCAAATTTTTAAAATTCTATGCTTTCCGTATTTATGTAAAAAAATCAAAACTCAATATATTTATATTCGCAAATTTCTAAATTTTGTATGTATGCACAGCAAAACAATATTGTTCAATAAACTGAATACTGTCGCAATAAAAAGTACATGTCTGAACTCGTTGTTACTTCTTTCTAATTTTTCAAACTTCGTTTTGTTATTTCAGCATTGTCAACTTGTCAAATAGGAACGCAAAATGAATAAAAGTTTAGAATTCCTTCTACAAGGCGAATTCATTTTACCAGATGAAACTGTAAAAATAAATGTTCTACTTTTCTCTATTCGTAAAACATTAAGTGTCAAAAGTTGTTTCTGGTTTGCTCACGTACATGCATATCTGCAAGTAAAGTGTGTATGTGTATGTATGCATGTACACATTTTCTACACAATTTTGATACACGAATCACTTAAATAACTGTAAAACACCATGTTGTGTTTGTATTATTGTACGTATTGAAATCGCCATTTCACTTGGTAAAATTAATACGCCTTTTCCTCTTGTGCGCAATATTCAGTTTACAGAACATTTAAAGGCGACACTAGTACAATAAATTCCCCAAATTCTTCGAACGATTACTGTAGCTCCATGGTACGTAAAAAATTCACGAACTCATAAAGATCTGTGTAAAAGAGGAATTTCCTAAGTACGCGGCAAGGTTTTGCAGTAAACTGGAACTTCATCCAAACCCTCTTGTGCGCAATATACTTAATTTTGGCGGCCACACTCGGTTGAGAAGAAGGAATACCGTCGCCACCATCAAAACGTTCAAGAGGTGATTTTACCCGCATAACAAAACTTTTTGTCTAGCATTGGCCGGACTTAAGTAAAAAGCAAATTTTTATTTTTATATGGAAATTTTTATTTTTTATATTTAGTAATAAGATTTAAATAAAAATAAATAAATAAAAAAATTTTTAGTTAAAAAAAAGTTTACTGAACAAAGTCGAGTGATACGTTTAATAGGCTTAGGACACGACTAAGCTTATTCGAGAAGAGCGCATTTAATCAGGATTGTAAAATGGTAAAATACTTTTTCGTTTCATACTAAAAAAAACGAGTAAAAAATAAAAACCTCAATTTTTGCTAACCCTGTTTACACAGTTCAAATGTTTTTTATTCGCAAAATGATAAAAGAGTTGGATAGTGAACATATTTTCCATGAGTGAGCTGTACAAATAAGATCTAGAGGACATGCCCGGCTAATAAGTAGATATTTTTTTAGATTAAGTCATAGAGGGTTTACAACTGTCTGGGATCGATTTTTTTCCGATTTTTTATGATGGTTACAATCAATCCTGTCTCCTCGTTAGTTCTGGGACACCCTGTATGTGTTGCTGTTGAGAAAAAAAAGCTGTTTTTGTATATACCAAATTTTTGTTCTAATTCGAAAATTCTTTAACAGATACGCATTCAAACAATTTATTAATTGATTCAACGAATTTCGTTATTAAACACGAATAAAAAATTTCTGTGTGAAATACACTTTTTTCGGCAATAAGTACAGAAAATAGAGTAACAGCTTTTTATTCAAAGATTAATTTTAGCATGAGTAGATTTTCGTGAACGTTTAGTTTAGCCCAAGGCGAATTCATACGGGTGAATGCAAGCGGGAAGGCGAATTCAGCACTATGTATTTTGTTATTGTAAAATTTAATGAGAATGTCATAATCTAAATTCGCCTAAGATTGTTTAGCAGGGAAAAATTTTTATATAAACGTTAAATATAAAATTTTATAATTGTTTGTAATTAAAATCACATATTATATTAGTTTTGCACTTTTAAATTCAAAAAAATTTCGTGAAATTGCACTAAATATACAAAAATGTCTTCAGATTAAAATGCCGCGAAAATGTTTGTAAACAAAAGCAAAAAATTTGACAGTCTCATTGGAAAAAAAAGCAAGAAGCAAAAAATAATCACCTGAACTGTCAAGTTCACCTAGTAATGAATTCGCCTTGGCTCAGCCCAATATTTTTTCTTTACCTTTTAGACAAACAAACGCACAAAATTAGTTGTTAATTGGCCAAATATTTGCTCAATGTGACCGTATCTTTAAAGTAGATAATACACGACATGTTTTTAACATTGTTAAAGATGTCATTTTTCTAAATGCCTACATGTCGTCCGTTACCTCAAAAACATTCACCCATATTGTGTTTGGCGTTTTTATGGCGAAAGATGGGCGTTTTTGAAAAATGGTACCGCGATTGGCGAAAAACGCCAGTGAAATACGACAAATTTCAAATCTATTACAAAAACTCCATTAAAATGCTACCGTGCTTGGCGTATTTGTCTTTCAAAAGGGAGCAAATTTGTCGTCAACGCATTTGCTCACGACAGATAACTGAAATCTGACAAAATTAAAAAATGAAAAAAAATTAAAATATGAATTCTACCTCCTGCATTTTTTACATATGATTGGTGTCATTTGAAATGAGTTTTTATTTATTTACTTATATATGTATATTTAAAAAAATAAAAAGTAAATTAGCGGGACACACCGTTTGCGAAAATTTTAATTATATTGGTGCACCATCCCGTTCCGTGAAGGGTTGTACGAAGGCCTGGACAGATTTTAAACATATGGGAACAAACATATATAATACAATATTTTCTAACATATTTTTTGTTAGAAATCAAAAATATTTTCACTTGCTGCTGTCTCAGCTGCTTTTTATAGAATTAGTTTAATGTTTGCTTTTCAACTTTATATTCAGAGGATGAGTAAAATGCAACACAACATTTTTACAAAATTTATTTGCACAAATTAAATGAACAATATCAAAAAAAAAAAGGTTACTATTTTTATTCTCTTTGTTATTTATAAACATTTTTTTGGCACTTCTTTAACAGGATGCTTCATAATCATTTAGTTTAACATTATGATTCATTTACAAAATTTTGCTTGTCGAAAATTTTAGACGGTAACATAAGCGTGTAAATGCGACAGCTACTACGAGAGCTGTCGTTTTACGACTACGCCAAACACAATAAGGGTGATTGTGTCTGTAAAAAACATGAGCAAAGTCGTCTGACAAAATTTCAACTAGAGTGTGTTCTATTTTATTATGTTTAAACATCTGACATTAGAACTCTATGCCTTGCGAACAATTCAGCGGGTGTTTTTGGGCGGTATAAGTAGTCGGCTTGAGGAAATTTTAATGCATTAATATTTTAATATGTTTTAAATAATTATTTTTTATAATAATAAAAAGCATTGACAATGTCAGACGTAAATGTACATGTACCTTTGTGAGCTAATTTTAAAAACCGTCTGTAAAAATGAAGAATTTTGACAGATATGGAAAAATACATGAGGAATTACATATTAAAAAAAAACAGACGTAAAAACATATCGTCTGGGGGTGCCTTAAGCTTTTCATTTCATTTCATCGAATACTTTTATTTTTGTAAGTTTATAAAAAAAAGTCATTTATATAAAAATGACATACGTTCGAACATTTGCTTATACGAGTATTTTGTCGGTTATTCATAAGCTCAAGAAGTGGTCAAGGAGTTTAACAAACTGTGAACTTGATCTTATTTTTCAGCAAAATTAATATTTCGCTTGTACTAGTATTGATTAAACATAAAATTAAAACATAAAAATACAAATAAATTGTAGTCAAGTTCGTTGTTGCTTGTGCAGCAGCAGCAGCTGCAGCATCAGCACATTGTCGCCCCAATAGAAGTTGTTTTTAAAATGAGAGAAAACAAAAACCCAAATCAATTCCAAAACCAAATGATCTAATGCTGTTTGTGTGGCACACATTTCTCCACAATATTAAACATTACGTTGTTTGCCTTTAATACAGAAAAAAAAAAAATACTTTAAATACGAGTAAAACCCGCCAAGCAAATAAAAGTCACTCGCATGATTTCAATTTGGTGGAATTAAGTTTTCTATAAAAAAAACAACTCAGCAAACAATGTTCTTAATGAAATGTGACAGAATTTGTTTAACTTTGTTGGAGTTTAATTATTTCGTTGTCATTGCGACAATTAAATATTAAAAATTATAATTTCAGTTGCAGTTTATAGCAGCTGTTGTTTCTTTATTACATATATTTTCACACTCAGCATGTAAAATATTACTTTGCAATAGACATCATGTCTCCTTGGATTCCCTTATGAGAATATAAATGAATTTAATAGTTTTTATGTCACTTGCACTATTTCCGTTGATTAAAAATTATTTTAATTTTAGCACCAAAATCTATACGTTCTTCAAATATAATAGAATATAAGTCTAATTAACTTGGTGTTAGCCAGAGGAAAGATTTTATCAGGCTAATACATTTTTTACCTTATTACAACTTCCCTTTAACCTAAATCTGGCCGATAAGGTATTGAGAACAAAATGCTACCTATAACTTACTAGCTGGCAAAGCTGCAGAGACGATAATATTGTCCTCAACGATTTATATCATCTAGCACTTAACTAGTATTTCTGGAAAATAATTTTAAGAGAAATATTGTATACGACAAAATGTTCACAATATTCTAGTGCTTTGTTTACGGACATTGTTTTAATAGTTGTCCGTTGTGAAACTCTGTTCACGACAACAAGACCGGCGATACCTTAATATTTGTCCATTATGAAACTCTATTCACGATAAAATCAGCAGCATTGTCTTAAAATTTATCCGTGGTGAAAGTATATTCATGACAACAAGACCAACATTGTCTTAAAATTTGCCCGTTGTGAAACACTATTCATGACAACACAACCGGCATTGTCTTAAAATTTCTCAGCGGTGAAAGTCTATTCACGACAACATGGCCGATATTTGTCTGTTGTGAAAGTCTATTACCGACATCAAGGCGGACATTGCTTTAAAATTTGTCCGTTGTGAAAATCTATTCACGACAACATGACAGCCAATGTCTTAAAATTTGTCCGTTGTGAAAGTCTATTACCGACAACAAGACGGACTTTGTTTCAAAATTTGTCCGTAGTGAAAGTATATACACGACAACATGACGCGCGATGTCTTAACATGTGTCAGTTGTCAAACTCTATTCACGACAACATGGCTGACATTTGTCTTAAAATTTGACCGGCGATGTATTAACATTTGTTCGTTGTGAAACTCTGTTCACGACAGCATGGCCGACATTTGTCTTAAAATTTGTCCGTTGTGAAAGTCTATTACCGACAACGAGACGGACATTGTTTTAAAGTTTGTCCGTTGTGAAAGTCTATTCACGACAATATGACCGTCGATGTCTTAATATTTGTTCGTTGTGAAACTCTACTCACGACAACATGGCCGACATTTGTCTTACAATTTGACCGTTGTGAAACACTATTCACGACAACATGACCAGCATTGTCTTAGAATTTCTCCGCGGTGAAAGACTATCCACGACAACACGACCGACATGTTCTTAAAATTTGTCCGTTGTGAAAGTCTATTTATGACAACATGAACGACATTGACTTAAAATTTGTCCCTTGTGAAAGTATATTCACGACTATATGACTGACATTTGTCTTACAATTTTTATTTTGTGAAATTTTATTCACGACAACATGGCCGATATTGTCTTGTAACGAGTTCTCTATCAGCGCATGTTAACGACAAAATTAGTGACATATTCATCAGTAAGCTAAATTTTTTCACGTTTGATGTAAATGGTGTAAGCATGAAGTACGAGTATCAAATGAAAGGAGGATGTGTTTGCCTACTGACTCCACTTAAAGGCAGGCTACTATCACGCCGGTAGTAAATTGAATATTAAATAGTGTTTGTACTTGACGACAAATATTCAACAAAAGCCGGCGGTCATCTGGTTTCAATTTCAACTGTTTTAAGTTTTTGCTGATTTAATATTTTTTTTTTTTTAATGGAAACAGGCGTCATGTGTCTGGTCTGTTGAGTTTGTGTCAGTAAAAATACTAATATTTTTTTTAGAATTTAATAAAAATTTGTGCGCACTTTAAACAGTATAAAAGCTTTACGAAACTTAAGGTTTGCCATCAGTAGTAAATTATTTGCTAATAAAAATCTACATACATTTTCAGTTCCTATTTTTCTGTGTTAAAACAAACACTAGGATAACTCATTGTCATCACCATGTTTAAGCTGGTAAAATATAGACTATTTCAAAGAAAAGCAAAATATTATTGTAACAAGTTGGCGCCTTTGAATGATTATTTGAAACATTAAACCATTTTTTATTTGTTTCTTTATTCATAGTTATTGGTTTTGTCTATCTTTGCTATTGCTGCTGCTGAGCCCAGTGTAGTAGCTGCTCATGTTCCAGTCGCGGCCCATCCCGTCGTAGCCCACGGCTCGGCTATACATCATCATGGTGCCCATGCTGTGCATTCGTACGTTGTTTGCCATTTCGTGAAACTTAAACTATTTATTATAAAATTTAATCGTTTTCTTTAAATCTGTGTGTTTTCAGACATGTCATACAACATCCAGCACCTGTAGTACATCATGCTCCTGTAGCCGTAGTAAAGCCTGTGGTACCAGTTGTACCCGTTGTCAAGCCAGTTATACCTGTTGTACCTGTCCATCATGCTCATCCTGCTGTCATAGCTCATCACTGAGTCTAAGGAAAAAAACAAACTCCTTACAAACCTAATCCTGCCAAGACACCCCCCTTCCACCTTGTAAAACTCCCTTTGTTTATTACAAAAAAAAAAAAGTTACTATCTAAATAAAATGAACATTGAAAAAAAAACGAAAACAAAGATAATTTTTTTTTTCATTTAAAGACAACACTTACCTGTCCAATGACACGGCTATAAGACTGTAAACAGATGCCGCCACAGATACACCCTGTATATAGGGCACCGTTTTGCACATTAGCCAGCCGAGCATCCATGCTTTAAGAAAAGGAAATGGAAAGAAAAATGAAATTTATAATATTAAGACAAAAGGTAAAAGTATTTGTTTGTTTGTTTGTCTTTGTTTCAAATATAAAAAATGAGATAAATAACTACAAGTTTATTAAAAGCATATAGTCATCTTATAGCATATAGTCATATATAGTCATAAAATAAGTGAAACAATGGTGACAGTAATAAAAAATGAAAAATTGTCTAAGCTGTCAAAATTTACACAAAGTTTCATGAACAAAAAAAAAATGGTCATTTATTAATATACGAGTATTATGAAAATATGACGGCAAAGGGGAACTTAAGCACCACTCTATTGCTCGCTTTTGTCCGGTAGAATGCTTAAACCAGGGGTGCCCAAAAGATCTATATGGAAGAGCAAGCACCAATACATTTAAGTAAAACTACTTTTATTTAATAATTTTTATTGTAAAAAACAAAACATATTTAAAAAAACAAAATCTACACTGATAATCATCGCTATCGGCAATGTATACCAGCCAAGCATGCGAAAGTGTTTTTGCTTTGCTCTTGTGTGTGTACAGTGAAGAACGACACAAAATATATAAGACACAAAGTTGTTTGTGTGTTTTTCATTGCTAGTGTACTGAACGCAGTATGCGTGTATTAAAGAGCACAGCCCTATAGCTGAACGCTTTTACAAAAACAATTGGGCATTAAGCGCATAGGGCTTGGGCACTTTTGGCTTAAACAGTATTTCTTCGATTTCGCTACAAGACTCGCGGATTTGAGTTTAACAAAAAACCTAAACTTAGTGCTAGGAACACAACTGCGACGAAAGACGAATTTCGCCCATTGTGACGAATTAGCCGGCAAATATTCATTGTATAAATTCGTTGTGTGAATATCAACAAACTTTTGTGTAGATAACATTGTTTACGTTTCATGTAAGGAAAAAATTAATATAAAGACTAAGAAGCCATATTAGAATTAAACCTATATTATTAACCTATAATATATAACTTATAAATTATTTGAGGTATTTTATATTTTCGGAACATCTTCATACATTTTTTACCACAGGGATTAACATAAATATAAAAAGTATATACTATACTATTTTGTGAAAAATACCTTTTTTTTAATAGAAAAAACCTGGTAACCTGATACTGTTTTGTTTGTCATTCGCTGACTAAACAATTAGAAATAAATCTATTTCAACTTTCGCAGAGTAACGAATTTCGACCATTTTCTTGCATTTTCATATACACTAATGTGTCTAATTTTTGGCGACCAAAAATTCATCGTTCGTCGCAGTTGTGTTCCTAGCATAAGTCAGCAACGAGCATATAGAGCGCGTTGAGTAGAAGAGAGTAAATGACTAGCTTCACTTAGGCAAATTTAAATCAAGTGAAAAAACATACATAAAGGCAGCTGGATTTCAATATAAACTTTATTTCCCCAGTGTACAACAATAATAGTGCAGAAACAAGCAAAAATAAAAAACACGTCGAAATCTAGTTAAACATTAAACACTAAGTACACTTCATCTCAGCTATATTTGAATAAAATACAATCAGATTTTTGAATTTTGACAGAGATGTCAGGAGAGAATGGCAAAAGTGTGTTATTGGTTTCTCCTACGTATGGCTTTGAGTTTGACTATTCTTTTTTTGTGATTAACAGTCCACAGCGAGGAGAGAAAATATGAAAGATATAACAAGTAAGAGTGCAGTATATTCTAAAATACCCTTCACACATCACGTAAATATATATGTAGTATATATTACAAATTTGAACTAAATATGCTGTTTTAAGAGTGAACACATGTTTCATGTCTCTAAAGAAGCATTCAAGTGCCTCGGATTTTTGAAACGGTTTAAAATGTAAATCACTCCATCCGATCTCCTTACTATTTATACCACTTATATCCGACCGAAAAAGGAATAAAACTCTCATGTTTGGGCCGGTGCTTCTAAGTCTATTTTGGGGTTATTCGATCGTGTGCAGGAGACTCACTGGAGCATCGACGTAGTGTAGGGTGCGTTACTCTATTCTATCGTACAATGGATTTTGCTCTGACGAGATTAGGGATCTTGTTCCCGAAACCCGCACATTTATACGTAACACGCGTTCACCGTCCAGAGCTCATCCATTTGTGGTCGATTGTCCGGGGAATCGTACAACTCATTACAGAGAGGGTTTGTTTTTCAGTCGCACGCTTCGCTTATGGAATAAGTTGCCTACAGACGTGTTTCCTGCTTGTTATAACGTTGGAAAGTTCAAGTCAAATGTTCACAAACACTACTCCCTCGATCCCCTCCTCACGACTATTTTCCTAGTTCTGGTACAATTCATTGCATATGTAGGAGTTATCCCCTGAGTACTGGTCCAAGATAAAAAAAAATGGACCGCTTTCGAAAGTTTAAAATGTTTGAATTTTAATAACTTTCTTTTATTACCAGAACTGATTTTAAGCAAAAGAAATTGTTAAAGTTCGCTTTCGCGACATTTTCATGAACGGATATTGGGGAAAATTTTTTTTTTTGCCTTGTAATCGCCACGCCAAATAATATTATTAATTTTGAAGCAAAAGAAACCAATTTTTACAAAACTTTTCATACAAAACTGAAAAAAATGACATATGTTTAAATGGTAGTGAGTTCGAATCCTAGTAGGTTCTGATGAGCAGTGTAGCGACTGCAAAACCAGGTAGTTGCACCCTAAAAGTGCTCTAATTTTTTTTTACAAAATTATAGTTTTCAAAGTAGTCTCTTGTGGTATTCCATGGAGTATTCACATCAGAGTAATTTAAAAATGGTTTCCAAACTAGTTTTCTGTGGTAATACATGGAGTAGTGGCATGAAGTACTTTCAAGACTAACCCTGTGTTAATAATTTGTAAAGTAGTTACTGGATTAGTTTGATGTAAGGTTTTTTTTGGATTACATGGTCCTCTACTAGGACATTGTAATGCAAAATGGAGCATTTTTTCCCATATATTTGGATTACTTTTGGACTAGTCCAGGTCCCTTATGGAGTACTCTTTACACGCATGTAAGGAGTAGTCTCGATATCTGCAGGGTATTACTTCATTAGCTGCTAATACTTAAACAGATGAAAAACACATTCAGCTGCTTTGTTTTTATTAGCAGTATACATATGTATATGTACATATGTCGACATTTCATAGGTGTTAACCTAATCTCCATTAGATTTGATTAAAAAACTTGACTTTACATGCCACCATTTTCAAGCAAATCGAGGGGATTAAAACAAAAAATGTTCTAATAATACTTGTGAGTTTCAGTCTTATTTCGCAAATTAATCTCTTCGGTGTTATGCTTTGATTTCAAGCCCACATTTGATGACTTAGTATCATTAATATAAGGCCTGTGTGTCACATCATTTTTTATTTGTAAATATGTATGTTGTACTCATGTGTATGTATATTCTTCTTCTATGGCGCGTAGTTTCTTTCCTTTTATTTTTTTAGTTACAGACACATGTGATGACTAAGTGTCGTTAATATGACGCCTGTATTTAATATTAACGTTCATACATACATACATATGTACATATTCTGATTATACTTGCGCTTATTTACCTCTCCGCGAAGAACACATTCTATGTTTGCAAATTAACATCATACTATAAACTTTTTTATCTTCTTAAAAATAAATTTAAATACAAAAACAATAATAAGGTTAACAACAAAATTTCTCTTCCACTTTAATAGCGTGTTCAGACATACACAGTCATTGAGATTACCGCAATTAATGCCTTAATTGAGCTCAATATTCCATACAAAAGGTTAAATAAAACTACTTGTGAGTGAAATGCCTACTTGTCATCTGTTACCTCAAAAACATTACTTCTGTAAAACACATGAGTAAAGTCATCTGACAATATTTCAAATAGAGTGTGTTCTATTTTGTTATGTTTAAACATCTGGCATTAAATTACTTTGGGCGGTAAAAGTAGTTGGCTTAAAGAAATTTAACCGCATTAATATTTTATGTCTTAAATATATACATTTTTTCTGTAATAATAACAAGCATAGACAATGTCAAACCTACATGTACGTGGGTGAGCAAATTTTAGAAACCATCTATAAAGACATGTCGTCTATGGTTGCATTAATATTGCATGATGTAATTTTTCTGATTAACACTACAGTTACAGATGCTAGTAAGTTACAGTTAGTTCAGTATACATATTATAATCGAAAATGTTGGAAAAATTGGCGACTGTCTCGCAACTTACTCTTATGTTTACACAGACAAGCGCTAGTACATTTTTAAAATGTCGTCACAGTATAAAAATCTATTGAAATTGTTTTACTTTTGTAGTTAAAAATGCTAAATATAGAAAAACGAAAGCGCAATTAATTCAACAATTTATTTTTTATATAATTTTTTGTTTGTTTGGTGAAAAATACTTAATTTGAAATAATATTTGAAGAATTAATTTTTTCCAAAAAACATATAACTTTTGGTTAGTACTAACATTGAAATATATTACCACTGAGATATGTTCTTTCTTTATTTTTTGTTTTATAGACATATAATAATTACTATTAATTTGATTAATTCGGCAACACTGTTTAATTTTTGTCGTTTTGCTTGCAGTAAAGGCCTCATTAGTTTTTACTTTCTGTTGCAGTTCTGTGACGTTCATTTCTGTAGCAAATATTTTACAATTACTTTTTCCGTGAAAATTTTCAGCTGTTTTTTACAGTAGAGCATAAATAAAAGAAAAACATTGAAATGAAGAATAAAATATGTACATAAATATTATCTTGTGTGAAAACACAAAAAAGGAACACATTAATAATTTAGAAATAGTAATCAAACTACCCACTTCTTTCTCACAGAAGCTTATGACACTTCTTATACAAAATATAATTTATTCCTCGCTAAAATAATATTCTTTTGACCATCCATAGTTGCTTAATTCATAAAAATATATTAAATTTTAAAAATCTTTACTTGAAACAAATTTTTTAAGCTTTATACAAAAAAAAAAAAAAAAAAAAAAAAAAAAAAAAAAAATTATATACATTCGAATAAAAAATTAATCTTTCCATATCTGAAAAAAGTAAAACATACACATGTCTGGCCGTCACTTAGCGTTGAATTCTCTTTTCAACAGATTAGTCCAGAACAGAACGAAAAAGTAAAAACAAACCATGCACATATAATTTATATTCAACAGAAACAAAACAGCTGAGTCAGAACGGAAAAGAATGTACAAACTAATTCTGCCTTAAGTATTCAACATTCACTTATAGGGCATTTACACTTAAAAGCCCTGGTTCACTATCCTACACGATCGTACGATTCATCCACAGGCAAATGTTTTTAAAGACTGGCCGACTTTACAAAATCTCTTCAAATTGGCATTGTAGGCCACACAGAAATCATTATATTATGAAAATTTTCATTAAATTTTTTAATCGCACGATTTGTCAAAAAATCTGTCACGCAGTTGCATTTTTAGTACTTTCTCAGCACACATGTTATAATTATTTGGTAGAGCGCACGATCGTGTAGGATAGTGAATCACGGTCTTAAGCTAAGTACCTACAGGAATTCGAGTCAAATCAAGCTGAAATCTTCAATTCGGCTAGATTTTTGTAAGTACTCTATTACGCAACTCTGATTTTGTTCACAACAATACTTGAAAATACTACGCTGCACTAAAAACAACTATACTTTTACAATATGAATTCATTGTGATATAGTTTCTACTGTCAAAACCTTCTTAAAAATAAATTTTATGAATATAAAATCTTAAAAGATGTTAAAAAAAAAAACAAGAGTGGATACGCTTAAGATGTTGTAGATTTTGCTTTGGTGTAAATAACCTATTACAACTGAAAAAGTTTAAATCCGGCATTCGCCAAGAAAGGTTTTTTATTTTTAATTATAAGAGTAATTGCCGCAATCAATAATTGTTTATCAAAGAGGACAGGAAAAAATAATTGAACACACTAAGCGGGCAAACAACTAATCAGCATGGACAACAACCTGTAGTTGTGTCGTCTTGCTGTTGTCAAAATAAATGTTCGCATTTAAATGTATTGATTTTATATTTGACATATTGAAGTCTGTGCACAGAAAGAAAAAGCTCGTACTAAATTAGACATGTATGACCGCCCTTGGACAAAGTGTATATTTAGTTGGACGCGCCTTAAAACCCCCTTTCTTATGATACCCATGTCATATAACAGCGGTAAAAAACTATCATTTAGACTAAAATCAAATATGTATTTTAAGTTCCTTGGAGCAAAACTATAACTAGTGAAGCCGGCGAGGTGATAAAAGGGTGTGAAATAAACTCTAAAACTTTTAAGAAAATTTCGCAAAAGTATGTAAAGAATCATTTTGTGCAAGAATACAAAAAAAAAAAAACAAAATTTACAAAATCACATTCTGATGATCCAAATAAGAATAGCATTAAGAACTTTTACCTGGTTTGAACTAACATTGCTTTTTTTTTTGCTTACTATAGTTACATGTTTAGACCAGTTCCATGGAGTGAGCGCCCCTGTGTGGCTTGCCTAGACTCACACAGGTAGCAATTTATGTCATATGTTTGTAGCCATATGAGCAACTTCTTGTTGAGGAGGACCTTCTAATCCCTCCTGTATGCAATTTCCCAGCAACCAATGGAAGGCAAGGCTTAATGAGTTGGTAGGCCGAAGCCCACTAGCAGCATCAGCCCTTAAACCAACTCGCCCGTCAGCCATCACCACTGGTTCCTTACAGTACAGATATCTGTTGTAAAGGCAACAGACCCTCGGGAGTTTGTTAGTTCCGGAAAAAAGCTACGCCAAGCAATTATCAAGGATACTAACACTCCCTTCCTGAGTTTTAGGTTTCAACCACAGCCAGAACGTTTCAATCAAGGTAGGCACCTCAACCACGATCAGCCCGGATTGAACTGCAAGCAGAACCACCCGGGGGCCTGCTGATCCCCAATTTATACCCTTGGTAAGGGTTTCGGAAGCCAACACAAAATAAGTCATGCGGCTTCCTAGAGTTTTATTTGCTACAACAAACGAGGGACCCCTTCCCCTCTATACCCGAAAAACAGAGTGCCCAAGTTAGGAATACGTCAAGGCAAACCCTGTTCCCCGGGGGGAGAAATCAGTGCAATAACAGCTTAATAAACATGAAAAATTTTTTATAAATAAGGCAGTAAGTAATTACAGCGGCTTTAGCTGGCGCCGCGGACAAATTAGAGACGAATTGAACCTCTTTCTCATAATACCACTTGTAGCACATTTACTTTCACTGTTCCCCCAAATATAGTTGGCAAACTTTTAAACTTTTTTAAAATGTTTTAGATAGCAATGATGTTTAAAATGTTTTAGATAACAAAATCTTTTCAGATTAACTTTTATTTAATTTAATTTAAGACTTAAGATTGAATTAATTGTTTTTGCCAACATTCCCCCCTCTCCAATGCCTTTAAATAATAAAATGACAAAGAAATTGAGTAACGAAAACTGATGAATAACAACTTTTAATCTTGCTTTACTTTTTATATACATCCGAGTACGTACTCGTATAATACTATTTTGTTTTTTAGTCGCACTTTGCCTGAAATTATTCCAAAAGTTATTACTCTGATGTCAAGACATTTTTAAAATGATGAGTTTTTGCATTCGACTAGAACGAGCGAAGGAGTCAGTATTTGCAACTAAAGACAACAGTTTATTTTATTTCGAAAAACTGTCAACGTTTCGACAGTTGATGACGAAAAATAAAAATAAAACGAACAAACAAAAGCAGAAAAGACAAATATTAATTAAAGTCGAATTAAAGCAAGCAATAAAACACAAAGAAAACAAAAGAAGTTTAGAAAGACAAATAATAGAGAATAGATCAACGTAGAAAATTAGTTGAATTTTGTTTCTTTTCCGTTTGCAAAAGGTCAAGTTCAACGTATTGAATGTTTTTTCTTTTGTTTGTTTGGGACCAACTAATATACAAGGTGGCGCAAAAGTAATCCTTCTATCAAAATATGCTATAAATTTTGCGATTGGCCCGTAATGTCAGTTCTGTTTTGCCATTTGTGTAGTAAACACATGCGAAATACACGTTAATAAACAATGTTACGCTACACTGCTCCAGAACGCGGAATATAGGCGACTATTTGTTTGACCCCCCAAGAGGAAGATGATTTTTCATCAAAAATAATCAATAGTGATGAGGCCCATTTCCATCTTAGCGGGTAGGTTAGGCTAGGTAGGCAGGCCGCTGGATACCCGGAATAATCTAGGTTGTCCAGCTCACTTGAGTCCTATAGTCGTTCTCTTTGTGATTGCCTGAAAAGATAAAATAGTGGAGTGAAGAGGAAAAGTTATAGGAAAATGATAGTGAGTGGAAAGGATGGGCGGGGATGGAAAGGAGATGCGGGAACCTTTATCGGTCCTTTTTTCTTCGAAGACGTCGCGGGCCAAACGGTTACTGTAAATGGGGAGCGGTACAGAGCAATGATCAACGAGTTCTTTCTACCGCAACTTGATGAATTGGGATTGGAAAACATGTGGTTCCAACAGGACGGTGCTACGGCACACACTGCACGTGCCACAAGGATGAATTTCCCGGGCGCCTAGTCTCCCGTTTTGGCGATTTGCACCGCTGCAGACTTCTTTTTGTGGGGCTTTTTGATGTTGCGGTTTTATGTCAACAAGCCTCAGACTCTTGCAGCTCTTAAAGACAATATCCGTCAAGAATGTGAGGACCTATCGCCGGAAGTTTTGGCCAATGTGATGGAAAATGCTATAAAAAGGGCTCAAATGACAATCAACTGTGGCGGCGGTCATTTACATGACATCATATTCTCGACTTGATGTAAAAAAAGAAATTTTCCTTTTTTTTTTAAATTACAGCCAAAAAACATCGAAAGGTTATTTTTGCGCCACCCTGTATGTATGTAAGTGTGACTAATATTTATTTCAGCTTATACTCGTATGTATGTGGATATCTTAAGACATTAAAGAGCATGCATAATCATGAAATACATTAATTAAATATCAACGTCGGATATACACTCATACATACATATGTACTCGTATATGTACATATATGCTAACATTCGTTGGTGTTTTATTAGTTTTTCCTTCTCGGACCGGCCACATGTTGTTAACAAACATGTTAAACAAATTGAGCAAATACAAAGTTGAGAGTTATTTTGATTAATGGAACGCTACTTTATTGATTGAACACATTGACACAAATATCTTAAAGGTATTAAGGGCAAAGTGTTATGTTACAACAGCGTAATATATTTTACAACATAGCAACCAACAAAAGCTTAAGACTTCTTTCTTTTCGTTAGGTCATTTATTATAAACGTTAAGCTGATAAGGCTCTTAAATGGAATGGGTAACATTAAATTCTATTACTTTTCATTGGGAAAGGGAACATTAAATGTGTTAAAATACGCTCAAATATGTATTTAAGTAACGGCACACAGAAAACGTTCTTTAGAAAGCGCGTTACTTTTGGGAGTAGTTTGCCAGTAATGGCCAGTTCCCTCTAATAGTACTTTTACATGCAGGTGCTCATCCTCAAGAACCAAACACGCCAAAACATGCAGGAAAGCAGCTTCTAAAAAACATCGATTTATCCACAAACAATATAGCAATTAAAGCAGCAAAGTATTAAAAAACCTGACTATTTGATTAGAGAACAGTAAACACTTTCGACCCCTTTTTACTGTAGGCAAGAGTGCAAACGAGTAAAGACCTCTCCTGTACAGGGTGTCCGCCGGAAAGCTATACTACTTTATTTGTTTATAATTTTTGATTAAATTAAATATTGATAAATGTTTTATTTAATGTTGGAAATTATATACTCGCATGGAATACAATATCACATAAATATCCGCCTTTGTTAGCTTCACAAATGCGAGCCATTTTGAGCACATTTTTGTAACACATTCTCACACATTTCATGCGGTATTTTAATAATTTCATGACGAATGTTTTGCTTGAGCTGCTCAAACTATTGTTTTTCAGACGTATGTATACCCCCATAAAAAGAAGTCCGGAGCAGTCAAATCATGCGACCGAGGAGGCCGATCAACATCACGATTTCTTGAAATAGCTTCTTGTGGAAAGAGGTCTCACAGTAATGCCATTGTAATCTTGGTTGTAGATATGTGATGTTGCGCGGTTTTGTTGATACCACATGCTAATCAAGCCTAAAGCACGCAGTTGTGGCTTGATATAAATTTCAATCATATCACCATTTCGCTCTTCATTCACAGTTAAGGCCCATTTACCCGACCACAAAGGCCCATTTAGCCGACCGTAAAAATTGTGGCTGTAATATTACATTTACACCAACTCAAAATCTAGTAGATTTGAATTAAAATCTAAAATGAAATCTATATCGTTTACACTACCATTTTTTCACATCTAGCAATATTTCATTTTCACAAAAATAATTTATGTACTAGAGTTGAGTTCATGAGCTCTTTTGAAAGAGTGCTCTTTTTAGTTCAGCTCTTTTTACTGAAATATGTCTTTCTTTTAGTTCAGTAGTTCAGTGCTCCGTAAATAATATTTTCAATGAACGGCTCTGTTCAGGTTTCATGATAAAGAAAAGCAAAACAAAATTGCTGCAAACAAATGAAAAGTACAATTTATAAGGATTAATAAAAGGTGAAATTAGAAATTTTCAGGCGTGATGAAAAATAATTTTATTAAAAAGAAAATAAAACGATATATTTGTGATGATGTCTCGATGTTTTCATATTCAATTATGGTCGCATATCATATCATTTATTTTTATAATACAAAAAACCAAAGTAAAATTGTGTTGTCTATTATTCTGAATAGTTGTAAATATATAACATAGATATGTACTTTTTACGTCAAATTCTGGCAGCACTGTTTGACAATTTCCGTATACATATCTACCAGAAAGAAAGAAACATAAACGAAAAAGAAAACTTGAAGACAAAAGGAAGAAACATGAACTACGGAACTAAAAGAGCTCGCAGAAATGATCGGCTCACTTAGCTCCCTGAAGTGAGTAGTTCAGTGACACTAGTTCGTTCGCGAACTACCCAACTCTATTATGTACGAGGTTTGACAAAACAATTTTAGCAGGACTGAATACACCAACATTAAAATGTATATTTTTGTTGCCTAGTGCCTCCATACACCAAAATAAAGTGTAATTTTTGTTGCAGCGTAGTATTTTTAAGTACTTTTTGAAGAAAATCACGGTTGCGCCACTTTCATTTTGTATGGGAAATCTTCTCAAAATCTACTAGATTTGGCTTGAAATCTCGAATGAGCAGATTGCGATTTGATACAATTAGACTATAACGTAAATGTAATTGTGTGTTAAAGAAAATAATTAATTTTTCATCGTCCATATCAGCTGTTCGTAGCAGTGATAAGAGTTCATAGTTTTCAGTACATATGTAAAAGGTACGAAACTTGCTTGTATTGTACTGAAAATTTATCTTATTACAATATGTAATACCAATGCCCACTCCATTTGGACGCTTGACCAAACGTCATTTAAGTTTGTCTATGGAGTGTCGTATTGTTTGTTTGTATATTTGCAACACTCGAAATGCATGTCATATGAGTGATTAGTATATATACAGGTATATAAAACTGTATATACAGAGTTGTTGCTTTAGTTCGAAAATTGGAGTTGCCGTATTGCTTCCGGGGAAGTAGAAGATTTTGGGAATTCCTGAAGCCGATTTTGGGAATTCCCAAAAATATGGATCCACTTCGCTAACCGGTCTAGAAACGGTATTCCATATTCGGTGTAACATGCATCTGAACTATAAATGGTCATTCGCTTAAAATGCAAAAATTAAAAGACCGTATTGCTTCTTTGTAGGAGGGGACGGGGAGTTCGATGTTTCATGAAGTCGACGAAAAACTCCAAACCGTGTATCTGAACTATTAACGGTCATTCGATTTAGTGCGAAAATTGTAGTTGCCATATTATTTACGTGAAAATGGGTGATTTTGGTGATTTATAAAATTGATTTTAGGAATTTCAAATAAAAAATAACTTAGAACGCGTTATACGGATAATTATCTGGTTATATGGATAATTATTTTAGTTTTGATATCCAAGCGCGTTTTTAGCTATTTATTTATATTTATTATTCTGCCAAATACTTCAAATAAAAAATCTTAAAAATTTTGTTCAATTATGTATGTTTTATTTGGTTTGTAAATCATTTGTTGTATATGTATACAAATAAATAATGATGATGTGACACTCACATGATAGTAAGTAATCAATGTGGGTTTGACATTAAAGAATAACAATGAAGATTAATTTGGGAAATAAAACTTACAAGTATTATTAAAACATTTTTCTTTTTAAATCGCATTATTTTTTTTTTTTTTTTGAAAATGATAGAATGTTTAAGCTAAATGTATAAACACATTTTTTTAAAGGTTTCCAAGTCTACGGATGATTAGATTAACACTAATGAAAACATATATGTACATACATATAAACAGCAAATTAATGCCAGTGGTATATGCGATTACTACAGGGATAAATCTAAAAATGTACCACAGGAATAAATATAAAAATCGTTAAATCGTCAAACCAAAAATTTAGTCGCCATAGTGGATAAAAATTCGCCACGTTTAGCTAGAAATTGCCATATCTGACAACCCTAACCAGAACCAAATGTGCAAATATAGTTGCTACAGCAATACGTAAGCGCACCATACACACATACATGATTGTGAAACAATAAGAACGCAGCAACAACAATAAAATCATTGGTTGTTTGTTTACTTATAATTGTAAATTGATCTTTAGATCATTAGCTTACGTTGTTTGTTTGTGTATTATTTTTTTAGCTTTATGTCGCATGTGTGAATGTGTGTGCGTATTGCATTTTAAAACAAAGCAACAAAATCTGTTTATAAAAAACAAATTTAATTAATATCGAAATAATTTAAAGTTTAATTAGATTTTATTGCGGTGGGCACGTTTAAAAATATTTTTACAATCATGAATTTTAATGCCGATTGAACTTTTAGTGATGCAAAAGATTAAAAAAAGTTACATTTCTTTAATGAGTTTTTCTTGCAAGTGTCAAGTAAGAATAAATAAAATAAATCAAAAGTCTTCTTTTTTTTTTGCACTAGTAACTCATGACCTTTCCAATTGCGGTCAACTTGGTATTATGGCAGCAATTTATGTTTATGCATACTACATACTACTCGTGCCAAGCATCCTTCAACTAACTGGCCAATCTTTCACAAAATGTACCCGCATCTCCCTGCTCAAACCATTTCACTTTGATTGACATTTTGACGGATTTGTGGCTCTTTTTTATGACAAAATAATTTCAACTTTATTTATAGTGTTTGTATTTTACTGTTAACAAACCATTAACATTTTTATTGAATCGAATGCAGACTCGCTTATCAAGAAAATTAAAGTTGTTCGTCATAAACACAAGTACCACTGGCACTGCCACAGACAAGCTGCGCTATGCTGCGTGTGTCTCTCGAACGGTGTTTGTCTTAAAAGTTGCATCAGCAGAAGAAAATACTCACTCGTGTCTATTGGAAAGCCACTTTAATACACTTAAAAACATGTTAATAAACCTATTCTTTATTAATACTCGTAATAAAATTTGTGTTTTCTTTTACTATTTTTCTTTTTCACAAGTACATGCGAGTAAATATTATCATCATTAGCATCATCGTTCGTATTATTTTTATTATTTCTTTTATATGTAGATCACGTAATTATGTTTATTTAATATGTTTTCATACAAAACTGCTGAATTACTTTTAAATAGCGGGCATTCATACAGGATGGCAAGCAGACAGATTGTCAGCAAGGCAGACATACACACCTACCTATACGCACATACATGTTGGATGTTTTTTTTTTTGGGGACTTACAACTTTGAGTTGGCAGTACTAATTTATTTGTTTTGTTTAGTTTGGGGACATTTCATCATGGATTGACTTAAAACAGAGCAGCGCTGGTAAATTGTTGAAAGTTTTTACCAAAACCATGAAGCTGTTGTACAATTGATATCAAGCCCATTCAAACTATAAGTTCTCCAATATATTCCATTGGTTAAATGGGAGTGAAGATAATCCATAAACTTTTGTCGAAACACCATTGCAGCCTCAGAAAACTACAGTTTGGTATACTTTAAAGGCTGGCAGAGTCATTTGTTCATATCACTCCTTTATTGCAACATAGTCGTATCTCAAAAAAAAAATGAGCTTTTCGAGTTAGGTTAGGTTAGGTTTGACAGGCTGCCAGCTATTGTAAAGCCAGCCCACTTGGGTCCAGTCAGGTCCCGTTGTGTTGCCTGGATATGATATGTATCTCAGTAGACCTACATATCACTGGTTTAGAACCAACCCGAGGATCGGATAAAGAAGTCCAATCCACTTACATCGCACTCCGATACCTCCGTCAAATCATGCAGCATCGGTATTCCTAGGTACAATGCCCTTATATAAGAAAGAGCTGGACACTAACAGAGGAAGTGCTCAACGCTCTCTTCTTCCTCCTCGTCTCTGCAACTTCTACAGAAGTCATTAAATAGAAGATCCCGTCAGGACCGCCACAGCAGAACGCTACCTCCGTCGGGGCAAGCCCCTAACGATGATAGTCCTCCTGTTATCATATCTGGGCCATGTCAGCCTTGATATTCGACAGGTAGCTTTTCGAGTTAACAATGCAGAATTCTTAACAGTACCACCTTTCATTTTGTTTCAAATTACTTTTAAACTGTTTCCTTTAGGACATATTTTCTAAAAAAAAAAACCATGAAGCTGTTGTACAATTGATATCAAGCCCATTCAAACTATAAGTTCTCCAAACTATAAGTGCTCACTAAGACTAAAAATTTTAAATGTGCTCTCGAAACAGTTTTTTAGTTATGACTATGTTAGAATAAATGTCCACAAAAGCGATGATGGTCAGAATATTACTGTCAATAGTGATGTAGAAAAGTACAGAAAGACTGGTGGCAACTTATGTCCAAAAGTAATAAACGGTGCGAGAATTACCGATTGTGCGGATTTGTCAGTCACGATGTCGGAGTGGTCGAGTGAGTATCGCGCGTTCGCTGTGGAGACATTTTTTAAGAGTAATGATTCTTGCGTACTTGCTCGTAGACAATTTCGTTCAAAGTTTGGTATTCGACCAATACGTGATGGACAGAGTGTAAATTTAATTCGTACGTAAATGCAGAGTTTCCGCGCTACTGTTTCGTTTATGAATATCCCATAGCCAGGGCCCAGTCAATTTTCAAGGACTCCCGAAAACATTTAAACTGGTTGAAAGCAGTTTTTCGTTATTTAGAAGATGGCCTCTGCATAAGCAGTGAATTGTACTGGAATTAGGAAAATAGATTATGAGGGGGAAAGGGGGAGTAGTGTTTGTGGACGTTAGACTTGAACACACAAAAAGACCAAAACAAACGTTATCATAGCATTTAAAGTATTGGAATTAAATGAGTTAAAACTAATCAGAGCCCAGCGTATTTAGCGTATAGCCTTCGACACCAACAAAAATTAGTCTAACACCTCACACTCTGCAAGGCGATGTATTACATAGCAGGAGTATTAAAAAAATTAATAAGATTGGCCGGTAAAGAAAACAGGATCGAAAAGAATACAAATACGTGTAAGTGAAAATTCGTGACTTTCAATACGGAAAAGAGCAGCCCCACTTTGACTTCCAGGAACGATTATTCATGAAATTTTAAAAAGGATCTGGAGTTCCATCTCTTTAAAATTCAAATCGTTCAAGATCAGAAAAAAGATGACTTTGATTTATGCAAACATTTTTCTGAAAGGATGCTGCAACGTTTTTGCACTGTAAATCCCATTTTTTGGAGCG
Organism: Thecocarcelia acutangulata; assembly: GCA_914767995.1. Taxonomy (NCBI): domain Eukaryota; kingdom Metazoa; phylum Arthropoda; class Insecta; order Diptera; family Tachinidae; genus Thecocarcelia; species Thecocarcelia acutangulata. The sequence continues at coordinate 184,130,296 of OU612094.1, read as the reverse complement.
ACGAGGATAGTTTTCACGTAAACGGATACTTCAACAAGCAAAACTGCAGTTACTGATCTTCAAGAACCCGCAAACTTCGATTGAAACATCAAAAACCATTGCATTGTCTCAGGGTAACTGCTTGGTGTGCCTTCTCCCCATGAGATAATTGGACTATTTTTTTGTTGAAAATTCTCGAGGCCAGGCGACGAATGTCAACGATGAAAATTATCGACTCATGATTACGGAATTATTTTTGCTATAGTACTCTTCTATAGTACTCTTCACACACCTGGTTTCAACAGAATGGTGTGATTGTACACACAGCCAGAGCTTCGATGAATTTGCTTTGGGACAATTTATCTCAAAAACTGATCAGTTGCTTTGGAGACATTCCATGGCAAAAGAAGTCGCTCGATTTAACTCCCATGGACATTTTTATAGTGTTACCTCAAAGAGAGTTTTTATAATGACAATCCCACATCCCTAGTGGCTTTAAAGGAAAATATTTGTCGATAAATCAGCTCAATTGAGCCAAATTTACTGCAGCATTTTGAACAGTGTGTTCAACTCCACGGAAGCCATCTAGATGACACACTCTTTAAAAATTAAAATCCGCATTTCCATTCTATCTTTCAATGCTCCTAAGAAAACCCTATCAGTTATTACGTATTTTATTTAAGTTTCAAAAATAAAATCTGCAGCCATTTTTTTTCTGCTGAAATTTTTCCAACATCAATTAATTGGCATTATCACAGACAATTTTTTTTCATATTTAATAACAAAATTCGCTGAATCAACTAATAAATTATTTGTATGTGGACCTGTAAAGGAATTCGTGGACCTTAGTAAAAATAATTATTGGGCAAAAGCAACAATTTTCTTCAAAAATAACGAAATATGATATCCAAATGTGATATATAAATATTGTGTATTCATATGTATATACAAATTATTCTTTCAAACTAATGTGATGTTTGTGGAACACGAATAAGTGATACGTTTAGAAAATTTATATGAAATATGCGCAATATTTTGAGCGCATTTCATACAAATTTTCATACGTGTCCCATAAACACCACATAACATTTTATTGGCTTTTTTGACGCTTTTACTATAATATTTTCTGTTTACTAGTTACTAGAAATAGTTCATAGCTCATCTAGGCCTCTATGTGGCTTGTAAGGCTCACACAAGTGGCAACCTTTTATAAAATATTTGTAGCCATATGAACAAAGCCCTTGCTGGTGAGTTCGCCTTCCAGCTTTCCTGTAATCTACTCCCCGGGCAGTCAAACGAAGACTAGGCTTGGCGGGTTGGTGCCCTGAAGTCTTTAAAGAATATCAACTCTTAGCCAACTTACTCACCTCTTTTGATTCTCTATGTTACAGGTATCTGTTGAAAGACAACAGTACTGCGAAGACTTCAATTGGGTGACTGAAAATCGAACATGCTCCCCAATTATCAGAGAGTTCTAATAACCCGTCCCTGAAATTTTAGGTATATATTTCTTATTTTCCTCAATGACCTTCTATTTCAAACTTTCAACCCTATACACTCTTTCGCAGATGACAGCAGCATTTGCCATTCGTGCTCTTTCAGTAATAGGCCCAGCCTATCCGAGATCGTTGCCAAGAGGCAAAATATGAATGACTCACTGAATAGTGATCTTCTATTAATCTCCGAATGGGGTCGTAAAAACAGAGTCGCTTTTAACGCTCGTAAGACCCAGTGTTGTTTATTAACACACAAACATACGACGGCAGGTGCTGCTTCATCTGTACACATGGATGGTACAAATATTGAGGAATCGGATGCTCTCAATGTTCTGGAATGAAAATACAGTGTGATGTTCGTTGGAATGATCACATTTTTCATGCCTATAAAGAAGCATTCAAGTGCCTCGGTTTTTTGAAACGGTGTAAGATGTACTTCACTCCATCTCCTTACTATTTACACCACCTATATCCGACCGAAAATGGAATACAACTCTCATGTTTGGGCCGGTGCCACAAAGTCTATGAGGGCGAAGAAGCTTATCGGTGACAGTAGGGTATCCAACTCTATTGACTCACTGGAGCATCGACGCAGTGTAGGGTGCGTTACTCTGTTCTATCGTTACTACAATGGATTTTGCTCTGACGAGATCAGGGGTCTTGTTCCCGAAACTCACACACATTTTTACGTAGCACGCGTTCACCGTCCAGAGCTCATCCATTTGTGGTCGATTGCCCAGGGAATCGTACTGCGCATTACAGAGAGAATTCGTTTTTCAGCCGTACGCTTCGTCTGTGGAAGAAGTTGCCTGCTGACGTGTTTCCTGTCTTTTATAGCGTTGGAAAGTTCAAGTCAAATGTTCACAAACACTACTGCCTCTTTCCCCCTCCTCATAACCTATTTTCCTAGTTCTCGTACAATGCGCTGCATATGTAGAGGTCATCCCCTGAGTACTGGTCCAAGATAAAAAAAAAATAAACCACAGCTAGAAGATTTCAACCAACATACAGGCATCTCAACAATGGCTAGCGCCGGGATGGTCTGCAAAACAGAACGTCCTGGTGATATGTCGATTTTTATTCCCAATTAACCAGAGTTTTCAGAAGTCCCAACACAATCTAAATCATGCTGGTACTTTTTTATTGTATTATTATTTATATTTTTATGGCCTTATTATAAATTTCCTATAGAAGCTTGTCAAATAACATACAATATTTTTTATAAATACAGCCGTTATTATATATACCACAAATGTGGAATCCCTAATCCTCAACGCCCCAGAAAGCAGAGTGCTCGAATAGTTTGTGAAAATTAGTCGAAATTATATTATATAAAAATATTAATGTCATAAAATTTTCCATTCAATACAGAAAGCCCTTTTCATTTGGTATTTATTTGTACTATCGTGATTTCGGCATTTGTAACTCAAGAATAAATACCCTGTATAATAAAGGAATCTAATCCTAGACCTGAAGTAATTTTTTGAATGTAGAAAAAAATAATGAAATCAAATTCAATAGCTTCAAATAAATAAACAGACAGACAGATAGATAAACAGAAGGACAGACAGAACGAAGAGACAACGAGTATCGTGGCTTTTATGGTTCATAAATTAAACAAATTTTTAGCTTCCCAAATGCTTTTACTCGTAATACATTGAATTCAAGATAAACACGTTTTCGACAAGAGGAGGATTAACAAACAATCATAACTTTTCTTTGCTGATTGTTATGAACTGTTATTTAAGAGCCCGTAGAAGTGTTTGTAATAGCGCTTGATTACATACAGTTCAAGTAAAAATGATTTCAGAAGGGTTTGTTGTCTGCTAAGAATGCCGTAATGGCATAGAAGTCCAAAGAAATCAAATAATTTATAAGTAATGCTCAAGATTATTATAAAAAAACAATGACAGCATAGAAAACAACTTCAATGGTTAAACATTTTTATGGCCATTATTTAAATATTCTTCCATTAATTCCAGAATAAAATATTTGATTATGCACTTTGAGTTTCAAGACAAACATACACGGAGAAAAATAGTTGGACGAAAAACACTAATAAGTCTTGAGCTTTATTTTTATCGATTACAGTTAGCAATTGAGGAATTTATTATCATTTTTAATTTAAAAACAAGCCTAAAAGTAAAGCTGATGGAAACTAATACAGAAACAATTCTCTTACAAACACATCTTAGCTAGCGTAAGTTCCCAGCTACCATACGTTGTTTGTGAGACGTTTGTGTTCACTATACAATCCTCAAAAGAAACTTTTGTTGATTATCTGACGAGTAACAGTAACAAAAACTTTTTTATTTCATTTTTACATTTTCTGACACGCTAGTCACGCAATGTTGGAATGCTTGTTAGACGATCAAAAATATTATTTCTATTTATTTATAGTTTTAATTGATTTTTATATTGTAGATAAACAAACAGCATGCAATAGTTTTTTCTTAATTATTTAACAATCTTTTGAATATAAAAAGTGCGAGTTCAGTGCGAATTATCTATATTATGAAAATATAAAATGAATCATACAAGGATTACATGGTTGATTCCTAAATGAATTGTAACATAATATCTACACGAGTCTCAGATGCTTCCCTATACGATTAATATAAGAGCTTAAGAGTCTCATAAACGAATCAGCTTTTGTAACACTTATTTCCGTGGGAGGGCTTGTTTGTAATTAAAAAATTAGCTCATCGACGATCTTCATGAGATTCCCAGTAAAGTCTTCGATGATTGAAAATGCTAGAAAATGCTATTGTGCTCAATGTACAATCCTCGAAAGAATCTTCTGCAGATTATCTAATTTTTTATTTCTGTTTTACAAATTTTCTGACACGCTCGTCACACAATCTTGGAATGTTTATTAGACGATAAAAAATTTTATTGTTTTTGTTTACTTTAGTATTTCATTGATTTTTATATTATAGATAAAAGGAACCCAACAGCGTACAATGGTTTTTTTCTTTATTGCTCAACAACCTTTTGAATACAAAAAGTGCGGGAGGTGACTATGGTGATAAGTCAGTGCGCAGTATGAAAATGTAAAATGAGCTTTGTGCTGTTTCCTGTATGAATCATGCAACGATTACACGGCTTATTCCTCGAGAAGTTGCAAGATAATATCTACACGAGTCATAGACGATTCCCCATACGATTAAAATAAGAGACTTTTGCTGAGCTGTGTAGGAGTTTCATAGAAGAATCAGCTTTTGTAACACTTACTGCCGTGCGAGGGATCGTCTGTGATTAAAAAATGAGCTCGTCGACGATCAGAAACTTTATTCATGAGATTTCCAGTAGTCTTCCGTGATTGAATATGCTGGGATGTATAACATGGCAGCGTTGCCATTATAGATTTTGTGAATGCTAGTTGAGATTATGCTTATATATTAAAAGGCTGCACAGAATGTTGTAAAGAACACTGGTCACTACTGTGCAGTAGTTCCAAGCACCGCATTTTAAAACAATTCTTGAAACAAAACAAACAGGCTATAGCACATTTAGAAACACGACAATACACAATAAAGCAAATAAATGATGAATCACAGCAAGTACATTGGCATTTGAACATATTGCGTCTTAAATATATGTACTTAATACAAAGACAAAAACCATGAACAACAACAACAGACACACGTGACCATACTGTGCATAAAGCACTTGTGCACTAATTCAAAGACAAAAACCATGAATAACAACAACAAATTTTACAAACAAAACTGAAGTAGAATATTACTTCAATGCTTGAAGTTCTACTTCAATTTTGTTCTATTTCAGTTGGTTCTACTTTTGTTTGGTGCTGTTTGTTCTAAATGCTTAAAAGACAGTATTCGTTTATGTGTTTAGAACAAGTGTGCCCAGCCCTATGCGCTTGATACTCAATTGTTTTTGTAAATGCGCTTAGCTATAGGGCTGTGCTCTCTAATACATAAATACTGCGCTCAGCATTAGCAATGAAAAATACACAAACAACTTCGTCTTTTATATTTTTTTCGTTCTTTACGGCACACACACAAAAGCAAAACAACAACACTTTCGCATGATTTTTTGGTAAACATTGACGACAGCGATTATCAGTAGGAACTTTGTTTTTGTAAATGTTTTACAACAAAAAATATTAAATAAAAATAGTTTTTCCTTAAATGTATTGGTGTTTACTCTTCCATATAGACCTTGTGGGCACCTCTGGTTTAGAACATTTCGGCACTGAAGTATTTGTTTTGAAATATGAAAGAAGACGAAAATACTACGATGTTTTGTGAGACATTTTTATTGTGCTTGAGCAGCCCTCTACATATCCTTCCTTTATTGCAGTATAGTCATATCTCAAAAAATTAGCTTTTCAAGTTAACGGTACTACCTTTTATATTGTGCCAAAAAATAGGAAATAATTTCTACAAAAAAAATTTCTAAGGCTAGTATGGAAACTAAAAACCTGAAATGTGTTTTTCTCGAAACAAGCTTTTTTTTAGTTATGACTATGTTGCAATAAAGGAGCGATATATTCTTCATGAACTAATTTCACCATTTTGAAGAAAACATATGGTGTTGTAGCAGCTATTCCATTATTATATAGCTTTAGTTTCTTATTTTATCTTAAAAATATTGTATAGTTGATCAGTGATTTGTGATTCTACTCTGACTTTTCTTAAGTAAATGATACACAATTCCTGGCAACGGTTATTTAGATAAATCACTGCTGTTTCCTGATGATTTCCACAACATGGAAACACCATAGTCCAACAACCAAAATTAAAGCTTACTGTATGTAGTCTTTTGAAAAAGAGCCAAATGTACAGTTTTTTAAACCGAAAACTCCGTTCGAAAATTCATATACTCTGAAAAGCACTGAATGAAAACAAACTGTTCAAATCAAAAGCTTTTCTCTTAATAACAACGACTTTTAAAATCTTTCTATGTTTTAGCGCAATGAGCAAAACTAAAACAAATACTTTTAAAATGACAAAGAGCGAAAAAAGAACAATTGGGTTTTTGCTCGCGAGCTCCTCTGGGTATGTTGTTACAATCGTTAATACCGGAAGACACTTGTTTCTTATATTACAATTATCTGTTGCAAGATAACACCACCAACAGCGGGTTATTAGCCCGCGAAAACCGGTGTGCACCATGGTTATGAGGGAAGCTTAATTCTCCTCCATGTGATTTTAAGTTTAATAGCATGTTCATACGAAGGCTTGTATTCGATTCGGTCCAATCTGGATTGAACCAACATGATTCGCCATACAAAATTTTGAGAGTGAATCACTTGATTTATTTTGAATATTGTTGCGAACCACGCAAAAACCACTATCAGTTCGAAATTTATTAACATATTATCGCTAGTTTATCTGAACTAGTTCCCAAAAATATGTCAACAAAGAAAAAAAACATAATAAAATCAAAAGAAATATATTGAGTATATAAAAATTGGATATATACACAAAGTTTCATATAAAAATTTAAAAAAGTAGTAGCAAACCTTTGCACAAAATATGTTAACATCAGTGTGGAACAAAAACGACCGTGTGAACACCTAGTTTCGTAATCGTGTTTCAGAGAGCGAACCAAGTGTTTCATATTACCAGCTGCACATGGTATAAACCCCAAACAGCAAGTTTCAGCCTAGATGTAAGCACCATTCGGGGACTTTGTCGATCCCCATTCTGCCAATTAACCCATGGTGAAGGCTTCGTAAGTAAGTCCAACACAACATAAGTCATGTAGCTTTTTAGAGTTTTATTTGCTACAAAAATTGAAGAACTCCAACCCCTCTATGCACCAGAGAACAGAGTGTCATGGTTGGGCGTACACCAAGGCAAAACCTGCTGTCCGTTTGATTAATTTGGTACAATAAGAAAATTATGCAGCACCATGAAAACATTGAAAACAAAGGCGATAAAACCGAATTCTTTCAACGAATACTACAGCTCCATGGTGCGTCAAAAACTAACGAATTCACAAGGATCTGTGTGTTCCACTGGTAAAAGATGAATTTTCAAAGTATGCGACACGGCATATCAGTAAGCTGGAACTTCACCCAAACCGTCTTGCGCGAAACGCATTTAATTTCAACGATCACACTCGGTTGCCACTAACAGAGCGTTAAATAGGTGGTTTTACCAATTTACGAGTACTCGTAATTGGCGCAAAATAAAACTTTTTGTCTAGCATTGGCTGGACTTCGTTAATTTTTTGTATTTAGTATTAAAATTTGAATACTTATTGTTAGTTCACATTGTGAAGATTCAATAAGTAAATAAAAGCTAAACAAAATAACAACCATGTTCGCTCTTAATCGTATAAATGATTAACTACTTCGTAAAAACATAAGTTATTAAAATAAATTTAGTGGATGTGTTTGTTTGCCCAGAGCAAAAGCCGTTTTAATCGTTTAAGCATTTGTTGCTTGTTGCTGGTGTGTTTTAAAATAAATTGATTTGTTTTGCTCCTCTTGCTATCATTTTATGCAATTTATTAAATTAATTTCATTCAACATTAAATTTAGTTGGGCACAAATTGTAGTGTGAGTAAAATACATCATTCCATCCAATAAGTTCGACATGATGTAAATGAAGCGTTCACCACTTTGATCCAGATTCGCTTCATTAATTGATTATTTTACTCTGATTTAAGATAAATAATAAATTTAATGCCTGATTAAACCAGCTGAAAAATAATAGTAATATTTTCCTTTTCTGATGTATAAGAGTATGCTTGCTTATACGTATGTAATTATTTAGTATCTTTACGTTTTTGCCTTTAAATTAGTTTTGACGATTTTTTTCATTGCTTTCTTTTTATTTCCGTTTGACCGTTTATGAATACTAGAGCTTCCCATTTTTAGTAGCTTAATTAGCCATGTCATGTATATTACTGCAATGTGGCTCCAACAGGACGGATCCACATGCCACACAGCACGTGCTTCAGTTGATTTAAGGGCTCGTTATGCGAACGTTGATGTTAGAAAAACTTAACGTACCTTAACGTACGGCCGTTTGTACAATTATATTTAGAACTTTAAAAACGTACCAAATGTCAACAAAAAATATAGAAAACATTGCACAGCACAGCTGTGTTAGTGTTGAGCTTTTCAACATAGTGATGGGCATTTTTAAGTTAGTTTTCGTACTTGCAACAGTCAAATAAGTACCAATTGGCTTCAAGATGTATAAAGTTTGTGTTTAAAGAAATAGTAGTACACATATATTTACGTTTCTATTGTCATTATTCAAACTTAATCTATTTTATTAAATAGTATTCTTATAATTATTATGAAAAAAATGGCAAAAACTGAAAATTATAATATTATTTTTGCATCACTAGAAAAGTTCCAAAATGTGCCAGAATACTATCTCTCATATAAGAGTTATAGCACTCGGGCCAAGTTCCGCAACGAAGAATTTTGAAATGTTCACCAATTTCTGTGTTTACTTTTGAGTTTTGAGCCCGCAATGGTGAGAATGAATAATTTTGACATTTAAAGTGTACACTTAATAATAATTTTTTCACTCAAAAAACTTCGGTGAGTTTTAGTTTTTTGTAAAATATTTTGAACTTCAAAAAAAAATTAACAAAAGGGTTATGTATGAAAATTAAAATTATGTATTCAACAACTTGTTGACACAGTTAATTTGACAAATCAGCATATCATTCAGCCTGAAGAAACACGTTCAGCGCAATAAAATTCATTTTTTTACGCAATCGCTTTTTAATGAAAAGTGAACACTGTGTCTGTCAGTGAATTTTATTTTGAGTGTTCACTGGTAAAAAAAATCATAGTTGCGTTGACGGCGTCAAATTCTATTTTAAACAGGTTGAGACGTTCCGGCAACGTAACAGTTAATTTCAGTAAGCACTTACATTATTAATGTATACTTGAATACTAACGACCGTACCATAAACGAACGTGGACGTTCGCATAATTGTACCTTTACTCAAAGAAACTTTTGATGAGAGAATCATTTCAATTAATTGGTCTCCAAGTTCGTGTGATTTAACACCATTTTTATTGTAAAATTACTTATCTACGTCAATAGACTAGAAACAGAGTTTGTGAAAATTAGTGTTCCTTATAGCGCCTTGTACGCGGCAGCTGTGGCGGCCACATGACCGAAATCATATTTAAACATTTATTGATATTAAAAATATATTTCTTTGTTCTATTATGATTTTAACGAGTTTAATTCCAGCACTTGAAATGCTGTAATGTTTGTTTTGGTCTTTTTGTGTTGTTCTGTTCAGTACACTGCATATGGAGGGGTCATCCCCTGAGTACTGGTCCAATATAAAAAAAATTCTTGCTAGCTAAAGATTTCGCAACCTTATGTGCAGAGATCAAAGCAAGACACAACATTACAGCGTGTTCCCACAAACAAGCTAAATTGTATGTCAACAGTCCGAAATTTTTTGCTTGAAGAGTTTTCTTTTCTAGCAGCCATGAAACTGAGCATCCTATCAAAATTTAGTTGTCAATTTCAATGGCATTTCTTTTTTTGAGCTACAACGCCGATAAATGACGAAGTGATGTAACTTGCAGAAGGTTTTGTGTTAGTTATGGAGGTGACATTTTCAAAACTTTTTTATTCTGTATAATATCGTTAAACGAAATAAAAAAATATTTACACTTTTGTTTTTCTTATCCTTCAAGTATTTCAATACAAATAATTCACTTAGCTTTTAATGAAGAGTTACGCTTTGCCTACCCCCTTAAATGTTCTGCTTATTTCATAAATATGAATGTCATCAACTGATGTAAAGAACTGTGATGAACATAAAAATCAATCGTTGTTTTTTTTTTCCTTTTGTACTACTTGTCTTATTAAAAGCAATGTTTTATTGGTTTCGCCTTCGCTGAATAAACAACAAAATAAATCATTTGAACTAAATAATGATAGAAAATTTAAATTTAAATGCAAAACCTTTGCCAAGTGATTAGAAGGCGAAAAAAGTAAAGAATTTTTGCAATGTTTGACACTGGTGTGCGAAAGACTACAAGAAACTTTAAATGCATGTGAGCGCGCGCAAGTGTGTGTATGACTGTGTGTGTGTGTGTGTGAACTCATGTATATGAATGGTAACCCTGATGATTATGTGGTTGAGCAAAATATTTAGGTCAACTTTTATCCATCCAGCCGCAAATAGCCTTGAGTACAACAAACAACCTTCCGATGCACTTTAAGGCTGAAGGTGTGCTTCGCTTGCATATTTTTTGTTTGTCTATATTTTATAGCAAACACACAAATACAGCTGCCACACATACATAGTACATGCCTAGATCTATATGCATGTGCGCACCCAGCAAACATATGGACGTTAGACCTATTCCAAAAGTGCCTTCTTTACCACATATTCATGAGCTCTCGCCAATTTTACATAAAATAAATCCAGTAATACCGATACTTAAACTATATTTTAAACATTCAAATATCAGTGAAAACATCAAAAAGACACTAAAATGTCAACTTATAGGAGAAAGTTAAAAATCAGTTTCGAGTTTTTATCATTTTAATCATAATTTTTGATATTTGGTAAAATTTTTTAGAAGAAATAGAACTATAAAAATAACTATATAAATAATTAAAACGAGAGCAACGAAAACTACAAAATTTTTGATAACAAAATATAGAGATTTATTTTATATTAGAATTATTCTTGATTACCGCAAATACGAGAAGTTTCAACTCATTAAGTTACATTATTAAGAGTGAAAGTTGCGTGATAAAAATTCAAATTGAAAAATGTTGTTAAAAGTGAAAAATTTTATATCTGCTATGTATTGAAAAAGAGAGGGTGAAACATCATGGCAACATTTTTGAATTTATGTAGCTAAAACACATACATACATGATTTTGGTATATAGTACTGTCCCTTTTTACTTCCACCTGGGATAACAGGTTTGCCTTGGTGTATTCCTAATTAGGGCAATCTGCTTTCTGCGGCATTGAAGGATAGGAGTTCCTCGTTTGTTGTAGCAAATAAAACTCTAGGAAATAGCTTGACTTTTGTTGTGTTGAACTTACGAAACCCTCATCAAGTGTTAGTTGGCAAAATAAGCATCAGCAAAAAAGCCCCCGGGAGGTTCTGCCTCACCATCTTTGATCATGGTGGAAGTGCCCGTCATGGCTGCAATGTTTTGGTTGTGGTTTAAACCTTAAATCGCAGGAAGGAGAATTAGTTTCGCTAGTAACTATGGTGCATTGCTGGCTTTTGGGAGCTAATAATCCTCCGAGGTGCTGTTATCTTACATTACAGATACCTGTAATGTAAGGAACCACAAGTGGTGGATAGACAGGTGAGTTAATTAATTGTTGATGCACTTAATGCTTTGTCTGCCATGGGCTGTCTGGGAAACTAATGGCAAAAGCCGCAACCTGTGTGAGCCCTGCAAGCCACACGGCAGCGCTGGTGAGTCGTGAATAATTCACCCCGTATAATTAGTTCATCATCAGATAAACCCGATAAGCCAGGTGCTAGTGTAAATTAGTTTTAACAATCTGCCACTGTCCACTCCGTCCAGTGAGAGGCCCTTCGTTTATTGCAGCAAATAAAACTCTAGGCAGTTCCTGCATGTCCTAGGTTAAGTTGGCACTTCCGAAAACCCTCGCCAATTGATAATTGGTAGAACGAAAATCAGCATGCCCCCAGGAGGTTCGATTTTTCAGATAATCCTGTCGCTAGCCGTGATTGCCTGCATCTTGGGTGGAACGTTATGGTTGTGGTTTAGCATGTTTGATTTTCGGGGACCTACTTGCAGTCTTCGAAGTGCTGTTATCTTGCAATAGATACCATGGAATCAGAAAGGGTGGGTAAGTTGGTTAAGAACTGACGGTCTTCATAGACTTCGAGTCACCAAATCGCGAGGCCTAGATGTCCTCTGATTCTCTACGGAGTTTCATGTATAATGGATTAGAAGGCTTGAGCATGTCTGCAAAGTGACATGGGGTTATTGCTCAGCTATGAACTAGTTCCCCCACCGTCAAATAAGGTCATTATGCTAGTTGCAGATGGATAAATGTGTAATATGTGTCATTATCCACTGTCTACTAAGCTGTCAGACTATTGTTATAGAAAAAAATACGAAGTTTTATAAATTTCTTCTTAAACTCTTGAATATTTGGTTATCAAAAAGACGCTTCTTTCAACAATTTAGATGGTGATTCTACACTTAAAAAGATTCTAATTGCATCCCGCGTATCTGATACAATTGGTATAATATTATTATCCGAGTTGTTCGTTTCTTCCTAAACAGTTTTACATTGCCGAATAGTTTCACTTACGATTATCATATAAATATGGCAGCTTTGCATGTCTTATTGCCAGTTCTTATTTGAATTTTTGATAGAAAATGTTTGCAGGGATACGAGTATACATTTTTTAAAAGTATTGTTTTGTTTGCTTGAATACTTAAGCAGGAGGGCAAATTTTTAAGTGTTTATGTGTAAGATTTCTATTTAGTTTCTATCGGCCTGTCTGTAGCGCTGTGTCAGTTTTGAATTTATGTGTCTAAGTAGATATTACTACATACACACACATACACCTCTTGCAAATATTTGCAACTATTACTTAGATAATAGTAATACAAATTGTAAAACTCCTTGTACGTTTACGAGCACTATTTAAAAATGCCAACAAATAGCAAAAACTAAATTTAATAATAGACTGAAAAGTGAAAAAGGCCACAAATACAAACAAAATAAACTTAGTTTTATTTCAATTACCCACATCGTCATCATCATCAATATGAAATTCAACATCATAATGATGTTTGAAAGTTGAGCAGCACGTTTGCTCTGTATAAACGTTGTACCACACACACACGCACTCAAGTCAAACCATTCAAACCCCCAGAATTCGCCATGAAATAAACCTTATCGTTTATTTTAAATACAAATACGAGCAGACAATTCAAAAAGAAAGTTTCGAAAACTAGAAATGAAATTTAAACAATTTGGGTGCAGCGGCCGGAGGAGGGAAAGTTCAATAAATAGCAACAAATCACATACTTTTTGTGAAAAAGCAAACAAAAAATAAACTGAAATTTTAATTTATGACAAGGGACGCCTTAATTTTTTTTTCTTTATTATTGTAGAAATGAAAAGATTATTAAAATAATTTATTGCAGTTTTGTTAAAGGAAAATGAGAGTATTTTTGTGGTTGCCAACAAATTAAATGTCTGTATTTTGAAATTAAATAAAGAAGCCCTTATAAAGAGCCAAAAAGAGATTCGAGGGCATTGACTTTTGCAACAATTGAGATGAAAAAAAGAGATGAGAAAATATTGTATTTTTAATCCATTCTCTTTTACTTTTTGCTTTAATGATTTATAATACAATCCACTAAATCACTACAAGTATTTTTAACGGATGCTTGACTGAAGTCAACTGAAAAAGTTTAAATTTTACAGCGCAATCAGATTTAGGGCGCTGTGAGTAAGTAATTTAAATAAGAGAGTCAACGTCGTGCCATAAACCGTAACAGTTCAACTTAAATTACCACGTTAGGCTTAGTTTATCCGGTAAAAATCTTCAGGCTCACATAAGGCGCCTTGTATGACAAAAGGCGTCAAATAGATATAACAAATAGAAAAAAGCACGTGTGACTACTAACAACCATCATTAAACAAGAGAGGCAAGTGTTTTTTAGCTCTCATGCCCGTACATTTTGTATGGAGTTGTTTCAATAGAAACAACGCATCGGCAACGCTTTGCTATTGGAAAAACCGATTCTGAAAATGCGTTTTACAGTGAAGTAAGCTGCAAAATAAAACAATTGTAAACAAAACAAAAAAAGGAAAATGTAAAAGTGAAAAAAATAAGTAAATAAAAAATTTTTATATTTCTTATTTGAAAAGAGAGCTAAAAAATTATTTTCAATATGATGTAGTAATCTTTCAACTCATCTAGATAACTCATTTTTAAAACTTTAATTATTTTATTTTAATGTAATAAAAAAGTTACAAACAATAATGCCGTCCGTCAGCTGTTAAAACAATAAGGGTGGTTTTATTTATTTGTTTGACAACCCTGTTTTTATTGTTTTGGCATAACGTTGCGATTTTGTTTATGGATGGCGTTAAAGCTTAGCGGAAAAATCGTTCAGCTTGCCGCTCTTGTTTAGGGATGGCAGTAATTAACAAAATATAAGTAACAGTTGTTTTGAAGCCTACTTTACAGAGAGAGTAAAATTTTACTCCAGTGTGTTAGATGTGTATGCGTAAACTTTTACGTTAAGTTTCTACCTATGCATGCCTTGCAATTCCCATGATAGCGTTGGAAAATTCTTGGCAAGTTCACTCTTTACACTTGGTTCGCCTTCAGGTTCAGTAGTACAGAGGATAACGAAATTTACATCTGTATATAAGAACCCAATCGTTTTCTTTTCAATCCAATCAGAAAATATTAATATCAGTTAAATGTATTAATGTTCCATGAAAAATGTACGAGTAAATTAGATTTTGCATTCGCACCATCACACTTGATATAAACCAATAAAATTGAGTAGAAAAGAAAACAGCTGTTCATATTTTTTTATTTATTCAGCAGAGAGATGTGCCAACATAAAACTTTACACGGCGGCAGGTGAGCTCTTCGTCGTAGGCGGTAGACGTGCCGGCGTTTGAAAATCTTTAGCAGCTAATATAGTAATTATGTAAAACAGATCCAAATTTAAAAGCACCAAAATAATTTTTATGTTCTACATATAGCAGGAGCAAAATACATTTATCTACGACAGCTAAATCCCAAATTTCGAGCTTTCTTATAACGACAAAAAATACTATCGGTGATGGCACGCCATCGGCTAATAAATAGTAGGCTAGTAAATCTTTTTACAGCTGGTTTCCTGAAAAACACAACCCTGATCCAATGAAAAGTTTTTGAAAAGTTTCAAAAAACAAAAAAGTCGTATGGGACGTCAAATTTTTAACGTATTATTTTTCGTATGTATGACGGTTTACATTCAGACTATCAGACTTGCACGTATTATTTGACCTCTTCGACTACTTGCACTGCGACCACTGTTGATCTATTATGCGTCCCCTTGTCCCACTACGGGTTAATTACGTAAAAAAACTGGACAAGCTTCTTGATTAGGAGTGATAGTAAGTACTATTTACTCAACGTATGCGCTTGTAGCAGCCTATATCTCCTGCGTCCCAATGCTCCACAGTGTGTGATCAACCAACCAGCGCAGATTAAAATCTTATTTTCAGTAGAATAAAATCAATTTTAATGTATTTGAACAATTTTGATGACTTTTTACGTCTTAATGAAAACGATTAATAAAACCTAATTTTTTTTTAACAGCTATAAACACTTAAACAGATATTTTGAATTTGGAGCAGGTCGCTCGTTATTGTGTTTGATGCTGCAAAATGACAGCAATAAAACAAAATTCAAAAAGTTTGCAAAAATTGACATCAGCAATTTATTTTTATTTCTCGAATTCAAACAACATTAAAATAATTAGGCAATTGAACTCTAATCTTCTGAAAACCAAAGTATATTACGTTACTAAACACCCCACATTCTGAGAAAAGTGGTTTGAGATTTTTTTTTTTTTGCCATACACTACAAAACAAAATATTATAATCAATATAAAGATACATATATTTGTTGACATTTGTTAAAAACAAATCATCTTGAAATAATCGAAATTATGTTATTTCCAGTTCCCGGTTTTCCCCTTCCAACAAACGAACAATGCATACAAATCAGATCAAAATACCTTCAGTTCCTGCCACTCACTCATACAACAATACTAGTTCGTTCGTTCTTTCGTGTATTTCTTCATACCCAGTTGGCCATGTAGTTACGTCTTCAATTGTATTAAACGACAATAGAAAATCGTGGTGGGCATGCCAATATTTTTGACAGCTCAAAAAAAGCGTTGACAAAATATTCGAATAAACCTCTACGAAATCATGGAAGACCGCACAAGCAGCAAATTGCTTGTCCGATTATACAATATAACCGACAATTTCTGCTGCCATATTATCGTCCGCTGCAAAATAGCCAACTGAATAAAAATGTATACACAGTGGCGAGCAGAGATGTGCGCATGTTTATGACACAGTCTCGCGCCATCCATTAAAACAATACCATTCAAGCAAATCAAAACATTTTATATTTTATTATACCAAACGTCTGCTTGATTATGCATAAAAAGCATTTGAATACATTCATTTGCTTTTTGAGTAAATAAAGTTTTGTACCACACAAGATTTATCAATTTTGGAACAATCTTCACTGCCGCACTTTTCATGACTAAAAGATCCGTAAAAATTGCCTGGCACGAGCCAAACGATATGCCAACATCATCAGCAACCTCTCTGATAGTGATTCGACGAATATCCAAAGTAGTTTTCCCAAAATCCTTTTCTTCACTGCTTCCATGTTTTCATTGGTTGTTGACGTGCTCGGGCGACCAGGACGACCAGCGTCATTGACATCTTCTCGACCTTCCTTAAATGGGTTATACCACAATTGAACTTGTGTCCTGCTCATAGTAGACTCGCCAAACGCCACAGTCAACATTTCAAATGTCCTTGCGCGTTTAATTTAATTTTTTACATAAAACTTCTTTTTCGAATGGTAAAAAATCGTAGAGCACACCAAAACACGACTACCCTTTTTATCTGTCAAAATAAACTAACAATCCAAAATGGCTGATATTGCCAACATATATAACAGACATGTGTACCAACATAACGACAAAAATTCGGAAATCTAACATATGTAACTCATGAAATTTTAATGTAATGGTTATTTTTTATCAGGCCTCGTACATAGCTTTTTTTAATTTATAGTTTTGTTTAGAATCTCACTTCGCCCACTTCACTGCTCATTAAATGTATAAAGCAGTGGTCTGCACAAAGAGAAAACTCAGTATCTAAATGTCTAACCTTGAGGGCATTGCGTGGTTCCCACCTTTTTCTTTTGCAATTAAAGTACATTGGCTATTAAAGCTTAAGAATAAAAAGTACACAGTACAAACATAAAGTACATTATTTATTGTTATATTTTAAAACATATTTTTTATTGCTTTTCGCAAGCTCTATCAAATAATTATCATTGCTATACAATTAGTTAGCCAATCACCATATTCAATTTCCCACTAAATTTTAAACTTCTGCAATCGTTTATTCTTCAGTTTGATTACATCATCTTTTTTTACGTACGAGTATTTGTTAGGTGTAACATATTCACTGTCTATTTCCTCCGTTTTTTTTTTATCAAAATTTCGTTTTGTAGGAGTATTTCGCTTATCTAAGTTGTCCTTGTCTATGGCTCCACTCATTTTGTAATAAATATATAAAACTTATAAATCGTATTCTTATTGCAATCAAGTAAATAAAAATAAAAAAGTCAACAATTAGTGTTGCCAGATTATCTTCTACGAGAGTTTGTTTTAGTCCTTCATGCTGTTATTGTTAAAGTTAAACCTCCACATATACTAACTCCCTCTTTCCTCCTCATCATAACCTATTTTCCTAGTTCCAGTGCACTGCATATGTAGGGATCATCCCCTGAGTACTGGTTCAAGATATAAAAAAATAACAGGAATCTATTTTGGTTTCTGTATAAATCAAATCGTGTGAAATAAAGTATTTTCGTGTACTTTATTGTTCTCATAAAGTATAAAGTACAATTAACCGAAATAATGTACAATACTTTATTATAAAGTACGAGTGGCAAGCCTAGTGGTGATCGATCAATAGTTCCAAATGTAGTTCGATAATCAATACTCATATTATCGCACTTGCCTTATATAAAATACGCCTTTATATACAGCCATGTCACAGAGCACAGAGAATTGAATTATTTTTTTACTTCTTCAAAAAACGAAAAACTAAAAGAAAATCAATTCAAATTGCAAGAATGAAACTAGTATTGTCTTATGGAATCGATTTCATTCCGAAGAAGTATTAAATTTTCGTTTTTTGAAGAATTAAAAAATCGATTCAATTCCATTTCCGAACGGAAGTGAATTTTGTGACATGGCCGATTGAATAGGCCTTTTCGGATAAATTTATTGATACATAAACGATTTAGGGACTAGATTGTCACCCGTCAGGTCACCCACTTTGTCTTAAAATATCTTTAGAAGACTTAAAGAAAAGAGGACAAGTCCTGCATCCTAGAGGGCTAAGTCGCCTAGAATAAAGATTGAAGACATAGGCACCCGTCAGCTCACTCGCCTTGGCTTAAAATATCTTTAGAAGACTTAAAGAAAAGAGGACAAGTCCTGCATCCTAGAGGGCTAAGTCGGCTAGAAAAATTTGCCAACTGGTTAGCAAACCTTAAAAATGCCACATATATATTCATACAGACAAACGTGTACCCATCCTCCCTCACACACACACATATACATGCACACACACACACTTGTGTTTATTTAGATACGTACAAACATTTAAACGATACACTCGAATATTAATGGCGTGTATTGGAAATATATATAAAACAGGCTACTTGGCTGTTATTGTTACTGTCAACAATAAAAATAACAAAAAGAGCAAAAACAACAACAACAACAACAATAAAAAATAAAACAAATTGCAAGTACTTGCACGAGCATGTTTGTAGGCTTAAAAAGGGGGAAAAATGTGACAAAACATAAACATTGTATTGGGGAGCATAAAAATTATTCTATGACAGAAGCAAATTTTAATTTTGCGTATTTCGCTTTGGTTTTGGTTTTGGTTTTTGTTTTTATTTTTCTTTGTTCATCTAAACTTTACATTACATTAATGTTAATGAATTCGTGCATTGAATAAAAAGGTGCTTAAACCTTAAGACATTAGGTTACCCAAACTATTATTGTTAAGGGGCATTCCATGGTAACTGTATACTGGACCCTGTGGCTACAAATCTTTGTAGTACATATGTGTGTACAGTGGCGTAAAAAATTATTGGCACAGGAAGCACTTTCAACTTCACCACTGATTTAAGGACATTGTTAAAGTGATGTTTAATAAACAAATAGTTATACGAATAACTAAAGATCGCTTTATTTTATATAAAAAATTCAACAGTATTTATTTTCAATATTTCGACAACAATTTGTTATTAGTCAGGAGGATAACAAATTGTTATCGATGGTAAAAAATTGTTATCGAAATATTGAAAATAAATACTGTTGAATTTTTTATATAAAATAAATCGATCCTTAGCTGCAAAAATAATAAATAATTACTTAAACAGGATCAAATAATTAAATATCAAATTTATACAAATATATAAACAGTTTAATTAATTTCAATAATGTTATAACATTATTGATTAAAAATAAAACAGCAAACAAAAAGTACTTTATTTCATTGAACAAAATTATCGGCACGCCCCATTAAAAATATGGAAAATTGGTTATTTGAAAATATTAATATTTAGTTGCTATCCTTTCTATAACCACCAGTCTATTTGGGATAAAATTCACCAACTTTTTGATGACGTCTGTTCCAATATTTTTCCATTCATCGACAAGTGTCTGTTTCAGCTCATCCTTTTTCAATATTGCCTCCTTTTTCACTCTCCTTTCCAGTTCTTTCCATAAATGCTCGCTTTGAACGAGCAGGATTGAGGTCTGGGGTTTGTAGCGGATAATATGAAAGAACATGCGAAACATTGTATACTAACCACATGCGTACATCATCAGCCGAATGCTTTGGGTCATTATCGTATTGGAAAGTGAACGATGTGGTAAATGCAACTTTTGTGCACATTTTTTAAGTTTTCTTTTAGAATATTCAAATATGTTATTGTGTCCATAATTCCGTCAATGACCACCAGCTCGTCCACACCTGCAGCGGGCATAGAGCCCCACACCATCACCATGTTTCGGTTGCTGTAAGGTTTAATTTTTCAAGCTCTGTATTGGGCTTTTCCCACACTGTTTGGTGGCTGTCAGAGCTATGTTAAATTTGCTTTCATCCGGGAATAGCACTTGGTACCAAAAATAATTTGGATTACGCAAATACTCCTACATGTATACGTCAAGCAAAACGACAATTGTAGTTAGCCTCATCTAGTGCTCTCCGGTTCGTAACTCTTGCTTAATTTTCGCAACGATCAGAGTGGAGGATATTTGTGGATTTACTTGGCATTTTCTGACTATTTGGCTGCATTAAAACCTTAGGGCGACCTGAATGTATAGCCCTTTCAAACGTTTATGCTCCATGAGTGCTGGTTAGACGGGTGAGTTGATTAACGGCTAGTGCCGGAGGCTAATAACTTGCATGTCATTAAGCCTCCATTGACTGTGTGGGAAACCACACATAAGGAGGATTAGAAGACCCTCGCTCTTCAGCGAGGAATTTTCTTACAAATTTATAACAAAAGTTGTGACCTGTCTTAGCCTTGTGAGCCACATGGGGGCGCTGGTGAATAATTCACCCCGTGAAGTTGGGCCGTCATCACATAAAATCGACAAGGAAAGTTCTGCTGTAAACGAATTCCACATTCTAGCAGGACAGTGGAAGGGTGCACAAATCTGCAGTTTCCATGGCACAAATCATTGAAATGGACTACAAATTTCGCCGCCATTCACCCTATTTTTCAAGCGACTATTTCTTGTTTCTAAACTTGAGATTTGACTCTAATAACGAAATCATCCCCTAAATAGATACCTATTTCGATGACGATGACAAATCGTATTTTTCGAAAGTGTATAGATTTTAAAGGAAACTATAGTAAAAATTAAAATAACTCTTTATATAAAAAACTTTATTTCATTCAAAAACACATGTACTTATTGACCCACCCTCGTATGTGTACACTAGTATTTTTTAATTTCTGTTCTTATAGTTTCATTTATCTTACGCATATTTTTGAAATTATTGGCAAAAATGTTAATTTATTAAATTTCACATCAAACATTTTATTTTTTATTATCTGTTTACCACTTGAATGAATATTTATGGAAGTACGAGTAAGAAAATGGAAATACGAATGAGAGAATGAGAAAAAAAAAACTTTCAAAATAAAATCGAATATATTTCTCGACCACAATCTTTGCGAATGGAAAATGTGGTCACGAGGCTATATCTTCTACAACGTAGAAGATATAGCCTGGCTGGCATAAGCTATTCCCAGCTAAAATAGCAATCAAGAACAATCGGAGCCAGTATTATGACACTAAATGCAATATTACTTTGATAAAAAAATGCAATTATTTAAATTGTTTTTCAAATTATTTTGTTGTTGTATTTTCTTGGTATAATTTACGAATAATTGTTAAAATTTTGGTAAAAAAAGCCATGAAGTCTATGTGTTTTTGATAAATTTACGCAAAGGAAATGAAGGACTGCTGCGATTGTACCACTACCGTATTAAAGCTGCCTTGCTACAACATACTCCTACACACAGGGTGTCCCAGAGCTCAAATTCAAGCCGAAACAGGTTGACAATATTGACTGTAACCAACATGAGAAAAATCTAAAAAAAAGCATTTTACTCAGTTTAAATGTTTTTTATTCGCAAAAGCCCTTAATTTTTTCTTTTTTTTAGACTTTTTTTCTTATTTTTCTAATGATGGTTACAATCAATTTTGCCACCCTGTTTCGGCTTGTCACCATATTTATGGAACTTCAAAACTTGACAATGTCATTCAAAAAATTAAAAAGTGAATTTATATATTAATAGCTTAGGAAATAACATTTAATGGAAATTTTATTTAAACCTTCTTCTCAGATATAAGCGCTTTTGCGAATAAAGCCCGATTGCCATTATCGCTTTTCTACTTGAACGATTTTTTGTGAAATTAAATAAAATTATCACACAGCTCTCAAAAAATAATAAAAAGTTAACCTGTCTTGTAAGGAATATATGTACATACATAAGTATATATACGAGTATATATTTTTGTATATAATAGTACAAGCAAAAGATATGCAAACAAACTTAGAAGTATTTAAAACAAATAAGACAAAAATAAGATTTGGAAAACCCATTTAAAAAGAAAATTAAGCGGAGATACGCACAACATCACTTTTTTTTAGAAGAGAAATAATAGATACACACACACACATTTCTTTTGCATTAACAACATGCCGCATTGTAGAAATTTGATTACAGTCAAACTTCGCTATAACGAATCTGAACGGTATGTAAAACTACTTCGTTGTAGCCTATCGCGTATATTATTGATTCTATTTTTAAATCACTTCAGTTTCTAGCGTTGTTGTTCTTCATTCTATTTCCACTTTTCATTTATATACTTTTTTTTGTGAACATTAATTCATAGTGAGTTGCCTAGATGTTGAAACTACTTTTACACAAAAAGTAGTAGTTTGAAAATTCTTTTAAATTTTATTGCGAAATTGAAAACTTTTAAGAAAAAATGGACAAATACATGACTAGATGTAGAGGAAAACTAGGAAATCATTTATATAAAAATATACTTTTTAATTTTTGTAGCTAAAGCCGATTGGTGATAAAATCGCTTATTACAATGGTTACCATTATTACTCACCCCAATCATGTCTTGAGTTTACACCGGGCTATATCAAATTTTTGCATAAAATGTCGTTTAAAAAGGTACGCCTATTTTTGAGAACAACAAAATTATCGAATATGAATTTGTTGTTGATCGATAAGCTTCTTCGCGATCTCTCTCCCTCTCTCTCTCTCTCTATATATCTCTCTTTGAGAATCCTCAAAATAGAATTTGAAGCGCCAGACTAACATGATAGTTGTATTCTCTTCTCGGTGGGATATATATGTATGTATAAACAATAAGATCGGATGGAGAGAAGCACATCTTACACCGTTTCAAAAAGCCGAGACATTTGAGTGCTTCTTTAGTGACATGAAAAATATGCCCAGCCCAGCGAACATCACACTGTATTTTCATTTCAAGAACATCAATAGTATACGATTCCTCAATTTTTATACCATCCATGAGCGCAGATGAAGCACCATTTGCGAACATATATTTATGTGTTAATAAACAACACTGGGCCTTACAAGCGTTGAAGGCAACCCGTTCTTTACGACCTTATTCGGAGATTAATAGAAGATCACTATTCAGTGAGTTACTCATATTTTGCCTCTTGGCAACGATCTCCGATAGGCTGGCCCAATAACTGAATGAGTACGAATGGGTGCTGTCATCCGCGATAGAGTGAATAAGGTTGGAAGAAGGCCATTGAGATAAATAAGAATTAGGATAGGGGAAACAACGGAATCTTGTGGTACCCCTGAATTAATCTTGAACTCGTTCTATAACAACTCATATAGTGCGGTCTCTGAGAAAGTTCGACATAAACCTAGAAATGTCATCACCGTCACCAAAAGCTGTAGGTTTTGCCAATAGTGCACCATGCCACACTCTGTCAAACGCTTTAGAAATATCCAGAGCCACCACTTTACTTTCATCGAAATTATGGCACTATTTTCCCGAGAGATATGCCAAAAAATCGCCAGTGGAGCGACTTTCAACATGTTTACTGGGTTACTATACACACATTCATGAATAAATTTGCATTGTCACAAATGTAATTGCCATTAACACTTAACAATCATATCTTTTTAACAAAATTGCGGCATTGCTATCCAAAAAAAAAAAGAAAACCATTTATGGGAAGTTGATGAAAAAACGAAATTAACTGATAAGAGAAAATTATTGGTGTGTATTACGAGCATCAATTTTATATATTATATAACTTATTATTCGAAAAGAAAAGAAAAATGTTTAAATTTCAATTCATGATGTGTACAGTTTAATGTTGCGAATGTTGTTTGAGTAAAGATATATTTTATGTTTCATTTCAAATTTTTAAGTGGTTGATTTCTAGATGTTAAAAATTAAAAGAAAAAAAATATGTTAATTCTTAAGCGAAAACAGATACAAACTTGTACACTTGTACTTCCTATGTTTTTCATATTGAAAAACTTATAACACAATTAAATGATTCATTCGCTTTTGATAAATTAAATTTAAATGTCATTATAAGCCAATAAGCTGCTGCTACTTTCATTTTACCAACCCGGCTTCGTTTGCAACGTATTTTCTAATGATTATATAGATCTACTCGTACTTAAATACATATATACCTAAATAAAGCTATAAACACACGGTTGTCAGATGTTACAATGTTGAAGATCTGGCAACATGCTGACAATGTAGTGACAAAGAAAAATTGTCCCGCAGAAGTAAATTGTGTGTTCAGACGATCGTGAGAAAATCTTACAATTTCATTGTCAAACTATGGTCTGACAAATAATTCATCTGACAACAAAAATTGTCAGTTCACTGGCTTGTCAGATTGTTAGTTGGAAAAAATTGCCAGAATTGTTGTAAGGCATTGCCACTTATGTATATCAACAACTATCTGTTTGGCAGTGTTGCCCATCAAACTTTTTTCTGACAATGATGCCATTGTCAGGTGCATTAATTTTATACATCTGACAGTTAAAACTGAGGTTACAATACCAGCCAATTATCTGGCAATGCCGACGGAAAGTGTTCTCACGATTGTCAGATGCCTGACAACATTGTCGTCTTACAATTGATTGACAATGGTTTTTCTGACAACGTTGTAAGTTAAAAATTGGCAGTTCACACGATTGTAACACATTTTCAGACAATTTTACTGGCAATATTGTAAGATCTGACAACCTTGTGTACGTAGCTTAAGTTGTAACAACTTATTTTCTGTTCCATTTTTATTTTATAGATCGATCTTTAAGTTTAACTTAAATGGAGAATTTGGACAATGAAACAAGAATTCGGATAGTGTAATGCTTTCATGCTTTGGAGTCCGTTGTTTCCGTTTCGTCCAAAGAAATGGTGCCACTCCTCCTAGCAGATGGGCTATAATAAGGAATTTTGTCAAGCGTGGCACATCGAGATCAGTACGCAGGAAACTATAGCTGGTGTAGCTGATGCCATACAATCCAATACTAGAGTTTCGACAAGGAGCTTGTCTACTCAAATGGGTGTCAGCAAACAGTCACTATAGACAATTTTACACCAAGACTTAAACTTATTTCCATGTAAGGAAGCCAACACAACATCAGTCATGCGGCTTCCAAGAGCTTTATTTGCTACAACAAACTAGGGACTCCTTCCCCTCTTTACCCGAAAAACAAAGTGCCCTCTGTTGCTTTAATGGTTGGTAGGCCGAAGCCTACCAACATTAGGCCTTGTCAATCTTTATACAGATTTATTTGTTTATTTCCACATGTAGGGAAAAAATTACAGAATTTGTATGATTATGCTTATTGTAGGGAATTTTTAAACTATCACAAATGGTTAACATTATTGTTTATTATTACACTATTATAATTTTTCCGACTATCACTAACATTATTATATATTATTATAATATGGTTACTAATATTATTTATTATTTTACTATTATAATTTTTCCGACTATGAAATTGAATATCGAAATATGCATTTTATGAAAATATGAAAATTTATATGCAACGTTAAATATTTTAACTACAAGTATTTTCCAATTACGCCAAAATTATTAAAATCGTTTTAAGACTAATGGGAGAGGTTTTTTCTATTACTACCAACGGACGTACAAAAAGAGAAAAAAAATTAAACCGTGAAGTTTCAAATTCCATATGCATTCTTAGATCTCATTTGTTTAATGATTGGATATCTTTTAAACCTCTGCATGAATGGATTTGTTGTTAAGTACGACTCCGCAAGTTTAAAGTATGTACTCTTACTGGAACTTACTCGAAAAAAATATGTTCCTATTTTTGAGAACAACAAAATTATCGAATATATCTTTGTTTGTGTTTACTAGTTAAGTACAGGTTTGTTTTACGCTCGCACTCTCAACATACACGAAGAGAACGTATCACGAACGAGTATCAAGCGACAACCAAACTTCACGAAGTACTCGCAGTACTACGAGAAGTTTTGCAAATAAAATTTAAATTGAATATTTTGTTGTGATCATCATAAGAAATGGAAATAAATGAGGCAAGTTCATAACATATCGCTCCTTTATTGCAACATAGTCATATCTCAAAAAATGAGCTTTTCGAGTTAACAATACAGAATTGTTAACAGTACTACCATTTACATTGTGCCAAAAATCTATTCAAATTACTTTTAAACTGTTTCCTTTAGGAGATATTTTCTAAAAAAATTTTCTAAGACTTGTATGGAAGCTAAAAATTTGAAATGATTTTTTCTAGAAACAAGCTTTTTTGAGTTATGACTTGCTATATTGCTTATGTTGCAATAAAGGAGCGATATGTATAATAGTTATTTATTGAAATTTGCATAAATTAAAATTGTTATTTAGGTATTAAATTTATAGAAAATTATTCTTAAAACAGACTTTTTAATTTTTGGCTTATTGTACTACTTTTCATTTGCATTTCTAACTGACGGGATTTATCTATACAAACATATATACTCGTATACATAAATATATGCATACATTCTTTTAAAAAAAGGAACCAAATACTTGCAGTACCATATGAAGAGAACATTATTTGTGAGTACTTATTTCTTTTCTGTTCACATTCGATAGGTTCTTTCTTTTTATATTAACTTCGATTACTTGCTTGTTGGTATTTACTATACGAACATTCTCTTCACTTCCCTATTTATATACTACGAACATATACTACATTCGACAGCGAATTTCACATGCGAAGAAAAAACTTACTCGCTGCAGATGTTTAATATCTATATATCGTTGGTTTCAGTAGAAACGTCCTAACTCGCATTTTTTCCCTATCTTAAGTTTGTTAGTGATTTTAACAATATTCAGATAAAACCACCTCATCGCAAAGATTTAATGGAATAAAAAACGGGCTTCCAAACGTAATCATACAATAAAAATCGCATATTGATGAAACTAGTTTCTGCTGTGCTTTTTCCTACTCCTGCAGATCTTACTTATTTCACCAGTTTGAATTAGACTGTAGACCAAGTCACTTAAAAGTATTTATTTATGTAGCTAGAAAATCTTATGAATCGTTTTAGTTATATTTAGTCGTATTAAAATAATTTATATGTGCAAAATTTAAATGAAAAATTGCGTAGGGAGAAATGTAGGGAAATATTTTCTTGATTGTAGAGAAATTAACGATTTTTATGCGCTATGGTAGGAATTTCACAAAAAATCTCCTGGCAACACTGGGCCTTGTCTTCTTAACAACCTTGTTAGCCTCATACAGTGCTGATGTAAAATTCGCAATTTGTGGAGTTCCCTAGTTTTGAATATTTTGTCATGCCCATTTAGTTTAGAAGAAAGTACTCCGAGTTTCAACTATTTTTCTCCTAAAAAGGAAATTTTGCCACCTGAACAGGTTTCATGTCTTTCAGCCCTCAAGGAATTCATATTCCTTATTTCTTCTTCTTATTATTTTGTTTTTTTTTCTGTTAAATTTTTCTGCAAAAATGTTTTAACAAATTTGGTCTGATTATACCCAGCAGAGCATTCATACTCGTATGGCGAAAGCAGAAATAAAGATTAAATGTTTCTGTTTTTTTCTTGTTTTGAAGAAAATTTTAACATTTACATTTTCTCATAAGCTCTTAATACTTAAAGACAGGATAATATATAATAATTATTTTATTTTTCTTCTTATACTCGTATTTGTATTAAGAAAAACGTGATGCATTTGTTGATAAGTATGTACGAGTACTTGAATAGAAGTAAATTAGAAAAGCTGTGCCATTGAACTTTGTTATCTTTGTAATAACTTATGCAAAGGAATCCCAATTGTTGTTATTTACTATTAAAATAACACTGTGTAGTAAAAAAGTCATGAGTAAAATGTTACCCACGACCGCATTTTGATTGTAAATAAGAGTTCACAGACGTGCGAATGAATTGAAATAACGTGCGAAAAATGTGCTCGTATTTCTTCTATTCAACGTTTTTCTCTACTTTTTTCTTATTGTTACAATCAAAATAAAATAATAAATTTTTTTTTTCTGTAATAAATTACAATGACTTTTAGCTGAACCCCAAATAGCACGCAAACTGACATTACCATAATTCGGCAGTTTTTGCTGGAATGGCCAGCCGGCTGACTAGTTCTTTTGCGAATTCTTTAACTTGAGTTTAGTCATGCATATTATTAGTCGGCTAAATGATTCAAATGTACTTAAATATGCATATAAGTAAGTTTTAAAGAACTTTATTATTAATAACAATAAAAAATATATACGAGTATTTATATTCCTCTCATGGCACTGAATCACTTACTGGCAAAGTGATATCATGACAAGTAAACTTGTCAGTGTAACAATAAATCTCGGCGCATTGTCATATACAAAGCTGCTTCATAACTCCATGACTATTTTTTTGCGGATAAGTGTTTTATTTCTCAACATAATCCCCTTTTAAGTGGATACATCTAGACCAACGTTTTTCCAATCTTTTCATTCCTTCCAAATAATAGATTTCCTCAAAGCCATTAAAATAGGCATTTCTTTCTTCATAAAACTCAAATCGTTTACCACCCAGCCATTTCTTCTGCTTTCTTGAAGTTGGAAACTAGGTTGGATGGGATAGTATAGCTACACGTAGAAAACAATATGTGGTGGATATGACAATATTCTAAGGGCAACATACTATTGTTGAATTATATGGTTGGTAGGGAAAATATTATATTGTTATATTTGAACACCATTCATTGATATGCCTTAACATAGTTTTGTAAGAAACATTTTATAAATAACTCAACTAAATTCTTGTTTAACATTGTTATAATTGGAAGCAACCACATGATAATATCATACCTAACCATGTTATTATGCCAAACAATCATATTACTTTCATTAAATAGACATATAAATTTCATAAATTTATTGGCATACAACCATAGTTTTGTTATTACTCACAATATTAATTAAAAAGAGGCCGTTTTGGATAAACTATGATATATTTTTATTAAATAAAACAGTTAAAATCGGCTTGCAATATAATCGGGTGCATTGGGTTCTAGTATCTATTAGATGAAATAAAAAGAATTTACCATATATTTCGTCAATAATTGCATGTATAAAATTCATATGTGTAACTATATTAATATGGTTGGATTTAACATTGTATGGTTGTTCACAACAATAGTGTGGTTCGGACAATAGTGGTTGGGACAATAGTATTGCTAGGTTCAACCATAATATGGTTGGCCGTTAATATGGTTAACTCTGCCATAGTACTGTTGATTACGACACACATACAAATATCAACATCTTAATATTCTGGCGTACCTTTTGATTTGGGCAAACGTTCTATATGTAGTTTCTGCACAATTTTAGTTTTAAGTCTTTTTTCTTATTGTGTAGATCAAAAAAAAATCTTTTTTTTACTCAATTTTCATAACGCAACTTTTTTCCATAGTTCAAAAATAAAACTAAAAGAAAATTATATGTCACGGACTAATATAAAAAATCATTAATGCTGACAATAGTAAGTTGATTTTGCAAACTAATATTTGCTACATGTAAATAAGCGTATCATATACCTGATCAAACCTGAAATATTAGTATTGGGATGTGACAGAAGCTGTTGTGGTTTTTAAGAAATTACATACAATACTAACATTGCATGCAAAAATATTCGGAAACTAGTAGGTGGTAATAATAGATTTGCAGAAATGCATACGAAAACATATTTATGGGAAAACATACTATTATTAAATCGATAATCGGCTGTTTTTATTAATAATACACAATTTTACGGCGTATATACTAATGTTGTTTTTCAAACTGTCTTTTCTTTGCGTGTAGCTGCCCAATTGATGGACTTTAGACATACGCTTTTATTTATGAAAAATATTTTATGTTTGTTGTTCAGCTCTTATTATTATTTGTATAGAAATTTGTGCAATAAGAGCATAATAAAGATGAAATATTTGCTATAAGTAAAGCAGATAGTGACTAAAGGGCGGGGCACATTGAATCCGTCGCTCTTTATCCGTCTCCTTTTTCAACTGACATAAACGTTTACGAAGTATGAAGTTGGCACTTTATTACCGGATATAAAATCATCTGTTTTTTTTATTTTTTTATTTTAATTTGATTAAAATCTTTTGATTTGTTTTTCAGATACAGCACAAAAAATCTAATGCAATTTGTTTTTAACTTATTTTATTTGTGGACAATAAACTAAATCAAAATATGCAAAATATATAAACTGATAGTTGTCAAAGTTCTCAACGTACGTTAAAAGTTGCCCAACTTTAAAGCGTTTTCGATTTGAAAACGCCAAATATGTGTTCTGAGAGACGTATAACGCAAGAAGTATGATTTTGCGATATGAAATCGCCAAATAGGTGTTCTGAAAAACGCATATCGCTTAAAATTTGCAATTTAAATCCGCATATGTATATTGAAGTGAACTGATTGAATTTGCGAAAACTGCACTTGCAAAAGAAAATAAAATTATTCACAATTAAAATTTAATATTTTCTTTTTATTTGAAAAAAAAAAAATTGCAAGAATTTTGCACATTTTCAATAAATTATTCTATTTGTTGTCAATTTTTTTTTCGTTTTATATGACTACAACATACATATATGTGAATGTAAAGGCCGGGGCACATAGAGTCCGTCATACGTTATACGTCTCCTTTTTCAATTGATATTAACGTCACGAAGTATGCAGATGGCACAATCAGTGCTTTGTTAACGGATATAAAATCAGCTGCATTTTGCTCTAATTTGATTAAAATCTTTTGATTTCAGACACAGCACAGAAAATCTAGCACAATTTGTTTTTAATTTATTTTATTTTTGAACGAAAAAATAAATCAAAATATACAAAAAATATTACCCAATTGTTGTCAATAGTTCTCAACGTACGTTAAAAGTTAAAAGTTGCTTAACTTTAATACTTTGCGTTGAGGAAGAAGTACGGAATGTAACAAAGCTTATAAGACTACATGTATTTTAACTTAGTTGTCAGTTGAAAAAGGCAACGCATAACGTACAAGGGATTATATGTGCCGCGGGCTTAATACTTTGCATTGACGGAGAAGTACGGAAGCTCATAAGACTACCTACATTTCAACTTGGTTGTCACTTGAAAAAGACAACGTATAACGTACGACGGATTCTATGTGTCCCGGCCTTAACACGTGTGCACTGGCGTATTGTTTTGATGGCAATAAAAATATATTATCTCAATAGGACGTAGTCGGTAGCCTGCTGCCTTGAATGTGTTCAATGCATAAAGCACAAAAAAAAAATCATCAGCTGTGCTGTCAATTTTACCTGTTGTGGTTCGCCTTGCCTGTAAATCTGCATTTAGACACGAAAATATTTGGAACGGAAACATTTAGTTTGGTAGCAAATTACCGGTGGGGAAGGGGGAATCGATTTTGTGTTCGGTACTCGGCAACATGCTTTATTGACATTTACTCTATTGACATATAAATTACTTTTGGACATTTTAATTTAATTTACATTTACTTTACATTACTGGAAATTTTAATAAATATGGAATATAAATATTTGTACAGAAAATAGATTATCGGTACAGTGTGCAATCCAAAGAATATATGGACCGAATAAAAAAGCACAGACATTTAATGAAATAAAAAATATTTTGGAGAAGGAAATGTTTGGTGTGGCTGTAGCAGACATTAAAAATAAATTTATTTATGAAAAACTTCAATTTTATTATTTTTTATAATTTAAATTAATCATACATATGTAAAAAAATAACGAAAAATGTAAAAAAACAAATAATAATGGAATGTTGCCGGCAACATGTTCGACTGTGTAAATACGAAAGAAAAATCAAAAGAGAATTCCAAAGGTTTTTCTTCCAAATGTACGCTCGTCTAAATTCAGAATAAAATACCTTAAATCTTGTTTTTGTATCTTTTTTTTTGCAATCTATAAATTTATAAAGCGTGCTTTTATATTATTCTCATTGTTTTGAATTTAAAGTTTATATGCTTTTTCTAATATTCGTTTTTTATTTTATTTTTTTTTTTTATTTTATGATTTAGTTTTGATGGCATTCAATAAAATAAATTAGTTTATTATTTCTTTTCGTTTTTAGAAATTATAGTTGAATTGGTTGTATCTTTCTTAATTATAAAATTTGTTGTCGGTTTTCGAAGGCTAATGTCAACTTGAGTTTTTTTAATGAAGGTGACCATGTCTGTGTGCTAACTAAATGATGAAAATTATAACACACCGCTTAAGATAATTAAAAAATCAATTAAATAAATTAAAAATCAAATTAAATTCAATGTATTGCAAATGATTTGAAATTGGAAGGCATTAAGTGTTTGAATGCGGTATTCAGCACAGAACAT
The DNA here is from genome assembly GCA_914767995.1 of Thecocarcelia acutangulata. Classification (NCBI taxonomy): domain Eukaryota; kingdom Metazoa; phylum Arthropoda; class Insecta; order Diptera; family Tachinidae; genus Thecocarcelia; species Thecocarcelia acutangulata. The sequence goes on along the minus strand of OU612094.1, from coordinate 184,097,550 downwards.
ACATAAAAAACAAAACAAACACTAATCAAAATTCTGGCAGCCACTCACCGATTCTTTTGCTGACATATTCTGCAAAATAGTTTGATCTTAACACACTGTTATTGAGCTTTTAGTTAAGTGTGTCTACGCTGGCAACACTTTTCAAAATGATCAAGTTAAAATGTCGTAAGATTAAAAAAGAAATTATAGTTAAGATTCCAAATCCAAAGTTACGTTTTTAGTTTTAAACTTCGGGTTATGTTATATTTCAAGTGCTTGAATAATACTTAAACCTTCCAACACTCCAGCACTCCACGGCAGAAAAGAGAAATTGCCTTAAAAATGAAGAGAAATAGTTTCCGACAAACGCCCCGGCAACAGCATGGCAACTTCAATTTTCGCCCTAAAGCCTTTTATACCTTATATAGATGCATGTTCTACGGCAAAAACGAGCACTGAGTATGAAAAACCGATTAGCAAAATGGTTCCGAGTTTTTGAGAATTCCCAAAATCAGCTTTCGGAATCCCCAAAAACCACTTTTTCCCCGGAAGTAATAACGCAGATCAAATTTTCGCACTTAACACTAGCAACACTATATATACAGTCCTATATACCTACATATGTAATAGTCTCTTATATCTTATATAACTAATATCAGCGTGTTGAAAAGCAATAGGTTCAACATGGGGCATAAAACCGATAGGAGCTGTGTGGCTTTAACCGATCAATTTCTATGGGGTATCAGTGTGGTGGAAGTCACTAGACTGCGCAAGCAAAAGACTGCAAATTGAAGTCTGCCGAACCATGGCAATACTGACCACAGAGAACATGAGGACAACACCAACGAAAGCACTTTTTGAACTTATGAGCGGGATGCCACGTGACTTGGAAGACAGGAAAATAGCACTAAAAACCGCGATCAGACTGAATGCGACAGAAACATGGGCCCAAATAGCAAGGAGAAACGCCAATATACTTCGGATTGAAAAGGGCCTAGTCACCTATCTACTTGATTACTGCATCACAAAACCATTCCTCTCAAACAGCTTTGGATACCAAATCAAAGAATCTCCTTTAGAATCTGGATGCTTCTATGTTTACACGGACGGGTCTAGAAGAAGAGAAAGAGTTAAGGGAGGCGTTTCTATAAAAGATTTCAACACTAAAATATCCTTCAAACTGCCGGACGGATGTGGCATTCTTCAAGCCACAAATTCGGCTATAAACAAAGCGACTAAGTGGCTGACGGTTAACAAGATATTTGGCAGTGGTATCATGATTGGAATATACACGAATTCCAGTATAGTTCATTAATGCCGAACATCTTTAAATAAGATGGTGACATATTCAAACTTAACCCTTAAATGGGTACATAGACAAAGGTCCAATAGCGACACACATCGCTGAGGAATTAGCCAAAAATGGATAATGAGGAGGACCGTCTCGAGACGGTCCTTCACCTCTTCGGAATATGCCCGGCATTGGAACATCACCGCCTATCATGTCTAGCCCCCAGCAATATTATTTCTGGCACGCAGATTTCTTTGTTTTCTGGATAAGAAGTTTAAAATTAGTGAGAAAACGATTGATAGTTGCGCGCATTGCTTCCTGACTAGACCGATTATGTAGACCGTAAAATAGGTAAAGAACTTCGCGAGCTGACTTATTTCTTTCAAGCTAAAATTCCCCAAATTGATTGCGTCGTGCTGGCCTAAAATATTACAATATTATAAACAGAAATGCCAATACATGTCAACATTCTCAACTGCCAAACCATAGTTAGATTTAATGCAGCTAACAAAAATACCCCTTAACATTTAAAAAACAACGTAGTATCTTTCTTTTACGTTTTACTTTTCTTTTGTATAAATTTTATAGCTTTTAAAGTAAATAATAGTGTAAACTCAGTTGTCTCAAATTCCGATGGTTTTATTTAAATTTTGTCTATTAACACAAAATGTTATTTGTGGTATTTCAACTCGAAATGTCTTCCTTAATTGTAATAATAGACAACAAAAGTCTACGAATGATTTTTATTAGCTTCTTTAAAAAAATATTAATCGCAGCAGAAAATTACAAAAAATATTTTTTTAAACTACGAAAAAAAGGCGACATTAGCATCTCATTTTAAAATAGTTAAGAGTTATAATAAGTTCGTTTAAATAAAAAACAAAAGAAATAATGTAAATTTAAAATCTGGAATTTAAGTTATGCATCCCTGCTGTGAGTGCTAAAATTATGTATGTTTGTATTTACGTTTCTTAAGCCAGTGCTAGCATGTTTTTTTCATTTTATTTTACCTTTTTTTTAAGTATGTACATATGTATGTATATTACTTGTTAAATATTAATTCACCTTTAAATTCACCCACTGACCCACTAAAAATTCAACTCTGCTCTAGAACCAAGTACCCGACAACCACCTCACCTTTGAATGGCTCTCAGGCACAATACTCTCGCTTTATTTCTCTTTGTGTTTTATATACGAGTATATACGAGTATTTTTTTAAACATACTCTTACAAATTTTTCAATTTTGCAACAACAAACTATAAAATTAAAACAAAAAAAAACAAAACGAAAAATTAAAATTATACCACATTGATATATGTATATGTATGGATATATGTTTATGCATGTCTGTAGATTTGTGTATCCACAACATGTACGCAAACAACAACGACAACAAGAATACGTTTCTGCGCCAGCCTTGCGCCTAAGTTGACTGAGAATTGAAATTAGGTCAGTTTTGTGTCGATGATCCTTTAGACCAAAGTGTGCATACACACACACACACGCAAACAAACAGGCACAGAACAATTCACAGAACATGCATTTGTATTTTCCAAAAGGCATTTAACACACACCGTACACGTTTATATTTGTATGTATGTGGGTTTGGATGTATATGCATTTATATCAATGTTCATACAATATACATACATATGTAAGTGTGTGTATGTATGCTGTAGGTATGGATACTTACAAACATTTCTTATTTGTCTAAAAGGTTCTTGTTTATTTTTACTTTTGCAAGTCTCTTAAAGAACAATTTTTATGTGAGCTGGTTTTTTTCAAACTGAAGAGGCTAGAGACGAAGAGTAAGAGTAGGCAGAACTAGAAAGTAAAAAATGGTGAATGATTGCATAAATGTTTTTGTGTGCGTGTATAAGTATTTTTCTTTGCTATAAGAGTACACCAGACACGAAATGTATTAAAAAAAAAAGAAAATAATAACATGAAATTAACAAAACAAAAAAAGCAAAAACAAAATATAAATTTAATGTAAAATAACTGTTTAGTTTCATTTTCTGTATTGAAAAAACAAATTGAAAAGCTTCCAATACACACACACACACACACACACACACACACGCAAATATGCTGGATTTCGGAATATCAGGCGTATGATTAATTTATGAATAATATCCACATCGCTCATATGTTATAAAATGGGCAACAGCAATCAATAAATCATTATTTTATTGTTTGGTATTTTTACAAATAAAAATGTTATTTTCTTCATAAAACGCCATAAAAAAACTTGAAAGCATAACCACTTTTTTCTTCTACCAATTGTTTAAAAATAAAATGCGGAAATAATCTGTTTTATTTATGGAAATTTAGAAATTTTTTATGAAAATTTATTTTCCTTATTTTATAAAAGAGTGAGAATAACAAAATTGCTCAAGCATCCTGCAAGTAATTAAATGCTAAAATAATGCTACAATGACAGATTATTTTGAAATTTAATTTAAAAACCGATTAAGAACCAAACAAGAAAAAACCTGGCGTGACATAACAATATAATCATGAGAACAAAAGATGATTAATTTTGTGAAAATTCTCTGTATCCGGTTTTTGTCACTGAAAACATTTTCTAATGTTAATGGTCCATAACGTGGCATAAGCATTTTACCTTCAAATCATGATTTATTACAAATTAGACGTGCGAGAAAGTTCAAACTAAAATAATGAAGAAAATTCAATTAAGTACACTAAAATAATAGCCAAATTTTCCACCCATATGTGAATCTGTACACTCAAAACGCAGTTGAGGTTGATATATTTTTTGTTTTGTTAAAATACAAAAAAAATTTTATTCACTGTATCATATGGTTGTTAAGAATATAACAATATACACCTACTCCAACGCATAACCTAGTACAGACGGGCTTTTGAGCCAAATCAAGTTGCTTTACCGAAGATTTCCTGTAAATAAAATCTACTTTGCAACTAAACTTATATGAAATCTAGTAGACTTTTGTTACATAAATGTGGTTTCGTTTACAATGGCAGATTTTTTTTCTGATGTTTTTATGATGGTTAAAATCAATTCCGTTACCCGGTTTTGGCTTGACGTTGAATTCTGGGACAAAATGTATCTTATAACACTTAATTGCTTTTCGTTAAGTTTGTTGTGGCATTTCATTATAGAATTACCCGAGAGCAATGCGTGCTAATTGTTAGAATTGTTTATCCAAATAATAGTTCTGTTCATCAATAGATATTGTCAAAACTTTATATTCCGATAAAACTTATTTTTAGTTGAATATATATAAAGAAATAAAATTGTAAGTGCACTCCAAACCCCACATCCACAGAAAATTTGTATTTCTTGCATTTTGCGGCCTAACGTAGTCATTACTCCCTACGCCTGCAAAAACTACTCGTATGATGCTTAGAGTGTTACTGACTATGGTGAACGGCATAGGGGCATGATTGGAAAATATTTCATACCACAATTAGCTGGTGCTGATCTTGCTGGCATTTGGTTCAAACAGGACAGTCCACCGCGTGCTATAATAAATTTAATTTACTTTTCATTAAATAATAATTCCACGTCATGGATTAATTAGTTGGTCTTGATGGTATAACTACATTGGATTCTTTAAGATTATGTTAAGCCACTGGCTACGATAAACCAGAGACGACTGAACACCTGGAAATCAACATGTAAAGTTTGTGAAATTTTGCAGTGTTGCCAACTCGGTGCCTTTTAAAATTATTTGTGCAAAAAATTCTTTAGTCGGTGCGATTTTTTAAAATTTTCGATACGCTTTTTATATTTCCGTGACATTAAATCAAATTTAACTTCACTTTTTGTTTCAATGTAAGAAAAAAGTTTATTCAAGTGTCCAACACTTTTGCGTTTCATTTTGCAGAGCACAATTAGAATATGGAGCTGTAATATGGAAAACGTACCATAGTATACGTACAAAGTAAGACAATATGTTTTATATTATACATATTCTCGAAAGAAAAAGAAACATTTAGTTTTATTAAATTTGCTGCCTTTAGAGAGTGTTTTGCTATTAAACGATCAAGCCAAGTTTATCAAATATTACTGAACTGAATAGTGAAGTTCATATTTATTATGGCGCTTGAATTAATTACTGTTTTAGTAATTGATGAATTAAAAAATTCATCTTTTATTTGTTATAATTCTGGCAAATTTTCGTACATTTCAATAAATTCTTTGAAAGACACTGCGTACGAAAACACAAATAAAAGTTACACGAATTGCTATTAATCGAGTTTGAAGGTTTGTAGTGCGATTCTGTAACTTTTAATAGTCCGATAATCGTTAATTTGTTCGGCATATTTCATCCCTTACAGTAATGGTTGTAGGAGTATGATACTGAATATAATTTTAACAACTGTAAGCAGCTGTATTTTTGTGTACCTAATAATAAGCCGTAAAAGTAACAGCTAATTTCGGTCGTCAGCGAATATGAATAATATTTTTGAATAATAAATTTGATAAAATATCGTTAAAATTATTGTAAAGATACCATTATTTTAATAAAACTAACAGAATCTATATAGAGAGTTCTGTAGTGCAATTCACTAACCTGTTTTAACGCTAATAAAATTCGTTTAGACAAAATTAACACTAGCGTTGGTGTTTTCGCGATTCTATAACAGTTTTTAACACTATCTGTCTTCGTTTTAAATCAGCTGTTTTTATAGCCTGACTGATTAGCGTTAACTAAACACCAATTAATTTTGTGGTGTTTATCTTAACAACAATGTCGTTAAAATTTCTACTAGAATAACCACTGTATTTGTCTTACGTATTGTCGGAAGACTCCAACAGTCGGTCAGCGTGTTCTCTGTGAGAACTTATCTTATTTATCAAAAAATAATTTAAATAATAAACATATAAATAGTTTTACTTACCCTAAACATGGAATTATTTTCAAATATGTTTGTTTTTATCCTGTTCCTCTTTGTGGTTTTCTTTATTTTTAACAAAGCTGCCACATTATTTCAAAATTTTTTAACATACAACCGGAGGTGTTAAGAATAAGTTAGTAAATCACATAAGCGTTAGTGCAAACCACAACAGCTCGCGTTAAGTTATGCTCTTTTAAAATCGTTAAAAGTTAGTGAATTGAACTACTGGCTATTGAACGAATTTTATCGCATGCCATCAGGCGGTGCTATCAGACCCAGTTTGATTATATAATAAATTGCTTAAAAGGCTGTTTGACTATGGCGTTTTTTATAATACAAAATTTTTTTATTTTTTTATAATACAAAATAGGGTTTTTTTTAACGAAAGGAAAAATTCAAAATTCGGTGCGCTTTTGTTGAAATAACGCGCTTTGTGCCTCATTTTGCTGCGTTTTGAATTTTCAAAGTTGACAACGCTGAAATTTATGTTCCAGATTGTGTCTTGTACTAGCCAGCTGTGGGGGCTACATGAGCGAAATAAAATTTTAAAACTCATGGCATAAAACTCTCTATAAAGTAAAGTCCGTTTCATTAATACATTTCTCCGTTTTATTATGATTACTTTCTAAAAAACAATGATAGTGACTTTTTATAAAATAAAAAATCAATACAAATAAACTTATGTGATGTACCCACACTGAAAATAATTCCTTCATTAATACAATGAATTTTGACATTAATCTAATGAAAATTTTCATTATTTTTCGGCCAATGATGGCCTTCATTGGACTAATGAATCTTCTTTCATTAAAAATTATTTAATGAATACATTCGTTGGATTAATGAAAACTTCATTAAGTTAATGAAGCATAAATCATAATATTTATGAATACTTTTCATTAAAACAATGAAAAAAATCATTAGGTTAACGTTATTTGTTCATTAGGCTAATGAATGTGTTACATTATTTTTATGAAATATTTTCACTATTTTAATGAATAAATTCGTTGAACCAATAAAAATCTTCACCAATTTGGTGAAAAGTTTTCTTCATTCTAATGAAATAAAATCATTAGTTTAAGGAGGAGTTTCATTATTCTAATGACCTTTTTTCATTAGAATTGTGCTACTGAAAAGAAACTAAACAATTTTTTTTATATTAAGCATAAAATAATTTTTTATTGTTTTAATTATAATGCAAAATAAAATTAATAATATTAATACATTAAAAAGGGAATCAAAACATTTTAATTCAACACAAAATAACTGAAAAAATAATATGTAATGTTACATATGTAGACATTTTGGATAATTAAGTATATTTTATTTCTTTTGTTTTTTAAATAGTTGAAAAAATTATCAAAATTTGAAAAATATTTATTATTTATAGAAAAGTAAAGGGTAACTTATACACACTTATACAGGGTTATTATACACTTCATAAACTTTGTCTATTGACTTCAAAATCATTTTAAACAATGAACTGGAGCAAACTCATTTATTTTCTTAAAGGTTTGCTTCTGCTTTTGGAAACTTGTGATGTTTTGCTTTTTGAAGAACAAAAAAAAAAAAGTCCCGTTGCGTGCAAAAACAAAACGTTTGCTTTGGCTATAGAATCTATAGTATAAATACATAATTGTTCACAACGAAGGCTAAGGAAAAAATTAAGTGTGACTTTGTTGTTGCATTTGTAACAGAATAAATATTCCTTTAAGCAAAAAACCAGAGAAGAGCCCATCTCTTTGCTTTTGATTTCAACTATGTAGGTACTTAAAATGAGGGTTGTTTATGAATTCTAATGAAAAGTTTAGTTAATATAATGAACATTTTCATAACAACTAAAAAACTATTGATAAAAAATTTTTTGCACAGTAAATAATGTATAAAATAATTTCCTTTGTCATTTAGTTAATAGTTATAATATATTTATTATCTCACTTTTAATAAATCTCTAAAATTTTGTACCCAGCCTTCAAAAATTGTTTATAACAAATCCAATGAAATTTTCTAATGAAATTATGAAAACTAATGAATCAATTTTAATGAATATTTTCATTAATGCTGTGAATCTTCATTCATGGAACGTAATTTTTCATTCGGTTAATGAAAATTATCTAATGAATGGGGTTCATTGGAAATATGAAGCAAATATTTTTCAGTGCACAATACAAACTTGTCAGAAAAATTTTTATAGAATTCACTCAAATTATTAAGTGCTTTTCATATAAATTTTCTTGGCAGTACCATTGTTGGTGATATGGAAATACCACATTACTACACTTTTTTCAACCTTTATGCATAATAACAAATATAAAAAAATAAAAAATCAAAAAAGGAAATTTGTTCCCATTTCAAAGTCCTTGAGTAAAAAATGCATTATTATTTCAATCAGAACATGAAATGCATGATTGAAATATGCCCTTTTTCTATTCAATTTACAAACCTGTCAAAAAGTCACTTAATTTACATCACCCATTACAAAATGTAGTTATAAATTCAACATTTATTTATACACATCTCTCTAACTTTTTTTTCGTCTTACTATTTTTATGTCTGTGTAAAACCATTTAGCCCCAGTGAGAGTAAGAGTAACCAAAAAAAGAAAAAAAGGACATTCAACAATTTTTTACATTTACAACAAACAACCCATATATTTAATGTTGTAGTACCTTAAAGCTTATAGTTGGCACATAAATAAGCAACAAAACCCACCCTTTTCGATGTCTACGAAAACCCATCATCACGCCCTCTCATCCTCCTACAAGGTTTGCTCTAGAAGCTCTTTAAATAAAATTTTAATGCGAACCAGTGCAATTTCGGAAATAACATTATTATACGCATTTTGTTTTTATTTTTGTTTTTGTTTATTTTTATACGTTCGTTAATTGTCGATGAATGTGTAGGGATTTAATGGAACAGCAAAAAAGCGCCGTCTAAATAAAAAGGAACAACACGACAGGATACAAATGTTGGTATATGAAGGAATTTGCGTTTTACTAAGTGAGGCACAGTGGTCGTCTTTCGGCAAAAAGTGGTTTATATAGTCTAGTCCACTGATAGAAGAAACTACATAGAGATCATAAATACTGTTCGGCAAAACTCTCGGCTAACGGTTATTTTTTTTATCAGATTTTGATAATACTTGTTTGCCGGTGGTGGTCGCCGCGAGCAGTTAAATATGTTTAAAACAGACGACAGTGCTACCTATCGAAGTAGTTGGACAGCATGCCATTAGGCGGTGCTTCCAAGCTTAGTTTGATCATCTACTAGCCGCGTGTATTTCATTGTTATGCTCTTAATACAAAATTATTATACTTTTTATACAAAATGCGGTTTAAAAATAAAATTTCTATACTTGATGCGTTTTTTTGTTGAAATACTTGTAATGCGTTTTTGCTGCCATTTTGGTGCGTTTTGAAATTTCAAAGTTGACAACGCTGTTCACCAGGCGGTGCTATCAGGTCAGATCTGATCATCCATCTAATAGCAACTTTAAGCTTTTCATTACTTCTTTGGGCTTGAAAAGGACCACTGTGCATCGTCTAAGCCTTACAACAAAGTAAACAGACTAACAAAGAATGTAATGGTGTGAGTGAATTTGCCTTTTACAGGGAAATGGAATTTTCTTGTAAAAAATACCCCCCAAAGAAACGAAAAACGTACAAAAAGTATACGAAAACAATAATATCATTGTAGACAAAAATATTTCATTGAAATTTATAAAATCATTTTATATAGTACTTTGCTTTCGTTTAAGTCCTGCCACAAATCGTTTATTTTTGTGTAAATTTCTTTTTTGCTACCTTTTTTTTTATTTTTTTATTTTATTTCTCCATCTCTTTTACTCCTTCACAATTTCCTCCCTGCTTTTTGTTTTTGTTATTTGGCAACTGTTTATTTGCTTTTATGGTTGAAGGAAAACATTGAAGAATTTCATTAACGAAAACCAAATGACGTTATTAACAGTTTTCCCATTCCAATCCTTGTTTGCTCCTTTTCCTCTTTTGCCAAGCGAGAGCATATGTTCTTTTTTTAGGTCTTTATTAGTATTATTGTTTTCTGTAAGGCTTCCTTTCCGCTTAGTTGATTTCTTCGGATGTCGCTGTTATCCAGCTAAATTTGAAAGGATTATGTTGACATAATTGAATTTTTATGGAGTATAACGCACTTTGGATCCCATTCGATTAAAAAAAAAAAAGTTCAAATAAAAGCCTTCAGATTTTAATATTTGCATTGTGTTTTGCAAAGAAAGATTTTTTGCCAGTTTTATTTGTTCGGTAAAGTTGATTGACCCTCATTTGAGCAACAAAAATTTCGTTTTATTTTCATCGTGATAAAAAGCAAAACAACAAAAAAGAAAAACCAAAAAGAAAAAAAATCAACTCTAATGTGAGTTTAAAAGTTAATGCTGCCATTTACGAGCACTAGTCCAATGGAAGAGGCAAATGTCAGCTGATTATAAATATTTACAAGCGCCAGATGAGCTGTAAAAGGGGGATATTTTAAGCAGCCTTTTCTTGATTTGTCACTCTATTAGATGTATGGATGCATGTATGTATGTGTGCGCTAGGCAATAAAATGAATTTTTCACACAAACACTTGATTTATTTGTTATCAGCACTTTTTCACAGAAAGAATTTGTTAATTTCGTTTAAAAATTCTTTTGTTATGCTTTTAGGCAGCAGTCGTACAATTGTTTGAGGCAAATTCTATTCACTTGCATTCAGAAAAAAAGGGTTCACATAAAAAACTTACTTCAAATACAAAAACATATTTTAAATTCATTATATACAGCTAAACTTCGCTACTACGAATCTAAAAAGGGATGCACAAATATTTCGTTGTAGGTACACATATGTATCAGTGAAGACTTTTTTTTTATTAAGTTTATTAGTACAAAAATTTAAATACAATACAATTATGGCCTCAGCGCCATTTAAGTATTATTGAGGCAAGTTGGCAAATTATTCCATCTCTCATAGTACAAATTAATATTTTAAAAAGTTAAGTTTAAATAAATATTATAAAACAAATATAAACAAATTTATTTGCATTTTAAAAGAGAAAAAAAAATTAAATAATATAAAATAAAATAAAATTAAATTAAGTAGTATTTCGTTGAGTTTAAGGTCCTTTTTAGCTTATTTATTTCAATATCTCTGCCAATATTTCGCTTTCCTTCGGATAGCTTCTTCAGGGCAATAATATTTGTTATTGTAAGAAATAGAGGTCGAATAAAAACCAAATAATAAAATTAAATTAAATTAAATTAAAAAATACTACTAAAAAAGCGTTTCCATATTACTGATCAAAAATTCTTTACAAGATGATTTAAATGTTGAAAATCTATTATTCGTTTTTATTTCGAAAGGTAAATTATTAAACTTAACAGCACCCATATAATCAATGCGTTGCTTTGTTGTCTCCAATCTGCACTTTGGAGTTCTTAAATTTGCTCTATTTCGTGTATTAAAGTTAAATTGTTGTGGAGAGAACGCTACACTGTGGTGACCAATATGATTAATGCTTTTAAACACAAACATAAGGACCTGATACTCATGTAAACCATAAATGGGTAGTATTGTTTTGCTTATATCTTTATATAATGTTAGAGTTGAAAACAGTATTGGTAGTCTGTAGACGATTTTTAAAGCCTTATTTTGCATACACTGTAAAGATTTTAGGACAATGGTACTTTTCCTGTTTGCATAAATAATCGCTAAGTAATTCAGATGAGATTGAATCAAAGATTGGAATATTTTTTAGTAAAATAAAAAATATTCCGGCAACTCCACTAGAACATTCATCAAGCCCACTACAAATGAACTGAACGACATTCAATACAGCATCTGCAGTATCGCATCCTTTTCGAAATCTAAATTGATTCTTGTATAAAAAATTATTTTCCTCAATATAACGTAAAAGTTTATTATAAAGTATCTTCTCAAAAATTTTACCAATTATCGAAAGAACAGCAATGGGTCTATATTTGTCAACAGTTGTTGCATTTACTTGCTTTGGAATAGGGACTATTTTGTGCAGCTTTAAGATATCAGGGTACACCGAATCGTTAATCATTTTATTAAATATATTCGTTAATATTGGAACTACAATATTTCTACATTTTTTAACAAATTTAAATGAAATACCATCTAATCCTGGGCTTTTGTTATACTTTAAATTTAATATTATTTCGGAAATATCGATTTCGTTAGCATTATGAAGCGTAAAACGATGAGATGATTGTGATAGTGTTCGCAGAGAATTAAACGTGTCACCAGGAAAATTTTCTATATCTCTTTTAAGATCTGCCACACTTGTAATAAAATAATTATTTAAACAATCAACTTTGTCCCGGTCCTGTATTATCGGATGCCCTTGCGAATCGATAAGGTTAATGACATTACTTTTTTCACGCCCAAGAGTGCTGTTTATAAATTTCCAAGATTTCCCCGGATCATTACCTATTCTTGTCAAATTCTCCTTTCCCTGCATTTTCTGGTGGAAAATTTTATAGCCTCTCTTTAAATAATATTAAATCTTGTAGGTTCTTATTTATCCATGGAGTTAGCTCAAAACATATGTGTTTCCTACACTTTGTTACTACGGTTGAATTACTCATCGCTTCTTTAATACAACGAATCAACTCATTTGTTAATTCCGAAGAATTCAATACCGAAAAATCGTCCGGTAAATTTCTTTAGCTTTATCATAGTCATAGCTTAAATTCCTGATCACCAAGTATTCATTTATTTTTCATTTTTATTTTCTTACTGAATCTACAGCATATTATATTGTGGTCTGATAAGTCACACTCAGCAGAGTTAACATAAATTTCATTGGCAAAATTACTAAAAACGTGATCAATACATGTTTTACTACCAGGTCTTGTTATTAAGTCATGAGCACTCTCACAGTCATAATTTTGAAAAGTGGTTACCAAATCGATAGATTGAGAATTGTTAATAAGATCAATGTTTGACTTGGTACAACGAAGTTTGGAGAGATATTAAAACTCGTTACAACGAAAGTTTTTTTTTATCCAAATGATATTTTACACAAGAATACTAAAAGAAACATCTTTTTGACAAGATTCAAAACAATACTGACTTCATTGCTAATTAGTATGTAATTAATTTAGCCACACCACTGGCTTACCGATTATAAATAAATATTTGAATTGAATTGAATTAACCAGGGCAGCTTTAATAGGGTAGTGGTATAAGCACAGCTGTATTTCGTTTCCTTTGCGTAAATTTGTCGAAAGCACATAGATTTCCTTTGAAAATTTTTCGAAAATTCTACCAACAAAATACATGTGTTGTTTTTTTGGTGTCGTATTTATTGTAATTCTGCCACAACCTTTTTAAAGCTGCCTTGGTTTATGGCTTAAAATTCGTGTTTGTCAAACTTGACCTGTTGACTTTCAAACTGTTTGATATTTTGTGTTTTTCATCAAACCATCAAACTCGTTTTCTTAGTAGTTCTGTTCAGCATAAATTTCATTTTACTTGTCACAACCTAATAGTAAAACTCTATTGGGTAAAGTGAGTGTTTTTGACAGGAATTATGAAATGAAATCATGAAGTGTTTCTTACCAGAACTATGACAACTAAAAGTTGAAGCTTAAAATAACCGAAATTTAAAGTAAAAGCTTTTGGACACATATAATAATTTAATCAAAAATTGACTAATTTATCAATTACCTAAGGAGTAGCTAACTGAAAAGTCATCATAAATACGAACTTTACTATTCAGTGGGTACTCTTAAGTGCCGTGAGCACTCATCAAACTATTTGATCAAATTTGGGTATGTGTTAGCGAAATTTGGTTTCACTTAGCATAGCAACACATCAAAATTTTGCCATCAAACTTATTATTAAAATTGTTTTGAAAAAGAAAGAAGGTGTGATATTTCGGTTGGCAAGAGTCTGAATATTTGCAAAACTCTATTTCGTTCGTCAAATTTTTTTAGCTTACTTATGTCTACTTGAAATTCACGAACTTAAAATGAATCGTTTAAATTGATATTGCTTATAAACATCAACATATTCAACAACAAAATCCTTTTCTTTCATTTTCGTCACCAAAAACATTGATGTTGTCACTGCCAAGTCCTTGCAAAAGTGAAATTTGAAGTAATTATGCACACACACACATCAAGCTAGTTTAAAACTTCTGCTACGTCGTAGTAAAAATCTAAATCAGGGGTGCCTAAAAGTTCTTTGTGGAAGAGCATATATCAAAATCAAAATTTAAAGAAAAACTACTTTTATTTAATATTTTTTGTCGTAAAAAGCAAAACATATTTACAAAAACAAAATTTACACGGATAATCGCTGTCGTCAATGTTTACCATTCGATTCGAAAAGTACATCATGTTTACATGGTACTGAGTTCGAATTCTAGTGGGTGCTGATGATAAGTGTAGAGACTGTGAAACAGCTAGTTGTCCCCCAGCTTTAGTGTATTCAATTATTTTTTCCTGTCTTCTTTGATCAAGAGTTATTGATCGCGGCAATTATTGTTATAATTATAAATAAAAATATTTCTTGGCTTTAGCCAGGATTGAACTCGAGCTAGACGAATGATACCAGCCCATCATCATATAATATTAGAAATATTTCATTATTTTTACTTTTGAGTCTGATTTAGTTGTAAAGTCGTTATAACTATAGTATATTTTTATATGAAAAAGTTAGCCTTTCAATAGACTCAATAACACATTCATTGTGTCGAAGTTTAACTGTATATTGTAAGATTCTTCGTTAAAATGGTTCAGATTTTGTAAAGATAAAGCAAATAGCTTTCAGTATATTATTATCTTTCACATTTACCTTTTTTGGAACCTTTTATTTATTTGTTTACAACAAACATACTCACACACACACACACATTGTATACAAAAAGAAATTATCCAACAAAAGTTTCCATTTCAGCACTTAATTGTTAGAACTTTCAAAAAGTGGCGAAATGCATTTGGGACTTTCACGAGAAGGGTCTAATTATGCTTAAAAGTACCAACAAAAGGAATCTATATGACGCCTTAATTGTTAGAATTCCGAAAAAGCAGCAACATGTTTTCGGCGCTTCTATAAGGAGAGTTCAAGAGAAAATAAATCTTATTTAACATCAGTATGATTAGCAGACCAATAAGGAATAAATTTTTTGTGTTCTTAAGAGGAACCCAAATAAAGTAGTCGGCACTAGTCTACCTATACTTCGCAAATATGTAGAGATATTTCTGTTTCTATATATAATAGCTCTACAGATATAGGAGTAATGATTTCACTGATTTTAACCTCCTTAAGACTAAATTTTTCCAAAATCACTTCTGTTTGCATCTAAATATCAAAAGGCAAAACTTTGGCTACAATTTGAAGACGTTTTTAATACACGCTGTGTCTCAAAGCTGTCAATGAGGTGGAGTTTAAAAACTTTTTCACATGTTTTGTTTTGCAGGCTATAAAATATGTAAAATGGATTTTTACAGAAAGTATGGAAAAAATTTCACTTACATATGTCTCATGTATACACTGAAAAGAAAATTCAATCCATCCCAAGCGGCGTCAAAAGTATGGTAAGTACGGATATTTTTAAACCAAATACGGATTACTTGATTCAAGTACGGGTTATTCAAACACTAAATACTTTCCTTAAGACAAATTCCGCATCATAATGAAGTCAAGTATATTGACATTCACCCTGACCGTAGGCTTACGCGGAAGTCTCACGTTGATGTGAACCTCACTTAGTTGAAACTAAAAGCAGCGCATTTAAATTGGCTTATGGCGCTATGGAATTCAATTATGAGGCACCGCCACAACGTCAAACATTGATAAAATTTAACGGCGACAAAATCAATTTCTTCGAATGATTAAAAATTCACTAATTCATAAGGATCCGCGTGTTCCACTGGTAAAACCCAAATTTTCTAAGTACACGACAAGGTATATCAATAAACTGGAATTTCACTCAAATCCACTTGCACGCAACATACTTAATTTTGGCGGCCACACTCTGTTGAGAAGAATAGATGCCTTTGCCACCATCAGAGCGCTAAATAGATGATTTTACCGATATAGTTTTTTTTATCTTGGACCAGTACTCAGGGGATAGCCCCTACATATGCAGTGCGTTGTACTGGAACTAAGAAAATAGATTATGAGGATGAAAGAGGGAGTAAATTTGTGAACACACGGAACGACCAAAACAAACGTTATCACAGCATTTAAAGTGCTGAAATTAAATTAGTTTACTGCATGGAATGCATTCAAACACACAATTAACCACAATATTCCTGAATAATAAAACTTTTCGTCTACGTCTACGTCTTCGTCTTTTTTGTTTTTTGTTGTTTTATATTTACTATTATGGTTTGATATAATGGCTCTTTTGCGCGTCAACTTTAATGGCGGTGGTGTCGATGTCAATTGGCGGCCAAGATCATATGATTTGATAGCATTGGACTTATTTTTTTGGGGTTATTGTTTGAAAAAAAAAGATATAAATACGTCAATAACCCAGCACCAATTCAAGAGCTAAAGGATAAGAAAATTCGGCACAATTATGGCATAGAACCTGAATTATGGCTCAATGTCATCGAAAACGTGGACCATCAGATGGAATAGTGCCGCCAAGCTTAAAATCTTTTTTCTGAAGATAGGTATGGAACACGCAAATATCATAAAATACATACATAAAATAGGCGTTCTAGAATGGACAGGGGAGCCCTCATCAGTACCTGCCTTGGCGGCCTAACCTGATGGTAGACCAATTCCACGGAGTGAATTTTTCACGATTCACCACCGCCCCCGTGTGGCTTGCTAGGCTCACACAGGTAGCAATTCTTGTCATATGGTTGCGGTCATATGAACAACTTCTTGTTGAGGAGTTCGGGCTTTCTAATCCCTCATGTATGCAATTTCCCAGCAATCAATGGAGGACAAGGCTTAATGAGTTGGTAGGCCGAAGCCCATTAAGAGCATCAGCCCTTAAACCAACTCACCCGTCAATCATCACCACTGGTTCCTTACAGTACACGTATCTGTTGTATAGGCAACAGATCCTCGGGAGATTGTTAGCCCTCGAAAAAAGCCATCTCCAAACAATTATCAAGGACACTAACACTCCCTTCCTGCGTTTTAGGTTTCAACCACAGCCAGAACGTTTCAGCCAAGGTAGGCACCTCAACCATGATCAGCCCGGGTCGAACCGCAAGCAGAACTTCCCGGGGGCCATGCTGATCCCCGTTCTGCCAATTTATACCCTTGGTAAGGGCTTCGGAAGCCAACACAACATAAGTCATGTGGCTTCCTAGAGTTTTGTTTGCCGCACCAAACGAGGGACCCCTTCCCCTCTTTTCCCCGACAAACAGAGCGCCTAAGTTAGGAATACGCCAAGGCAAAACCTGTTCCCCGGGGGGAGGTATTTGAACATTAGAATGATAATCATAATCTCATAAAAGTATATAAGAAGCCGGAGTTTAAGAAAAGCTTGAAAGTGACAGCCTAAAAAAAGTGGTAATGATTCTGAGACTCTATCATGGTCATTTAACTGCTAGCCTAAAGTTAATAAATAGAGTTTTAATATTTAAGTCGTCTTGCAAGAGATACTTGTCAAATAAAATCGGAACACTAATTTATTGAATTTTTGTTGAACTTTATAATTTTTAAATTAAATTTTAGGTTTGTACTTTTGTACAACGGGTTATAGTTCAAGTTTTTTCCTTTCTTAAGTTTTTTCTTAAGAAGCATTTTTTTACAATACAAATTTGCTGTAATCAATAATTTTTGATTGAAGAAGACAGGAAAAATAATAATCAAATCTTTAGCTGGGGGACAACTAGCTGTTTCGTAGTCGCTACACTACTCATCAGCACCCACTGGGATTTGAGCTCGGGTCATGACGCATCATGATCTGCTGTTTTAACCACTCAGCTCACTCAAATACTGGTGGCTGCTGATGAGTAGTGTAGCGATTGCGAAACAGCTAGTGGGGGACAAGAAAGATTTGATTATTATTTTTCTTGTCTTCTTCAATCAAAAATTATTGATCACAGTAAATTTGTATTGTAAAAATCCTTCTTAAGAAAGGAAAAAACTTGAACTATAACCCGTTGTACAAATGTACAAATCACAAATTTAATCGAAACACTTTTGCGAACTTAATATATTGCGTAAAGTTTTTTTTTTAATTTAAATTTAGTTCTTATTTGTAAAAACACTTTTTCATCTTATGCAGTAATATGAAATTTCAATTGTGTAATTTTGTATATTCAAGCTTATAAGACTGCCGACTTGCTCCAATAATACCTCCAAAGTGCTGTTGGAGCTGTTATTAAATGAAATATCTTATTTTGTACGTATTGTGCTTTGAACTATTAATAAATATTTACATATATTTAAAAAAGCCATTATGACGATAATTATATTTATTAACGTATTCCCTTATGAATACAAAATAACAGAGGTTATTTATGACTGTTCATCGTTTCCAGCACAATTTGCTTAAACAACATATCGACATATATTTATTTCCTGTACGAAGTTCTTCTTATGTAGGAGTATTTTGGTTTTTGATATTCTATTTTTTTAAATGAGAAAAATCCTTATTTACTTGTTTTTTTTTTTTTTTTTTTTTTGGTGTTACAGTCTTTAACCATTTATTTAATATTCAGCCATGACACAGATTTCAACGCCGTACGGAAACGGAATTTAATACGTTTTTTGGTTCCTTAGAAAACTGATTGAATTGCGTTTCCGGACGGACTTAAACTCCCTGTGATACTGTGACTGATTGACCTTTTTCGAAAACCAGTTTTTGGTTTCCTGAAAGTGAGAATTAGTTCTAAGTGAAATGTTTATCCTGCTTTTATCATGTCATGTTTTCTGGAATTATATTTCATTTTCATACAAAAAGTAAACAAGTATCAAAATATTTTTTTTTAAGTATTTAGTGAATGTGAGTACCCAGCAAAAATATTAAGCACATTTGTAAGCACTAAAAATTCATTGCGTCATTTAAGCACATAATAAATCGCTTTCTTGCGAGACGCCTGTGCAGCAAGTGTTATTTCTTTATGAAGTAATGAATTATTAGACTAATTCAAAATAGTAATAATATTGAAAAAATAATTTAAGTTTAAACCAGTAAAAAATTATAAATAGCTTGTTTTCTATGTTTCCCAGCTATCTATATGTCGACATTTCATAGGAACTACCCTAATCATCAGTAGAACTTGGAAATTTTTGAAAGATATTCTCAAGCATTCAACTTTATATCCCAACAATCTAAATAAATTGTTGAGAATTTAAAAGGAAAAATGCTCTAATAATACCTGTCAAAGTCTACTGATGATTAGGGTAGTTCCTATGAAATGTCGACATATAGATAGCTGGGAAACATAGAAAACAGGATATTTATAATTTTTTATTGGTATAAATGTTAGAAGCTAAAATAGCGAATAAAAAAACTCAATTGTTTGAATTTAAGTTTAAGTTTTCCAATTTAAGTTGAAATGTTGTTTAAGCTTGGGGTCAGTTTTGTTTTTTATGGCTATTTTTGCGATTTTTAAACTAGTTGGCGCTTTGGTTGGCTATTTTTAATAAGCTATGAACTAGTTTTGAGAATCAATGTTGAACAAATTTCTTCTCTAAATTTGTTAAAAAAAAACGGGAGATCCTTTGGCAGTAAAATCTTCTTTACTTCGAAAATAACGTTTCCAATTATGGTTGACAAACCCTTGGCAGAAAATTCCTTTTTAATTCAAAATTAATGTTTCCAATTATTAATAACAATTTATTTATATTTTAAACTGATGCTGTAGGCTGGTTTAGGACAAGTGAAGTTTTTTAATAACATAAAGATTATATATTGCCGTACAATGTGTAGTTCGGTTTTTTTAAAGCCGAGCTTAAACATAGAATTTATAATTTTAACAACATTTGGAGAGAAAACTAGGATAAGCAAGAATGCAAATGTAAATGTTATAATAAGCAACGTTAAAAAAAAAAGATTTGTGTAATAGCTCAATTCACTAGTTAATTTAAATAATTCATTTACGGGAAAAAATTATATAAAAAAAGTAAAGCAAAAAATAAAATTATATAAAAGAATAAAATTGTCCAAATTGGTTTGGACAAATGTTAATATATATATTATACTTTTTTGCTGATATATTAATATGTGACATTTAAGATAATATTGGTTACTCGTACAGAAGATGGTGTAT
Source organism: Thecocarcelia acutangulata (assembly GCA_914767995.1). Classification (NCBI taxonomy): domain Eukaryota; kingdom Metazoa; phylum Arthropoda; class Insecta; order Diptera; family Tachinidae; genus Thecocarcelia; species Thecocarcelia acutangulata. The sequence goes on along the minus strand of OU612094.1, from coordinate 184,077,159 downwards.
TAAGAACACGTCAATACTATTTTCTGCCCATGAATGATTTTAACGGCAATTAGAAGGTACATTTTTTTCTTGTGAGTAAATTTTATTGACTAATATTAAATGTTTGCAATGGCTTCCAAATAGAATGTAATATGAAATCATTGACGCGTTATTACGAGCAGTATATGGATGTCAATAGAGCATGTCTTGTACCTTCTTGAAATATGTTGCTGAGTAAATTTAATTCCCATAAACATTTTCCATAAACGAATTTAGTGAATAATGTATTGAGAGGAAGAGCATAAAGGAACATTCCGTACGGAAGAAATCATTTGTTTTCAGAAGAAAATTATTAAAATAAAGAATAATTGAAACAAACACATTGTATTTAATTATTAATTTTAGCCTTCTTTCAATTTTTAATTAAACAAACTACCATAAACTTCTTTTTACATTTTGTTTGGAAATTATTGCATACAAATACTTTGTTGTTATTTTTAGTACTTTTTTATATAATCTACTCAGAAAAGAGTTTAAAATCATTAAGTTCTTATAAGTACATTATGGCCAACTAAAAGTCGTTTTAGATTCGTATATGCATTTGACAGGCTTTTCGTTTAATTTTAGTATAAGCTTAAGCCAATCTATACACATTATGGTTAAGTTTTAACATTTTAGTTATTGTTATATAACTGCAAATACACATCGTAATAGAACTAAAACCATGCAAGTGGCAATAATCTCAAAATCGTTGTTTTAATTAATTATTTTTCTTTATCGTGCTTGCAAACGATATAATTAAAGAAAGCAATAAAGCCACTATAATTCATATTGTACTATTTTAAAAACTGTTTTATGTTATGTATGACAATATATCGTTGGTCTCATGTAGAAAGGCCCTAACCTGCATTTACCCTGAAATAAGCTTTTTTAGGGATTCTACTACCTTTCACTCAAATACACAGTGTCACAAAGATTTAATTAAGTAATTTCTTACATATCGCTCTAATAAGCAATTGAACAATAAATGTTACTTAAAGATGTATGTAAGGTATACAGTTTCGTTACGATTTTTCCTTCTCCATACATAATTGCAGTTTGTTAGGGCTTTTTTACATGAGACCAACGATATTTAATAGATTTTTAATGTTAATCACGATTTTTTTTTCATTATATTAAGTTAGACTAGTAGCCGTAAAATCTTTTTTTTCCAAAACTAAGCTAAAAAATATATATGTATATCATAGCGACTTTTTTGCATTTTAGGCAATTTTCAGTGCTTTGAAATAAATTTATTTTTTTTACGAATTATTAAAAATATTGTTAATCAGTTAAAAAATAGATACGTTATAGTCAGAAACTAAAAAAATATTTGGCGGTTTTTCCCATTGCATTCGGAGTAAAAGATCAAAATAAGTCTGACAGCACTGATACTTACATACTTATGTAATAATCACTCATAAGGGTTTCGAGGGTTGCAAACATACAAGTGAAACTGTTATAAGTGTTCTAATAAATAGCATTTAAACAAGCGCTTTCTATTAGCTTCGAATTAAGCGAAATTAAATGAGCGCTTCGAATTGTAGCTTCGATTGGGTATACAAAAAAGTAGAATGTAGTACTTTTTTACGGGAATTCCCCGTACAAAATGCATGCCTCTTCTCAGCAGTTTTGTAGGCGAATCTCAAATTACTAACAATTAATTACAATTACTCAAATTATTAACAAAAAGTATACTTTTTATTGAATATTACTTTATAGTTATATACATATTTATATATATACAGGCATGTTATAAGAAACGCGCGATCTGAAACCGCAAAACGTTCTGAAAAACGCTTAACGCACTTTTAGGTGTTTTAAGAAACGAGCGAAAAAATACAATATGTGTTTTAAGGCCGGGGCACATAGAATCAGTCGTACGTTATACGTTGCCTTTTTCAAATGACAACTAAGTTGAAATACATGTATTCTTGTTAGCTTTGTCATATTCCGTACTTCTCCGGCAACGCAAAGTATTAAAGTTGAGCAACTTTCAGCTGTTAACGTACGTTGAGAACTTTTACAACTATTTGGTAATATTTTGATTTAATTTTTCGTTCAAAAATTGAATAAATTGAAACAAAACAATTGCGTTAGATTTTTTTTGCTGTGTCAAATCAAAGTAAATTGCAGTTGATTTTATATCCGTTAACAAAGTACTGATTGTGCCAACTTCATACTTCATATACGTTGATGTCAGTTAAAAAGGAGACGGCCAAGTACGATGGATTCTATGTGCCCCGGCCTTTACATATGTATGTATATTGTAGTCATATAAAACGAAAAAAAAATTGACAACAAATAGAATAATTTTTTAATTTGGTTTTTTTAATTGAAAATGTGCAAAATTCTTTCAATTTATTTTTTTTCAAATAAAAAGATAATATTAAATTTTAATTGTGAATAATTTTATTTCCTTTTGCAAGTGCAGTTTTCGCAAATTCAATCAGTTCACTTCAATATACGCATGCGGGTTTAAATCGCAAATTTTAAGCGATATGCGTTTTTTGGCGATTTCATATCGCAAAACCATACTTCTTGAGTTATACGTTTGTCAAAACACCTATTTGGCGTTTTGAAATCGAAAACGCTAAATTTATGCGATTTGCGTTTCTCAGAACACGCCTGATAGTTATATATTTACATATATAGAGATAGCCCAATGAGTAATTTTAATTAACCGAATAACTTCATAATTCAAGCAGACCAGCGCCCTTCGCTGCTTTATGCAATACACAACTGGGCTTATGAATTCGTTCAGTGTGGTTTTTAGCATAGAACAGCTGCGAACGCATGAGGCAAAATGCTAATAATGTACAATACACATGTACATACATATCTGTATGTATATATATAAGAATACAGGAAATTTTTGGTGGAAGAAGATTGTTTATTCTGGGACTTCACCCTCTCAAGAGTATACATAAGCATAAGTAATTCATTTTTGATTACTTTCTCATTTTAAAAATTTATGGCATTGTTTATGTTTGCTTTGCCAACGAAATCGAAATTGAAAACACTTGAAGTAGTGCGAGTAATTCTTTGTGTTGCTTAAGTTTTTCTTATGATTAGTTGTAATAAATTAAAAAAAAACACACACACACACACAAAGAAACAGTAACAAATTATAGAAAATCAGCATTTAATACTTACGGACAAATATATTGCTCATCAGTGTTGCTGGCAAACAAAATACAATAACCAGGATATCGGCAATGGCCAAATTGACAATAAAATAGTTGGTAACTGTCCGCATGTTTCTCATACGCAAGACAACAGCAATAACAAAACTATTGCCAACCAGACCGACCAGAAATACAATCACGTAAGCGATGCAATAGACAATTGTCATTACCAATGAGTGTCTGTAGAGAAAATCAAAATCAGCCATTTCCAATTCCCAGTAGGCCGATTCATTGCTTGATGTCTTCATACTGTTGACAGCAACAACGGTGGTTTCATAAAAATTCTCCTGTAATCCATTTAAAGATGATGTTGATGGCGATGAAGCTGATGAAGCAGCAGCCATTAAAGATGCTGACGATGATAAAGTTGAGGCTGAGGCTGATGCTGATAATGATGATGAAGATGTAACGGTGGCAGTGGCTGTGGTCATAACGGAACCCAACAATGTGTCCATTAGTAGACCGCGATTATTGACGGCCGCTGTAATGGCGGCATTTGCAGCAGCTGTTGTAGCATCCGTTAAAAATACAGTGGGACTAAAAGCTGTATCATAAAAATCCACTGATACAGTAGAATTGATATCATTGACCGCATTAATAAAAATGTCATTGCCGTTAGCCAAAAAAGGTTGCAACTCAAATGAATTGTGGTCAAAACTGTCCATTATATTAATGTTATTGTTGTTGCTTGTGTCGTTACTGTTACTGTTATTGCTGCTGCTAATGCTGCTGCTACTGCTGCTGCTGCTGTTGATGCCGTTGTTTTGACTGCTACTTTTGTTATTGTTATTATTATGAGTATTATTGACAATGCCCTTGTCGCCCACTTTGGCCAAATTGAAATCTAAAACTGCCTCAGAGTAATCATCCATTATTTTCAATTGATTTGTTTTGGTGTGTGCTTTTTCTTTTGATGCGGCCAAAGGATCATTATGGTCTTTTGACGATTTTTCTATTTTATGCAAATGTTTTCGTTTGTTATGGAATGCTACCATTTCTTTAAGTGGTTTCCTTTTTCTTTCTTGCTTTTTTTTTTGTATTCAATTTTAATTCCAAAACAAACAAACAAAAAAATCTGGTTGATGCTTACAGCATTTTTCCTCAATATTAATTTATTTTTATTAATTTAAACGTTTGTTGGCTGTATAAAATTGTTTATTAGTACACATTAAATTTTATTGAATTTCTTTTTAAAAGTTATTGATTAATTTATTTGTATGCGACTGTTTGCGACATAACAAGATTCTTTTAAACCTAAATGACTGTTTTTAATGGCGTAGAGCAGTTTTGTGAGCAGTTGTGGCCAGAACAAGTTGAACTGTTTTTGAGATATTTTATTTATAGTTTTTTTTGCACATTAATTCGACCTTAAATTAACATAATTTTCTGATTTAAAAGCAGTTTGTTTTTCATTTTATATAAAACTAAAGAAATCATATAAATTTAGTCTTTTACAATTTAATGCTGAATCTTTGACAAGTCATCGGTTTTTTCTTTTTTATTTGAACGTAACTTGACGTTGCTGTTCGCATTCTACAGAACTCTAAGACCTGAAACAAAGAACCCCTGTTGCTTCCACTACAATGACTGTCCTTCCGTTTGTCTATAACCTTAGAGGTTATAATAACAAACACAAAAAGCGAGACAATGTCAAAAATTAAAAATAAAAAGCCCCCCCCATAATTCTTAGCGAAAATAATAGAAGCTTTCTTACCAGTTTTTTACAAAAAGTGATACGTTTTCCTACTGGTATGAATTATTATCATAATTTGTATTAAGACCTGACAAAACCACAAATAATATGTGTAGTGCAATAGTGTGGATGTATAGTGTTACGAAAATGACAAATAATACGATAACAGGTTTGACATTCCATAAAGCTCTAAACATTTATACCATGTTCAGACGGTAATATGAAACACTTGGTTCGCTCTCTGAACCACTATTGCGAAACTAGGTGTTCAGACGGTTGTTTTTTGCTTCACACTGATGTTAACACATTTTGTGCAAACGTTTGACTAATTCTTTTTTAAATTTTTATTTAAATCTTTATATAAGTATCAAATTTTTACATTTTCAATGTGTTTATTTTGATTTTACACGCATTAATTATCTGTTTTTACTTTGTTTGGATTTTTTTGCAGCTAGTTCAGATAAACTAGCGATAATTTATTATCAACTTTGGAGATGACAGTAGGTTTTGCTTGCTTTGCAACAAGATTCAAAATGAACCAAGTTGGTTCGCTCATAAAATTTTGTATGGCCAATCATGTTGGTTCAATCAAGATTGGGCCGCGAACCACGAATGAGAGCGCGAACCTCGAAAATAAGCCTTCGTGTGAAAATGCTATTAGACGACAGCAGACTTCACAAACACAAATGAAGTTAGCTTCAAATGCTGCCATATCATCAGCGACAAAATTATTTTAAAGACAGCAGCAGCACTATAAGTATTTAAACAATGCAAATTTCAGAGGTGCCACATATATATTTTACATGAACAAAATTAAAATTACCGACTGAAAACGTAAAATATCACGTAAAATTGTAAAAACTAATCAATTTATTTGTTTATTTTATTTATGTGATGTTTATTTCTATTAAATATTTCAAACAAATTTTAGTTTTTATTGCTGGCAATTTATATATATGGTGGCAGCACTGCATTTACTTTTTGCTGCTTACGAAAATAGAAATTAATCTAAGTTGGCAGCAGCAGCAAATGCTGTTGTGAGTCGTGCTGCTGTGATGTTGTTAAAACAATCGTGTGCATTTAAACACATGTATTTTATTTTTGACAGATTGCTGCTTGCTGTCTGCTGTCGTCTATGTGTTTAAAGCTTAAGACTTTGGCATTCTTGAAAACTTGCTTAAACGATAAGATTTTTTATTGAATCAGAGTTGCATTTTTACAATAGCAAATAATAAAAAAAATTAAAACCAGACGATGACGAGATTGGCTGTTTATTTTTTGCTATTCATATATTTCAGGCATGATGGTGTGCAAACAGAATGTACCCAGCAGCGAACACTGCCTACCACATTACATATCTTCAAAGGAGTGTGCAATACTTTCTGTTCAATGTTTGCTAATTTACAAAGTGTATGACCGTAGTATACGGAATTCCCAAAAATTAATTTCGTTCATCTTTTTTATCACATATACGAGGGCGGATTAATATTGAAGCTACCTAGCTAGCACTAGATGGCGGCACAAACACAAACATTTTTTTTAAATTACGATCTGTCAAACGTCTGTTGTTACAATTTCACCCAAATTCATTGAGATTGTTTCTTGAAAAATGGGAAAAAGTGAATTTTGTGCAGTGATTAAACACTATTATTTGAAAGGAAAAACCGCGAAAGAGACAAAAGAAAAGCTCGATAAACATTACGGTGAGTCTGCTCTGTCAGATTACTTGGTAAAATATTGGCCAAATGCGGCCAATATTTTACAACAAATATTTGCATCAATACCGTCACCAGAAGGCCCAAAGAGGTGGTGACTGAAGAAAGTATCTATCAAGAAAATCCTCAATATCGTTATTAATAATCACCGGCGCAAGTTACGTAAGATTATTGAAACGGTAAACATATTATATGAACGTGAGTTCAACATTTTGCATGAACATTTGCATATTAAAAAGCTATCTGCAGGATGGGTGTCGCGTTTGCTCCGAGTCAAACAGAAATGACATCGACAGACCATTTCACATGATAAAGCATAATCCTATCGATTTTTGGCGTCGATTAATAACTGTTGATGAAAATCGAAACAAAGGTGAAAGCTGGTGGAAGTGCTTCGAAGAAGGCGGATTCCATTGATTGATGGGAAATTGCATACAGGAGGGATCACAATATCCGAAACTCTTAATGAAGGGGTTAGTCTATAAGGCTGCAAACTTATAGCGAAAACTTGTGACCAGTGTGAACTTGGTAAGCAATGCGAGGGTGCTGGTGAATCGTAAATAATTCACTTCGTGGATTTGGTCTATCATCAGATTAGGTCGTAAAGCCTGGTGCTGATTTAAATCCATTTCACAACTGTTAAAAAACTAGTTCCCCCCGGGAAACAGGTTTTTATTTACTTAGCGTAGACCAAACCAGGGCACTCTATTTGTTGTGGCATAGAACATGAGAACCTCGTTTGTTGTAGCAAACGAACGTCTAGGAAGACACATGACTTATGTTATGTTAGACTTCCGAAGCCTGTATCAAGGGTTAAAATCGGCAGAAAGGAAATCAGCAAAGTTGACGGAACATTCTAACTTGAATATCTCTCGGTGATCATGGTTGGCTGAAACTATTTTCCTGTGGTTTAAACCTAAAACCACAGGAAGCGGAAATAGTTTCCCTAATAACTTTATTACATGCCGATTTTCGGGGGCTAACAACTTCCCGTGGAGCTCTTGTCTTGCAACAGATACGTGTAGTGGTTAGACGGGCGAGCAGGTTAAAGGTTGATGTTCTTCATAGACTTCGGCCTACCAACTCATTGAGCCTTGTCTTCCATGGACTGCTGGGAAATTGCATACAGGAGGGATTAGAAGGCCCGAACTCTTAAGCAAGGTATTTGTCTATATGGCTACAAATTTATAGCAAATAGTTGCTATCTATGTGAGTTTAGCAAGCCACATGGGGTCGTTGGGGAGTAGTGAATAGTTCACTAACAATAGTTAGTTAGTCCATCATCAGATTGGGCCATAAAGGCAGATACTGATGTTAATCAAGTTCACAACTGTTAAAAGGTTAGTTGACTTATTTGATACTTTCGTTTTATTTTTGTAAAGTTTCCCTTTTGGCTAGTAAATCATTTAACATACATGTATGAAACAAGAGTTCCCAAAAACAGTCGAGATACTCGTGTACATGAATTTGACATTTACGACATTTACAGATCTCATGAAACCAGTTTGAAGTCATACGAGTATAAGTCTAATAAAACTATTGATATTTTTATTAGCTTTTGTTTCTATATTATTCATTGTTATCGTTTGTTTTTATTTTGTTCCTAATAAAATGTTCACTATTAAAGAATTTCTAATTGAATTTAAACAAACATTAATCAATTGCAAGACTTGAGCTTAAGGAGTTTTTCTTTACCTTCAATTTATGGATATTGTCAAAAACAAAAAGTTGTCATCAATAAATCTCTATTGGAATGCCACAGAAATAAAATGCTAAGCAATCAGTATTAAACTAAAGACGTAATTATTTTTTATTAATGGATGTTAGTTTGGCAGTAAATAATACATTTATTAAAATTTATTGAAAACACAAGAATCCTTATTGAAAGATATTATCTGGTATCATTTATCTATTTTCTTCTTGCAGTTAGTTGCTCTTCTTTAACAATAATAATAAATAATTTGTTGTGGTTAGAAATATTGTAATAAATTGGAATTGTTTTTAAAGATATCTGTGCGTGTAAACATATTTGCTCAGAGCGCCCAATCAAGCTCAGAAATGAAAAAACAATGCCGAACAAATTAAAATAACTAATTTGTAAGTACATTTCGATAAAGTTAGTAGTTTTCAAAATGTGTCTGTTTTCACTTTTGAAGAACATTTTTAAAAAGCTTCTAAGCAACATGCATTTTCATTGTGATGAAAAAGCTTTAATCGGCTGCACTGAAGAATGTGTATTGACAATAATACAACAGCTGCTTACGCTTACAGTAGAAAACCAAATTTGATTTGGTTGTTATGATTATGACGGGAATAATTGACAACATTGTTAACCATAAGATTGTTTCGAACAGCTGTGTCCTCAGCACTCAGACAATGAAGCAAATTGTGTGGTTTTTTTCCAAACACATTTAAATAAGCAGCCACAGTCAAATATGCTCCTGCAAGATTTATCTTATGGAAATTGAATATATGAACATACAAAAATATGAAAACGATTCAAGTGGTATAAAGATTTGAAAGTTTTTTAAGACCACGTGCTAATATCGGGTGGTTAAATTTCAAGGGCCGATGTTGAATGTGAACCACACCTAAACGCCAAGTTTTTTTCCGAATTTTATTTGACATTTCTCTATTTCAGACCTACTCAATTTGAACCATGGAGAGATACACAATCCAACTACGTGTTAAAGCTATCCAGACTTATTATGAAAATGATGATCAATTTTCGAAGAAAATCATCTTCAGTGATGAGGCACGTTTTCACCTCAGTGGATTCGTCAATAAACAGAATTGCCGCATTTGGGCGAATGAGAATCCAAGAGTGACTGTCGAAAAACCAATGCACCCACAAAGAGTGGCTGTTTGGTGCGGTTTATGTGCTGGCGGCATCATCGGGCCGTATTTTTTCCAAAATGAGGCCGGTCAGGCAGTTACTGTGAATGGTGTTTGCAATCGTGAGATGATAACGAACTTTTTATGGCCCGAATTGGAAGATATGGATGTAGACGGTATGTGGTTTCAGCAGGACGGTGCCACTTGCCACACAGCTAACGAAACAATTGCTCTTTTGCGCAACAAATTCAATGGCCGTGTTATCTCACGTAATGGCGATATCAATTGGCCGCCAAGATCATGTGATTTGACACCGTTGGACTTTTTTCTTTGGGGTTATTTGAAAGAAAAGGTGTACGTCGATAAGCCAGCAACAATTCAACAGCTAAAGGATGAGATAATTCGGCACATTAACGGCATAGAACCTCCATTATGCCTCAGGGTCATCGAAAATTTGGACCATCGGATGGAGGTGTGCCGCCGTGGTCGCGGCGCCCATTTGGCCGATATTTTGTTCCATACATAATTGAGTAATACCAATATATCATAATAAAATAAAATTACAATAATTTCCTAAATAGTTTGTGTTTTATTCAAAATCAACATCGGCCCTTGAAATTTAACCACCCTTTATATCGATCGTGCTGACTTTATATGTAGAAGACGAAACTAGTTTGTTTAGTTAGGCAGTTCGCGAACGAACTCGTACAACTGAACTATTCACTTAAGGGAGCTAAGTAAGCGGAGCAATTCTGTGAGGTCTTTTAGTTCCGTAGATTATATTTCTTTCCTGTTTTGTCTATTTTCTTTTTTGTTCATGTTTCTTTTGTACTAGTACGAGACCTAAGAGGGCGGTTCGGAAACTTCTTAGCCTATCAATGAAAAAGAATAGGTAGTTTTTCAAAAATATTTTTATTTTTCAATATAATCTCCTGAAACTTCAATACACTTAGTCCAACGCTTTTCTAGCAATTCTATCCCTTGATTAAAATAGTTTTCCTAAAGGTCTTCAAAATAGTGGTTTACAACTGTAATTGCATCTTCATTTGAGGTAAAACGCTTGCCAGCAAGCAATTTTTTTAGATTTGGGAACAGGTAAAAAAACAGGTAGCTCCCAGTCTAAATCAGGAGAATAAAGTGGGTGGTCCAGCAACTTGTGCGCTGGTGCGTTGTAGGACGTTTTTCTCGAATTTGTACATTTAATTGATCCAAAAGGTTGCAATAGTACTCTGAATTTATTGTTTTACCCTTTTGCAGATAGTCAATCAATAAAATACCTTTGAAGTCTCAAAAAACCGTTGCCATAATCTTACCAGCCGATTGAATTGTTTTTGCCTTCTTTGGGGCACTTCCTCTAGCTTCAGTCCATTGTTTGGATTGTTCTTTTGTCTCTGGAGTATAGTGGTGGATCCATGTCTCATCAACAGTTATGAAACGCTTAAAATCCATTTTATTTTGCTTAAAGCGATCTAAACAAGCTTGAGAAATGTTCATTCTTATGCGTTTTTGGTCGACTGTTAACAAATGCGGCACCCATCTTGCAGAAAGCTTTTTCATCTGTAGTACTTCATGCAAAATTAGATGGACTCGATCATTTGAGATGCTCATGATATTACCTATTTCACGCACTTTTATTCGTCGATCATTTAATAGCATATCATGCACTTTGGCTACAATTTCTGTTGTTGTTGCTGTTTTTGGACGTCCACTACGTGGTTCATCTTCCATGCTTGTACGACCATGTTTAAATTCAGCAACCCAGTTTTTTACTGTTGCATATGAAGGAGTACTTTCACCTAACACATTCAGCATATTATTATCAATTTCTTGTCGCGATAAACCTTTTTTATGTAAATATTTAATGACGAATTTCTAATTTGTCAATCGTACAAAAGTCGCGGATGCGTCTTTTGTGAACACCTGTTTCTATACGAAGGAGTTACCAGATGGAAACAAAATTTAACATGTGTTCATAGCACAGATGGAAGTTTCCAAAACACTTTTAACTTTTAACTATTTAACTGTTAACTTTTTTCTGTTTATACCGCGCTTTTCGTGCTAGGCTAAGAAGTCTCCGAACCGCCCTCGTATACTAAAATACTTGTATCCCAATTGGCTATGAAGCGCACGAATCCTTAATAAATCATACATGACAGTGACAATCTCTGCCCGACTCATAGGTGCCAGTAAAGTGTTGACTATATTTTAAAACAACTTTCGTGGAAATCACGGACAACAAAAATCAAAGCAACATTGTTTATCTTGTCGTACACACAAAGACCATCTTACAAGACAATATCGTTGATGTTGTCGTGGCTAGATTGATAAAGCGCAAATTATATGATAATATCGGTCATATTGACGTTTAGAAACTTTTATAGAAGACAGCACTCTAGACGATGTCAACAACATTTCCTGTAAAATTATCATCCAGAGATCCTAAATTATAGAGCACATATGCATAAATTGTTGACAACAGTATCAGCGACGGCAACATTGTCAACTGGGATATTTACATTCTACAACAAAATTCCTCAATCGCACAGCAATGTTGGCTTTTTAATTGTTCAAAGGAAAGTCAGCACCAGAGACTGAAATGTATAAAATGTCTCAAAAGGCAGAACGATTTCAAAATGGAAAATTATGAAATTACTTCAATGTCGCTAAGAACATTATTTTCAATACTGAAGTAAAATTTTGCATAATCAAAAGAAAAACTTATTAAAATTTAATTTTTTTTATTACTTTAATCCTGCAAAAAATTGCTGCTATAAATTTTAATTAAAAATTTTGCTAAGTGTAATAAGAAGAGGAAAGAAGAGCGATACACTGGCGTAACACTGATATTTCTATATCTCCCTCTATACATCATTTTTTTTAATGATATGTCGCTTTTAAGAGGCGTGTTTGATAACGGATAATATTTGTACATACATGTATGTATGTAGTATTATAATAAGATGTAATAAATTCGAAGCTTTCTCTAAATTTGCGGAAAACTTTTTATGACTTTAAATCAAATTAATCGTACACTGAAGATTTTTTCTGTTAGTGCGTGTGAGTGTGTGTGAGCGTGAATGTGCATGGGAGGATGCTCAAATATTTTACCACAATTTTGTTGATAAAGAAGCTTAAGAACATGAAGTTTTCCTACTTCCTGGCACTTGAACACTTTCGTTGTGTATTTTATGTTGATTTTGCTTTTAAGTTATTTATTTTTTTGCTTTTTTTTTTTAATGAAATGTCAGCATAATTTCCAAATAATATATGGCGATGATAATATCTGTCTGTCTGTCCGCTGACAAGGGAATCGTTACGACCTTGATTGTGTATTAGAAATAGCTGAGGTCAATGCATGCACACATATACATGCATACGAGTACATATCGCTCCTTTATTGCAACATAGTCATATCTCAAAAAGTGAGCTTTTCGAGTTAACAATGCAGAATTGTTTATTCAAATTGCTTTTAAACTGTTTCCTTTAGGAGATATTTTCTCAAACATTTTGCTAAGACTGGTATGGAAACTAAAAACTTTAAATACGTTTTTCTCGCAAGGAGTTTTTTTTTGAGATGTGACTATGTTGCAATAAAGGAGCGATATGTATGTACAAACAATATGCATGCTCATACTACACTTTACTTCAGTGAAGCCATCAACAGAAATATCCCAGTTGTCCATGTCTTAAAGACATCTTAAACGATGGATGCAAGATCGAATGTATTGAGAAAAACTCAATACATTCAAACTATTTTACTTACACACGCACAACTTTCAACTGAACTGACAAAAAATTTCAGAAGGCAGTGATTATTTGGCACTTACTGAAAATCAAATGAGAATCTAAACAGCAGTGTTGCCTTACAACAAGTTTTGCGGAGACTAACTGGATTTTAATATAATGCTTTTGTCCTATTTAACTTTTCCAAAATATACCAATAAAAATTATAAATAGCTTGTCTTCTATGTTTCCCAGCTATCTATATGTCGACATTTCATAGGAACTACCCTAATCATCAGTAGACTTTGGAAATTTTTGAAAGATATTCTCAAACATTCAACTTTATATCCCAACAATATAAATAAATTGTTGAGAATTTAAAAGAAAAATGCTCTAATAATATCTGTCAAAACACAAAAAACAAGCTTTTTCATTTATAGACGTCTCTATCATTTTTAAAAATATATTTTTCCAAATTTAAAAATTTACATTTTTTGATTGAAAATATATAAATCAAGCAGTCTTTGAGGTTTTGAGTTGGAAAATGTTAAAAATAATTCTAGTTCATCTATTTATTTTATTCATGTTGTCCATCTCCCCGAAAAATAATATTATTATTAATTATTTTCTATGGTAATGCGGTTTTTGGAGCTGTTGTCTCTTTGCTAAAATATTTCAACTGAACTTCCTTGTTACTCTTTAAATACTAATGCAACCTGCAAGAAAGTCGAGTATTTTTTCGACATTTTCGTTGATAATACGTACACGGGACTTCCATGCAAGCACTTGTACGTGTAAACGCAGTGTAGATGTCCATCGCTGACCTTAACAAAACAAGACAAATTGTGCATATATCTTCGACGAAATGTCGTCTAGGACGATTTTGCCAACTGGGGTACGTACGAAAACCTGTGCAAAGCTGGGATAAAAGCAATAAATACATACATGCATTTATATGTATGTTTCTCTAATACTTTTATACGAATTAAAAAAAACTGTATGGCATTGAGGATATAAGCATATGTGCACACATACATGTGTATATGTTTTTGGTAACTGTTGTTTTTTTTTAGAATAATTGAATTTTAAGGTTTTCAAGTTTATAACCTTTGACCCATCAACTATCCATTAACTAAAATTTTTACATCTGCAAACAAACGTACAGACGCACATTCAATCGAACGCTTGCATTAAAGTCCATTGAAAAGGATGAAGCCATTAAAAAGGTTTATTAGTATGCTAAAGATAAACTGTTTTCCTAATCTTTATTTCCATTCCCAAATAAAATAGCAAAAATACAAACAGAAAGTATCTGAACTAATTGGGAGAAGAGTGAATGAAATTGCTTACACTGTTAAGAAAACTAAAGAAAAATGTCTGTCATCAATCAAAGAGTCTTAAAAAAGGATACAATAACTTTGTTTCTGCTGCTTAAAAAGCACTCCCTCAAATAGTAGCAATTAAAAGACAAAAGCATATGTAATTGTCGCAGCAATTCTAATCACAATAATGAAAAAATAACAAAAGATTAAATCAAGCGAGAAGAAAACGGATATGTGACTTTTAATACAATCCATAACGAACTCGTCCTTAAGTCCTTATTCTTATGCACATGTACATACAGACATATACGAGTATAAGCATAAATGTTTATGGGGCGTTAGAACAGCATCCCTGCAAAGAACACAGAGCCTGCTGCTATTAAGGCCCACACACATTCAGTCAGCCAGAAAAAAAATGAAACTTCTTTAAATATGTAAGTGGTTGGCTGCCTGGATGACTGGCTGGCCTGTCTGCCCAAGTGGTGGGGCATAAAATAGGGGCACCAGGATACAAATGTCCTGTTCGAGTGTATGTGTGTTTGTGTGCCAGTATGATTGTGTTTGTCTGTTTGTTGGGGAAACAGTGAGTGTCACATGAGCAGCCAGACATTGTGGCATCAAGTGGCATATTAACCCGCATAAATCAACCGCAATCTTAAAATTTTCTTCCATAAATGACGACATCCCATGTTGTTAAATAAAAGGACTTCATACAACTAACTACATAAAAACAAACGAATAACAACATTTTACTGCTTCTTTGTCTGTATCTGCAAAATAAGAAAATACAATGTGTAAAATTTGTTACCATTTAACTATTACACCATTTTCTGAAGCAAATAAATATGGTTTTATTTAATTATGGCTGGATTAGTTTACCAAAATCTCTGATATCAATAAAAAAAAAAATACTTTTACTGTGATTTGTTTAGAATGAGTTTATGCAAACCAAAATTAAATGTAGATGTGTATGTATGTATGTGATTAATTAGACGCCAACAACTTATACAGATAGAAATTGTTCTCAATAAATTGGGCAAATCCAATTTAAAAATTAATTAATTTTCAGCCAACAAAAATGTTTGTACTACCGACCAGGCCTGATAAATTCAGTATGTTTGGGAATTAAACTGCAAGACGGTAATTCAAAGCAGCTATTAGACTATCAAACTTGGTAGGGGATGACCCCTACATATGCAGTGCATTGTACCAGCAGAACTAGGAAAATAGGTTGGAGGAGGGGGAAAGTGGGAGTATTGTTGGTGAGCATTTGATTTAAACTTTCCAACGTTGTAACAGATAGGAAACACGTCTGCAGGCAACTTATTCCACAGGCGAAGCGTACGACAGAAAAATGAATTCTCTCTATAATGTGTAGTACGGTTCCCCGGGAAATCTATCACAAATAGATGAGCTCTGGAAGATGAGCGCTTGCTACGTATAAATGTGCGGGTTTTGGGAACAAGATCCCTAATCCCGTCAGAGCAAAATCTATTGTAGTAACGTTAAAACAGAGTAACGCACCCTACACTGCGTCGATGCTCCAGTGAGTTGGATACCCTACTGCACAAAAAACTTGACGTTCAGCTGTTGTTCACATTTAACACCGGCCCTTAAAATTTAACCACCCGATATAAAGAGGAGATCAATTTATAAGAGAAGCAAAATATGAGAAGAAAACAAATTGTTTGAAGTTCACGCGCTGACGCTAAAATCAACTCTCAATTGGATGTGTAAACATAGATGCAAAATAAATCTTGGGAAAAAAATCGCCAAAATCGTCAATATGATAATCGCAACTCGCTAGCAAGTAAAATGACTAGTTTTTGAATAAAATATACATATTTTAAACGTGTAAAATATAGCAAAGCAATTCATAGTTGGTTGACTTTAATAAAAAAAACTGCATGATTTAAAACTATAACAACAAGTATATAAAAAATTATTTTCTTAATTACTTAAGAAATTTCACACATTAATTAAATTAAGATTTCATTTAACAAAAGGTATTTTGGAAGTTCCTTTTATATACTATTTTTAAGAGTCATAAATGCATATCATATCTTTTAAGTTAAACAGCCGTAGTTGCAAAGTTTTAAGTAGTCTTTAATATACAACATTTCATCTCAAAATGTTTTCTTCAGCTAATTGCTTACTTTGGTAAATATTCCTTGTATATACTTTCCGCATTTGCAGAAACTTACGGTAGGACAAATATTTTTGCTATTAACCCGGCCAAAGAAGGAACACTTGGTAAAAAATAATTTGTTACTCTTTATTTTAAAACTCTAGAATCGTCATATCTCAATCATAAAACAAAAATTTTAAATTGAATAGGCTTCGTGCCTTTAATTCAGACTAGATTTCTTGTCTTTCGAATTCTACGTTGAAATAAGGAAACTTTTTGATTGATCAGAGAGAAAATAAGATTTTCTTCCTTGATAACATGGCAAAGAAGACTTAAAGCTTTAAATTTATCTTCAAATTGAAATATTCTTAACATATGATCACAAGGTTTTATATAAAATTTTGCATAATTTTTAAATTATAATTTAAATTCTACATATGACCTTTTAAATAAATCGCTAACGTATATATACAAATGTATTCACTTATTTTACTACAGTATATATAAGTTTATAGTTGTAAAACCAAAGATGTTTGAAATATTTGAAAGTAAAAATGTGATCTACAAAAATCGTCAAAAACAGACCATAAATCGTCAACATGGCAAAATCGTCAAAATGACGATCAATCGTCAAATATGGCAACCGTGTGTGTAAACAGAAAATAATTTTTAAATTATAGTTTAAATTGTACATATAATCTTTTAAATAAATCGCTAACGTATATATACAAATGTATTCATTTATTTTACTACAGTATATATAAGTTTATAGTTGTAAAACCAAAGATGTTTGAAATATTTGAAAGTAAAAATGTGATCTACAAAAATCGTCAAAAACAGACCATAAATCGTCAAATCGTCAACATGCCAAAATTATCAAAATGACGATAAATTGTCAAATATGGCAACCGTATGTGTAAACAGAAAATAAAATTGCAAGAGATTCGAGTTTTTCGAAGAAACTTTCGTTGACAATACGCATGCAGTACTCGCATTAGATAGACTACTACCCACTTTGCGACATTCTGTACGTGTTTGCCAGTCATTGTTCAATCACACACGAGAACAATTGTTCTGACAGCTTGTTGGCGAGCGAGGTGAAGGGAGTGATATATTGTCAGCATAATTTTTTCAACCAGCCTTATACCCGCACAAGCAGTACAAAACCAATACAAACACTAGCCAAGCAATCTAATGAGCACAAAAACGCTAATACACACACAATGCTGTGTATACGTATGCATGTTAAGGCAGATAAATTAGTCTCCTGTGTGATGAAAGGAACAAAAATTGTCCAACTAAAAATCGTTTTCGTGTGTTCTAGCACTTCGAAAACAAACTACCTCATGAATTTTGAGATAACTAGAAAAAAGTGATTAAGTTTTTTGGCGTAAAAAACCATCATTAAAACCAAGTAAAGACTTGATAAATGCAGGGTGGCTGATAAAAGCTGCTACCAAAAAAAAATGTAATAACTTATTTTATGTGTAACTAACCTATTCCGTTTTTGTTGTGTTTTATAGATTGATCTACAGATTTAACTAAAATAGAGAATTGGGACAATGAAACAAGAATTTGGATAGTGCAACGCTTTCACGCTTTAGAGTCCGTTGCTTCCGTCCAAAGAGAATGTAAGCGTACGTTTGGCGGCACTCCTCCTAGCAGATGGAGTATAATGAGGCACGTAAAGAATTTTGCCGAGTGTGGCACAATCGCAAGAAGGCCTTATCATCGAGATTCCTCAATTCGGATGCAGGAAACTATCGCTGCTATAGCTGCTGCCATTTAATCCAATCCTAGAGTTTCGACAAGGAGCTTATCTGCTCAAATGGGTGTCAGCAGACAGTCAGTGCAGGCAATTTTGCACCAAGATTTAAACTTATTTCCATATAAGAGTCAATTTACAAACAAACTGAACCCTAGATACTTCCTGATTCACTTGGAATTTTGTGAGAAGATCATTCAAATGGTGTCAGAGGATGAAAACGTCTTGAACTGCATTTTTATGTCTGTCAAGGCACATTTTGATTTAAACGGTAATGTTTACAAACATAATTGTCGAATATGCAGTAATTCTAACTCACAGTGTGGTATATAGTATCTTCAAGGTCCATTGTCGGGTCTTACATTTTCGAAGAAAACAGTCTTACTGTTACGGTCAATGGAGACCGTTACTTAAAGATATTTAAACAGAATTGCGCCGAAAGAGAATCCCTTTTAACACTGTTTGGTATCAACAAGATGGGGCAATTTGTCACAAGCCACGCCTGTTATGACAGAATTGAGGCAAAAATTTCCCAATAAACTAATTTCAAGAAACTCCACATTTTGTTGCCCTCCCAGTGGCTGTGTTCTGTAACTCTCGCCACGAGAAACTTTTCGACTGAAACGTGTTAAATGAAATAAAGTTGAAACAAACAGCTGCTTTTCTCACTAAACTGTATCTATAACTATTCTTGGTGAGTAATAGCTGTCACGTAAGGAAATTACTCGCCATTTTACAGAAAAACTGTGTCTATAAAACTTTTTCGAAAAAATTTTCCGCTTTCAACTGTCATTATTTCCCACAAATAAAAAGGCTGTGAGATAGTATTTCAAATAACAATAATCATCATTAAATGAATAATAATGCTGAAAAATAAGTATTTTGTAGTTAAATTAAGTTTCACATACATATATATTTACACAGTTTAGAACGATCGTTTTTTTATTTTAACTTTTTATTTAATTTTTATACCCTTCACACAACAAGTTTTAAGGGAATAGTTATATATGTAAGTTTGTAATTTCTACAATTTTAATTTCCGACCCAACAAAGTATATTGTAACACTTTTAAAATGTTTTTTTCAGAATTCACAAATTGCAACTCTTTTTTAATGTTACAAAATTTTGTGCATAAGTATGTATGTATGTATTTGTAAATAAAATGTAAACGTTAGAGCCATACCATACATTTTCCAAAACAGCGATTATAATATGACGCCGTCGAACAAAATTTCTTAGCTTTAGTAATTTTTGGTCGGCGGCGGTACTAATTGTGGCTGACGCTTTCATTTTTAAAATTGCATGTCGGCATGGTTTTATATTTTCAGACATTTCTAACGTAACGACGTAATCACTTTGGATAGTATTCGACATGAAACGATGGAATTATTTGTTTCACAAGTTTTCGACGCGAGAACTTTTCGCCAAAGTTACAGAACACAGCCACAGGTCTCCTGACCTCACTGTACCTGATTTTTCTTTATGGGGTTATTGCAAACCAGAAGTGTACAAAAAAACAACAATTTTGGATAATTTAAAGCAATCAATTCGAACGGTAAGTGGGACAGTTCCCGCTGCAACACTCCAGGCAGTAATGAATAACTTTTTGATAAGATGTGTCATGTGTCAATTTGAATTCAATTATTTTCAAAATTACATAAACTTTACAAGAAGTTATTTGAGTTTTTTAATGTAGCAAAATTGATCAGCCATCCTGTACTATGGGAACTCTGCATAATCAAGGTTGTGGTCGTTGGTTGTAATAATAAAAAAAAAAGGGAATTTTGCCGCACACTTCAGCTAAAGAAGGTATTTTTCAAACAAACACTAACCTCTCTACGTTATAAATAACTATTAATCAAAAATTAATTATTAATTTACGTTTTTTTGTTTTTGACATTTATGTTCAAATATGTTTAGACAAATTAGTATAAACTGTTAAATGATTAGGTCGTAGTCAAACTAGTTTGTAGTCTACTTTTTCATGGAAGTCAATTTTATACTTGAATGTTTATGTACGAGTCAATTGTTAGCCATCATACTGTATTATTATAACTAAATTATTAAATACTCAATTAGGCTTCATTTCTATTTTCGTTTTTTATTACGACTTTGTCTTATAAAAACTGTATAGAACAATACGAGTACAAGCAAAAGCTCTAATTATAAATGTTTATTAACAAACGCAAGGACTTTAGCTTATGGAGGTCTTAACTTGTAACCTGGAAAAAACTGGAAGAGTGGCATTTTCTTCGCTGCTTACCACTGCGACTCAGAGCACCTGGTTTACTATTTTTCCCTAGTTTGAATCAAAAGTCGCCAAACACTATTATGCTTCACATAATACTTTTTTGTTCACTGAAACATATTACCGACAAAGAAGCACAAAACTTGTACAGGGTGTCCACCGGGAAGGTGTGCTACACGCAGTAATTCCATTGCAATCCTGGCTGCATGCGATGTGGCATGGTCTTCTTGTACCACATGGTAATCACGCCCAAAACATATAGCTGTGGCCTTAAAGAGTTCTAAATCATATCACGATATCGCTACCCATTCACAGTTACCGTTATGCCGTCTTCATTTTCAAAAAATTAAGTTCCAACGATTGCTCCTGACCAAATTGCACACCAGACTGTCACTTTTAAGGTATTCAACGGTGAATGATGATTAATTTGAGAGGTTTCCATTGCCCAGAACCGACTAAGCTGTTTTTTCACATGTCCATTCAAATGAAAAGGTGCCTCTTCATTCATAATGATTCTGTCATGAAAATCGGGGTTGTCACGGGCCAGCGTTAACATTCTATTGGCATATGTACGGCGGCGTAAAATGTCTTGTGGAAGAAGTTCTCGTGTCAACTGAATCTTAAATGGAAAAGCTGCAAATCATTGTGGCCAAAGTTGTTCTTTGAAGACCCAGCACCTGATCACGACGTCAAATTGAGCTTGATAGATTGTTTTGAACACTTGCTTGAGCAGCAGTAGTGTTTTCAGCTGTATGTAATCTAGCAGTACATTGTGGTCCATGGTTGGGCCTATCACTTACAGACCCTCTTTCTTCGAAATCATTACACAACATGATAAAGAGTGCGATTTGTTGGCACGTAATCGGTGATTGAATTTGATAAAATATTTTAACGACTAAAACTCGTTGGTTTATAATAATAAATTTGCCACGACTACCAAATAAGAACTGGCAAGACTAATGTTTACCAAAATGGCGGCAAAACAAAGTAGTATACCTTTCCGGCGCACACCCGGTACTAGTCACCACTCATGGCTCATGCATGCATAATCATGAAAAATTTGTCATTACAAACATAAGCCACAAGAGCAATGGCTTTTGTTTTATTTTTAAATAGTTAGTTACACTTTTTTAACCATTTAAACGAATTTTAGTGTTAAACATAACTACAGTAGAGCCTTGGAAAAGTTAAACGAAATATTCACAGACCAAATAAGATAGTATAAATACTATTAACTTTTCTATCCGGTTTTAATTAAAAAATATATAAATATATATATAACACCAAACCTTCACATTTGGGACAAATTGGGAAATTGATTTACTTCGGCACCTGCATTGAAGGCCTAATCTGATGATAGCTCAACTCCACGGGATGAATTATCCACGATTCACCAGCACCCGCATGTGGCTTGCAAGGCTTACGCAGGAGGCAAATTTTTGCGACAAGTTTGTAGCCATATAGACAAACCCCTGGCTCTCCTGTATACAGCCCATTAAGAGCATCAGCCCTTAACCAACTCATCCGCCTCGTTCCTTATATTACAGATATCTGTTGCAAGACAACAGCGCCTCGGCGCTTATTAGCCCCCGTAAACCGTCATACACTATATGACTATATACACTCAGAAGAGGAGAAAAGAGGGAGTAGTGTTTGTGGCCGTTTTACTATCAATAACAACATGTAAAGACTTAAGTAAAAGTGCTCACAGCATTTAAAGTGTTGGAATTAAATTAGTTAAAACTAATTAGAGCCCAGTGTTTACATCTTCGACACTGCTCAGACTAACAAACCTTAGTCCAACATCTATTACACTGCAAAGTAATAAATTGTATTCAAGAGATATTTAATAATGAACGTACTTATAAAGAATATGCGGACAACAGTGAAAAAGGAAAAAACACGTGCACACAGAAAGGAAGACGAAGCACTACTTATTCCAAAATACTACCTATTCTGGTGCAATTTGATTTCAAAAGAAACAGTGGAAGACAAAACACTACTCCAATTTTACCTCCCTAAGAGCCACTCAGAGACAGTTAAAAAGCTGTTTTGTTTCGCCTTCAAAAACAAATTTTAATCCGGAATAAACGTTGCCAGAAAAAACATTAAGAAACCAATGAGTTTTTAGAAAAACATTTTATAGAGTGAGGAATCCAAGTTTTGCCGATGGCGATCAGATGAAAAACATTATGTGTGGCGTCTAATTAACCCACAACACAATATCACATAGATCATAAAAAAACAATAAATTAATTTACTATCTCAGTCGTAAAGCAGCTCTGGGCTGGGGAACAGCTCTCGCGTCAGCGTAATTATAAAGTTATTTAATTGCAGTCAGACTTGTCGTTATTGTTTGGCCTTCGAGAGTTTTGCGTCTTGCTCTCATTGGTTAACTGTCTACCATTGGTTACTGTCATTGGTTAACTACCCAGCAGCGAACACTGCCTACCACATTACTTCTCTTCAATGATGTGAGCAACACTTTGTAATCAATGAATGATAACTTACAAAGTGTATGGCAGTAGTATATGGAGTTCCCAAAAGTGAATTACGTTCATCTTTTGTATCACATTTATAAGTGCGTATTTTATTTTTTAATTGTAAATCAAACGTTCGCCGTCTTTGTCAAAAATTTTAATTAACAAAATTAGGTAAAAGTGCTAGAAAACAATTTAAAAAAGGTACAAGAAAGATAAAACATTTAGTGAAAAAATAAAAGAATGCAGTAGACAAAAAACCAAACAAATTTATTTAATGGAATATTCCCAAAAAACTGAAGTGCGCAGTACGTACGAACTGCTTACTGCCGGCTTACAATGTATGCGAGATTGTATCCGAGCTGCCTACTTCCGACTTACAAAGTATGCGAGATTGTATTCGACCGGCCTACTGATAGCTTACAATGTATGTTAGGAAGTAATGAGCTTTTATTGGATGAACACCTTACTTTGTGTGCAGCTCACTTACTTTGTGTGCAGGTGGTAGGCAATGTATATGAAAATGTATACTAGGTTCGTATATGAGATGGTGCGCATTACTGACTTACAAGTGTGCATCGGATCATCGCTTCTGTAAGCGAAACTTTGGCCGTTGGGTAACTGTATTAGTTTACAGTTTTTTGGAGGCAATTCGTTGTTAAACCCGCGGAGACTTCCTATGCGAAGTACTGTTAATAGCATCGTGGGCATAAGGTCTACGTTACTCTGCCCAAGCTGTGCATGCTATACTTTGCAAAATTATTTGCAACTGTATATTTACAATACAATTTACTATCAATTATGTTTTAATTATATGGCCACCACTGTACATATATTTCTGTACTACTTACTAGCCTAACTTTAAGCTCTAAAGCCAAATACTTTGTGCGATACTCTTAATTTAAACGTTTTGTATTTATATTAGTTTTAGGCAATCCTTGCTATTATTTATGTATTGTACTTGAAAACTTTTCAAAAACAAGAGCAAAAAAGTTCAAAACATTTTATCATTTAAGCCACAATAAAGAATTAACTTTTCCAAAAACAAAATGAAAAACTTTAACGTACTCGTATGTAAGAAACTTTTAAAGTTTTTATCATCAACAAAAAAATCTTGAAAGTTGCGCATCCATAAACTATTTTACAGCATAATTTACAAATCAAATGTTCTTTTACTGCCTAAATTTCCTCCTTTGTTCGTGTCGTTTGCGAATTTTTATTACATTTGTGGGATTAAGTCGGGTTTACTTCACAGCAAAAAGGGTATTTCAAATGGCTGGATACATAGCAATTTGTATTAGTGTAATAAATTGGTGAAATAATGGAACAGCTTTTTTAAGTAAAACTAATGAAATCAGCAAAATATTCAAACATATTTATCACTTTCAGCAAAACAAAAAAAAAAAAAAACAAAAACTATTGTAATTTGTTAAATGTTTCATAAATTTAATCGTTTTTTGGAAGTTCAATTCGGAACACAAAATTTATTGAGAAAAATTTCAACGACAAGGTTAAAGGTCGAAATCATTTGATTCACAGTTTTCATTACCTTGAAATCTGCAAAATGTTTAAACTGAGTAAAAGTGCACACACACAGACACGGCTTAAAGCAAGAAAATCGGGGGGTTTTTTTGGACTTTTGCTTGCATTAAAATGCATTCAATGTCTTTTCTCTTGTAAAAAAATTAGTTTTTTAACTAAATTAATTTTTTTAATTACAAAAACGCACGAACTTTGTGTGTTTCGAACATTGTAAATTAAATCCTTTTGTAATAATTAAACCAAATTTAAAATATTCAAACCTACAACCAAACCAATGAATAGGATACACATTTATTTATGTAAATACACACATGTGGGCATGTGAAAGCATGCATGGGCATGTTCAAGCAAGTTCTTGAAAATGTAAGCACAAATGTTGCAACACCACTGAATCAATTAAACGTTTTTTTTTCACACATACTAATTTTCTCATACTCAGCATTCGTGTAGGTATATGTAAAAACACTAGTGTTTCTCTAGCAGAATTTTAATTAAAGAATAGAAAAATTCAAATCATCAAATCCCAAATGAAAATATTGTAACGACACCAGTTTGCACGTCTGTCCCATGACTGAGTATGTGTTGATGAAGTGTAAAAATCTTCAACTTTAATGACATCTCGTGTCATGTACAACAATTATTGTATTTTTTTGTTTTCGTTTCTTTTAATTTTTTGCTTTGTTTTTTCCTTTAGCTTCAAAAATTAACTAACAATTTTTTATGTTTTCTTATTTGCTTGCTTTTCTAAATAAAGTCAATATTAGTTTGAAATCCTTTTTTTTACTTTTTTATAACTTTTGAAAACATCTGCAAACTTTAGTATTTAACTTCCTCAAATCCTTTAATGGCTTAATTTTTACTTTTTGCTTAAACTTCACTCTTTTGATTTAATTTTAACAGAATTCAAATTGAAATAACCGTTACATTATATTTGGTATTCATGTTCAATATTTTTGCCACATCTGATCAGATTACAACTGCAGAGTTTCGCGTGCCAAGCAATACTGGAGCAAATGAAAAGTTGCTTGTTGTGTTTAAGGCTAATGCACGATACTCTGCTTTAATTGAATATTTCTTCAATAGAGACGAGTAGTACTTTCTTGACATTTGTTACCAGTGCGCAAGGACAAAACACAATATGCGATTATAATAAACTTGTACTTTTACTAACATAAAAATAAGAGTCTGTCCCACGATGTCGATTGTTAATGTTCGTCAATGTTTAAAACGGCAAATTAAGCTGGATTCATCCATTGTTTCCGAACAAAATTTGTCCGGACAAAAATTTTTTTACTGAGAGTTTTCAGCAGCACGATTCACCCATTGCAGAAAAATGTTCCGGAAAATCAGAGCTGCCATATGTAAACAAAATCTATTAGTTTTACAAGGTGGCAGTACTGCTTGTTATTATTTTGGTTTATTTTTTGGCGTATTTTACATATTCTCAATTATTAGTAAATATTGTGTGATACTAATGGAAAAAAGAAAACTGCTTTTGCTTATGGCCATTGAAATACATAAAGCATTATTATTAGCCAAGTGCATATATGTATATAAAAAAACATAAAAAAATAGTTACAGTGAAAAGTCTTTTAAAACAAAGAAAAGCAATGGGTTATTTTTACACATTATATAGTACATACACTCTCTTCCTGGCTTTTGCATTTCTTCAATAAGTTTTTGGGCAATCAATTCATATTTATTGCCATATTAAAATTATTACTTATTTTTTAATAACTATTAAAACTATGTACATATATCAAATGGCAGCCACAATCGAAATTTCATCAGAATAAAATTACTATAAAGATCTTTAGCTGGAAAATTTAGAAGAAAAAAAAATATATATAAACAAGATCAAATAATACGAATATTTAATTACTATGTAAATTTTTTATTCGATGGGGCAACTCAATACAATTTTGTGTGAAAAAATGTATCCTATTGGCATCTCATTTCAATTTTGTCCGGACCAAGGCAGCTTTATACAGGTAGTGGCAGAATTACAATAAATAAAACACCAACAAACATCAACATGTATTTTGTTGGTAGAATTTACGAATAGTTGTCAAAATTCTACCAACAAAATACATGTTGATGTTTGTTGGTGTTGTAATTATTGTGATTCTGCCACTACCTGTATAAAGCTGCCTTGGCCCGGACAAAATATAAAATTAAACCAATTCAAGTTGGGAGTTGTTCGTAAAAAATATTTTCTGTCTCTCGAGAAGAGAGACGTCAAACCACATATAAAAAAAGTTTGGCCGGACGAAAATTTTGTTTGGCAACAATGGGTGAATCCAGCTTTACTAATTTGATGTGCACTTATATTCAGGGCTGGACAAAATACACACCTTATACATTTTAAAAACAAGATACATTCTAGCTGTGTATTTTATAGACAAAAAACTTTCCAGCTGCGTATTTCAAATACAAAATACAACAAAAAAATACAAATACTTTTTGTATCTCGGTCTTAATTAAAAATGTACCTCTCTGGTTTTAAATAATGGCGGCAAAACATTAGAGTATACCGCCCTGGCGGACACCTGGTATAATCTATGATTCAGTTTTTTGGCGGACAAAATGATATCATACGTCGACTTACGATCTCGTGGGACACAACAGGGTTGAATACAGTCCATGGAAAGATACACTGTTTCAATTAATTTACAAAATTTTCAAAGTATTATATCTACGAGTATATAATTAATAGGTAAATACGTTTTTTAATGATCGGATGGAGTGAAGTACATCTTGAATGCTTCTTTAGAGACTTGAAAAATGTGTTCAATCCAGCGAACATCACACTGTATCTTCATTCCAAAAACATCAAGAGCATCCGATATCTCAATCGGAAGATTTGAGGTCGGTTGTTTGTGTGTTACTAAACAGAATTGGGTCTTACGAGCGTTGAAGACGACCCTGTTTTTACGACCCCATCCGGAGATTAATAGAAGATCACTCACTATTCAGTGAATTGTTCATATTTAGCCTCTTGACAGCGATCTTCGATAAACTGGGCCCATAACTGAAAGAGTACGAATGGCAAATGCTGCTGTCATCCGCAAAAGAGTGGATAGGGTTTGAAGTTTGATAGAGAAGGTCGTTGAGAAAAATAAGAAATAGGGTAGAAGAAAGAACGCAGCCTTGCGGTACCCCTGAATTAATCTTGAACTCGTTATAACAACTCGTAATAGTGCGGTCTCTAAGAAAACTCCATATAAACCGAGAGAAGTCATCACCGACACCAAAAGCAGTAAGTTTTGCCAGTAGTGCACCACGCCACACTCTGTCAAACGCTTTGGATATATCCAGAGCGAGAGAAGTCATCACCGACACCAAAAGCAGTAAGTTTTGCCAGTAGTGCACCATGCCAAACTCTGTCAAATGCTTTGGATATATCCAGAGCCACCACCTTACTTTCACCGAAATGATGGATTGCGTTGCACCATTTCTCGAAGAGATATGCTAAAAGATCGCCAGTAGAGCGACCCTTGCGAAATCCATATTGACGGTCACAAAGTAATTTATGCGACTCTAGATACCTCATAAGGTGATAGTTGACCATACTTTGGAAAGCCCAGAGCAAATTGCAATTGGGCGGTAATTTTCAGGATTATTTGCTTCCCCTTTTTGGGGATTGGCGTTACATTACCGAACTTCCAGCACGATGGAAACTCACTAACATGATGAAGTATGCTAAAGAGGTGTGCTAACGGACGCGCAAGCGTAGAAGAACACTGCTT
Organism: Thecocarcelia acutangulata; assembly: GCA_914767995.1. NCBI lineage: Eukaryota > Metazoa > Arthropoda > Insecta > Diptera > Tachinidae > Thecocarcelia > Thecocarcelia acutangulata. The sequence continues at coordinate 184,048,753 of OU612094.1, read as the reverse complement.
CTAGACTAGTGCTGGGATTGCCACTAGTATACTGTTAATATATGTACGAGTGTATACCAGGAAATGATACTCAACGATGAGTGGATACATCCAATATACTTATGAATAGTTATTGGCTGAGAAATTACCATCAAAGTATAAAAAGTAAGCGTTGAAAATAAGGGTAGTACACAAGTTTTTGGCGAAACGCCATTACACCCACACTATAGCTGTACCGTGTTGTTCATTTCAGTGACCGGTTACTTTCGTTCTATTACAAAAGACTAATCCGTTCGTTCATATCATTCAATCGATCATTTTGAACGAACGAACGGCGCGGTGCCAACACTACGATTTTCCGGTCGTTTTTCAACACAGCTCTGTAAAATAAGCAAAACAAAATGGCGAAATGAAAAGAAGAGAAAATAATAAGAAAGAAATAAGATAATAAGAAAGAGAAAATAATAAAATTATTTTTATTTAAAAGCCATTTAGGTGGATCAATTTCATATTCTATTTTTGTTTTATTTCAAGTAATATAAAATAATATATTGTTTGGTTTGTACATATGTACAACAGGCTTTTAGTTCAAGTTTTTCCTTTCTTAATTTTTTTCTTAAGAAAGATTTTTTTTACAATACAAATTTGCTGTGATCAATAATTATTGATTGAAGAAGACAAGAAAAATAATAATCAAATCTTTAGCTGGGGGACAACTAGCTGCTTCGTAGTCGCTACATTACTCATCCCAGTGGGTGCTGATGATTTCTGGAAAATGAAATCTACTGAAGGTTCGAAGTGAAATGTCCACTGAGCGTATTCTATATATTTGTTTTTCTATGGTGCAGAATTATCAGGCCTTAGCAAAAAGGAGTAAATTCTTTTTTCAAGATATTATATGCCTTCAGCTCAATATACCAAAGTTTGGTGCATGCAGAACTTAGTACTCTGAAGCGAAGCAATACTCTTCAGAGTAGTCAGAAAAAGAAAATTCGCGGAGATTTTGGAGTATAATCTTCTTTGAGAATATTCTTTGATCGAACTTGTACCCACCTCCTGTTAAAAGTGACACATATTGATCTGCAAAAGGGTGTCCTGTTAGTGGTGGTAAAGTGATTCGTTGCGTGGAATACAAAAGTATTACATAAAGAGCATTGCAGCAAATGATAGTGTAGTGTTTCTCCATTCTCTGATGAAAACAATATATTTTTGCAGCGAACTCCGGCAGTCCTGAGCTATCCCAGCCTATAGTGAAAAACCAGTTCGTTACAGTGACTAAATCCTCATTGAAAGTTCGGCATATTCAACAGAAAAGCTGTTAAGTCACAAAAAAAGCTGTATAAAATAGAGCGCTCTTACATGCTAAAAAAAGAGTCGACATCAAAACAAAACTGCATTTACAGATTTAAAAAATATTGTGAACCAAAAATTTTGACAAGTGTTTTGCTTATTCTCTAAAATGTATTAAAAATAACTTTTATCTTTTTTGCTTGTCTGCAGTAATACCCAGGGTATGTGGCAGGAATCGAACCTGCGATCTCGAGACTGTTGATGGAGTACTCTACCAAATCAGCCATCGAGACACGACTGAATGCAACGATATGCATTTGGTTATAACAAAGTTAAACAATCAATTCGTAGAGAAATGTGGAAAAGATGTTTTAGTTGTAGAAGTTCTCTAATTTTTTATGATACATTTCTAGTAGATTCGCGTAAGCTTTTACCCTATCATGTTATATCTTCTTTAATTTTTTTATTGGCCTTTATTTATTGTTTCGTACTAAAAAAAATGTAAGTACCTTTTCGTATAATAAATGTTGATTTCCAATATTTTTGGTACCAATTTTCACTAAATCTTTTTTGCATCCTTGGTACTTTATTTTTCGTTTTGCTCGTTTTTGTTGTTTCTTGTTTTTATTTATTTTTTCTTTGAATAATTGAAAATGTAGGTCCTTTGTTGGTATATAATCTCTCTCTGCTATTGCTCTTCATAACACATACGAGTACATATGGTTAGACACTCTCTTTAATTTTTAGGTTTACATTCAGTAAACAAAACAGAGTTCTGCTCAGAAGGGTGAGTATTTATGCCGGAGAGACAGTTTTCTTGCTGGGTGTTGGGTGGTCACTGGCATTTGTGTATGTTTCAAAACAAAAAAAGTAGAAACTGGAATTGTACGAATTAGCACGACCACGACTGTTGTCCTTGCTCCTTATATTTTGAAAGTATCACACAAATACATACTCGTACACACTCGCATACCAACCATCAGATTTATGTGTGTCGGCTTGTGTGTTAATGCTTAAAATAAACTTTAGTGTTATAGTTGGTGTAGAAAATACGAATCAAAACAAAAGCAACAAAATGTTACTTGAGGCCTTCAAAGTAAATGAAACAATGAACATTTCCTTATCATCGTCGTTGTTGTCATTGTTGTCGTCGTTGTAACTTTAAAAGAAAGTTGAAAAATAAATAACAACTTTACACAAATTATCCATTATATAATAAATATAAATTACATAATAATAATTTCCTCCAAAGCATAAAGAAATTATGACATTTTGGATGGGGAAAATTAAACGATTTAGAAAATGTATTTGACAAAATTTATGCTCTCTTATAGGAAAATATATGTAAGTACATATATACATATACAATAGTATTTTTCGAACAGCAATTTATTATATTAAAAAGTTTAAACATGAACACGGAAAACTAATTAAAAGTATCTCAATTAATATGAAAAAGAATTGCTACCTTTTAGCCATTACTGGCATATATTATATATAACATAAAAAAGAATTCAAGTCTGAGTTTTATTCTAAATTTATAACTAAATAACTCTGTGGCAGAGTGGTGTAAGGTGGCCGTGATGTATCATGACTCGAGTTCAAATCCAAAAAAATTGGTCCTGATGAGTAGTGTAGGGGCTAAGAAACAGCTAGTTATCCCCCAGCTAAAAAGTTTCATTATTTTTCTGCTCTTCCTCAATCAATATTATTAATCAGTTATTGGTCACTTCTTAGAATTCAAAAAAGGAAAAAGCTTGAACTAAAATCAGATTTACATACGTATGTGTAAAAACGAGCACTGCAACAATACCATCAACAGGAAGGCCAAAAGAGGTGGTTACTGAAGAATATATCAAGAAAATCCTCGATATCGTTCTGAATGAGTTACGAGTCAAGTTACGTGAGATTATTAAAATGGCAAACATTTGAGTTCAACATTTTGCATGAACATTTACATATTAAAAAGCTATCCGCGGAACGTGGGTTCCGCACTACGCACCTGAAATCAAAAATCTATCGAAACGAAGCTGGTGGAAGTGCTTCGAAGAAGACGAAGACATTGAAATCGGCTGGCAAGGTTATGGCCACAGTTGTTTAGGATGCACACGGAATATTGTGCATTGATTGTATTAAAAAAGGATGCACAATAACAGGAAAGTGTTATAGTGCATTATTGGATCAATCGATTGATGCAATAAAAAAAAAACGACCAAAAAAGTGATCTTTCTTCACGGCAACGCACGGGTTCACACAACATTAGATACGATACTAAAAAGTATGTATTTTTGTGATACTTTCAAAATATAAGGAGCAAGGATAACAGTCGTGGTCGTGCTAATTCGTACACTTTGAATTGGCTGGTTATAGTCCAGATTTAGCTCCTAGCGACTTTTTTCTGTTTCCAAACTTGAAAAAAATGGATCGCAGGGAAAATATTCATCTCAAACGAAGAAGTGATTACCGAAAGTAAGGCGTATTTTGAGGGGTTCCCTAAATCGTATTATTCAGATGGTATGAAAAAGTTGGAATATTGTCTTATTAAGTGTATTGACCTGAAAGGTCTCTATACTGGGAAATAAATGGTATTTAAAAATAATATGTTTTTTCCTACTTATCCGCCCTCGTACATATAAAATTCAGTTGTTACTTTTGTGACATTCGTTCATTTGGTTCTTTCGATAAAGTTTTAAAATGTCCACTTTTTTGTTTTAATAGCATCGTTGGTGTTAAGAGCAGTTCAGCTAAATACTTTTCGTACGGTAATTTTGCTCGACAAACGGTAATTTTATTTAAGTTCGTACAACGCTTTGAAAATAAAAGTTAACATCACTGCATGTGAGCTACGAGTACACTACAGCCAAGGTGCACTAACATTTACAAGGTGGCAGCGCTACGGCATGTGACAATTTTTTGCCACTGGCAATATAGTAAGCTATTTACGTCAAATTTGAATGTGAATTTAGTGTTTTATTCTGAATTAAACATATAAAAATTATTATGTGAACATAAAAATAATTCAAATAAGAATAATTTATAATTATGAAAAGGTACATTCATAGTTTATAATTGTGAAAAAGGTTACAAATATTTTTGATAAACATAGCTCATCAGATGCCTGTTTTTGTTGTAATTTTGCTCTAGTGCTGCCACCGTGTAGACGTTAATGCACCTTGACTACACCCTACTCGTAATAAAGCTAACTTATAGAGCTAATAATTTTGCTCAATTGCCCGTTCATTTTACTATAATTCAACATGATTTCGGGCATAAACTCAATATGTTCATATGAGCAACTGTGCCCCACTGAGATCAGTGTGGAATTAAATAATATTGCAGTAAACTATATACATATATCTATTTAAACTCTTCATTAAAAATGGCGTAATAAAACTAGACCCTAAATGCCTGTTTTTAAGCAAACAAAAAAGTTAACATTATTCAGTGTTTGTTGATGGCCTTTTTCTATGCGTTATAAAACCAAATATTCTTATAGAGCTTTACTTAACAAATAAGTGGTTTTTATATATGTTAACAACAAAAACAACCCATAAACATCTTTACAGGAAAGAAATCCTATTCAAATGATTTTTCCATTAACCCTCAAATTACTCTTTTACATGCTCTTTATTAGGACCAGTTGTAGCCTAAGTCATATTCAGTAAAACCACGGCCCTTGTAATGTGCTCTCCCTCCCATTTTTAACAAAATAATTTGTTTATATGTTACGTACATATGTATGTGCATATTGTTCTTGCTAAGAATAATCATATAATGGAAATTTTTCACTGTTTCAAAACATTTCATTTGCATTTCAATGATCCTTAAAAATATGCCATGTGAACAAAACAATTAAACATAAGCCAACTTTGTCATCATAATTGTCCGGTTTCCTTTCTTCATATACATATGTATGTATGTGTGTTTATGTAATGGTTTGTCCTTTCCACTTTCATTCGTTACCATTTTATCAAGGCTTTTAGTTTCTTTGGCAAATTGTTATTGTATGTTCGTTTTTTAATTTCCATTAATTTCCCTTTAATCTAGCGACAAGATTGTTGTACATCCTTTAATGAATAAAAAGTCTTATGTTTGTTTCCTGAAATAACCCACATTCGCAATGACACACATTTCAGGGCAGACACAACAAAAAAGAAAATCAAAACGTTTAATTTTTTCCGAGGAAAACTAATAAACATTTTCTAGTTGCTGTTAGAGCATTTTTATAACACAAACTCATGCAGGCACACACACACACACACAAACACACACCCAGCATACATACATATGTACATCCTGCTATATTTTTATAGTTTCCTTTTTTGTTTTGTTAAAATTGTTATTTTCTTTATTTCAATCGTAAACAAGCCAAACTTTCTCTTTTCGCGTTGTTTCATGTCCTTGTTTTTTAAGAGAAATCTATTTTATATTGTTTGTTTACAAAATCTTTGGTTCTCTTTGCTTTAAGCTGCAAGTGTTTGTGTATACGTGTGTGTGTGTGCGTGTGTGGTGAAAGTTAAAATGCGGCCAAAAGTTCAAATACCTCAGTGCGCTTTCTATATTGTATGCAAACAAACACTGACAAAAATATATTTAAGACGACAGCAGGTTGCCGACAACAACTAAAATTGGTAGAAATAAAATTCGCTCTGCATTACGAAGATGATTTTGTCGGTGAGAAAACAACCCTGCCAGCAAATTTGTAGTCGACTACAAAATAATTCACTTTTTTGACCTAATGCAATAAGCAAATTCGCCACAGCAGGCTACACGAACACACGACTACAAGTGTCGCTGGCTACAAATACGAGTATAGTACTGTAACCAGCTACTTAATTACTTTGGAAGCGGCAGCTATACATGGTCTGATAAAAAAATACCCGTTATTTTCAAATTTCGTGAGTTAATTATGTTACGTTGATACACATACATGTCTGTTGAAAATAATTGCAGAGATTACAATTAATTCCTACTTCCCCTCTTTGGGCTGCACAATAAAAAAGGGGAAGACAACTTTGACTCTCCAATGGAGTTCCAGTTGTTCAGTTGGAGTGGAATAGATAAAGAGGTTAGGAATCATCTTTATCTAAGGCCGGGTACATTTACTCACCTTTGGGATCGGTTTCCAAGCGATAGAATAATAAGCGTAGTTGTTTCTTTGCGTACAGGTTTATTTAGGTAAGAAAAAGCTATGACTTACACCGTACGTTTAAAAAGGTTTGAGAAAAAAAAAAAAAAGATTTATAATTCAAATACAATTCCAACGTATGTGAAAAAAGAGATTAATAATTTAAATACAATTCAAAGGTATGTTTAGCAAAAGGCTACACGCAGTTAATTTTAAAATGAAAAATTTACGGTTTTATATTAAAACTACAGTCGGCTTGTATTACTTGCCGACTGGAAGTTGTAATGATAGCAAGTTGTTACACTTCAGGGTGACCGTTTAGTCATATAGAAATAAATATGTAATTCAAACTCTTTCTTTTTTTTTAATTCAATATTTAAGACTTTAAATATAATTGTTTAGCAAAACAATTTTGAGTCCAAACCAAGTTTGGACACTGTTATATATGTGGGCAATACCAGCCATTTCCTATTGTCAGTTTGTTTTTGACAACTAAAAAACGTCAGTCGTGTTTTGGTGTGCTTTTCGATTTTTTTTTACTAAATTTTGAGCAAAATTATCGCCGCATGGACATCGCTCAGGAGCTGTTGAGCATCGTCAACGATGAATCAGATTTCCTCAAAAAGGTCATAGCTGCTGACGAATCATGGGTGTATGGCAATGACATTGAAACCAAAGCCAATCATCCCAATAGAAGCGTCCAGAAGAGCCAAGAACGAAAAAAGCATGTCAAGTTCGGCCAAATGTGAAGGTTTTGCTCACTGTTTTCATCGACTGCAATGGCGTTTTTGACCAAAACTAAAACCGTTATCATGTCTCAACCACCATATTCACCGGACTTGGCCCCCGCTGACTTTTTCCTCTGCCCAAAACTGAAGACACCGATGAAAGGAAAGCGTTATGCAACGATTGAGGAGATATAAGAAAAATTGAAACAGCTGTTGGCGATACCAAAAAGCGCGTTTCAGAAGTGTTTCGAGAAGTAGAAAAAAACGCTGGCATAAGTGTATTATATCTGAGGGGGAATAAATATGTAAATACTTTTTTAAAAAATTTAAAATAACGGTTGTTTGCTTATCAGCAGGCATTGTTCCTTTTTCTTCATTATTTCTTTTTTTTTCATTTCGTTTGTAGTTCTGGTGACCCAAATCAAAATTACATAGGCCCAATTTTTGAGTTCGTATTTAAATGTTATTTAGCTTTAAGTTCCATTTAAATACGATAATCAGTTTTTCACACAAATTTGGACTAAACTTAAATGCCCAAACTTCTTCATTTAACGGCCAGTTTACCAATCTCGACAGCATGCTTGCGTTCGCAATCTAAGCGAAAGAAAATTGATTTGGGTTCGTCTAACTTTTTTCTATGCGAACGATCTGTCAAAAATCAATCAAAATACATAAGAAAATGCGAACGAATAGTAGTGAGATAGACAAACCCAAATTGATTCGAATGTGAGTGACTGGCTTTCTTTCGCATTCATTTTCTTTCGAAATTGGTAAACTGGCTGTAAGTTTTATTTAAGTTTTTCTCATAGTCCATATGGTTTTTGTGTGCTTGCATTTGTATTAGTGCAAAGAAGGTAAACAAAACACACATACGAGCTATTGCCTGCAGAAGATATTCGAAAATTAATTGCTAATTTTGCACTAAACAACAGCACAGTATAATAAATTATTAAAAATAACTTAGTGTAAAATAAAATTGTTAAGTTTTTCTATGCCGTTAATAAATTTAATATTTTTCTTTAAGCATTTATCTATTCTTCCACTTACAAACAGCTGTTCTATGGAATACTTTCCATAATATTAGGAATTAAAGTAGAGCTGCCACACTTTCATCGCATTTAAATAAGAACAATAATTTAATAGTGATAAACTGAACTAGCATTTAAATTCAACTTAAATTTAAATGAAAATTAACTAATTTTGTATTTAAATACGCAGTCAAAAACTGGGCCTAAGGGCCATATCGAAAAAAATTATTACCTGAGTTTTAACGCATATGCTAGTAACCAAACATATTAGCACCACGGTTGCCATATTTGAAGATTTACCGTCATTTTGACGATTTTGAGTGATAAAAATGGCATATTGACGATTTGACGATTTAAGGCCTATTTTTGACGATTTTTATAGATCACATTTAAACTTTCATATTCTTTAAGCAACTTTGATTTTACAACTATATATTTTACATACTCCTTTTTTTAAGTTAATTTATATAGGAAGGAAAGTAAAATTTATGGTATAAGAAAAGAAAGAAAGTATGCAACACTGAAATGTTGTGTGATATTTAATTGGGTGTATACACATATATGTTATATGTATGTCAAGAGCATTTTAACAAATTAAAGTTAAAAATTTCAGGTGGAAGCTAAATTCAAGTCCTTTAAATCTTTACAGTGCTAAGAAAAGCGTGTTTTTCTTCTGATATCATGAAAGAGTTTTCTTATTTCAGCGTAGAATTCGACAAGAAATTTACTCGAAAAATTTGTTTTATAATACAGATATGAAGATACCAAAAATTATTACTGACAAATATTTTCTTCTTTGGCTAAGTTGTAGCAATAATATTAGTCTTACCGCATTCTTCCGCAAATCTGAAAAGAGTTTACAGCGCGGTTCATAAACCTTAACAAAACCAACGTAAAAACCATCTTTAGAAGAAAAATTGTATGCTAAGGACTATTTAAAACTATGCAATCTGCCCGATGTTATAAAAATATTTAGTCAATAACTCTAAATATGGTATATAAAAAGAAATTTTAAAATACCCTTTATTAAACGAATTTGCATATTAAAAAGTGTGTTAATGTTATGGTATGGTGTCATTATAGCTTTAAATGCTGTAGCAGGCAACCATGTGTTGTTTTGCCACATTTTGCCCCATTAAAATATATATTTTATTTAAAAATTGTTAAGTTTACTTAATGACGATTTGCGATAATCATATTGACGATTTTGACGATTTCTTCTATGAATTTGACGATTTTCAACCAAATATATCTGGCATCTATGATTAGCACTACCATACATTTGTTAAAAAAGTTTTTGCAAAAACTGTACGTTAACTTTTAAATACAGTAAGGCATTTAATTGTTTTATTCTTTTTATTTTTGTTACATAAAATAATAAATTTTTTTACATATATTCCCTGTATTTATCTTTTAAATAAAAAGTGAATATACTATATGTAGTATGTTAATTAATATGAGAAAAATTAATGGGCTTACTTATAGTAGAAAATGGTTTATTATTCGAATACCGTTTTTCGTTGTATTCGTTTGATTGAAAGTGCATCTCTAATACATTTCGTATATTTATTATTATTTCAAAATTAATATTTTCAATTTGTATACAATGCAATGTGTAAATTTCCTTATTAAGCATAAAACATTGCTTGTATTAATTTTTTCTACAAAACTGTGCTGTTTAAAGGAAATATAAATTAGGAAGTCAAATGTCATTTTAACGTACAGTTGAAGTGTACTCATTTCACCTTTAAACGAATGGTAAGCTAACAATTGTTTTTGCATACAACGTTAAGACATTTTTCTTAACAATTGCTTACCAAGCTTTGTTAAGTTTTTATGCATACGGCCGTAAACACTGAAGTTTGATTCAAATTTGTAGTGAAAATTTTAACTTACTTAAAGCTAAATGATATTTAAGAACGAACTCAAAAACTGGGCACAGTTCTACTTCTTCATACTTATTAATAAAAAAAAATCACATTTATATTTGCAATCTTTATTATATAAATTATTCGACTATTTGGTTTTTATATAGCATACATACGTATAAACATAATTACTTTTTAGAAATAAAGATTTCCATATTTGAGAAAAGGCTCAAAACGGGTTAAAAAAAAGCCTCATAAAAAGTCCCAGACATCAAAAAAGGGTCATATTGATAATTTAGTATCAAAAGTGCAACTCTGGCAACCATGTGATTGCAGTGTACTCGAACACGATTGGTACCAAGGCGAATTTATACAGGTGAATGCGAGCGGAAAGGCGAATTCAGTACTATGACTGGGAAAAGCTTTTATATAAACGTTAAATATAAACTTTTGTAATTGTTTGTAATTGAAATCACAGATTGTATTAGTTTTTCACTTTTAAATTCACACAAATTTCTTGAAATTGCACTAAATCATACAAAAAAAGTCTTCAGATTAAAATGGCGCGAAAAAATTTGTAAACAAAAGAAAAAAATTTGACAGTCTGATTGGAAAAAACGCGAGAGGCAAAAAATAATCACCTGCGCTGTTAAGTTCACCTAGTAATGATTTCGCCTTGGTTGGTACAATTTTTATATTCGCCACAATATTTTATATTCGCCACAATAGAATTTGGATCTGATTGGTCTATCTATTTGCGGCAATCGTGTGATCCTACCTTAAGTTGCAAATGTGAAAGCGCTCTTAGTTATTTGTTTCATGCGAAATAGTACTGTTTGTCTCTTTTGTTAGTATCAATGTCAGCCAAATGTAAATACAATTTTTTTTCGTACAATTATTTATTGAATCTTCAAAAACTTAACTAACAAAATAAGTAATTAAATCTTAATACTAAACATAAAAAAAATTAAATTAGTCCAATCAATGCTAGACAAAAAAGTTTTATTTTGCGCAAACAATATCGGTAAAATCACCTATTTAACGTTCTGATGGAGGCAAGGGTATTTATCCTTTCTTCTCAATAAATAAATAATAACAAAATTACACATGATAACAAAACGTAATTAGAAAAAGCACACGAAAAATAGAGCTCGTGTCTTTTTGTCTATCCCTCTTTCTTTCCTATCAAATTTGCCAAGAGACGTTACGTAAAAACATTGAAAAAAATCATCGTGAAAATTGGGTGTATGTCTGTGCCGACGATTTGTCCCAATATAATAGCACTTTTTGCAGTAAGAGCTGACAACTTTGTATTGCTTTTGAAATATGTATAATGTGGGCTGGCAGTACCTAAAATTATTGCTTGATATCCAAGACAAGCACAATATATTTATTACGGCAGCACATTACAATCCACCACTAATATTTTTTCAGTATGCAGTTCCACCATAGTCGAGTCACGTCAAATGGTTTATGAGTAAACTGAGATACTAAACAATTTGTGGATGAAATAAACACCAACTAAATTGCAGCCGTTAAGCATATAATAACAATTACGGCCAAAAATTAATACTAACCCATTAACGCCCAAATGAAAGCCACGAACAATTTTTAAAATTCAAACTTTATCACTAGATTTAACTCTAGGAGGTTCAAGGACTTTTCGACGGTAACTGGTGCAACTAGGTCTCTGCAGACCTACATGGAATTTATATGTTAATATATTGGCAATTGTATTAAAAGCATAATGTAAATGTGTTTAATGATGGGAAAAATATGAAATAAAAAGAATATGCTTATATATTTTGGGTAACAATATATCATACTTTATTTTGCATATATAATGAAATAACGCACCCAAGGCACGCGTACTTAGCTTGTGAATGCTGTAGACATACCGGTTTCTTGCAAAGCATGCAATGGAATCGAGTTTTTCGCTGCTTTTTATCAGATTTATAACGAACACGACGGTCGAGTTGCAGAAGAAATGGCATGAATTGATTGATCGGTTACCGGTGGGCCTGTCACTACCTGCAAAAAAATTTTTCTCCTAGTTTAAACTACATAAATATATGTATAAATACAATTCTTACCTTTACACCGAATAATGCCATTGCATATTTGACGTGTTGCATACCTCGCACAATACGATTCATTGCTCTCTGCTCCATTGCGTTTTGATTGCAACATCTCCTTCGGTATACATGCTTTATTTTTGCACATGGTTTCAATCAATTTTAAAACAATGTTCTCGCCTTGATTTACCGCTCGAGCTTCATTTGCCTGTTTTCCAAGGCATATTAACCCCTTAACTTGGTAGTTGGAATTGGCATTGTAAGTCCAAAAGATTTTAATATTATACTTAAATGGTTTGGCGGTATGTATTGAGTGAAGTGCGTGCGGCCTCGGTACGGAAACAACTGTTCATGAATAGTTATCTGGACACCTGGAACATGTAGACGATCTAAATTGCTCATGAATATATACCAAACGTCATCGGCGGCTGATTTACTTTCTAATAACCGATTAGTTCTAGAGCTGCTGTTGTCAAACCGAATATACTGTAATATAAATTTATACTGGTGAGCCGACTTCGTCGCCTTATAGATAGAATTTCCATTTTTGTCCCATAACTCAAGAACCGGCCAGCAAGAAACTTTAAACCAAAAAAAGCGTATATTTCATTTTTCGTTACAGGTTTCGTCCATAACCGTGGTGTCTTGTCAAGATTATTGATATACCATAAATGACACAGCTCTTGGGCTTTTCGGCTAGTTTCACGTTCAATAATATTCACGATTTCAGGTGTAATTAGCGACTTAAATATTAAGCCTTCACGGCGCATAGCTAGGCAGTTATGAGCACGAAGCCTACCTGTATTCGGCAGAGCTCTTGACTAAATTTTACTATCCTTTGAACGGTACTGTGTCTGAAAGGGACTCCTTATATATATCGACAAATTCAATAACGTCAGTGGTAGCTGTAGTAGCACTCTCATAGAAATCTTCTAAATCCTCATTATCGTCATATGCGATTTCGGTTTCTATACAATTTCTGCCTCAGCATCAGAAGCCGTATCTTCTAACAGTGGAACATAATCAGGACCTCCAATGTCGTCGTCGTCTTGGAATGAATTGATTTCCTGGGTTTCCTCATCTGCACCAGCCATCCATTTGGCTAACTTGTCATCCATTTGAATCCTCTCTTCTTACCTTTCACAACAATTTGGTACATTCCTATAGACTGGGCCACCTGGTCTACCCTTCCCATAGCTTTATTGTAACTTTAGAAAACGTGAGGTACGCTATCTTTTAACTTTTACAATAGGCTCCAAGGTATCGAAATCCGTTTCAATCGTACAAGCATTATAATCTTTCCAACTTACACTACCAAAAGATAAAGAATTATTCTTTTTTACAGCAAAATAGATAATAAACAAATAGATAAGGTAAAATATAAGAAATTTATATAATTTTACAAGTTAATACTTATATGTTTAATTATTTTCTATTATCAACAATATCCGAAGTTCATCGGCCACGATCTAATATTTGATATGACTGAAAAAAATACACAACAAAATTTCTATCTTATCCTTATTTTATTAAACAATAATTTGACTAATGAACCAATAATTTAAAATTAATAAAAATTCTAGTGCATACATATGTATGTATGCAATTAAAGACATTGTAAGCAAATATGATATACATATGTAATGGTTATTAAAAGAACTATTAATAAAATTATTTAATCCAGTGGATCACGTTTTCGTTTGTTTCTTTTATTTATGCGGTCTTTGACAAGATTAAAAAACGTTTTAATATGCTGTTCGGTTATCGATTCTGTCGCCGCTGCAATCTCCTGTTGGGTTACATCTTCAAAAAAGAAATAATAACTTTTTTGATCTTGGTAAAATATTGTAATGCATACCTTTTAGTAGTTGAATAAAATTCATATCCTTAGCAGAAATATTTCTGTTCGCACTCAGCCAAGAAAATTGTGCCGAAATTGTATCGTCCTTAAAAATTAGTTTTAGATTATCACAAACAAATTTTTTCACGTCATCAGTTGGCTGGGTTTTAAATTGTTTGATCTGAAATAATAGATATAGCAAATTAAATAATTCAGTTACAGTTTTTAGGTCACAGGTTAAATGATGCATTAGATTAAAAGTATTCAAGAAACATATGTAGACATTAATATTTCGATTTCATAATTGCGGCTAGTACTTAGCGAGGTATCCCTTTTGATTTAGAACAGCTTTTACTTGGAAATTCATATTCTCTACCCGTTTTGCTGTATAATCATAACTAATTTTATCCCATTCCTCTTGTAGTGCCCCTTTCAGATCAGAAGCATTAGAAATATTGTGGTTTCCTATTTTATTTTCCAGCACTGACCACAAATTCTCAATAACGTTGAGATCTGTAGTGCGATTGTCTAACTTTTAACGATCCGATAATCGCAACTTTTGTCATCAAATTTCATCGCTTGCACTAACGATTGAGTGATTATGCAAATTAATTTTAAATGACTGTAAATAGCTGTATTTTTCTGTTCATTCATGTAAACATTACGTGGTATCTATGCCAAAAAAAGCTAAAGTCACAAAGAAGAAAATAAAATAATAACTATTCCCATAACAATATGTATACATATTGATTTTTATATGTTGTGATTTTAGTTTTTGAGTGATAATAAATTATTTAATTTGCTTACCTTAATGTTTCATTTATTCGTTTATATGTACTAATTTCTATATGTTCAGAATGACCACAACTAAGGCTGGTGATAATCTAATCAATTCAAAAAAATTGCCCAACACACTGATTATCCCTTAAAGTATCCCTTGTTTCATCCCTTTCAAGTCCGAATGCCAAACGTTCAAATGCCATTTCAACACAAAACACTCTTTACCGCTTAAAAAATGATACTGATTTTTTTTTATTTATATGGTGTTTATTATATATTTTATGTATTAATTTATGTACATATTTATTAAATATACTTGATCCTATTTACTTTGTCCTTTAATTCAATATTTGCAATATATTTCTTAAGGTCAAGGCCCTTTTGGTTTTTTTAAATGTTTAATGTATTTTTTCAATATTTTCAAGACTTCTTCAGAAAAAAAAAACAAAATTTTCTGAAGAAATCTTCCGGATGAAGACGAAATATTGAAAAAATAAATTAAAAATTAAAAAAAAGGACCTTGAGCTGAAGAAATTTATTGCAAATATTGATTTAATAAATATTTTTATGTATTAAAAATCTGATTATTAGCACTTTATTTCATGCTAGCACAATTTAATAAAAAATACACTTAAACGATTGAATAAACAACAAGAAATTTTTTGTCTTTAAGATATCGACAATCGGCAATAACAGCTGATTTTGATCGTCGGTGAATATCGTTAAAAACATGTTACAAAATAGCAAATTCGCTAAAATATCGTTACGATTATTTTAACGATTCGATTATTTTTATAAATGTTGCAGAATCGCACTACTCTGGACTTTGTGCAGGTGTCTATACTACATGTGGGCAGTTTTAAATTGTGCTGGACTTCAACAGCAAAGAAAAAAAAATACAAAAACAGTACAGGGTGTGTATCCCAGGTTAGGTTAGGTAGGCAGGCCACTGGATACCCCAAAAATTGCCTAGGTTTTCCAACACACTTGGGTCCTGAAGTCGTTCCCTTTGTGATTGCCTGAAAAGTAGGATAGTGAAGTGAATAGAAGTTAGAGGAATATAGTGTGAGTGGAGGAGATAGATGGGCGGGATGAAAAGGAAGGGAAAGGCGAGAACACCTTAGTGTAGCGTTACATGCTGCTATACTAGCCATCCGCTGCTTCTTATGAAAGAGGCTAGAGGGGTCGATTTGACCGAGGCCAGACATAATAGGTTATTGAAGCTTCTCTCGCCTAGATATCTTAGGCGATGATGCTCCAATGCCGGTCATGTTCCGAGGTGATGAAGGATTGTCTCCTGCTCTTCCTCGACTTCACAAATTCCTCATGTCATTTGGGAAACGTGCCTCCTGGCAATGTCCAGTGATGACTGCTACAGTGACTCTCAGGTGATTTCTGGTCAGTTTTAATAGAACTGAGAGTTAATGTGCGGCCACAGATTCCTTAATATAAGGCATATGCACTCTCAGCCATTTTTCTGGAGCACTTTTTAGCGTGTGGATTCCCCATTCCTCTAGGGTTGTTCCCTTCTTGACTAGGTTATCAGCGATGTTGTTGCCGTTGTAGGACCCGTGTCCATGTACCCATTTTAGGGTTAGATTAGAATGTCTCGCCATCTTGTTTAAAGATCTCCGACATTCTTGGACCAAACTGAAATTAGTATAAATTCCAATCAGTGAGTTGGTGGCGGCTTTGTTGTCCGTTACTATCATGATATCCCTGCCGAATATCTTGTGAAGCGTCAGCCATCTGGCCGCTTTGTTTACAGCCGATATTTCAGCGTGAAGAACACTACATCCGTCTGATAATCTGAAGGATATTTTAGTGTTAGAGTCTTCTATGTAAAAACCACCCCCAACCCTATCCCCCTTCTGAATCCACCCGTGTAAATATACAAGGGTCCAGCTTCTAGGGGAGATTCCTCGAAGCAGTTGTCAATTAGATCGGGGACTAGGCCCCATTCAATCTGAGGGGGATTACTTTGAAGAGGACAAGATAGTTATTGGTGAATAAAGAAATATTTTTTGGAAAAATTAAGATAACGGTTATTTTTTATCAGGCCTGAATAAATTTTCTCCATTTTTGTATCATAGCGTTATTAAACTTTTTCGCTATTTTCAAACTATTCTTTTATTCTACGTTTTTAAATATCATAGTTTTTATCGCTGATCTGGGGTTGCTTACACAAGTTCTTTAAATTTTCTCCACATTTCTTTTTGGTTATTTATACTGTTTGCTTTATTATTTATATAATTATTTTTTTTCATTCTCAATTTTTACCTTACAAGCATTTCTTATTATTATTTTTTTTTTTATAGGCGTCTTATGCCTCATTTGTATATTCATTAATTGCGCTTTGATATTTAAAAATCGTTTATCTTTTCACCTTTTTAAGATCATTGCTGAGCCATTTATTGTCATGCTTTTCATTTATTTTCTTTTTAACAGCAAATTTTTTTTATTATGTATATTTCCTATATACATATTTATCAAAGTGATGGACATAATAGTCTCAAGTTTTTGTAACTAATTTTCATGTTATTTCATACATTACGGATTAAAGCCAAAGTATTTACTTATTGTTTTGATTCAATAAATAAATAAAAATAAAGTAAAATAAAAACACTAAAATCTTAAACTTACCAGGTTATTTTTAATATCTTCGTCATACTCTATTTTGCTATCATAGTCCATTATTTCCTCGGCGCATGAAAATCTTGGTATGACAAAAATTCCATTTGCCGTGCTATTACCAGCACAGTCATGGCAAGTATTCAGTTGTTTGATTTCGTCTGTGAAATGCGAGAACAGTTTCCGATGCTCTTCTTTCCTGTTAATACTTTCATTTTCCAAATGTTTACCGATTTCCTCTAGTTTAGTCTTTAGTTTTGTATTTTCTTCTAGCAGAGTTTTGTTCACTTTTAGCGTATCTTCCAACGATTTCTTTATCTGTGTGTTTTCTACCAGTATTTGGGTACTTTGGTCTATTAAAGTATAAAGCAAGTCTTGCAATTCTGTAAAGAATAAATAATTTCGTAACAAGCAGATGTTTATGAATGTTGGCAAAATTCGAATAAATATTACAATTGAATAAATCAATAAGTAATTTTGTACATATGTATGTATGTACATATGTGTCGTCGCAATTTGCAGTTTTTCTGCCTACAAACTTCTTTTCTATCAAGTTGTTTGTTAATCGTTTTAATTTCCTTAAAGTAAAAACCAAATATATTCAAATTTTTTGGACGAAACGTAAGATGCGCTGTCTCATCTTAGTAATGCAAAAGGAGAAAAAAATTTTTTTGGACTTGAGAAATTGCCAAAAACAACACAAATGATGCAATTTTTTAGATAGAAAATATCAATTTTCCGGAAAGTACTTTCAATTTCTGAAAGGCCAGCTAAATTTATAGTATTTGATAGTTTAAGCTTCTTAAAAGTGCTACAAGTAGAAACTTCGTATTAATATTTGGCACAATGGACCCACCCCACCCCTACATAAGTATGTACGTGTTTTTAAAAGCGTTACAAAAAACTACATTTTACTCTGTTTAAATCTTTCTTATTCGCACAAGCCCTTGTATTTTTTTCTCATGATGGTTATAATCAATCTTGTTACCCTGTTTCGGCTCGATGTCGGGTTCCGGGGCACCCCGTATACATGTTTTTTTTTTAGGGAAAAGTTAACCTCTAGATAATGTACATATGTATGTATACATACATATGTATCCCTAATATGCAACTAAAATTTCAAACATTTTGTTTCTAATACGTTTTACTAACGCATAAAATATAACAAATATATGTTTGTACGTATGAATGTGTTAATATAAATTACCTTTGTTAGTTGGTTCATCCATTTTTGTATTCATACAAACATATCATTTTCCTTGGTACTAACCAATGTTACAAAGAACAATCGCTCATGATTTTGTTCAGAAGTGTACATACATATTTGTTGATCAAAAAAGTCAATTTCCAATTAAAAAAAACTCGGAATCCGTTAAATATTAGTTTCATAAGAACTACAAGGACTTGCTCAGTTCTCTGTTTTTCTATAGTTGTGCCGAGACTAGAGATAATCTAGTTCGACTTCAGTAACTTGAAAAATTTGGCTATAAGTATGTATGTAGGTAGGTAAGTAAATATGTATGTATACAATGCATATGTATATACATAATTATATATTTCTACTTTGTGGCATGTGTGTAGTTATGCACTGCACGCAGATATCACATTTATTTTTCAAACAGTAGTTTTATTTGATACTAATGCTAAATATGTATTTCTGTATACATGAGCAGCAATCTGGAAAAACATTAGAGTATATCTGATATCAGACATGTCGACGAAAAACTGTTTCTGAAGAATTTATTAACGCAATATGCAAAAGATCTTTCTGGAAAACAAGCAAAAATCCAATAATGTGTATATTATCTACATATGTATGTATATGCATTCACCCTTAAATAATAATAGAAAAAACATCTGCTAAAAATAGTTTGCATTTAAACTGTTATACAAATTTAGTGATGCCACGTTTTGAAAAGTTGTATTTAAGCCAAAAGCGGTTGGTGAAAAACATCGTCATATACTTAGAAGCAGAATGGCTTTAATCATATGCAATTTGTGTTTCAGCAGTTTGTGTATATGCAGTTGCCTCGAACAAAATTGCTCGCCTTGAATAATTCGCTAGTATCAGCGTCGTCAACTTAAAAATTTTTGAAACGTACCAAATTGGAGGAAAAAACGGATTATTTAAAAAGAAACGCACAAATTTTTATTTTTCGGACGGACAGTTAGTCCATAATTTCTTTTTATTGCCAGATTCTTTAGGAACCTTCTCTAAAGAAAAGATCGGTTTGTAAATTGCGCAAATATTAAAAAAAAGTTTTTTGAACGGTCATTTTGCCCTCTATGTGGGGTAACTTTAAGAGTAAAAACTATTCTATGATGGTTATTGGTATCTGCGTACCAAATTTTATCGGTGCAGCGGAGTTAGAGTTATTTTTACATTTTTAATATTAGTAATGATCAGCGAGAATGAGAAAACGGATTTCGTCATGTTCATCACAATAATAGTTTATATAAGAAGTAAAATAGTTAAAAACTATTATTATCATAATAATTTTATTTTTTTTTCAGTTTATTTTCTAAGCCGCCAATAATATGCTCATATGTTTCATAATGATATAGATCCCATTAGTTTATGAAAATCGTAAAATGTCAAATCGCACGACTTGTCAAAAAAGCTGTCACATCGTTTCACTTTTAGTACATACTTTTCAGAATACATGTAATAATTCGCTGTTTTGAGAGCTCTTGTTATTAGATTGTTGACAAGGCAGCTTTTCCAGGGTACTGGTATAAGCACAGCTGTCTTTCAATTTTGACAACTTAATTTCTACCAACCAAATACTTATGATGGTTTTTGGTATTGTATTTATTATAATTTTGCCACTACCTGTTTAAAATTCGTGTTTCTCAAACTTAACCTGATGACTTGTAGACTATTTGATATTTTGTGTTTTTCATCAAACCATCAAACTCGTTTTCTTAAGGGCACTTCAGACTATCACACTTTGTATTAAGACTTGTCAAAAATTCTAATAATACATGCAAGTGTGATAGTGTGAATGTAAATCGCTATAAAAATGAGAAATAATACGGTAAGAGATTTGACATCCCATAACACTTCGCCATATTTAGAAATTTGTTTAAACAATAAGATTTTTCATTGGATCAGGGTTGATTTAATTACAAAATCAAATAATAAAAATATTAAAACCAGATGTTAAGAAAATTGTTTATTTTCAACTCATACTTACTTTAGATGTGATGGTGTCAAAACAAAATGTAATGGTACGTTAGATTTTTTGACAGTCGCAACATATATCATTAGATTTTTGTCTCACAAAATCCAATCGAAATCTTAAGACTTGTATGATAGTCTGAAACACCATTTAGTAATTCTGTTAAATTCAGCTCAAAATTCATTTTACTTTTCGTAAGCCACTACCTGTTAATGCTGCCTTGATTGTTGCGATTAGTTTTTTTCATAAAAATTATTTTAATGCAGGGTATAGACGTTACTACAAATCTCACAAGTATGAAATTAGTAACGTGTATCATGCTGTCGTACTTGTGAAGCATATGAAAATCAAAAGGTTTTGATCTTTGTGGGTATCGTCTATACCTATCATAATACTGCGATAACAGTCCGGCCAATGCAGGACAAAAGGCTTTATTATGCGGGAACTATATTGGTAAAATCACCTGTTGAACGCTCTGATGGTGGCAAGGTATCCGTTCTTCTCAACCGAGTCCGCCAAAATTAAGTATGTTGCGCGCAAGAAGATTTGGGTAAAGTTCCAGTTTACTGACATACCTTGTCGCGTCCTTAGAAAATTTATCTTTTATAAGCGAAACACTCACATCTTATGAACTCGTAAGTATTTTTGTGCGTACCATGCAGCTGCAGTAATCATTAGAAGAATTTGGTTTTGTCGCCTTTGAATTTTTTTAATGTTTGAATTCAATTATGGCGATGCGCCATAATTGAATTCCATACAACCATATAGGCTTTAGAATTGCGTTGTATAACAAAATTTGCAATCCAACTACAAGGTCAATTTAGTTGCGCTGCTTTTAATTTTAACTGTGTGACTTTTGCTTCAATGTGAGGCTTCCACGTTAGCCTACGGTCGAGGTGAATACCAAGGTACTTGATTTCATTTTACTGCGGAATAGATGAGTTATCAATGCATCTAGCATGAGTAGATTTTTCGTCACTAACTTTGATTTTCCAAAGTTTTAACCATTTCTCTAATATTGGAATATACTCCTGCAAATTTTGTGAGGCTGACTGATGGTTTTCATGCACGCTGCAGAATGCTGTGTCAACTGCAAAAGTTGAAATGTAGATTCCGGATCTCATTGACATGTCATAGGCGTAAATTAAATATAAAGTAGGTCCCAGTGTGGTACCTTGCGGAACTCCTGCTTTGATTGGCTGTGAGAGGCTTTCCAGAAGCTTTTGAGTGTTTACAGGCAATTTTAACTTTATTTTGAGCATCAAACCGTCGTGACACACTTTATCAAAAGCTTGGAAAACCTCAACTGATTCACTCTGGATGCTTCTTCTTCCACCACCTCACTCTGCAAAAATTTTATTGAAATGACAAAAGTTACTCAAACGTTCACAATGTTTGCACGAAAATCAAAAATTTTTGACACATGCTTCAAATATTTGTACAAACTAGTAAACACCCCAACAAACGAACAAAAATGTTTTACATGTTTGGCAAGCAGTTTGTGTGGTTTGTTTGGCCCTTAACGAATTCATACCCGTCACAAATACGAACTTCACTGTTCAGAGGCTGAATTTATTACAATATTTGACAAGCTTGGCTTGATCATTTAATGGTAAATCACTCTCTAAAGTGCCCTGGAGACGATAAAAAAACACATCGAAGCTCTAAGTGTGTGCGTGCAGTTGTGCTTTTTCATACACCTATAGGTTGTCGGCTCTGATTGATAAAAATCAAAAACTTTTCATATTTTATTTTGACGTGTAATTATTTTCATAGGCTCCAGTAGTGAATGATGTTAAAAGAATGTCATTTTTGTTATCGAAATCAACAACAAGAAGTACAAGATAGCAATAATTCTTCACCCGATGATGACATGTTTAGAAACGAACGCAGCGAAGTCAAAATAAAATTGATGATTAACAATTTTATTTGTACGTCTCCTTTTAAACGACAAAAATACGACACTCACACATAAAAAAAAATCGAGTGTGGTTTGTTTGGGTTGCAAAAAAATTTAATCGGATCATATTGCAACATGGTTGGGAGGGCATAAACCGAGAGAGTTAACCATCTGTCTCTCGGAACAAAAAGGCTGAGCTGGGTGGATAGTAAAGGGGGGGGGGGGGGAAATCAATGTGTTAGGATTTTTATTGTGTTGCTTATTTTGTTTATTGTTGGGTTAGTGATGTATTTGTGTTTGAAGTTATTTTTTTTTATGTATAGCATACCCAGGGAGAAGGGTTGGAACCCGCTGGGAAGTATTATGCTCAGAACTACGATCAATAATCAGAGCTAGTTGGAAACCTCTCTGGTCACTGCGGCTATAACATATCGTCTCTAGGGCACTTAAAAGCAGCAAATTTTATACAACGATATGTTACGTTTTCTCTCGAGAGTACGTATAATATAAAACAGCAAGATTGTCTTACTTTGTGGATGTAACATTTTTTTTATTTTTTTTTTATTGGACCACTACTCAGGGGATGACCCCTGGATATGCAGTGCATTGTACCAGAACTAGGAAAATAGGTTGTGAGGAGGTTTTTCGTTTTTCACGCAAAATGAAACATCAAATTTTAGGACACTTGACAAAACTTTTTTCTTACATTAAAACAAAAAGTTGAGTTGAATTTGATTTTATGCTACCGAAATTTAACTGGGTCCATTAGCCATGAACATGGTATGAGCATCATGGCGAACGTCGCAAATGGCTAATGTGGACCGCTCATGTTCATGTTTCGAACATGCTCTGAGCATCGATGTTCGCCATGAAGTTGGCCATCACGAACAAAAATACACAAAATATCGCTTTGATAAGGTAAAAATGAACATACGTATACTTCACTCCAAGAACATGAACTTATTTTTACATTCGCTCTGCCGACGTTATGTTCATGTCATTTTCAAGTCAATGGCACGTGAAGACACGGCGTAAAGATCGCACCCAAAACGAAAAAAGCGCACCCCACACCGGCTAAAGAATTTTAGCAAATATAATTTTAGAAAGCACCAAAAACGGTGCGAAGTGCACGCTGATCTGGCATCACTTTTTAAAACAAAAAAAAATTAGTATAACACTTATCGAAAGAGAGACAAATAGTGTATTAAAATAAGACAAAAAAACAAAAGTGAACCAAAATCGATAAAGCCAGAAAGGGGTAGTGGAAAATTCTTGAACATTCTTTGTATGCGATGGTGCACACGTACTCTACGGGTATAAATACGACTGTCTGAAGACCAGCTAAATCATTCGAAAAGAAGAAGTCAACTGGTGTGCATTAAATTGTGAGAAAGTGTTTTATTTAAAAGTGTATTGAAGTAAAAAAGTTTTTCTGAATTAAATTTTATTTTTGTGTTGAAGTTTTGGACAATTTAGATAGAAATCAAATGGTTTCGATCTGTATATTATTGCAAAATAAGCGTTATTATTCATCTACTAAAAGGCCAAAGTAGAAAGCAGTAAGAGTGTGCTAAAATGCGTTGTGAAATTAACAATGAGTAAGCTGCAGCTTTTGAAAGAAATTGGCGTGATATACGTAGTTCTGGAATTTTCCTTAGAAAATGAATAAAATGGACCAATTTTGGTAGTTCCTGTTCTGTCTGGTTGTGAGGAAAAGGGAATATGCGGTTTTTCCGATGTTTTAAAAAGGGTATAAAGGTGTAGTCTGTAAAAACTGCAGTCGCTGAGGAAATTCCTAAAGAAACTAGGTAAATTTTGTTCAAAAGAAAGATACGTAAGCAATATTTTTTTTTAGCATATAAGATCGAATGAAATTATTAGATTTAACTGCGTAATTAATATTTTGAGGAAATTTTATTTGCAATGATGAGTCATCAATTTTCAAATATTGTGTATCTATGAAATATTTTTCATATGAGTATGTTTGTCTCGTTCATGCACGAGATATCGTGCTGCTTGTATTTTTCGTATATATTAATCAAAAACTAAATATTCTAATATTTGTTGCCAGTTAATCGTAATTTTTTAAACTTGTTAAATATGTACGTACACGATAATAATTTCTGTAAAATTATCCTTTTGGAGAAAAATCGATTCCTTGTACAACGCCCATATAAAAACCGGGTTTCTAGAAATTTCTGTAACTGCGCAATTCCTTAATACATTTGTATGTATAGTATAAGTTATACACACCCATACGTTCGGATAGGCCTACATACATATATTATTACATACATGTAGGTATGCCTACATTATGTACATTTGTATTTCGACTGCATATTCTGTGTAAGCACTATGCCAATGTTGTGTGACAACACATTACCTAACGTACATGTTACTTTGTAGGTGACTAGTATATTTGATGAAACTTCGAATAGATTCTCTTTTCTCCAATTTAAACATTTTTCTTGTCGAGTTGCAGAATACATGTGTATGTACTTTTACGATGTTTCCATAAGTTAAATTTGCTTTGATAACATCCTTTGACTATTTGCTTCACATAAAAAATTTCTGCAACCTATTTATAATTAAAGGCATAAGTGTTACGTAAATCTTACTTATGTACATAAAAAATTTTCTCAAAAGTCCGTGGAACGAATTGTGCTGTAACGGTAGAAATTCCTCCCGTTATGTCTGTTTTTATCACATTATTTAAAACTGTTGTTAATATAGCAACAACAGATTTTTTTTTCATTCTGTGTTAAATAATTACATGTTTACCGTTTAATATACTTTGATGGCCATTAATTCTATAACTTAACACTTGCTCTGCTAACGTTTATAACATTGTCATGTTAAAAACGTTAACAGAATGGAGAGTTATAGAGTAAGATCATTAATATGTACTTACAAATTATGAAATTCTTATCTTAGCTCTTACTACTTTTACTATTAAGAATTTAATTTTTTTTTTTTTTATAAACTTACAACAACCTTTCTTTTTTTTAAATCATATAGCAAAAATTGTTTGAGCGGCCTTTTCTCGTATAACATTGAATAATTTTGCTAAGTCAGGCTCGTCCACGTCTCTCGTATCTTGTTTAAAAATTGAAAAAGAAAAAAACGACAACAATTAAACAACTGTACTACCAATGATACTTAAGTCGTGTTGAAAAAATGGGTACATATAAAACACGAAAACCAGCGTAATATAAATCCTTAAGCGAAAACTAAGCACAAATGCGGTAAGATTCAAATTAAAAATCTGAATGCGTAAAGAATGTTATTCTAAACAAAATTGTTATTAAATACAAAAACTGAAAAAACAAGAAATTTAAACTGAACGAGAAGACAAGACAGGCAGGTCAGCATTAAGAAACATGTTTATATGAGAGAAAATAAGGCAGGCAATATGAGAATTCATACAGAGTTAAAATCAGTCAAATCATGCGATGATGATTACGAAACAGAAGACTACTAACTACTTCGTCCTAATTAAAAACAGCGGACGTATAAATACATGAACGTTTTTAAGGCGTTATGAGCCCAGACTGGGTTTTCACTAAAAGTCGAATCACAATTATCATCTTTAATTTATATTTTTGTTTTTTAGTTATTTTTATATTTGTTTAAAACAATTAGCGTTAAATATACGGGACGAATAGTGTTGTATTTTAACATCTTAATACATAACACTTCAATAATCCCCATAATGAAAAAAAAGAAAAATATGAAAAAAAGGAAAAGAAAAACGCTTAAATTAATCTAAACATTCACTTAAGTTGTAAGGTTTCTTTTAAATCATTACAAGATTTAACCAAAAACCACCAAACCATCTACTTGTAAGATTTTTTTTTTGTAGACGTTACTGAAATTGTCTTTAATTTATAAGCATTTGTTTTTTTTATTTCCTGTTTTAAACAAAAATAATCCCTTTTTTTTTTTTGTTTTCCATACACAAATTGTTAAAAGCCGAAAAATCAAAAAAGAAAAAAATCAAAAAGATGAAATTCAAAACAACAACCCAAGAATTTATGAATAAAAATTTTAACTATTTCTATACCATCTTTAAAACGTTTTTTAAGTCCTAAAAATCAAACCAAAATTTTCAAAGTGAGTAGATTTTCTTTTATCAATTTACACATTTTAAGTATTTATGCATTAACAAACAAAATAAACAAATTAATAATGAATTAAAGTAGAAAGGTGTAGCTGTAGGCTACCGCGTATAAAAAGTTCGACATTCGAGCGAAGTTACAAATACATACGAGTATATCCAAATACACTAGCTGAACTACTAGCATACAATTTATTGCCAGACGCAAAGTGCGGCTAAACCGAAGAGGAAACTTGAAACTCGTACATATTGAGCGCATGGAGAATATAATATGTTGACCTGCAAATTATAAAGTAATTAAAATTAAATAATTAAAACTTTCGGATTGAGAACAAATTGTTTTTTTATTTTTACTGAATCATGTTAAAATATAAAAAATAGCGTCTAGAAATGTGTGTAAATGTCTGATTAAAGCACAAACGAAATAGTAGTAGAATGCGTCGATAATAATATACTTACAATGCGCCCAAAATATAATCATTTCTAAAGCGGACCTATGAACGAAAATATAGGTACGGTTGCTGCTTTAATTTTACTGCCGCCGTCATTTAGAAATCTGTTTTTTGAAATGGCTTTTAAATTTACGGACAAAAACATGTACTTACCATATTTTAAGAATTTGATAAAAAAAAATAAGACAAACGTTGCGAGTATAAAGATGTTTTAAAGTGCGTTAAACGCGATGTCAAACCCCGAACGAAACGGGTCGCCAAAATTTTGAGTAGATCATATATTTGAAAAATATTAACAGTAATCCATTAAATGCTAATAATAAGATGTAACAAATGAATCTGAATACATGCGAAAATGGAGAAATGTGTACGAATGTTCACTGTCAGTGGCAGCTAGCACTAAAAAATAAAACAAAAAAGTTGCGCTCACTGTCAGCTTGAAAACGTCATGATTTTTCGTCGAAAAACGTTATTAGTATGAGAAGACACGTTACGGAAGACAATTCGAAACTGAGCCACTGATCTGATGTGAATGATCTTTCGAATATAGAGCAATTAATCTTTGGAATATTAACTTATTTATTTCTGTGCGATCGTGAAAAGATGATCAACTCGTTACGAAATTGTAAAGAGGATACCCATACTTAATTGCCTTAAATACTAGAAACCAAACGAAGTTCGTGGCTAATGGCTTAAATAAATATACATATTGAATAAAATAGAATTAGAAGAAAGCATATACGGAAAAAGAAATCCATATGCTACGATTATAAAGAATACCAAACAATCGCATCATGTGATGTAACACATTTGATGAAGAACGTTTCGTTTACAACAAACTCCGTATTGCACTATATGCAAAAGAATACGTTTTATTTTTTTTTTTTTAACAATTACGTCACGTATCGGAATACAATTTTAAAAATTGTAAAAAAAATTGGCCTTGAGATTCCGCAAATCAAGTCAAATTTACGATAAGTAAAAAAATCAGTATATGGCACAATATGTATATTAAAAATTAAACTAGCGAAAATTAAGAAACTGATCAAATATTCGAATAATCCTATAAATTTCTTTATTTTTAAAAATTATTAAAAGAGGATTTGAAAAATGGTTGCGATAACTGCGTAAGATAGAAGCACTCTTACATCACGTAAAATTCGGCTAATTGAGTAAAAAAGAAAAATAATCGATATAAGATATGGCGTGAAACAAACTCGATAAATACCTTAGTTTTAAACAATCTATTTTAAAAACTTAAATTTTAATTATAAGAAGGAATTATAGGTATCTTTAAATTGAAACATTCACAACGTTATGATAGCTGTTAGATTTTGAAAATTTGTTTGAAAAGTCGTTAAAAAAGTCATACAAATGAGTAAATGCATAAATGCATTTTGAATTCGAAAATAAATATATATATATAGGTATCGAAGTTTTGCTATTTTCGCCATGAAGGCTTTATATTACTGTACAAAATGCAATAAAAAAACATTTAAAATGATTTAGATGATGATGATTTCATTTAAAACTTCGTTCGTTCTGTAAGACGCTGATTTCTAATTAATTTCATTTTAGTTATAACCAAACGGTTTTGATATCCAAATAAAGCTTAAAACTATTTTATTAATATAAAATGTGTTAAAAATTTCACAGTTCCCTTAAGCGAGCGACATTATTTTATCAGTGCGGGACGTGAATTTAATTTTTATAGTATGCTTTTATTAAAGCATTTTGTTTTTCTATCTTAATATGCAGAACTATTCGTTTAAAATGTGGGCTTGTTAGTGGCATTTGGAACTAAAAAAAATTACCAATTTTATAGAAATAAAAGCAAATAATTGCGAAAGAGAATGTAATAAATGTTTGTGGAATTCGAAAATCACAATATTTAATGTTTTTAAATACTTGACAAAGTAACTTCGGAGCGTGCATGAGAGTGAAAGCATGCGCAAAAAAAGGATTCTAAAAATCAAAACTTTTTAAAATACAGAACTATTAAAATGTGGATTTGGTGATGACATTTGAAGCCATAAAAAATATCACAAGTAACGGAAAAAGTTTGCAGAATTTAAGGCAAATTTTTTGCGAAGAGGGGACAATAATATATGTTGGTGGAATTCGAAAACATCCCATTTTTATTGTTTTTACATACTTGACAAAGTAACTTCTATGGGGAGTGCATGTGAGTGAAAGGCAAAAAATAAAATGATCTTAAAAAATAAAAATGGCTTAAAATACAGTACTGCCCACTTTAAATGTGGATTTGTTGGTAGCATTTGGAACCATAAGTGAAAAGTTTACAGAAAAAAATCAAATTTTTGCGAAAGAATATACAATTTTCGAATGCGAAAACGGCCTATTAAGTGTTTTTATAATACTTCACAAAGTAACTTCTATTAAGCTTGCGTGAGAGGCGTCTGTTAACATCATAATTAAGCAAAAAAGGGGTTAAAAATCAAAATGACTTACAATACAGAACTACTCCTTTTAGAATGTGGTTATGTTAGTGGAATTTGAAACCATAACAATTGTCACGAGTAATGGAACAAGTTTATACAGCTATAAAAGCCATTTTTTGCGAAAGAAGAGGAAGAAATATAAATGTTTCGATTTCGAAAACACCCCACCCCATTTAGTGTTTTTATTACTTGCCAAAGTAACTGTGACTGACTGTGTGTTAAACCATACTTAAACAAAAAGGATTTTATCAGCACAGTTTGTTTTAAACTAGTGGTGGGGTCCTCGCAAAGAAAACGCTGATTATCATTATCAATGCATTGAATAGAATCGCCATTGTTTGGGATCGATGTATGTATGTACATAAAATTGTTTGCAAACTAGCAAATTTAACCACCATGGCCGAAAATTTTCGATACGAACATGTGTAAGCTGTAAAGCTAAACAGAAAATCGTACCTTAATCAAAGACTAAACTAACTTCATTTCGAATGAGAACGGGCGATTTCCTACAAACTACCGTGTTTCACAAAAAAAGTTGTGGGCGACTTTGAGGACTACTCGCAAAAGCAAAGCTAAATGCGCACGGATTTTTGTTCAAGTATTTCCTTAAGCCATATGATTTAAACTTACATTGTACAAATCTAATAATTTAAAATTATCCAAAAAGGTGCGAATAATAATCCTGAATCATTCCGAAATTGAAGAATTTTAGATAAAAATCGTAACGTTTTCGTTGTGTAAGTTTTTTTTTTCCAAATGCTTCCAAATTTTAAACGAACAGTTTTCTTAAATCTTAAGGAACTATGGCAAATCGATTTTTATTTTAAATTGCGCGATCCTACAGAAAATTTGATGATGAAAATGTTCACTATTTGGACAAAGACAAAATCGAAGAAAGGATAAATCGGATGACGGTTTATTTATTTTACTTATTTCAAGCCGTAGTAACTTCTATTAAAATTGGGTCGTAATATTTTCGATAAATTACAAGTAGTTTGCCCAGTGTTGTGTATTATATATGTATATAAGTAGCTGACTTCATAAATGCAGTTTCATTGTAACATTGCAAAGAAACAAATTTACCAAGGTAAAGTAATATTGAATGGCAACACTGCTTAGTAAAATAATGCGGTAACATTTTGGTAAATTTATGAACGCAAAAATTGACAAAAGTTTTATTTCACTATATACAAAAAATTTCATGTTAAATAACATATTTATATTGAATTAGATTTTATTTACCACAAATCTGCCATTTCTACTACAAAACTTTTCCCGTCATTGGGAAAATTTACAAAGAATCACAAATAAAAACCACGCAAGAAATTGACAGACAAACAATTCGCATTGAAAAGTGTTGCCATGCAATAATGAACATGATACATTCATTGCCAAAACTAATTTTACTGGTTTTATCAACACATTGAATTGATTGTCAAGTTACATTGCAAACTGCATTTAAAAGAAGTCAATCTATGTTTCAAAATTCAAATTTCTTTAAAGAGCTTTTAAACTAGATTGTTGAGCTATTTTCTTTAACTATGCTCGAAAATAACAACCATTTTTCGTATTTATTATTTTGCGTCCATGAAATTTGTAGCAGTTAAAAAAAAATAAAATTCATTACTTGCCTAGATATAATTCTTTTAGGTTTTTACTAAATTTGTTTAAAAACTTTGTTTTGGAAGTATTGTTAAATACACGCTGCGGTTAAATAGAATTGGCATTTAAATACATGAAATGCGTTTGAAATTAAGACTATTCCAAGTATAATTGTTCGAATACGTTGAAATCATTGAAAAAGCATTTGCGCAAATTGAGTTCGAGTATAAAAAGCGGATTAAATTAACATGCGCTTAAAAATAAAATATAAACAGTGTTTAATTAATTAAATAAACCCTGCGTCCAAAAATATATAAGTTATTATGAACTGCGTTCAAATATAATATCTGTTTGAATACACACCGTTTAAATATAAATAAATAAAAACTTATTTTTATATATACATTGCGTTTCAATTGTAAACTGCGTTTAAATACAAACCTGCCGTAAAAGTAAACTAAATATAAACTTCATTTACATATGCATTGCAGGTTATGAAGCTTTGTAATATTATTTTGGCCATGAAGGATTTGTATTACTGCACAAAATGAAATAAATAAATTCAAATAAGTTTAAGTATAAAATGCGTTCAAATATAAAACTGCATATATTGTAAACTGAACTTAAAATAAATGAGATCAAATAAAAATTTTTCGCTTAAATATAAACTTTAAATATAATCTGCATTTAATGAAACATAAACTGCGTGTTATATAAACTGAGTTTTTAAATATAAACTCGTATTAACTTCGTGTTAATTAAAACGACGTAAAGGCTTATTTAACTGATATATTACACAGAAATTTATAAAATAGCGTTTTATAAAACTGAATTATATTTTATAATTAAGGATAACAATGTTTTCACATCGCTCTAAATATTAGTCCTTGTTTATACTACGTTTCAATCAAATCGTAATTTTAAACAGATAAAATGTTTGACTTGGCAACGTTCGCAAATATACTTTAGTAGTTCTTTATTTTTTTTCAGAAATAATACGATTTTAGTTTAGAAGTCTAAAACATTTAAATCGGTTTAATTTAAATAAAATAAAAAGTTCATGGATGTAATGAGCGGCTTAAATAAGCACCGTTCAAATAGTTCAAAATTAGAATTTATTTAAACCAATATGTTTGGATATTAATTACATGTTAATGTTAAATTGCGTTAAAATAAAGGGGCGTTTTGAAAAACAAAAATATAAAAAGCGTACGTATATGAACTACGTTTAAATAAATTTTAAATATATTTAAATTTTAGTTACAATTTTATGTACGAAACCGCGCTTAGAAAACTTCGATTAAAAAAAATTTAATATTTAAAAACTTTCGAAGATGAAAAGCGTTCATAACTAAGTTTAAATTTTCACCACTCTTTATGTCTACGTTTAAAAATCTTAATTATGTATTACCATAATTGCGTTTAAATAGAAACAACTTTATCAATTTCAAAATTCCTTCGAACATAAACTAGTTTTTGAAACCTAACCCCAAGTTTAAATCTTATTGTAAATAACTTATGCATATATCACATATTTTTTTATAGCGTATGTCTTTCGTTGAGTATACATATTTATTTTCGTATTGATAAAAAACAATGCAAATATATAGGTATTAACTTTGTTTAAATATGAACGGCTAATAAATATTTTATACTGAGTATAAATATAAGCTGCGATCAAATATTCAAGTCGTCGGATTTGCTTTTATACATAAATTATCATTAAATAAAATGCGTGCAATAGTTAGCCGATTTTTAAATATACACTGTCCGTATTTTTTTATTTTTATATTTCAGTTTAATTAAAGGCTTATTTAACATATATTAAACATAAATTTATCAAATAAGCGTTTGATAAATTTGAATTATTTTTTTATAAATAAGGCCGACAATGCTTTAAATATTAGACCGTGTTTATACCTAATACATACGTTCCAATAAAATAATTTTAAACAGCTAAATAAAGCGTTTGGCTGCAATAAATTTTTGAATAAATAAATAAAAAATTTAAAATCAAATTTCCCTAAATTATATAACTCGACTTTTTCCCATGAAGCCTTTTTATTGCATTGACATTGTTAAATAAATACTCATAAACCAAGAATTTATTGAAATAATAACAAGCGGATCAAATAGTTCAAAACTAAATTTTATTTAAACCAATATGTTTAGATTTTAATTACAATTAATGTAAAATAAAGTAGCGTTTTGAGAATTGAATTGAAAATTAAAAAAGCGTACGCACTATGAACTACGTTCAAACAAATCTTTTTTTATATACGTGTAAATTGCGTTAAAATAAAACTGCGCTTAGAAAACTTCGGTAAAAAAAATAATTATTATAAAATAAAAGAATTTCGAATATGAAAAACGTTCACAACTAAATTTAACCACGCCCAAATTGTAACTACGTTTACAACCCTTATATCGTACTTTCATTTTACCATAATTGTGTTAAAATAAAACAGCGTTTAAATTGATAAAGTTGATTCAAATCTTAAATACTGTTTAATCCTACCTAAGTTTAAATTTAACAGCTATCTTGCTTACACATTCAGTGATATATGTTTTGACTATATTTTATGTCAGAACATATGTCTATTTTCGTATCAATAAGAAACAATGCAAATTTGTATAAGATTTATGATATGTGTAGTATAGATGCAAATATTTTGTCGGAATGATAAGATATAATTCATTTTTGAATGATAATTGAAAACTGAATCGCAAAAAAGGGATGCCATAGTTTTTTTACATCTCAAAAAAAAAACGCGCAATATATTTTTGTATACATACATTTTGTAAAAAAAAGGACTGTAAAGCACGAGTTCTAAAAACAAATAACATTTGATATAGCATTTCTCCGACAATTACGTTACTTAGTTCTAATATAGAATTATCAAAATATATGACAATATTTAATATAAAAAAATAGCTTACATTTATTTTTTATATTCGTAATGAGTAATTAAAGTCTACTAGAATAAAATAGATTCTAATTGTACGCTGAATTGTAAACTACTGTTTATAACAAGTACGTAATCCATAAACACTAACTTTCAAGTCTCTAGAAAGAATAAATCAGCTTTATTGAATTCTTAAAGTTTATAGTCTGCGGACAGTGAGTCTTCAAGAATTAAATTTAATAGAACTTTAAAAGAAAGTGCCAAATAAAGTTTAGATAATAGAAAGTAAAGTTAGAAATGAAACTTCTTACCAAGTCTGCTCTAAAGTAGATTTGACCTTAAAGTTCTCATAAATTTAAGCTAGTTTGAAATAAATGTAAACCGCCATTCTGTATTTAGGTCAGGTTTAACTAAAATCTAAGTTAAAATAGCAATTAATTACAATCAGGTTTGACATTTTTACATGTTAAGTTGCTACAAAAAAATTGCATATACCGGTAATTACGGATGTATGACGTATTTGATTCATAATAAAAAAATGCATTCATATAAAATTAAAACATACGAAGAAGCAATATTGAATTGTTTGGTTTTCTCTTCGAATATATGTAAATATCTTTTCAAGGGTTTCAAACCTGAACGACTACGACGAAAAGTAAGGATTATTGAGTATTATGCACTTGCAAAACTAACTTCTTCTGTACA
This sequence comes from Thecocarcelia acutangulata, assembly GCA_914767995.1. Lineage (NCBI taxonomy): Eukaryota > Metazoa > Arthropoda > Insecta > Diptera > Tachinidae > Thecocarcelia > Thecocarcelia acutangulata. The sequence goes on along the minus strand of OU612094.1, from coordinate 184,014,080 downwards.
TACATACATATGGAAATATGGACAATATTTTAGGACACTCACGATGAAAGTCGATATTAACAAATATATTTACTTATCTAAATAAACTCGATATTAAAACAGTTCTTGTAAATTTAACTAGATCCGTTAGAAATTTTCACTTGATACATACATTGTATATATGTACCAATAAATGTAAACTGTAGAGATTTAGATTAAACCTATTTTTATGAACTACACATTAACTCAAACTAAGTTCAAATAGCAATATTGCGTTCATTAAATCCAATAACGTACACTAAATTAAAATTACGATGTAACATTTGCGTATCGTATGGAAATAACTATAGAAAACAGCTCAGTTGGTTATACTAGATTTGAAAATTAAGTAAACATTAACAAACTTCACTCAAATATATGTGAACTACTTGCAGCATTCATAAGTTTAACGACTATATAATTTTTTAATAACTACAAGTTTTATTTAATTGAAACTCAATAATAAATGCGTTTACATAAGAACTAACTCTAAATTCTATACGTAAACTAATAAACTACAATCGTATAAGTAATAAAATTTAATAGAAAAAAAAAGGTTTAAATATGTAGAACAAATTTGTGTGAATTATGTAACAATTTAAACTTGCGTTGCAAAAAAACAAGATATTCGCTTTAAATGAAAGTGCGGCAACGATATAGATTTTTATAATGTAGTTAAAACTACTATTAATTCAAGCCCAATGCAAAGTTTTGAAATTTTTATGTATCAGTTGGTTACCAAAGACCATTACGTCTAGCAAACATTAGTTAAAATATCAACAATATATTGACAATAAATGTATTCGTTAACTTGATGCATACAAATGAATATTATTTCAGGCTGGTGATCAAATTTATAAATAGCTTGATATGTTGTTTAATATAAACTTATTTTTTAAAAGCTCAGAAACAAATTAATGAGGGGTTTATGTAACACAAGTGAGTGATGCGTCGAGAAAATTTGTATGAAATGCGCTTAAAATAATGAGTATATTTCTTCCAAATCTCTAGACGGTATCTTTCATTCGGGCTGCAAAAACAACAAGCTTCACTTTTTGAAAAACTTCCATGATTAAGTTTTGAAAGCAAGTTCGTTCTGGTGATGATTTCATCACAGTCCCTGCAATATACTATACAATATCTTTTTGCGAAATAATGTGCTGTTCACTCAAAAGCTTGAGTAACTTTCACAAAAAATGTTTAGACGAGTTGCTCGTCAGTGTTCTATGAACAGCACGTAAGTCATCAGATAGGAATAAAATATCTTGAATAATTTTGAATGTTTATAATTTGGGCCATTTGTACATATTTATTATGTATGTATATATTCATAAGGAACAATAATGCAATTATAAAAATTCTCATGAAATCTAAAGCTTCTATATACTTCGCCAATTATTATATAAAATACGGATTTTATTCAAGAATTAAAAATAATAATATTCCAAAGAAACTGAAAAAACTATAATGTCGCTTTAACAACGTATTGGTGTACATACATATGTGCATGGTATTTAAAAAAAAAAAAAAAAACAAAATAGTCTGACAAACAAACTCTAAAGAAGTAGAAAACTACATACTGTTAGGTGGAATATTTTTTTCCAAAACGTTTAGTAACGTCGACCTAATAGGTACTTACTTAATATATTTTAATAAAAACATCTGTTCTCTCGAATATTAATGCTAAATACATATACCGACAGAAGTCCACAAATTTTGGTTATATAAACCACCATATTAAACCTACTTTTTTTATAAGATGACTAATTTTATATTTATATATTTTGGCCACATAATATAAAGTTTATGCGTAAATACCAAAGTAAAACCTGCGTTAATAAATTAAGAGCGATTAATACCACCTTTATAACATAATTTTTCATAAAAATGCAATTTATTCTACGAGTATATGAAATATGAATAAAAATTTACCATCAAACAAATAAAATATAAATGATGCGATTAATACCACCTTTATAACTTAATTTTCCAAATAATAATTTTTTATAAATATGCAATTTATTCTACGAGCATATGAAACATGAATAAAAATTTACCATCAAATAAATAAAATATAAACGATGCTTAATAATTGGTTTAACCGTAAATCAGATAACTATTAGGTCTTGCTATTCACATTCATTGTTACATTACCTTCACGTGCTATTCTTAAAAAAATCATGAGGTTATGAAAACTTTCGCACTTTGAAATTTATTTCCATAACTGATAATAAAGGATTGATTTTTAATTTAATTATATTTCATTTTAATCATAAACTTTCCTTCTACGTATAATAAACTACGCGAAATGTAGTAAATTGCCTAAACATAAACTATAAACTTTTAGATTTATTCAACTCAGTAACTCAATCGGAAGGTTTAACGTTTTTAAAAAATACGATTTTTTTAATGCGCTTGCGAACGGACAAATTTTCATATTATTAAAAATGTAAATTAATACAAGTATTTGGGACTTGTTTTGAACAATAATTATCACAAAGAAAAATCAAATTTCCTCTATTATCGTGTACTATTTTTTTTTTTAGAAATTTACCAAACTGGTGTAGTCGAGGCCTGATTTCTAAATACATTATTTTTCAACTTATTAAATGCCATGTAATGAGAACATACTAGAACGCGTACCCTTATATATGAAATTTACCAAATACGTTACCATAATATTAAACGATTATATAAAAATAAAACGTTTTAAGTTTAAAATTTAAAAACTATTAAATGAAAACTACCTATAAATTTTTCTACGATTAAAATGTTTAAGGCCCATTTAGCCGACCGTAAATGTAGAAATGTAAATGTAGTCGGAACAGCTGATCGTTTTTGTTATACGAGAAACAATGAAAATGCTTATCTGACTGTAATAAAATGTAACCGTAACGTCTGAACCTGTAGAAAATAGAATTTCATTACGTGTTTACGTGACAAATGTAGTCAGTGATGGTATATATTATTGTGAATGGCAGGGCGGCACAAAAACCCTGTTTTAGTACTTTTTGTTTATTTGATAATTGAACTGTTAAATTTGTATACACACATAATATATTTTAAAAAATGTTGGAATTTTCTGTAAAATACGCAAGATGGATATACATACATACATTGGTAGCATAATTTATACACTGCGCACAATTTTTGCATCCTTCACATTATTTGTAACCTCAACATTTATTAGCCCGATTTCCAAAATATGTTCCCCAAACACAATCTTCCAACGATAAAATGAATTTTAAAAATTGGTTTATAATATATAGTTATGCTGATATAAATGTAGCAATACAGTATAAATTTAGGTCTGTGATGAAATGAAAATGTAATAATATAAAATTTGTAATACTTTTTAAGTATAATAAGCTAATAATTATATATAACTAGAATTTTAGTACTGTTATACACAAAAATGTAAAGGGTATATATAAGTTTGTGATTCCGTTTATAATTTCTGCAATTTTTATTTGCGACCGTATAAAGTATATATATTCTCAAGAATCAAAATTAATAGAAAAGTCGATTAAGTGATGTCCGTCTGTCCATCCTTCGGTCGTTGAAATACCGTTTCTGAGAAAACCATTAGACTTGAAACGTTTTTCTTTCACCATTCTATTACCCCATCGAGTCATGGGATTGCTATTGAAATTCAGTAATATTGGTTCACATATAGCTGGGATATGTTCGAAATTCCGAAAAAGATATAGCCTAAACCGATTTTTCTATAAATGTTTGTTTTTGCTTAAAAGAACTTCTGATAATATAAGGAGGCTACCAAATAGAGAAAATGAAAATTTCCGATATCGGTCCATATATACCCGAGATATAGTCTAAACCGATGTTTTAGTGAAAAATTTCTTTTGCTTGAAATCAGTTCAGATTATAAAACGAGGTAATTAATTACTCGTTAAATAAACATTTAACCGAGTTATAGCCTAAATCAATTTTTGCATGATAATTTCCATGAAAGATTTCCTTTTTGGAATGGTGATTACAAGGCAAACATATTTTTCCCCGATGTCGGTCCATATATATCCGAGCATATTTAGTTAAAATTTTTATATAATTGAATATCGTGAAGGGTATTTTAGATTCGGCCCATCCGAATGTACTACGCTCTTGTTATATATTAATATTATTATATATTATAAACAATTAAATTTATTTTTTTAAAAGTACCAAAGAGCAGAGAACAAAAATTCAAACATTTGAGATTTATTCGCTATAGTAGCTTCTAACATTGATACTAATTAAAAAATTATAAAAAGCTTGTTTTTTATATTTTCCAGCTGTAGCTCATATGAAATGCCGACAATAGACAGAAAAAGAAATATTAGAAATTTTAGGTACCATTTAAGCAATTTTCGTACCTTTTGTATATGTACTGAATACTATGAGCTCTCATCACTGCTATGAACAGCTGTATTGCTTTTATTTTATTTTTGCAAATTATTTGATATAAAGATATAGGTGATGCAAAATTAATTATTTTCTTTAACATACAATAATAAAAAAATGAAAAGCAGAACACTTTTTCTGTAAATCATTAATAAGTGAACATTTTTTCTTCACATGTACTTACATGTTTTTTTTGTTTGTATCAAAAACACATGATACGGTTTTACGTGTTCTATAAGTGCTACTACATTTACATTTACGTTACATTTACTTTTACGTTACATTTACATTTTCTACGGTCGGCTAAATGGGCCTTTACAATTTTAATATAAACAATGTCTAAATATGACCAACATTTACACGTAATTTACATTTTAATAAAAACTATTTTAAATATAATATGTATAATGCAAATACCAATAGCGTTATTAAGTGCTGGCCTTCGTTTAAATCAAAAATACGGAAACTATTTAAATTACCTTTAAAATCTCGTTATAATCCTAAAATGTAAAATAAAAAATAACTTCGAAATGGAAACAAAAGATAATAATAAATTTGCTATAAGAATTCTTCTGTTAAAAACGTTTAAAAAGGAATTTTTGAAACTTCCCTATATATAAATTAAAAAGAGAAATTTTAATATAAGATTCATGCCTATACAACTGTGCATCCCCTGACTAAAAATTTTCACTGTTTTGAAAGGTTTAAATTTGATTTTGTTCAAAATCGCTACCATTCTGAAACAATTTATGACGAACCATACACAATTAATATATAAATTGTATTTTATAATAAAATTAGTAATAACATATGAAACTGACAGGCGACAAAAGAGAAACTAGTTAATTTTTCAGTTCTGAAACTTTAAACATAATCTGCAGTCTGCCAAATTAGACACACGATCCCACAACTCCCCTCGAGTCATTTGTATTTTTCAAGTTCTATATTACGGTCAAGCATAAATAAGAACAAATTGCGTTATTGAATTGTATTGCGAACATACTCTAATAATTTATTACATATGAAACCACTTTTTAAATTTACAGTCGAAGAGAGCAACGATTTTATTCAAAAATGTCGTAACTATTAGGAAAAGTAAAAAATATTGCAAAATATCACACGAGTTGCGTTATAAGTATTGAAAACATTTCCATATGTAAATCAACAAATATTTAAAATTTATTTAAATGCTAATAAACGTCATATTTGCAAATATTCCTAAGATGTTGAAAAAATTATTAAATTGTTAGTTAAATAATTCCGTACTCCTATTAAAATAAACAGTTATTCCAACACCGGAAACTCGAAAGATCGCTTAATATAACAATAAAATAAATGTTAATGTTAGATCAGAATCGCTTAATATTGATCAATTACGTAATATGAATTTACTGAAAGAATTACGATTGCTCGAAAACTACACAACATTGAAGAGAGGTAGCTAAAAAGTGACAAGAAAACAATGTGGTATAGCGTCCGATTGAAATAAAATTCAAAACGTAAATGTAAAGTATGCTGAAAACATGAGTGAATATGTAGTATTATAGTTAAAAAAAGGACGAAGTCGTCCAGTATTATTAAAAAAAAAAATACTTCACAATATGTACGTTTTTATATGATTAAGGTAGTTTAAAACTAGAACCCATTAAACCCGTACAAAAGTTTTACTATATTAAAATAAATGCGGCTATAATAAAGCAGAGTAAAATTGCTTATTATTGGAAAAAAATCCAGGGTGTGCTTCGCTTTCGTCGTAAGAAATAATTCTTTTAAAAATCCACTTCGTATTGAAGAGTATGGTTTGAATAATGCAGTTAAAAATTAACGTTGAGAAAGCATTAAACAGTCTGCAGCTAGAGTTAAAAAATTTAAAAATTGATTTAAAAAAGTGTTTGCTGCTATAAATAATATTGGATGAGAAATATGTTACTGAAATATCAATTACCTAAGGAAAATGCGGTTAAAAATAAATTACAAATTCGTATAATAGTTCAAAAGCGTTTGCGGATAGCAATATTGCATGAAAAATGTACAACTAAATTTGCATACCTATACACTAAAATTTTATATTTGAGTTTAGTAAGATTTTTATAAACCCTAAGTGCGGCTAAAACTGAGTGAAATTGATTGGTATAAGAGATTTGTCATTCTCGAAAAATGCGGCTAAAATAATTAAAATTTTATGGAAGATTTTCTTTAATTTTGTTCGGCTAAAGTTTAAAACCTGGTATGTTACATTACCTGTATGTAACATTTATCAAGACTTATGAGCAGCAAAAACCGAAAGGAGTTTGGTAAACTGTTTTGAAATGCGCCACTGCAGAAATGCATGCTTTGAACAAACCAATTGATAAATTTAGATAGAAACATTAAAGCCCAATTATATATACTTTGTGTATATACATATGTTTACTACGATTAAATTGTTTACAATATTGAAATATAAAATACATTTTACAATACAATGTCTAAATACGACCAACATTTATACGTAATCTACATTTTAATAAAAACTATTTTAAATATAATATGAATAAACTAAATGTAAATACCAATAGCGTTATTAACTGCTGGCATTCGTTTAAATCAAAAATACGGAAACTATTTAAATTACCTTTAAAATCTCGTTATAATCCTAAAATGTAAAATAACTTCGAAATAGAAACAATAATAATAATTTTCTATAGGTATGGTTCTGTTAAAAACTTTTGTTTAAAAAGGAATTTTTGAAACTTCCCCATATATTTAAATTAGAGTGTTAGAAATTAAAATTAGATTAGAAATTAAATTAGAAAGAGTGTTCGAAATTAAATTAAAAAGAGTTTAGACATTTTAATATAAGATTCTTGCCAATACATCCCCTGACCAAAAATTTTCATTGTTTTGAAAGGTTTAAATTTGATTTTGATCAAAATCGCTACCATTCTGAAACAATTTATGACGAACCATACAAAAGTAATATATAAATTTTATTATAAATAAAATTAGTAAAAACATGAAACTGACAGGCGACAACAGAGAAACTAATTAAGTTTTCAGTTCTGAAACTTTAAACATAATCTGCAGTCTGCCAAATTAGACACACGATCCCACAACAACTCCCCTCGAGTCCTTTTTATTTTTCTAATTCTATTTTACAGTCAGCATAAATAAAAACAAATTGCGTCATTGAATTGTAAACATACTCTAATAATTTATTACTTACGAAACCACTTTTTAAATTTATAGTCGAAGAGAGCAACGATTTTATCCTAAAATGTCGTTACTATTAGGAAAAGTATAAAAATATAACAAAATATCATGTTACGAGCTGCGTTGCGTTATAAATATTGAAAAAATTTTAATGTGAATCAAATATTAAAATTTATTTAAACGTTAATAAACGTTATGTTTGAAAATACTCCTAAGGTGTTCAAAAAAATTTGTTAAATTGTTACTTAAATAATTCAGTACTCCTATTAAAATAAGTTATTTTAACACCGGAAAGCTCTAAACTCGCTTAATAGAACAATAAAAAATGTTAATGTTAGATTAGAAATTGTTTCCAAAGGACCCTTCGGTTTGATACCATGCAAATTTATAGCATTATTACAATTACATTGACGTTAATACGTTCACTATTCAAAAAACCATCTATTTAAATAAATTAAATTATTAATCTATATCTTACTACATTTAAAGTTTACTTCGAAATCTGAACAAAGTAATTTTATTACATATATCTGGTAGACGGTAGCGTGTTCAACTTTCCAAAGAAAAATCAAAATTTTATGCAAAATTTACTACTTTATAAACATTTAAAAAAATAATTAAAATTGAAACTTATTTTTAAAAACTAAATGAAATAAAATTATTTCATATAAAAGTCGAAACTAGTAACATTACGTAAGCCCTTTTTAAAATTAATTAGAAACAATAATTTCGAAGTTACATATTGTAAAATCAATTAAAAATTTATTACTAATCCGCTAATACATATGCAATGATTTGCACTTAAAAATTATAACAATTATTTCAATAACTTGAAAAATCCACCAGTAAACCTTTTGTATTTACGTCAACTAATAACTCAACGTAAGCATTTGTAAATAAATTTTATACGGCTTACACATGTATGAGAAATTCTGCAGTTTTCCACATATGACGCATATTTTGGCTGTCTGGAAAACAAAACTTTTTATTCTTAATAAATGTATCAGATTTATGCGAGGGATGTTTAAACAAAATAAGCAAGCGACATGTTAAATTTTGTGTAGAAGTCGTTCACAAAATCGAGAGCTTTTCATACAAATATGGAAATATCACAAATATTATTGTGGTTAGCGAACTTGATAAATGCCTGCAATAGTTTTGTGTTCGATCAGTTATTCAATTATCGTTTTTTTTTTTTTTTTCAAATATTTATTAAGTGTTGGACGAAACATGTGAAACACACTCGTCGTTTCAATTACATTTGGACAAAAAGTTTCAGTCAAATATAAATAAAATTACCCGTTCGAATTTCAAAATCAAAAGAGTTTCAGACTGATGTTTTGCTTGCCCTTTTTCAAAAAGTTGTTAAGCGTTCGTTTCAATTACATTTGAACACAAAAAAAAAAACGTCAAAATCAAGTCAAAAATAAATATAATTGCACGTTCGAACTTGAAATTCAAGAGTTTCAGACTGATATTTTGGTCGTCCTTCAAACGTTTATTTAACGTAGTTGGACTAAACATAGTAAACACCACACTCGTTGTTTCAATTACATTTGAACACAAAAAAATAAATAAACTTACGCGTTCAAAAGACTTCAAACTTTTATATAGTTTATATTCATTTAAAAATATAAAGTTTGTTAAAAATATATGACATTGTTTGCTGCTTAGCTTTCTCAGCAACTTTATTTTTAAATATCATTGTATTAATTAATGTACTAATTATTAATGAATAAGCAAACTAGTTTTTTCACTCTATTGCGCAAAACTGTTGTAGACGTTTTCTTACATCCATTTCGTTTCATTTATTTACAATAATATGCAATACAAAGCCTCAAGGGACAATATAATTATATTACATTACTGCAGCACAGCCTGAAAATGTTCAAAACAAAAATAAAAAATAACAATATATTCTAAAATTAATCAAATTAAAAAAGCTAAATCAAGAATACCAGCTCCCCAGCTGAAAAAACTCGCCAATGATAATGATAAAGGATATTATTTTTCATACAAATTCAATTATTTTTTACAACAAAAGTTACGTATGTGCTCTCAGCGTAATCTAAAATTTGTTTAATTTATTTAAAACTTATCTAAATTATTTGTTCGAAAATTTTAAGCACTAAACACTAAAATCAAAACGCCTAAACTATAAATGACGTTTAATTAAAAAATAATAAACTTAAAAATTTTAAATTTTGATACAAAATTAATTATGGACGTTAAATACCATTGAACCAAAGCAAACCTTTTTAAAAACGCAAATATTTCGCATGTTTTATTTGATACCCATATTTTGATATTTAATTGTGAACGAAATTATTGAACTTCAGCTTTTCGCTAAATAAAATAATTTCTTAAGAAATTAAAAAAACGTGTGTTTTTATAACCATTCCTCAAATCCTAAGATCACGATTAAAGTAAAAAATCACAGGGCTCTGCAGCATTGCTTTACTCGCTTTTATTTAGGGGCTTATAAATACGGCAATAAAAATGTAAAATCTTTTAAACCACAGAAATTTCGTTATGAGAATTTTAAAAGTTCGCAATTTACGTACAATTAATGCGCATAAATAAGTTATATTTTAATAACTCTGGTTACACAGTAAGAAATTGTGTATTAAAACTTGATAAAAAGTCGAACAGCTGTATCCATAAAAAGTATTTGATGTTTATTATATTTTTAATTAACAAACTTTGTGTAGAGAATGTTCAAATAAACCTGAAATAAAAATAAAAAATTCATGGATATGTCCGGAAAAGTATTAAAGTTAGAAAATTTAATTGCGATATTTTAAAAGCCGAGTCGAAACCCGCTAATATTCGTTATGTTTTAGCGCAGAGTTCCAGTTTTTAATTTTCATTTCATTTATTTACAAAAATATACAATACAAAGCCTCAAGGGCCAATATAATTATGTTACATCACAGCAGCATAGTCTGAGTATATAAAAATGTTTAAAACAAAAATAAAAAATAATTAATATATTATATAATTAATAATAGAAAAGCTAAATCAAGAATACCAGCTCCCCAGAACAAATTTCCAAAATTCAAATAAAAAAATACAATTTATTGCAGAGCATTTAAGATTTATAAATGTAAAAAATTTTGATAAACAGCCAAGAAAAAAAAAAGCGAGACAACGATAATAAAAATAAAAATGCTTGGAAAAGGGTTTCGTTTGCATTCTCAGGCACTTCGCGTTAACTTTTTTTTTTTTTGAGTCTCATTGTAAAGACATACTTTTTTTTGTTACGAGAAAGAAGGAGCGCCAATGAAATGTATTTAAATGTGCTTAACCTAAAACCAGCAACGATTTTCAAAAATGCATTTAATAATATTATGTACATATGTATATTGCGAATTAAAAATCTATCTTAACCTGATTACGGTTTACGTACACAAGTTTGAGTATGAACAAACTAAAATATGTACAATGATTGCGTTCGGATATAAAAGAGTGGATTATAATTGCGGTCTATGAATATACGATAATAAAGTTTTTACGTAAAACAGTTGCGCAATTAATTAAGAAAAATAAAGTGAAAAATAATGTACACCAACATTGGATTGAAAACAAAAATCGAATATTAGAGTAGAAGGGTTTATAATGTCGAATAACAATTATCCATCGTCCTATAAAAACTAGACTATGTGCAATCACTGCGAATTGAATTTATAAAATAAATTTTCAATACTTACGATTAAAAAAGAGAGCTAAATTTAAAGCAAGAAGTTTTAGAATTCGAATTAAATAATATCCATACATACATAAAAAAAATTTGTTTATATTTAGGTACTTCTCATGTAAAGACAAACTTTTTTTGTTACGAGAAGCAGAGAACGCCAATGAAATGTATTTAAATGTGCTTAACCCATAACGAGCAACGGTTTTCAAAAATGCATTGAATAATTATATGTACATGTATTGCGTATTACAATGTAAAAATTTATATTAACCTGAACTTCACGATTACGTATACAAGTTCGAGTATAAATAAGTATAAAATATACATTAATGGAACTCAATTAATGGGTATAATAAGAAAATCTATATCTATTTTTCATAAATTTAAAGATTACAAAATTAGAAAATTTATTACTGAGTGTTGTAAGAGTTTTTTAAATGCGAAAAAATCAACAATGAGAAGTTTCATAGTGAAAAAAATAAAAAAAAAGATGTGCAATGATTGCGTTTAATTATAAATGAGTTTCAAATGTAAATGGATTATAATTGCGGCAAATGAATATACCAAAAAGTTTGCGTATTCTTAACGATTGCGAAATTAATAAAAAAAAAACTAAAGTGAAAAGAAATGTATACTAGTTGATTGAAAACAAAAACCGAATATACCAAAAAGTTTGCGTATTAAAGATTGCGAAATGAATTTTAAAAAAAGACTACAAAATTAGAAAATTTATTACTGAGTGTTGTAAGAGTTTTTTAAATGCGAAAAAATCAACAATGAGAAGTTTCATAGCGAAAAAAATAAAAAAAAGATGTGCAATGATTGCGTTTAAGAGTTTGGGTATAAATGAGTTTCAAATGTAAATGGATTATAATTGCGGCAAATGAATATACCAAAAAGTTTGCGTATTCTTAACGATTGCGAAATTAGTAAAAAAAAAAAAACTAAAGTGAAAAGAAATGTATACCAGCATTTGATTGAAAACAAAAACCGAATATATGTAGATAAAGGTTTATTTATGATATTCTGCGATAAGTAAATAAATTTTTGTATAAAAATATGGGTATTATAGATTATACTACGTGCAATCACTACGAATTGAAATGGGAATTTTTTTATATGAATACTTACGATTAAAAAAGAAAAAAATGTGAGACCCAAATTTAAAGCGAAAAGTCTTGGAACTCGAATTACATAATTGTCTATTGCGGCTTTAAGTCTGAAATTAGACTAATTAGAATATATTATAAAATTTCTAGACTTTCGCCGAGTTAAAAAGGATTGCGTAATTTTAATTTTAACGCATCCAATGTCTGCAAACGACGATCCGTCAACAAACGTTTCGTATTCAGCTGGAAAGCTTGATAACAAGATAATTAATATTTCTTCTTGTATCCGCGTTTCTCCGTAATATCTTAAAACCATACAACTTAAGAAACGATGTCAACTTCAGGCTTCCAAAGACATCCACAACAAATATGCAGAAATCACTACTACACAAAGGATTACAACTTATCAATATGCTCCCCATTGAAATTAAAAATGAAATCAATAGCTCTATATTTAAAAAAAAAAAAATTGTATACTTCATTAGAAGAAATGTTATTTGAGATTTTGAAACTTACCATGTATTGTTAAATTAAAAGTATTTCAAATACTAATAATAAATAAATAATAATTAAAACATGCTCAAATACTCACCCATGTCTTTAGACACCTTATTTAATCTTGCTCTGGACCACTTGGTTGATAAATATCTTTTATTTTATCCCATGCCAATATTGATTTGTCTAAATTCTTAATGTTCTTAAGCTGGCTAAACTTCATATTTAGCATTATGGTTGCTAACGCCTTCTCATTGTTAGTTTTCCTCTCATAAGGGAACCAAGTTGAATCAAATTCTTCATCCCCATTCACATACTTCCAAAACAGCGAACGAACCAGAATACTTTTCATGTCAATTCTCCATGCCTTGTAACACTTATCAAGTTATTAAATCTGATATGATGATGGACGGACGTCACCATATTTTATAAATGGTTCAATCGCTTTCTTGCTTGTTTGCTTTCTTGCCCTTTAAATTTTTTTTACCCAAACGCTCTGTCTGGGCTCATAACCTCATTACAAACCTTTCAGCTTAATAAATTCTAAACTGTTTGATATTTTAAGTAATTTATTTCAAATTAAATTTTCTAAATGACAAAATTTTCAGAAAAAAATTTTTGTAAGCACAGCATATTTTTGTTGAAAACCAAAATATTCAAATTTGAAAAGATGTTAAATGTAAACGTTGAAGATCCAAAATTCTCACTAGTCCTGAAATTTTGAAATAATATAGAAAATATGTATATGCATACGAATTCGAAGAGTTGTATTGAGTATATACGTGATATCAAATATTGAATATCCATCCACGGCGAAGAATAATGGTTTAAATTGCGTTTAAAGCAAGCTTAGTGTATTCTGTATTAATTATACATAAGTAAAGGATTCAAATTTTTTTTTAGATAAATTGGGGTGTGATAGTAAACGAGAACTAATTGCGGCTAAAAATTAAAATTGATATTAAAACGAAAAAGTGAAAGGTTACGTATGTATATAAAACTTCTTCCTCCAGAGTTTTGAATTCTTTATGAATATGAATAAATTCCACGTTTTCATATATATGAAAAATGGGAAAGGAATATAGAGTGTAAGAGCTTTGCGTTATATAAACTTTAATATTTTTTTTTTTTTTTTTTTTGATATAAAGTTTTTGCGTTATAAATTTGGCTGTCAGTTTAAGCATAAAATTTGATCTGAGAAGTCTGGCAAAAAAAAGTAGATCGATCTCTATGGAAATTTTAAATTTTGTTAAAAATATTTTTTGAACAAATTTTTAAAAAGCTTGTGGTTTTTTCTATAATAATATAAAACAAAATGTAATTGCGTATAAGAATTTTGCGATAATAATTAAAATTATAATTTGAGTATTGATAACGATTTATACGGGGACATTTTGTCAAAACTTGCGCTGAGTAAGACAATGTAATAAAAAACAAGAGCTAAGAAGATTAACAATTTTTAAACTAATAACAAGATGTAAATAAAGTATTTTTAAAACAACGCAAGCAATATTTACGACTAATCATAATAAAAACCGTGTACAACAAATTTCTTGTAATGCTTAGAATATGAATTGAAATTGGTTTACTTCATTTAACTCGAAATAAAATTTGAGTCTTTTATTATGGCCAAACGCTAATAATACACTAAAATGATACTATGTTCGGAATGATAAAAACCAAAGAAATCGAAATAATAATAAAAAGGAAAGAAATCGAAATGATCGATCAACCAAAATAAAAAAAAATATGATTGCGTATACAAGTTTCCGTTAAAAAGCATAAACCGTAAATAAAAATAAATTTGAATAAAAATGGTTTTGGAAAAAGAAAACAAGATACTCGAATTAAACTTTACTAAGTACGAGAGTTTATAATGTCGAAGAGCAAATTCACATTAATGCCGTATAAGAGAAATAAAGAATTCGTATTAGATTAAAAAATAAAAGCAAGAAAAGCGTATTTTTAGGATGTTAAACATTACATTTAACCGCAAATTTTATATTGAGTATAAGATGTTAGTAATGTCAAATAGCAAATTTACACCACTGTTGTACAAAAGTTCTTTGAGTGTTAATCTGTAATATCATTAAAAATATTGTGAAATTAAGAGCTAAGTTTTTTTCCATATAATTTAATTTGCTCCAATATTTTTATGGTAGAAGCAAAACGTTTTTAAAATAAACTAATAGCTGCGTTAGATAAATATAATGTTGTAGAGCAAAAGCAATGCAAGCGTTACGTGTTTAAGAACTGCCATTGAGTAAACGAAATAAAATTTAATGTGTCCATCACGTGTATATCACGGCCTTAAATGCGTCCACTTAAGTAGAACAAAGTGGTTATATGTATATTGTTATCAATTTCAACAAATATGTTTTATATATCTTTTATTTCGAATAAAAATTGTACAAGTAGAATAGCACAAAGAAATGCTAAATAAATCAATCAATCAATCAATCAATCAATCAAAAATTTACTTTTTAAATACTTCGGAACAATTTCTTTTAATATGGGCATAATCTATTAAAAAAAAATTGCAAATTGTGTATAAGATATTTTTGAACAATTAAAACAATGGATTTAAATCGAAACGTCAATATTTAGTTAGAAGTATGTACTCGTATGTATGTATATTGAATGCGGTATTTATTATAGTTAATAAAGTATGAAAAATGAAATCAAAGCGAAAAAACTTAAAATTATGAACATTCGATTTTTAAATACTTATTTCAAAGATATTTAAACGGAATCAAAAAATTTTGTAGTAAAAAAAGAAATGTGCATGTTACGAAATTGGAAAATGTCGTCTTACGTTGCAGGAAATGAAAATAATGAAAAACATTACTGCTTCAAATTTTAAAAATATCCAATTTTTTTATGATAGTAACAACTTTCAAATATGAGTATAAGAGTGTGAGAAGAAACTGAATACATATGTATATAAAGATTTGGTCACAGATTTATAAAAACTTGTAGTTGAAATGAAATCAGAATACTGAATTGCGTGAAATCACGACAAAAATTGTTATGAATTAAAGTGCATGATATACATATATGCACATAACTTACACATCCTTTTATTCGAATTGTTAAGAACGTAAAAGAATTTCAAACAAGTTTCGTACGTAAAAAAAAATTGTATATAAAAGCATTTTGACGAGAAATTTTTATAAGAATTTGAAAGTCTTCAAATTTAAAGCTATGGAGTTTAATATAAGCCAATTGGTCAAATGTAATGTAAATTAAAACGGAAGCTTCGAGAATATCTAATGAGGCTTAAAAAGTTCCGATAATTAATATATAAAAAGTAAACATTTTCGTAAA
The DNA here is from genome assembly GCA_914767995.1 of Thecocarcelia acutangulata. NCBI lineage: Eukaryota > Metazoa > Arthropoda > Insecta > Diptera > Tachinidae > Thecocarcelia > Thecocarcelia acutangulata. Next base: position 183,997,841 of record OU612094.1, on the reverse strand, counting down.
TGAAATAGTCTTCGAGAAAAGAAAATGTCATAAAAATAAACAATAATGCGTCAAATACAAATTATATTCTAATTAATTAAATTTATATAGTAAGTATATCGATAACAGACGAGATGAGTCAAGCAAGAGTTGCACTATATCATACCAAAATGTATTGAAAGTAAATAATTTAGTGGGTAAATTGCACGTAAATTGTTTAAAAAAAGGCTCAAAAATATGTTAAGAATTTTGCTTAAAGAATTTTGAAACTTGATACTCACATATAGTTGAAATAAAAGGAAGTAAATAATGTCATTAAAAAATTTGTAAAAAGGCGCGTAAAACGATACCATTAGCATTTTTGAAAATTGTAATTTAAGATACTGATTGAAGGGTTTGAACGTTTTCTCCCTGTGCAAAAAGATCAATATTGTCATTTTATCTCCAGTATAAGAGTTTTGACAGCGCATATAAGACATTCAGCCGATAATAAGAAATATGAAAATAAAATCAATGAGAAACACAAAATATTTATAACAACGTTTTCTAATAGACTGTCAAAAACTAAATGTTCTAATAACGATGTTTAAGAGCTTTAAAACCTAAAGGAGGATAAAAAATAATTTACTCGTAATATTAATTTAATGTTTAACGATTGTTTGAGAAGTAAATGCCAATAAGAAGCGTAAGAGGTAATCCGTTGTTCTGGGGGGTTACCCTCTATTGCGATGCGAAAACACGTTCGATGCGAAAGGTAGATGCGATAAGAAGAATGTAATTTGGTATTCTCTGCTGTCTGCGCAAACTTTTTCGGGAAATAGTTTAAAAATGAAGTAACACTTGCATCACAAAACAAACAATAGCGAAGAATGATAAAACAAAATGTGCGAAAGGGAAAGTTAAATGTGAAAAGAAAATACGAAAACGCAATACAGGGTACCAATTCTTCGATTTCTTCGCTGAAAAATTATGAGGGAATAATGTGCGTAGCGAATGGTTGAATCTTATTAAATTTACACTATTTCATTTTGAAGTTTTAAAGTAAATAATATAAAATGCTTAAAACACTCAAAAAGATACATATAGAAAATAAAAATCGTATTTAAAATGAAGAATTAGTGCGAATCCCCTAAAATTTAAATAAGTATAAATTAATTGGTTAAGAGTTCTAAAACAAGTGAATATAAGAAATTGAATATCTTGAATGAATTTAAACAAGGTTTTAAGATCAAAATGCTATAAATTTGTATTAATGAAACAAATTTCAAAAAATTAATTGAGCGGTGGGTGGTGGGCTTATTACAATAAAATATATATGTATGTACACATAAAATTGTTTCAAATATTGACTTCCACACTAAATGATTGTTAAGCAAAGAAGTTCAAAGAAAATTTTAAAGTATTTTTAAAAGAAATGAAATAATGTCAAATTAACTACGTTAAAAATAATAAGTAAACTTATAAAGCGACGCCACTTTTGAAAGCAATAAAAAATAAGAAACTGATTTAAGTATATGATACTTTTCCCCGAGCTAAAAAGAGATCAATGTTTTGCTATCTCAAAAATAAACGTTTAACACCGCGTTTAAAAAACTTGAAGCCGAGCGCTTAAAACTGTAAACAGTGCGCCAAAAAACCGACAATGTAAACCAATAATTTGTTGTTATAAAAACTGCGATGCGGATGAAAATAATAAGTTTAATACCACACTACACATTGTGTACGTAAAATCAAATAAATTTCAATACTCGGAATATTTCAAGGTACAGATTAGATATGACCGAACAACGCGTTGATTATATTGACAAGGGTATTAATTTAAAATAAGAGAATTAGTAATGAAGTTTGCGAATCTTAAAATTTAAATTAATTTGTTAAGAGTTCTAAAATAACTGAGCTGCGAGATTAAATGTCTTCAATGAATTTACACGGGTTGTTAAGATCAAGATGTTAAATTTGTATTAAGGAAATGGTAAATTTCAAAAAATGAATAATTGAGCGGTGGGTGGTGGGCTTATATAATAAAATTATATACATAAAATTGCTTTAAATATTGTTTTACACAGTAAATGATTGTTAAGCAAAGAAGTTCAAAGAAAATTTAAAGTATGTTTACAAGAAATTAAATAATCTCAAATATTACTACGTTAAGATGCTGATTTAATAATAATAAGTTCAATGTTTGCTGTCTCCAAGATAAAAATTTTAACGGCGCATTTCAAAAACTTCGAGCTGAACGCTTAAAAATGTGTACACGGCAATAATTTGTGTTATAAAAACTGCGATGCGGATGAAAATAATAAATTTAAATATTGGGTAAAAGTTTTACAATGTATGCGAATAAGAATAGGAAATTAATATTGAGAAACTGAAATTTCACAAAACCCTTACATAAACGAAATCCTTCAGGATTTTTTAAAAACCAAACGTTCTCCATGGATAAGTTTTAAAATTAAATGCGGCTAAAATCGCTTAATTTTAATCAATTACGTAATATGAATTTTAAATATTATTAAACTTTTGTGTTTTTATTTTCGAAAATTCCCTTTTCACCCTAAACAGAAAGAGTTACGATTGTTCGAAAACTACACAACATTGAAAAGAGGTAGCTAAAAGGTGACAAGAAAACAATGTGGTATAGCGTCCGATTGAAATTAAATTCAAAACGTACATGTATTATATATAGTTAAAATATGTAATATAGTTAAAAGGCGAAGTCGTCGAGTATTATTAAAAAAAAAAAAAAATACTGCATAAAATGTACGCTTTTATATGATTAAGGTAGTTGTTTAAAACTAGAACCCATCAAACACGTGAATGAGTTTTACTGTATTAAAATTAAAGGCAGCTAAAATAAAGCAGAGTAAAATTGCTTATTATTGGTAAAAAAAAAAAAATCCAGGGTGTACTTCGCTTTCGCCGTAAGAAATATTCTGTTAAGAAATCCACTTCGTATTGAAGAGTATGGTTAACAAATAACGTTGAGAAAGCATTAAACAGTCTGCAGCTAGAGAATAAAATTTTAAAATTGAATTTAAAAAAAAAAAAATTAAAAAGTGTTTACGGCTATAAATAATAATGCAAGGAAAATATGTTACTAAAATATCAATGCAAAATGAAAAATGCGGTTAAAAATAAATTAAAAATTCGTATAATAAATAGTTCAGTTGTTTGCGGATAGAAATATTGTACGAAAAATGTAGAACTAAATTTGTATACCTTCCTACCTATACACTTAAATTTTATATTTGAGTTTAGTAAGATTTTTATAAACCCTAATTGCGGCTAAAACTGAGTGAAATTGATTGGTATAAGAGAGAGGTGCGTCATTCTCAAAAAATGCGGCTAAAAAATTAGCGTAAGACGGGCTAAAGGTTAAAACCTGGTATGTTACATTACCTGTATGTAACATTTACCAATACTTTTATGAGCAGCAAAAACCGCAGAGTTCGGTAAACTGTTTTGCAATGCGACACGGTAGAAACGCATGCGTTAAACAAATTAATTGATAAAATGTGACAAATTTAGATAAAAACATTAAACCCAATTATATATACTTTGTATATACGCTATCTATGGGCTTAGTATTACATATTATGAATGAATAAATAAAATACATTTTTAATATACACAATGTCTAAATATGACCAACATTTACACGTAATCTACATTTTAATAAAAACTATTTTAAATATAATATGAATAAACTAAATGCAAATACCAATAGCGTTATTAACCTTCGTTTAAATCATAAATACGGGAACTATTTAAATTATCTTTAAAATCTCGTTTTAATACTAAAATGTAAAATAAGTTCGAAATAGAAACCGCAAATAATAGTAAATTTGCTATAAGAGTATGCTTCTGCTAAAAACTTTTTTTTTTTAAAGGAATTTTTGAAACTTCCCTATATTCAAATTAAAAAGAGTTAGACATTTTAATATAAGATTCTTGCCAATACAGCTGTGCATCCCCTGAACAAAAATTTTAATTGTTTTGAAAGGTTTAAATTTGATTTTTGATCAAAATCGCTACCATTCTGAAACAATTTATGACGAACCATACAAAAGTAATGTATAAATTTTATTTTATAATAAAATTAGTAAAAACATTGAAACTGACAGGCGACAACAGAGAAACCAGTTAATTTTTCAGTTCTGAAACTTCAAACATAATCTGCAGTCTGCCAAATTAGACACACGTTCCCACAACAACTCCCCTCGAGTCCTTTGTATTTTTCTAATTCTATTTTACAGTCGAGCGTAAATGAGAACAAATTGCGTTATTGAATTTATTACTTATGAAACCACTTTTTTAAATTTACAGTCGAAGAGAGCAACGATTTTATTCAAAAATGTCGTAATTATTAGGAAAAGTAAAAAATATTGCAAAATATCACACGAGTTGCGTTGCGTTATAAGTATTGAAAACATTTCCATATGTAAATCAACAAATATTTAAAATTTATTTGACCGCTATAAACGTCATATTTTAAAATATTTCTAAGGTGTTCAAAAAATTAAGTTGTTAGTTAAATAATTCCGTACTCCTATTAATATAAAAAGTTATTTCAACACCGGAAACTCGAAAGATCGCTTAATAGAACAATAAAATAAATGTTAATGTTAGATCAGAATCGCTTAATATTGATCAATTACGTAATATGAATTTACTGAACGAATTACGATTGTTCGAAAACTACACAATATTGAAGAGAGGTAGCAAATAGGTGACAAGAAAACAATGTGGTATAGCGTCCGATTGAAATAAAATTCAAAATGTAAATGTAAAGTATGCTGAAAACATGAGTGAATATGTAGTAGTATAGTTAAAAGACGACGTCGTCGAGTATTATTAAAAAAAAAATACTTCAAAATATGTACGTTTTTATATGATTTAAGGTAGTTGTTTAAAACTAGAACCCATTAAACACGTGCAAAAGTTTTACTGTATTAAAATTAAAGGCTGCTATAATAAAGCAGGATAAAATTGCTTATCATTGGTAAAAAAAAAAAATATAGGGTGTACTTCGCTTTCGTCGTAAGAAATATTATGTTAAGAAATCCACTTCGTATTGAAGAGTATGGTTTGAATAATCCAGTTAAAAATTAACGTTGAGAAAGCATTAAACAGTCCGCAGCTAGAGTCAATAAAATTTAAAAATTGAATTAAAAAAGTGTTTGCTGCTATAAATAATATTGGATGAGAAATATGTTACTGAAATATCAATTACCTAAGGAAAAATTCGGTTAAAAATAAATTACAAATTCGTATAATAGTTCAAAAGCGTTTGCGGATAGAAATATTGCATGAAAAATGTACAACTAAATTTGTATACCTTCCTACCTATACACTATAAAATTTTATATTTTGAGTTTAGTAAGATTTTTATAAACCCTAAGTGCGGCTAAAACTGAGTGAAATTGATTGGTATAAGAGATTTGTCATTCTCGAAAAATGCGGCTAAAATAATTAAAATTTTATGAAAGATTTTCTTAATTTTGTTCGCATAAGACGGCTAATGTTTAAAACCTGGTATGTTACATTACCTGTATGTAACATTTATCAAGACTTATGAGCTGCAAAAACCGAAAGGAGTTTGGTAAACTGTTTTGCAATGCGCCACTGCAGAAACGCATGCGTTAAACAAACCAATTGATAAAATGTAATAAATTTAGATATAAACATTAAAGCCCAATTATATATAATTTGTGTATATACGTATATACTACGATTAAAATGTTTACAACATTGAAATATAAAATACATTTTTAATATAAACAATGTCTAAATATGACCAACATTTACACGTAATCTACATTTTAATAAAAACTATGCCATGTAATGAGAACATACTAGAACGCGTACCCTTATATATGAAATTTACCAAATACGTTACCATAATATTAAACGATTAGATAAAAATAAAACGTTTTAATTTTAAAATATATAAACTATTAAATAAAAGCTACTGATAAATTTTTACTACGATTAAAATGTATAAAATACATTTTAATATAAACAATGTCTAAATATGACCAACATTTATTTACACGTAATCTATATTTTAATAAAAACTATTTTAAATATAATATGTATAAACTAAATGCAAATACCAATAGCGTTATTAAGTGCTGGCCTTCGTTTAAATCAAAAATACGGAAACTATTTAAATCACCTTTAAAATCTCGTTATAATTCTAAAATGTAAAATAAAAAATAACTTCGAAATGGAAACAAAAAATAATAATAAATTTGCTATAAGAATTCTTCTGTTAAAAACGTTTGTTTAAAAAGGAATTTTTGAAACTTCCCTATATATATATTAAAAAGAGACATTTTAATATAAGATTCATGCCTATACAACTGTGCATCCCCTGACTAAAAATTTTCACTGTTTTGAAAGGTTTAAATTTGATTTTGTTCAAAATCGCTACCATTCTGAAACAATTTATGACGAACCATACACAATTAATGTATAAATTTTATTTTATAATAAAATTAGTAATAACATATGAAACTGACAAGCGACAACAGAGAAACTAGTTAATTTTTCAGTTCTGAAACTTTAAACATAATCTGCAGTCTGCCAAATTAGACACACGATCCCACAACTCCCCTCGAGTCATTTGTATTTTTCAAGTTCTATATTACGGTCAAGCATAAATAAGAACAAATTGCGTTATTGAATTGTATTGTGAACATACTCTAATAATTTATTACTTATGAAACCACTTTTTAAATTTACAGTCGAAGAGAGCAACGATTTTATTCAAAAATGTTCGTAACTATTAGGAAAAGTAAAAAATATTGCAAAATATCACACGAGTTGCATTGCGTTATAAGTATTGAAAACATTTCCATATGTAAATCAACAAATATTTAAAATTTATTTAAATGCTAATAAACGTCATATTTGAAAATATTCCTGAGGTGTTCAAAAAATTTGTTAAATTGTTACTTAAATAATTCAATACTACTATTAATATAAAAAGTTATTTCAACACCGGAAACTCGAAAGATCGCTTAATAGAACAATAAAATAAATGTTAATGTTAGATCAGAATCGCTTAATATCGATCAATTACGTAATATGAATTTACTGAACGAATTACGATTGTTCGAAAACTACACAACATTGAAGAGAGGTAGCAAATAGGTGACAAGAAAACAATGTGGTATAGCGTCCGATTGAAATAAAATTCAAAACGTAAATGTAAAGTATGCTGAAAACATGAGTGAATATGTAGTAGTATAGTTAAAAGACGATGTCGTCGGGTATTATTAAAAAAAAATACTTCAAAATATGTACGTTTTTATATGATTAAGGTAGTTGTTTAAAACTAGAACCCATTAAACACGTGCAAAAGTTTCACTGTATTAAAATTAAAGGCGGCTATAATAAAGCAGAGTAAAATTGCTTATTATTGGTAAAAAAAAATCCAGGGTGTACTTCGCTTTCGTCGTAAGAAATATTCTGTTAAGAAATCCACTTCGTATTGAAGAGTATGGTTTGAATAACCCAGTTAAAAATTAACGTTGAGAAAGCATTAAACAGTCCGCAGCTAGAGTCAATAAAATTTAAAAATTGAATTAAAAAAGTGTTTGCTGCTATAAATAATATTGGATGAGAAATATGTTACTGAAATATCAATTACCTAAGGAAAAATTCGGTTAAAAATAAATTACAAATTCGTATAATAGTTCAAAAGCGTTTGCGGATAGAAATATTGCATGAAAAATGTACAACTAAATTTGTATACCTTCCTACCTATACACTATAAAATTTTATATTTTGAGTTTAGTAAGATTTTTATAAACCCTAAGTGCGGCTAAAACTGAGTGAAATTGATTGGTATAAGAGATTTGTCATTCTCGAAAAATGCGGCTAAAATAATTAAAATTTTATGAAAGATTTTCTTAATTTTGTTCGCATAAGACGGCTAATGTTTAAAACCTGGTATGTTACATTACCTGTATGTAACATTTATCAAGACTTATGAGCTGCAAAAACCGAAAGGAGTTTGGTAAACTGTTTTGCAATGCGCCACTGCAGAAACGCATGCGTTAAACAAACCAATTGATAAAATGTAATAAATTTAGATATAAACATTAAAGCCCAATTATATATAATTTGTGTATATACGTATATACTACGATTAAAATGTTTACAACATTGAAATATAAAATACATTTTTAATATAAACAATGTCTAAATATGACCAACATTTACACGTAATCTACATTTTAATAAAAACTATGCCATGTAATGAGAACATACTAGAACGCGTACCCTTATATATGAAATTTACCAAATACGTTACCATAATATTAAACGATTAGATAAAAATAAAACGTTTTAATTTTAAAATATATAAACTATTAAATAAAAGCTACTGATAAATTTTTACTACGATTAAAATGTATAAAATACATTTTAATATAAACAATGTCTAAATATGACCAACATTTATTTACACGTAATCTATATTTTAATAAAAACTATTTTAAATATAATATGTATAAACTAAATGCAAATACCAATAGCGTTATTAAGTGCTGGCCTTCGTTTAAATCAAAAATACGGAAACTATTTAAATCACCTTTAAAATCTCGTTATAATTCTAAAATGTAAAATAAAAAATAACTTCGAAATGGAAACAAAAAATAATAATAAATTTGCTATAAGAATTCTTCTGTTAAAAACGTTTGTTTAAAAAGGAATTTTTGAAACTTCCCTATATATATATTAAAAAGAGACATTTTAATATAAGATTCATGCCTATACAACTGTGCATCCCCTGACTAAAAATTTTCACTGTTTTGAAAGGTTTAAATTTGATTTTGTTCAAAATCGCTACCATTCTGAAACAATTTATGACGAACCATACACAATTAATGTATAAATTTTATTTTATAATAAAATTAGTAATAACATATGAAACTGACAAGCGACAACAGAGAAACTAGTTAATTTTTCAGTTCTGAAACTTTAAACATAATCTGCAGTCTGCCAAATTAGACACACGATCCCACAACTCCCCTCGAGTCATTTGTATTTTTCAAGTTCTATATTACGGTCAAGCATAAATAAGAACAAATTGCGTTATTGAATTGTATTGTGAACATACTCTAATAATTTATTACTTATGAAACCACTTTTTAAATTTACAGTCGAAGAGAGCAACGATTTTATTCAAAAATGTTCGTAACTATTAGGAAAAGTAAAAAATATTGCAAAATATCACACGAGTTGCATTGCGTTATAAGTATTGAAAACATTTCCATATGTAAATCAACAAATATTTAAAATTTATTTAAATGCTAATAAACGTCATATTTGAAAATATTCCTGAGGTGTTCAAAAAATTTGTTAAATTGTTACTTAAATAATTCAATACTACTATTAATATAAAAAGTTATTTCAACACCGGAAACTCGAAAGATCGCTTAATAGAACAATAAAATAAATGTTAATGTTAGATCAGAATCGCTTAATATCGATCAATTACGTAATATGAATTTACTGAACGAATTACGATTGTTCGAAAACTACACAACATTGAAGAGAGGTAGCAAATAGGTGACAAGAAAACAATGTGGTATAGCGTCCGATTGAAATAAAATTCAAAACGTAAATGTAAAGTATGCTGAAAACATGAGTGAATATGTAGTAGTATAGTTAAAAGACGATGTCGTCGGGTATTATTAAAAAAAAATACTTCAAAATATGTACGTTTTTATATGATTAAGGTAGTTGTTTAAAACTAGAACCCATTAAACACGTGCAAAAGTTTCACTGTATTAAAATTAAAGGCGGCTATAATAAAGCAGAGTAAAATTGCTTATTATTGGTAAAAAAAAATCCAGGGTGTACTTCGCTTTCGTCGTAAGAAATATTCTGTTAAGAAATCCACTTCGTATTGAAGAGTATGTTTTGAATAACCCAGTTAAAAATTAACGTTGAGAAAGCATTAAACAGTCCGCAGCTAGAGTCAATAAAATTTAAAAATTGAATTAAAAAAGTGTTTGCTGCTATAAATAATATTGGATGAGAAATATGTTACTGAAATATCAATTACCTAAGGAAAAATTCGGTTAAAAATAAATTACAAATTCGTATAATAGTTCAAAAGCGTTTGCGGATAGAAATATTGCATGAAAAATGTACAACTAAATTTGTATACCTTCCTACCTATACACTAAAATTTTATATTTGAGTTTAGTAAGATTTTTATAAACCTTGCGGCTAAAACTGAGTGAAATTGATTGGTATAAGAGATTTGCCATTCTCGAAAAATGCGGCTAAAGTATTAGCGTAAGACGGCTAAAGTTTAAAACCTGGTATGTTACATTACTTGTATGTAACATTTACCAATACTTTTATGAGCAGCAAAAACAGAAAGGAGTTTGGTAAACTGTTTTGCAATGTGACACGACAGAAACGCATGCGTTAAACAAACCAATTGATAAAGTGTGATAAATTTAGATAGAAACATTAAGGCCCAATTATATATACTTTGTGTATATACATATTATGTACGTACGGATATATACTACATATAGCAATAAAGGTTCAATGTCTTAAAAAAATTTACGACTAAAAGAATATGAAGCAATGCGGTGAATAAAGGTATGAAAATATGTATGAAAATATTTAGAAAACCTTAGTATAGAGACTTATATTTCACAAGTTGTTCATTAACATAAGTGAAAAAGTTGTTGGTCCTTTAGTAGAATAAAACAATAGTCTTATGAATTACCAATCGGTTACAAATTAACAAAACGATAAGAAAAAGTATGATAAACATATACATAAATATTACGACGTTTTTTTCCGCAGAATTTTAAAAAATTTGATATAAATCAATATGTAACGCAATGTGAGAATTTCAAATTAGTACTTATGAAGCTTTTTCTTATTATTTATTTAATATTTTATAGTAATACATGTTGCCTATTGGCCCAATAAAAACAATATTAACATTTTGTAAGCCAGGCTGAAACTATCAGAGTAGAAGAGATATAGTGCGATGTTAAGTTGTCTTGAGGTTTTCAAACGTGTCGTAATTTTTTTTTTATTTTAATATACAAAAATGTGTATGTTACTGAAAGAAATCGAGTTCAAGAAATAAATGGCAAATTAAACTACATACATTTTTGTATTTACGATTGTGTCACAAGTTTGTGCCCTGTTGAATAATGTTTTAAAAGCATTACAGTATAATAGATTTTAAATTCATATATGGAAATTGCGCATTATCACCACAACGGGACCAAATTGGAACCAAAGAGGGGTAGAGTTGCGACGTTATCAAATCAAATGTTAATGAGTGTGCCCGAACGTAACGTTGACTTCTTTTGTTGAGTATGAAACAAGTTGAAGTGGTTTAAAATATGCCTAAAAATATCCTCATAAATAACATATTGCAGAAAAAATACTTACTATTATTAAGGAGTATAAGAGTTATATGAATATTTTGTTGTGATAAATGAAATGACGGCTAAAAAATAATTTGCAGAGTTGATTTTGCCTGAAAATGTTTATGAACACACTTCATATTACGTTGATAAAATATAAGTTCTGAAAGTCAAATATACATCGTATAAGACATTTTGAAACACAGAGCCTTACGAAAGCGCAAAAAATTTCATATTGACAACATATGTATGTAATAAAATGCGATTTACTTGTAAAAGTTCTTGTATAACCCCCCAGTTCGAATTTAAAAATTAATGTTTTGATAAAATAAAAAGGATTTAGCTTGAGTAGGAATAGGTTGAAATGCGATTTTTAATATATTTATTTTTTTTTTTTTAACAAAATCAAATCACGTTAATATATTAAAAAAAGTTATAATGTATATTTTAATCGATTGGTATAAACAGTCCCAATATTTTTGTTTAGAATAAAACTTTTTGTTTTATGTGTTTGAAACTGCATGAAAATTTACATTACATTGATGATATAGAAGTTTTAAAAAAAACGATAAATTAAAATAGCCCCAAACGAAATTTATGTTGTCTAAACTTCAATAAAAATTACAAGTTTTGCGGAAAAATGGTTGTACACGAGATTTTCCTTTAATTAAAAAAGTATTTTATGAACGAAAATAAATGTAATATGAAAATTACATTAAAGTCGATTTAAAATCGTAATTGTTAAATAAATTTTGAGTTGTAAAAAGAGTGTTAAACTTCCAAGAAGAATTGTTAAAAAATAATATTTTAAGCGGTTGAGAGAAAAAATAGGTTATTTAGATTGTTAAAAAAGTTTTTAGTAATTGTAAATATTTTGGAGATGTATTCTTGCGTTTGAGCAAAACCGAATAGAACTTGATCATATACAAGAATTTAAAATTAAAAGTGGCAGAGAAAAATTAAGAATTAACATTCGAATGCACAAGTTTTTAAATCATTGGTGGGTCAAACAGCTAGCATGAAATTTAACGAGTTCAATGAAAGACTTAAAAAATTTCCAGTGTTCAGATTTTCAAACCGCTAAAATTACGTTTCTTGAACTAGGATTATTTTTAAAATGTGGTTGATTTGAGTTAAAACTTAAGAGTAAAAAATAATCAAAAAAAAAAAAAAAAAAAGTCATAAAGCGTTAACAAATTTTAAAGTTATATGAATACATTTCGAATTCAAAAACCGATAAAGATTTCGTTAAGCGGATTATATGAGTTATTTAATCTTTACGCATGTCTGTTTACATGATATTGGTTGTTATAAGAAATTTTAACGCCTTTTTAAGGCTGTAGAACGTGAAAACTTAAAAAGTTTAACTATTTTTGGTGCCTATACGAAACCAATAAAGCGTGAATTAATGCATATGAAGTAGATGCTACGAGAAGAAGGGGCTTCTTTTGTCTGATTAATAAACTTTGAATAAAGTAACAGTACAGCTAACTTATCGAATCGTAGTTCGTCAATGTATTATTTTAAAATATGTAATGTACATGAAGACCATAAAATGTTGAAAATGCTATATTCGTTTTAAAGGCTCATATATTGATATTTTATGTTTAAATGCGTATATTGATATTTTATGTTTAAATGCGTAACAAATAGAAAACGAAAAATTGAAAAAAAAAAAAAACTGTATTTTTATTAAAGCACAGTAATAAGAGGGCAAATCTATATATTTCTTTTATATGAAAAAGTTTTTTTGATTCTGAAAAACATAATCTTCCTTAAAAAAAAAAACGATACGATTGGTACAAAATTTGTAAAAATGCGTTAAAAAATTTATTACAATAATTGTCATAAAATATTTTGTTCGATATAAAGAGCTTTGTAATAAAACTGTTAATGGGGTTTTCTTTCCTTTTTACAAAAATTCAAAATCATCCTAACATTAGAAAAAATAATATTTTTTGCAGGAGAAAGAGTAAAATCAAAATTTTAATATATTGAAAACAAGTTTTGTCAATAAAAGGCGTCAACCAAAAATATGTTCTCGTCCGGAGATTGTTTGTGTAAAGCGAAAAAAAGTAACGTAAATATATTTTTGTGAAAAAGAAATTCCACAGAAGTTTATAAATGCGAAGTAAAACTATATAAAATCAAATAAATTGGTATGCAAATCACAATTAAATGTTAAATTTTAACGACAATTCGTTTGAAATTAAAGCGCTCACAACCCATTTTCAATAAGATTGAAAATGCGTTAAATTTATACGACAAAAAAATATTGTAATTTTTCTGTAAACAAAGTTCTAACGAAGGTTAAGTTGATTGATTGGTGATGTAAAACTTTAGGTTTTTAATTATTGTGAAAAATATTTTAATGCCAAAATTATCTAATATATTAGATATGATTTTTATTTTTGGAAAGCTTCCATTAAAACCACTATTCATTAATTCGTATAAGAGGTTTATAACAATATAAACAAACGTTTAATTATTTAATGCAAATATTTTGTATAATGATGCTAAAATCAATGAATGATGCTAAAAGCAAATTTTTATAACAGGAAATGATTTTAAACATATTTATATCCCCATATTTTTCGGGCTATATTTATTTCTATGAACGGTAAAAGAAAATTTTTCGTTGTAAAATGTTTTCATTCTGCGATAGTTTTGTTCTCCCGACTGTCGGTATTAACTCGTAGTCGTAAAAGACTTCGGAGTGTAAAAAATTTAATGCAGCTGAAACCAGAAAGAGGGAAGTTCTTAATTTTCATCTCAGTAACTCTTCGGTTTGAATTTAAAAAACGTCCTTTTGGATAAAAAGAGAACGTTTAAGACAGAGTAGAGCTTAGTAGAAGATTTTGAAATGCGGGTAATAAATAACTCACCGACAAATTGCGAGTAATATTTTCGAGTCGTAAATCCTTTTTTTTTTAAATCATGCAAAAAGAGTTTTTTGCGAATTAATAAGAAATTGATATAAATGTTAAAGCTATTTTATGTTTAAAAAGGTTTTAAATTGCGTAATTTTTTCGTCTGAACAAGACTTCACATAAAACTGAAATCAGAAACAGAAATAAAAGTGAAATCGGCAGGAAATACACATACTCGTATAAGCTTTGAAAAATTTTCTTCGTGTACAACGCAAGCTTTTAGAGCATATTGATGAACTAAATTTTATTGATTAAAAGCAATTATTTGAATGAATTAGCATACCATAAACGAGTTCAAGCTATAAAAATTTCAAAACTTCAATTTAAGACGATTTTGGTGCAAACGGTGTTAATATTTCTTTTTTTTGTTTTGACAAAAATGAATATTTATACGTAAAAGGGGTTAAATACGCATAATATAAAGCTGAAAAATGTGAATACATTATTTGACGTACATATTACCTGACGTTTTTGTTCAAAATACAAATTAAATTCTTAACTAAATAGTTTATATTGAAATAAAAGTTATCTTTATCAGCGTTTGTATAAGTTTTAAAAAGCGAAAAAATGTACCTGAAACGAAATTTGAATTCTGTGGAAACACAAAGGTGGTCGAAAAATACGAGATATTTCTTCAATAATAGAAAAATTTTAACAAACATCATGTAAGCAATTGGAAACCGAGCTTTGCAATTAAAGATTAATAGAATAAATAAATGGGAAGTGTCAGTTTGCGTCTGAACAAAACTTAAAGAAATGCAAGAAATTTATAACTTATTGTAATACAAAAGTCATCAAGCCCAAAAATAAAGCGGTACCGCACAGCAAGATGAGATTCTACATATACTTGAGTAATTCAATTATCATCAATCTACTCGTATCTATAGAAATTAATTTCATACGAAATAAAATATTCATAATTATCAAGAGGACTCTTCTTTTCCTACCAGACCAAAATAGGTACAGATAAAAATAAGACTTACCTTTTACGTTGTAAACGATTTATAATCACAATTATATATAAATTTTGAATTATAAGTGCTTAAAAGTGCGAAGACGAATTAAGCGTACAAAAATTGGAATTGTACTAAAAGCGTATAGATAAGATTCTTTCGTCTAAAATTCTTTCAGTGAAACTAAAATTACAAAATATGGGTATACAAGTTTTAAAAAGCGTAAAAGAGGAAAAATATAAAAGCTACGAAAATTTTTCTTAGTGTGCGCAAGCAAAATTGTTACTTGAGAAAATTTTGTTAAAAAAAAATTATGATGAGTTTCTGAGTTAGATAGTTTATTGATCTTAATCGTTGGTAAAAAGTGGCGTATGTTTCTTTTAGATATTGTCTTAAAAAATTATATTGCGTGAAACGGAAATCATATTGATTTTTATTTGATTTAATTCAAAAGCGGAAAATTCAGTTATATTACATATAATCCATGATAATAATGAGTGTTGAACATGTAATTTTCGATGAAAAAATCTTAATTTATTTGACTCCAATACAAAGAGGACCAGGACCTTCCTGGTCAATTACAAATTTATTGTTCGCAACATTTTTTACGCTAATCTAATAATATAATTTATTGAAATATAAATTAATATTGGTTTATAGTTTTTTCATAAGATGTTGCTTAAACTATTGTTCGGTTGAAACGTTTTTTAAAACTTGTAAAAAATCCAAGAGCGGCTAATTGAATGTCGTTTCCCCCCTGAAATCATATCATATAATCATATGCTTCGATCGAGTTTTTAAATGCTACCGAAATATTGAAATGTTTGTTATCGTCAGGAGTTTCGTTAAAGCTTAATATAATGGTGGTGTAAGAGATTCTGGAGTTGTGATTTTCAAGTATAAGAAAGCGAAATAAAGTTCAGAGTATAAGAATTGTTTAAGTGTATTTCAAGTTTCATTATAATTTTCCGTATTTTGGGAAAACAAATTAATTAATTACGTTATTTGTTTGATTTGTTTCAAAACAGAGTTACTCGTATAATAAGAATTTAAAAAACCGGCAAGAAATGTATAAGCTATGAAAAAGTATTTTTCGTGCATTCAAGCTTTTCAAAGCATATTGATGAATTAAAAAGTTTTAAAAGCAATATACACATAAACTATCGAAATTTTAAAACTTTAAGAAGATTTTAGTGTAAACGGTATTAATACTTTCTTTTGTCTAGAAAAAATGAATATACGTAAAATTGATTAAATAAGCATACTTTTATGAAATGCAGCTCAAAAAATCCCGGTTTATTTCATTGATTTATGTCAAAACCAGACGTTTTTGCTCAAAATGCAAATTGAATTAGAGTTTTTATGTTGAAATAAAAGTTATCTTTATCAGCGCTTTCAACAGTTTTAAAACGCGCAAAAATTAATATATCTGAAACTAAATTTGTCTTATTTAGATTTAAACAAAAAGAAGTACGAAAAAAAACGAGATTTTCCTTCAATAATAGAAAAATTGAAACAAAAATCATATGTAAGCAATTAGAAACCGAGTCTTGTAATTAAAAGTTAATAAATGAAAAGTGTCTTTTGCGTCTGAACAAAACGAAAGTAATTCGAGAATGTTATTTACATATATATAACTAATAGGTAGAGATGAAAATAAGGCTGCCCTTAACCGCAATTATATATAAATTTTGAGTTATATATTAATGTTTAAAAGTGCGAAGAAGAATTAAGCGTACAAAAATTGGAATCATTTTGGAATTGTATTCAAAGCGGATAAGATTCTTTCATTTAAAAAAGTCTTTAAATAAAACTAAAATCACAAAATATGGGTATAAGAGTTCTAAAAAGCGCAAAAAAAGAAAAATATAAAAGCTACAGAAATTTCTCGTATGTGCAAGCAAATTAAAATTTTGTTAAAAAAGTTATGATGAGTTTAAAATGTGTTTGGTCTGAGTCAGATTGATGTTAATTGTTTGTAAAAAGTGGCATATGTTTATTTTTGATATTGCCTTAAAAAATTAGATTGCGTGAAACGGAAATCATTAATTTTTATTTGATTTAATTCAAAAGCGTAAAATTTAATTAATTTACGTAAAATTCTTGTTAATAATGAGTGTTGACATATGTAATAAAATCTTATTTTATCTCGATATTAAGTAATTTTCCATAAAAAAATCGAAATGTATTTAACTGCAATACAAAGAGAGCCTCCGTGATCATCTAATGAAATATAAATTAATATTAGTTTAGTTTTTTCATAAGATGTTGCTTAAACTATTGTTCGATTGAACGTTTTACAACTTGTAAAAAATTCAAGAGCGGCTAATGAAACTCGTTTCTCCCTGAGCCAGAATATACCGCAATAACACTCGTTTGTGTCCCATAAACGCCACATTAATAATATTTTAATTATATGCTCCGATTAAGTTTTTAAATGCTACTGAAATATTGAATATGTTATAGTCAGGACTTTCGTAAAAGCTTAATATATAATTGGTGGTATAAGAGATTCTGGAGTTGTGATTTTCAAGTATAAGAAAGCGAAATAAAGTTCAGAGTATAAGAATTGTTTAAGTATATTTCAAGTCTTATAATATTTTTTCGTATTTTGGCATAAATGGCTGCGTAAAACAAAAATCGCATTAATTGCGTTATTTGATTGGTTCAAAACAGTAAAATTTAAGTTAATCTGTTGCGTATATTTTCTTGTATCAAACATACTGCTGTCTGATTTCTTAAAACTAGATTAATAAATGTTGGACGTTCTTATGAAATTTTCGAAAATTTTGGTTTTGCACCTAAACAAGATAAATTATATTGAATGGAAACGGTAATTACTTTTAAACAAATTTGCTAACTTAAAATTATGCTCATATGAAAACATGTTATAAGATGTATGAATGTAAATTTTGCGAGGGTATTCGTCCTGTTTGAGACAGCAATATGAGTTAAAAGTCGTTTTAAAAATGCACTAAAAATTTCAACTGAAAGTAATAAGAGTCAGTTCTTAAATAGCAATTTTATGCCGGTCAGTTTTCATCTGAGCAATATTTATAATTATTTATGTTAAAACAAATTTACGTTAAAATTTACAAAAGCGAATTTATGAGCCTAAAGAATGAGAGATGGGGTTAGAACCAAAAATTTATTGGTATAAAAGTGTAAATAATTATTAAAGTAAAGAAAGGCAAAGAATGAAGAAGATTTTGATTAATGATGGTTGTGAAAAGGGATTAAAAATATGAAAAAATTTCAGTGACTTAAAATCTTGCGAACGAATATGCGGTATTTGTGGCTAAGCAAGCGTTTTGTTTGTATACACAAATTATTAAGTTATATTGTATATATAGTAAGTTAGCAAATATTTCAATTATTTGTAAGTGAAAACGATTAAAAAATCTTAGCAATTTTTTAAAGCAATCTTAGTCTTCTAATCGATACAACACTTCATATGATACGGAATATAATTCTGGTTAATACTGATGGTAGCAATTGTAGCAAAACTATCGGTTGTGTCTATAATAATTTCGAGTTTTTTCCTTTTTAAAGAAATATTTAGTGTTGTGATTTTTGTGGGTAGAGAGTCTAATGCAATAAAATTAAAATGCTGTTGAAACTTTGTTTATTTAAGAGAAATATAATGATTTAAAATACGCGCCGAAGTGTAAGAGTTTTAAAATACAATGGTTTCATGATTAAAAAGTTGAATGCCACAGATTGTAAAAAATTATAAATATATATTTTCGATTGATTAGACTTCTATATAGAATTTGAAGGCGATGAAAAAAGCTGTAAGCGAGATTGACGGAGACTAGCTTCACTTAATGTGAAAGTATACGATTTTCAAAATGCGTTGTGAAGATAATTAAATTAATTGACGTAATGTTTTGAAACAACGTTGTTTCCTTGTCTTAAAATAGAGTAAAAATTTAAATACTGAATTTTGAGATTGTAAATCTATGTGAAACTGTACACAATTGAAATGCGAATGAAACTTCACTTTGATTCTGATTTTGGTATACGATTTTAAAATGAGCTAACAATGTAGTAGTATACGAAAATTGTTTTTTTTTGTTTTTTTTTTTTTATCTACGATTAAATACATTTTTGTTAGTATGAGTTTTAAAATTTGATCAATATATAAATGCAAAGTATAAAGAATAAAAAATACAAAAAATTAAACCCCAAACGCAAAGTAACATATTTTCGAAGTTAATTTTTGCTGAATCAAATGTTTTCGACCGATTTTGGTACACAAATTTCATACTGGCGAATTTTATTTTGCCTGATTGATAAAAATTTCATAGATATAACACGCAGCTAATAATGTACAAAAATAACAACTTTTCTTGTCCTAGGAAAATTTCGGCCAGTGTCGTGTAAATTTTTAATGTCAACTTTAATCCCAGCAAAAATCTTATGTTACCCCTTCTTATAAGAGTGATGAGGAGCACTACTCTCGAAAATAAATAAATTAAATTATTATGAGTTGTTTACAAAAGCTTCAAGACAAACTATTATTATATTGCGGTTTTTCGTTCGCTCGAATGAAATTTTGAAAGATTTTATGTAAAATAAAGTTTTTTCCACCAAAAACCTTCAAATCTAATATAAAACTTAACTAAAAGGTTTAAGCAACATTTTATTTAGTTTATCAAATAATATGCAGCAAATTGAATATTACATGAAAAATTATTTTAGTTCTTCTGAGAAATCTTTATTTCTCGATGCGTTATTGTATTGTTATCAGCGATTTTGAAACAAAAACGAACGAACATATATCGAATTTGGATTCAAAATTTAACATTTCTTTGAAATTTATATTTATATACATATTTTTAAGTTTGTTCTTCATGGATCAATAACATTGAATGATAAAACGAAAATTATTATTTGATATAAGACAGTTTATAGTACACTAATGTATGCTTTGCGATTAAGAATAATGCTACAGCTACATGATCGTATACTTATTTGGTTATGAGGAAAATTTCGGTTAAATTTAAACAACAAAACAAAAACAAAAATTTTCATAGCTGTAACAAATTTCAACAATCTCATGTTTTCTACAGATTTCGGTATACAAATTTTATATAACTACATATGTTGCGATTTTTATTTATTATTTAATTTTTTGATTGGTTAAAACTTATTGATAAAGGCTTCTTAGATAGATTTCTTACAACACGCATTTATGTAATAATGTAAAAAAATAAATTTTGTCATAAGAAAAATTTCGGCTATTCTCGTATAAATTTTGATCCCAGCAAACCTTATGTTACACTTTAATATAACACATTCTGTATAAGAGTGATAATCACACTACTCTCGAAAATAAATAAATTAAACTATTATGTGTTGTTTCCAAAAGCTTCAGACAATTGAGACAAACTATTTATATTGCGGTTTTTCATTTGCTCGAATGAAATTTTGAAAAATTTTATATGTAACCACCGACAAGACAACAAACCTTCAATTCACAAAAAAAAAATTACCTCGAAGATTTAAGCAAGATTTTATTTAGTTTATCAAATAACATAAAACAAATTTAATATTATATGAAAGCGTTTTAGTTCTGCTGAGAAATCTTATTGTTTTTCGTTGCGTTATTATGTTGAATTGTAATCATTTGTGATCAAGGATTTCGAAAAAAAAAAAACGAACAT
This sequence comes from Thecocarcelia acutangulata, assembly GCA_914767995.1. NCBI lineage: Eukaryota > Metazoa > Arthropoda > Insecta > Diptera > Tachinidae > Thecocarcelia > Thecocarcelia acutangulata. The sequence goes on along the minus strand of OU612094.1, from coordinate 183,976,890 downwards.
GTATCGAATTTGCATCCAAAATTGAACAATTTTATATTTTTGATAATGGTGAAAACAAGTTTTTCTAGAAAATACTTTTACGACACCTTTTTAGAAAATTTACAATCGCAATTACGACGAAACCAAACTTAGACGAATATATAGAATTTAGATAGATGTAATCCTTATCAATTTAATCATCAATCATATTCAATTTAAAGTATAATAAAAATTTCTATGAATTTGGATTTTGTGAAGAGTAAAATAATATGAATTTATCTATCAATTTTTACGTTTCAACTAAATACACGCCGCGGGTAAACAGGATTGAATATTAGATAAAAATGTTCGGTACAAAGGTACTGGGTAATTAATATAATTGTAGTATTGAAATATTTACAACAAAGACATGTGTACATTCTTACATATTTATTTTAGTCATCCTTATTGTGGTTAGTGAATTTAATTAAAACTAAAGTCGAATTTTTATAGCAGAATAAAGAAAACAACATTCATTTAATCTATTACAAAACTGTCGTATATTTTTGTTAAAAATCACCAACCACGTTAAGAAGAGGTTTTATAAAAAACTGTATAATGTAAAATGAGACTGAAAGAGATTGTATGGAAGTAAAAATGTAGTGAAGAAACGTGCTTTATATGATTTTGAATGGCAGAGTTGTAGATATAAGCGTGGTATGAAATGTTAGTGATTGTGAAAAAGAGTGGTTTTGAAACTAAAGGGAGCCAAGAGTGCTTGAAGTTGAAGGTGATGCAAAAGAGCGTAGGTCGTTTTCTTAAAAATAAATATTGAAATCATTGTTCAGGGTTTAGTTTTTGCAACAAAAAAGAATGTGTACCTAAAAGTATTTAACTTTTTACCAATATAACGGTAACAAACCCCAAACAAAAATTATTTGCCTTTTTATTGTTGGCTGTCTAGCTGCCCGTTTAGTGAGTGTAAAACAGAATATCAGAGTGTCTAATATTTTCGGTTTTAGAGTGAACTTGTGGTAAATATGACGAAAGCTTGTATAAAAAGTGTTTAGTTCGTTTACATATGTATATATGAGTGATATGAGTTTTAAAAAATCTGTGAGAGAAAATATTTGTTTGCATGTTGTTTGGGATGCAATAATTTATGCTTGTTTCTTTGCGTATGCGGCTGTGAGAGAACGTTTTTACGATCTTGTGAGTGAGAGTGAGTAAAAAAGAAACGAAAGGTTTATTAACAAAGATGTGAGAATATTTCGTGATAAGTATGAGTGATAAATGAGAAACTGCCAGAGAGTGCTTTGAGATTTGAGAGAGAAAAAAAAATGCGAAAGGGCGAATGTATCAGTATGATTGTTTAAAAACCATAACAGAATGGAAAGGTGAATTAATAACGGTTAATGAAAACACGTTTTTAGAGTTTTGTATCTGAATAGTTCAAAAATAGTATAACTTTTATATTTTTATTTCTGACAACTCTATACAGAAAAAATAATTACGTACATTTTAAATCGCATAATAAAAAACATGAATTTAATTTAAAAATAATATTCAATTTTGAATTTAAAAAATAATGTTTGTGCGTTAAATATTAGGCTATATTTATAACGATCCCTTTATAAAAAGCGGATAGGTGCTGTTTATTAAAGCGAGTGTTGAAAAGAAAAATTATACAGTTACTTGGATGATAATAAGGTTAAAATAAAAATGGTTTAAAAAACAGCGAAAACTTTTTTAAGAATACTCGAGAATTTGCAAGAGTATTATAATATGCGTTCTTATTTAACTCGAGAGTGGGTGGGTGGTGTGGTATATTTATTTTTCTTATATTTTCGAATATCCATCTAAGATATTGGAAACTAGTTAATAAAAGCAACGAACGATACAATAATGAAAGTTTAGCAAATTGAAAAGCCCAATAAAAATAACAAATGCAAAGCCACATATTTCAATTGTTTTAATTATGATAAATAACAGACGCGTGTGCATATTAAAATATTCATCTAAAAACGTTATTAATGATTAAGTAAAATAACTTGCATAAAAATTAAAAAAAACGAAAACAATGTTACAAAATTTTATTCGTCAATGCGTTTTGCGAACGTTGGAAGAAAACACGTTTTTTAAATAACTGACAAATTAAAACGATATTTTTAAACCGAATGCATCATAAAGTTTATTTTATGCGTAATTTAGCTGAGTGGTGGGTGGTGGGATTTCTTTTATCTTATATAGTGCGAAGCGAAAAACCTTGTCTATTTTTAAATGTCAATTTTTTTTCGTCGAATCAGAATTTCTATATGTACGTCACTAAGAAAATAAGAATAACGTTAAAATTATTAAAGTTTTAAATAGAGAAAAAATCGTAAAATGTGATAAAATTAAGCATTTTCTAACTTAGCAGTATTATATACATAAGATGGATTAAAAAATACTCAATTATATAAACATTTTTAATTAGGATCATTCAAAACACATTTACTCTCGACAAAAATATTGTGAAAGAAATTGCAAACCCTAATGATAAAATAATGGATTACTACAACTACTTGTTCTTTTGACAATTAGCAATTTTTTACAAAAAACAATTTATATTGCATTGATTGCTTTTATGAAAAACGATTGTGTTCTTTTAGATAAAATTATCAAAACTTGCTTGCTCAATTTTAACACTACGAATATTTTCAAAAGAAATCAATTTTATAAAATACCTATTTATTTTAAACGAGAATATATACGAAATATTTTTTTTATCAATAAAAATATATAGAATAATACAATATTTCACAAATTAAATACATATCAATAGAGCTTAAAAGTTAAATTTACTGGGAAGCATTTACAATAAAAAGAGCAGAAATAAAAAGAAAACTAATTATTTGGGATTATAATGTAATTAATTCTTCTCCAACAAATTGAAATGATAAATGATCATTATATCATGTATTTTTATATAAAAAAGAAAATGTCCTTGCTCCGAGCACTATTTCTTGAGAATATATATCGATCAAAAACATGATTCTCAATGTACATTAATAATTTTAATGCAATTTTTAAAAATAGTTTTCTGTTTATTGCGGCATTTGTTTTCAAATATAGAAGTTTTACAAATACTTTAAATTAATAATTGAAAAAAGTCAATTCAAACTACACTTACACTTACATAATTATTCCTATTATTTTGGAATTAGTGAAATTTATTGCGTTATATATAATTTCTTATTTATGTACATATTTCATGATTGTTTTATTTGAAACTACATATAAATATTTTATTATAGCCTGTTTTTATTTAAGCGATGCTGCTTACGCAGTTTTGAAATTCCCTCTTAATTGCATTGATATTTATTGCATTGCCTTTTTAAGAAAATTGCAAAAGTTTAAAATTTAAAGAAAAAGGGATACAAATTTATAAAGCAATATTCAGTCTTATTTATTCCCCGTAATCTATAAACCAACAAATAGTAAAAATTAAAGTTTTAACACGTATCAAATCGCATAAAAACAACAAACGCAACGTAAAACGCATAAAATTAAAGCAACTGTCCATCACACTTACTGATGAGAAACGGGTACCAAAATTCCAAATTCTCTAAGATTGTTCGAGATAAATTAAAGACATACATACATACATACATAAATTTTAATATATAACATATGGAATAGAGTATCTAAACTCGGCAATTAAATTCAATGCCTGATTTGTTAAGGTTATAAAATGTTCAAATGCTGTTTTTGTGTTATTAAAATAATTGAGTTTACAATTATTGTTTTTGACATTTTATTTTCTGCGTTTCATTCAATTTGGAAAAAAATTTGGGAAAGTTTATTTCAATACGAACACTAAATTTTCATAGAATAAACGTTGTTTTTTATGTAGAGCCGTATTTTTCATGTTTCAAAGAAATAATTGGCGTTTCTGCTTAAAAGGAGCGTTTAAAGAATACCACCAACAAAAAAAAATTGCGTAAATGATCTGATATAAATGGTACGGTCTTACAAACTATAAATATATAGACAATACCCTACATTTGTTCGCGATTTCGTTTGCGTTAAATTCAAAACAAGATTGGGAGCTAAATATAGTTCTATACAAAAACGTTACACAAGGCATATCATAAATAATCAACACTTGTCCAAAAAACTTAAGTAAAATCCATTAGGCCGTTTTTATTTTAAAGCACAGCAAACTCCCGAACTCACAAAATTTTATATTAATAATATTAGTAGAATATATTTATATATGCCAAAAAGCCGTAATTTTATATTTTAAAACTATCAAATTTTATGAAATAAATTGTAATTTGTACTTGCAAAATAATCCCCTCTTACAAAATTGTTGTGGAATTTTTTTTTAAGTCTACACATATTTTTTTTTTTTTTTTTATTAAAAAAGACATCTAAAGGTATAGAAACATGAATACTGCTTGCGTAAACATTTCCATGCCAAACGATTTTAATGTTAAATTAATGCGCAGAACTAATGTACTACCAAGCATAAAGAGTTGCTAGATAATAGTAATATATACTTGTAATACAATGAAATTTTTCAAAACAAAAATTATACGACTTGATTTCTAAGGTTAAAATTAATGAGTAAAATGTTTAACATAAGAAAACAAGAGAAATTAAAAATTTTGTGTATTATATTTCACTCGATAATTCTTCTGCTCTATTTTTGGTGAAAATAGGATCCATAGGTAATAAAATAACTGGGGTTTGCTCTCTTCGACACTAGTTTTGTAACAAATAGCTATATACATGTCCAAACCAATGCAGTTCAAAGAATCAAATTCGTTTATCTTGGCAAACTTTATTGCAATTAAAGAATACGTTTGCTAACGTAATGTCAAAACCTAACAAAAATTAATATATCCCTATACTTATTGCGCTAAGCTTAACTAAATTGGACCTTTTTTATTATTATTAATAAAGTATGAGATTATAAAATCTTTATGCGGAAGAAGATAGGTATTAAAGCTGAGCTTTTTGTATAAAAAGGTGCGAGTACAATCTGGTTTGATTTGCATGAATAATGCTGATATTCATATAATAAAGTAAATACTCTACTTTTTGATTGTAATTGTGTTGCATTACCATGCAGGGAATATGCTGTTATATACAGTTTCCCAGCTCCGTGTTCAAGTACTTAAAAGCGTTGTTTTTTACGTTTTCTTAAACTTCTAGTTATTTACATAAAGTTTTGATTGTTTTAAAACACTGGGCAGTGTTGTCAAAATAAACGTATCGTGGTTATGTCTTCTACCAAAGAACATATGTACGTATGAATATTTGCTTTTAAATGCAAAAAGCGATTGAGAATTATAAAAAGTTATTTATAAACCATGCGAAAAACTTAAAATTGCTGCGGTAGAAGAGGAAAGCCGCCTATATTAAAAATATTAAACTGTTTCATATAATTAAACAAACCAATTTATGTATGTTTTCTAAAAATTTTGTTTGAAATATTTCCACTACAGTGTTAAATCCGTTTAAAACACATTCGTAGCAATAACATTTATTATGCGTTTTTAATTCATTCAAAAGTTTTGAACTTCTGTTTTTACTCTTGATATTTTTAATGATTTCTTATGGGTTATTTTATTTATCAATGCCTAATATTCTATATATTCGTTTAAGAAGTATTTTACCTCACAACTTTTATTTTATAACTACATTTGGTTTTAAGCTATAGTCTGTAAATTTAAAAAATACGTCTTTTTTTTCTTTGTCAAAGTTATGAATTACTGCTAAAAATTAATTTATTTACTCTTATTTAGTTTAAACTTGCAATTACGTCGAAATCAAACAAACACACCAGAAATTATGAGCTGCACGAATTTGTTACGATCCAAGCCAGCTAATATAAAATTTAAACAAAACTATTTTAATATGGCGTCTCCAAATCTACTTTAAGAAAAAAATATGTTTTTAAATCAAACAATAGCTTTCGAAGCATAAATTTTATGATTTGTAGAATGTAAAATATGAAATCCGTCAACAATATTACAGCATTTAAGCATGTTTATAATTTTAATATAAAAAAAAGCTCTTCATATTTCGAACTTCAGATACTTTTTGTATTGCTTCATACCAATAATTTACCGATAAAAACGATGCCATGTAATAAATAATTAAACAATTTTGTTGAAAGAAATTCGAATTATGGCTGAAACTACAATACTGAGAAAACAATTTATTACTGTTGTTTAACTTAAAGCTGTATTAAGCTTCATAAAATTTAAAAATGTATATATTAAGATGTTTGTTAAACAGTTTTTTAAAGCTCTTTTCATACAGATGTTTTTTTCAAGCTTGGTTGTTATTCTAAACGTTATTGTTTGTAAAACTAAGCTGTTTTAGGCTTTTCTATTCTAGTAAGAATTGTCTGCTTGATATACCCGATATACCGAATTAATTCCATCCAAGCTTATTAATTACTTTTGCTAATATTTTATAATATGTAGAAATTTTAGTTAAATAAACGAGATAATAAAAACGGCTTTTAATTTTATTGCAGAATATTTCAATGAATGTTAAAAAATTAAAAGCCTATAAAATTATTGAAAGAAATATTTATTTTAATAATTTATATAGATCATCATATATGTGCTGCTAATTGTGTGAATTGAAATCAAGTGATTTTAAAGAGGTTCGAAATTCTGTTTTAAAGTTTTAAAAGTTTTAAAAGTGCAATAAATGAAGCTGTTAAGGAAACTTTCTTTAAAACGAAACGATCTTAAATCAAACGTTTTGCAGCATAAGCTTGACTGTTAATTTTTCTTTAATTAATACATAGTTTTTATTTCTTTAACATGTGTATGTATTTTTTTTAATAAAACTAAGTCGTTTGAATTGTTCTTTTTTTACAAGTATAAAAATATTTTATTATTTTGTTTTTGTTTGTTTTGTGTTGTTTTTTAAATAAATAATTAATTAAGTTAAAATAATAATCAATACAATAATTTTTTTAGATACCTTTTTATTAAATTTATTTTGTCAAACTTACCATCTTTATGGAAATATTATTTTGAGTCGTATGGTTTTTTAAACCAAGATCTAAAACATTTCTTAATATATTTTCTCCATTAATCTAAAAGCAAGATACAAATTCATATAATGTTTAAAATATTCTACATATTTTATTGCGAAATGATTTGTTGCATGACCCATCTAATAATTCTGTTAATAATTTAAGATTTATTTTCAATGGCAAATAAATGTATCATATAACAGTTCCTTCTTTTGTTACGACACTTAAACCAGTTATATGCACTTATTAAAGTACCACTTGTAATACTTAAATAACAATTCTGTTTATTAGTAGTAAAAAAAAGTCCACGTCTTTACCCGTTCTCCTGGGCTTAGGAGCAAAAATGTCATGTTAAATGTCTATCTAAATATATATAGTTTATGTGCTCTGCTTTAAATTTCAGTTGAATATAAAATCCAAGAGCTTATTAAATATCAATCTACATATGTATATCTTGTCTAACACTTCACAAATTTTAATATAACACTTGCGCTTTAATAATGGTTTGTTACATTTGAAATTTTATGTTATTTTTTTATTGCAATTAAAATTTGAAAATTTGTATTGTTAAAAGGGAAGCAAATCTGTATAGATTTTCAAATTTTTGTTATAAAAAATAACATGCTCTCGTTTCTGTTGAAGAATATCATACGAGTACATGCATATCAGTATGTACAAATGTACAATGTGTATCAGTTAAAGAGTTGCATAACAAAACGTGCTTTTTTTTAACATTTTTCGGATTGTCGGGAAATTATATTTTTAACAACATATAAAGAACAAAGATATAAACAATGAAGTTTGGGTATTTATATACCAGCTTCCTTTAACGCCACACATTTATTTTGTAGTGAATACAGTAACTGTTACAGCTATTATAATATACGATTTGTAAAAGTTTGGTTTTAATCCCAGATAAGTGCTTCATTTAGAGATTTACATAAATCAACTTCAAATTTCTCCTTGAAAAATATTAGTCACGGTGTTAGCGTACAAATCGATAAAAGTGAAAAACCGAACTTCCACCCTATTAAGATAAATAATTAATAATGATTATAAATTGCACTAATAATTGTGTAAATTGCTTAATATAATGCAATTATATTATTCGTTGCAAAAATGCAATTTTGAAAACCACGATATTAAAAATTCAGTTATGAATAATACATGCATTTTTTTTTTTTGCCAATTCACTTTTAGTACGTCACAGTGAAATGAAAAAAAAACGCACGGTTTGCTTTGTGACTCTTTAACTGTATGTAAGTGTTACCATTTATTAAAATCTCTAATTTTGTACTAAATTAATTAAACATATTTTAATCTAGTACAAAATTGGCTTAATCGATGAACGCTTTACGCAACTAGAGGGTCGTATTCTATTTCCCCAATATTTATTAAAAAATTAGTTATACCTTCAATATATAATGTGTTATACAAATAAATGTATTATGTACTTACAAAACCATATTCAAAAAAGCTCAGCTTCTTGTCACATCATGTCATATTTATTTTCAAACACACACAGACCTTTATCACGATGTAATAAAACTTGGTTCGTTTTTTTTTACAAGGAGTGTATTTAGAGAATAGCTTTATATTTTAAAATTTAAATACGTGTAAATATGTTACATGCTAATTATTCGAATCGAATGAATTCCAAAGTCAAATTGAAATAAATAACGTGATGTGACAAGAAGTTTAATTTATACTAAAAATGTCATGTCATTAACAATTTTTTTAAGATGTTCATTGCTTAAGATAAAGTTAATAATTGCATATACGTATATATAGTAATTTTGTTGTCATTCAGTTCACAAACTCCGTTAAAAAATGTATATATCTATATGATTGAACTTCATATTTTGAAAAAGTTTTATTGAATAAATAAGAACATACTCGTATGGGCATATGTATGTATTTGATAATATATATCAGGCATTTCTTTTAATATACATACATATATGTTTTTCCAGTAGTATCATGGCTTCGATATTTGTTAAAATGTTATACTCTTGAGACCTTTGAGAAATAAAATTATAGCTTATAAATATATAGCTATTATATCTTATGTTACAATATATAAAGTTTTAATTTTATCAAAATTTTTTTTTTATCAAAAATTTTTGTATCTCATTTTTTGAATGAAATCTATCTTGAACTTTCAGAAAAGTTAAATTTTTCAGAATTTATCTCATCGCTACCACAAAAAATTCGTCTTTTTAAAGCAAAGCACGATTTATGGCTAAGTTTGAATTTAATATGAAAAAAATGCTCTCATACATATGTACATATCTACGTAAAGTAGTTTATTTCTTAAATTGCAATTCTGTAAAAATACAAAAATTCATTCGTTCGAGTATAAAAAACAGCATTAAGAACTTGATTCTTAAAATTATAATACCAAAGTAGATTTAATGTTGTTTAAGAGAAAAATATTCACCATACCAAATATCTGTTTCATGTGACTATTCCTATAAATAAATTGGTAGCTGGATTAGATTGTTATTAATAATCAAACAAATGTTAATCAAAACTTCCTTAAAATAAATGTAAAAAAAAACTGTGGTAATTTTGTAGAAGAGATCTAATATTGTTTATAATATTGCACTGCTTTCATTATTATTACTATTTTTTAACAATGTCCTCATTCTTAATATAATTCACAAGTGAGAGTATCTGTTTAATATTTAATAATTAAAAAAACTTAAATAGGTTTTGAAAAATACCCAAAACCTTGGAAAGAAAAGTACCCGTTTCGGAAAAATACAATATGTATTATGTACGCATTCATAAAAATAATTATTACTATCAAATGAAAAAAATCTAGTCGATTCTTTCCTCCTCCCATATTCAGCCCATTTAACTTAATGAAATATTCGCCTTAGCGGGTTTTTTTTAATGAAGGCTAAACTCTGTTTATTGATGAAAATCATGTACACAATGCACTATTTTGTATGTAAGAAAACATTTGTAGTATATATGACCATTTAATTAATTAAGTCGTTCATTAATTTTTTGTTATAATCAATGTTTTCGAGTTTCTATTACATATGTAATAACGACATTCAAAGAAATTTCAAACAACCAAATGCTACTCATATTTTTATTTTCTAGATTAATGTTTGTTTATAAGCTTAGAACAGTTCGGGGCCGAAGTGTTTTTTTTAATGTGCAAGAAGGAGATGGGTAATAATTGAAAATAATACAGTCTTGTAAGATATTTTCCAGTGCTTGAACAGTCGTCTAGTTTGTACTAAAACTTACATACTCGAATGTAAACTAAGTTGATTTATATGTAAATTAAAATACGTTTAAATTTAACTACATATACTCGTACCATGTATAAATTATCATAACTCTACTATCATGTTATTGCGAGAATTATCCTCTTTATGCACACACATACTTAGAATGTATTTGAATATTGTTTTCTGCTTGAGTGTACATTTTATAATAATAACAGTTTCTGCGGCTTATAGACAAATATTCTATGGCACAAATTTTAAGACTCATTTAGATTTGTATCTAAATTTTACGGATTTAAGAAACCAAGTACCCTAGTTAATAAGCAAGCCTTCCGGTATATTACAATCAAATTGTTTTCGTTTGCGCAAATTTTACCAATTTTTCAAATGAACAACTGAAAATGTTAACTCTTATACATGGATTTGTCATAAGCGAAAAATATATTTGCTTTGGTAGATATATATATATATCGTTATTTGTTAGTTTTGCAGTAATTATGAGGAAAAATGTTTATGTATAGGTTGCTTTTAGTAAAATATATCTTATACAACGGAAAAATATACTCACATTTTGAACTCTTGTAAAATTAAAAGAAGTAAATTCTATATATGCGAGCAGCAATTGATAGTAAGAAATCAAATAATTATTGTTATTATCTTCAAATTAAGAACTTGCCTTGAAATAAATATAAATTAATACAAAATTAACATTTTTGAATAAGGGTTTCTTGAGAATCTTTTTTTTTTATATACCCGTTTTTAGAAAAACTACTTAAAACTCGTTAAATTCAATATTTTCTGTATTAAAACCTTTTCACATATGTATATCTAAATGCTTTGTTTTTTATATTACCTTTATTACACCTACAAATTTCTTGTTATATATTTTCTATATACAATTTTTGTTAATTTAATTTGAATAATTTATAATAGCACTTTTGCTAAATTTATTATTTGTTTTATTGCAAAAAGTACGTATACACAAATTGATGTGTGTTACAACAAAAGAAATGCGAAATGTTCTTTAAAACTTTTAATCGAATACTTCTGTTTTTATTTTAATCTCACAAAACTATTTGAATTAATTATCACATACATATACCAATCAAGTAAGCAGATATGTTGACCATGAACTCTTCGTCTTTTGACTAGCTTTTAATATAATCGTATATAGGTGTTGTAAAAAATTTGCCTTTATTAGCTCAAATACATATAAATTTCATTTTAAATTATACCTACATACATATACATATATACAACCTTAATTAATTAAACATTTATTATTATTATTATTTAACCCTCAACTCTTAGTGCCAATTTCATTATAACGAAGCTGTTCGTTCGTTCGTACAATTGGACTTAAAACAGTAAAATTTTGAATGTTTTTGTTTTAAATGTAATTGTGCGAACGAACGAACAGCTTCGTTATCGTGAAATTGGCACTTAAAGTTTTTGTAGAGAAACTATAAAACGCAAGAATTCTGATTGTTTTGCAGTTTATTCGTCATCTGTTAAATATTTGATGATTCTTTGATTCTAAAGCCAAAATAAGTTACTCGATTAGCTGACATTTCTAAAAGTTAATTTGTAAAGAAGATAATACTAAAAAAATTTTGTAATAGTAGTAATCTTGTATTTATAAACCATTTCTAATTTCAAATAACTTTTTTTCAAGCCAAGAAATTACAATCTTTAAACCCAGTTGCTCTAGACACAAACTAGTATTACAAACAGTAAAATCATTCTTGTTTTTTCTAAACTATCCATATAATTTATTTATATTTCATGTATTGTAAAACAAAATTTCTAATTGTATAGTATAAAAAATATTCATATAATTTTCTTAGCGGAATATTGAAAACAAACATTGTGAAACCTTTTGTATACGAAACAATATAATTCAAATCTTTACCTGCAAAAATTAGAATAAACCTAATAATCATTTTTAAAAACATGATTTTTTTTTTGTAGCCGCAAAATATTTATTTTTTAACTATATATTGAAATATATGCACTTGCAGATTTAGGAAGAAATATATTACGCCAAAGTGTGGTGTATAGAATTAAGATTTTTTAAACTTCAGAAAATTTGCTACTACATAATAACGTGATACTACACTTCTATCGATAAAAACTTACATCAAAAACAAAATTAAAGAAAACGCAATTCATCTTCATGGCTTATAAGCTGAAATTTGCTACATACATAATAGTATTCTTTAATCGAAGGTGTATATTCTTAAATAAGAAACGTATGTATATTAATAACTTATTCAAGTAAAGCGTAATTCCTATTCACGGTTTAAAAGAAACCACCTTTTAATTTATTACCTTGTTTTAAAATACTACTGTAGATGTTACACTATCCGACGTAACATCCTATACGGCTACTTATGTATGTTATACATTCTCTCCTAAAAACCAACACCAACCATTGCAAACTAACTTACAAGTAAAAGCGGGTTTTGTGGACGTATAATATATAATTTAAAACGAAATTAATATATCATTTGAAACGGATTAACACAAAATCTAGTCAGTCGATTATTTATTTAAGCCAGAAAATATGAAACAATTCAATTGTGTACGTATGTAGGACGTATGTCTGCCAATGGCTTCAATGAAACTCGAATCTCATGTTGAAATAATCATAATTTGTATTTTATGCGTGTTCCCGACTTCTTTTTAATTTTTTGACAAATCAAAGCTATTGCGATTTATAAGGGTTTATACTTTGAATTGTAACAAAAAAACAAATCGAAGAAGAAAACCGAAATGTATTGTTTGTATTTCACGTATAATTTGATGAAAAAAATTAAAGAGGAGTACTTGTCATGTGAAGAATACAAGCAACAACGCACTTGTTAATAATAAATTCTACTAAAATTGTAATGATTCATTACTCGCATTAAGTAAATTTTTTTTGCACAATTCCGAATTTATAGAGAAAATAATGAGAATGCATACAAAGTAATATGAACATGTTATATATCGTTTATGTTTGGTACACTGTTCGCACTTGCGTAAAATTTTACTAAAATACGTAATATCATACTATTCTTCAATCAAAGGAAAAGCTAGCTTACATATGTATATTAATAAGTTGTTCAAATAAAACGTAATTCCTATTACGGTTTAAAAGAAGCTATATACTACTGTGGATATTTAACAATAATGAAGTACACTATCCGGCGTAACTTCCTATACTTATGTCTGTTGCAAATTCTGTCTTAAAAACCAACACCAACCATTGTAATCTAACTTACACAAGTAGAATTAATATAGTATTACAAAGCTGGTTTTGTTCACATATACACCAAGAAAGAAGTCAATTTTACGAGGCTAATATTTAATAAAATTACTGCGAAATAATGTATCATATAAAAGGGATAAATACAAAATTCAATTCCACTGGGCTAGAAAATATGAAACAGTTCAATTCAAATGTGTATGTATGATGTATGTCTACTAATAACAATGCGTGTGTTCCCGACTTTTTAAAACAATTTTGACGAACCAAAGCTATTGCGATTTCTAAGGGTTTATGCAGACTTTGAATTGCAAAAAACAAATGACGAAGAAATCCGAAATGTATTGATTTTATTTTACGGATAATTTGATGGAAAATATGCAAGAGATTCTACTAAAATTGCTATGATTTCAAATTCCTTGCAATATATAACTGATTTTTTGCACAGATTAGAATTTATAGAGAAAATAATAATGGAAATGCGTACAAAGTAATATGAACATGATATTATAAATCGTTTGTGTTTGGTACATAATTTGCACTTGCGTAAAAATTGAATACTAAACTGAAAATTTAATAAAATTGAAATTAAAAAAAAAAAAAAAAAATCTGAAACACAAATTTACGGCTGAAACATTTAAATGTTTTACATGCAAACAAATGAGAAATTTTCTTTTTATAAAAATTTAATACTTTATAAATTAGAATTGATAACTATGTTCTATTCGTCGTAATACATAATTGATTAAATATTTTACATATTAATAAGTAAAGAAAATTATAAAAAACAAATCCCTTGGCTTAAACCACTAAATTTCCCCAAACAAAAATTTATGATGAAAAAAAAATCGTTAATAACTCGAGCAAGTATTTTTTTTTTTATCAAGATCACTTGGCCCTGCAAACTTAATATTTAAATTTAAACCGCCAGCAGAACTCGTATTCACAATTTGGTAATTGAATAATTTATGAAAATATAAATATAATATATGAAAACTCTCCACTGATAAAAAAAAAAACACTAATGGCCTTATTCATAAAAAATATTGTATGTTTATTAAACAGTTATTTGACAAATTTCCCGTAGAAATTTGTCAAATAACAGTTTAATAAACAAAATATTTTTTATGAATAAGGCCGTAAATGTTTAAAATGTATTGTGAAATTATTTCTGTGGCCTATTTGCTGCGTAACAAGGGCTTACGATTGGCTTTCTAAACATCCGATCAGTATAGTTTATGAAAAATTTACTTAAAAAAATACGAGTATGTATTTATGAAAAATTCTAGCCAAAGCTTCTGTCTGTAAGAAAAATGTAGTTTCAAATATTAATAAGGAAATCCTTAAGCAAAAAGCTTCGTTATATTCAATAAAAAAGTTACATGGAAATGTATATTATCATTCGTTACACAAATCTACACAGTAAAACTTTCATTTTGGTATAAATAATATGTCATAAAATTAAGATATTTCGCAAACGAGTAATATCGCAAATTCTAAAATTGACATGCAACTGCTTAACTTGGCAATTTCAAGCATCAAGGTATTTTTGACAAGAACAAATTTTAAACATATTAACATCGGCTTATTAAATCATATGGTCCTACGGAACTCTGTACAAATTTACACCATATATAATAAACAATTTTTCATTACACAAAAAGTATAGATGATTTTCCCTAAATATAATTTACACTTAACGAAAAAGTACAATTTATCAAAAATAACATATATGCATATATGTATATTTGCTCTATAATTTTACATATTATATCATAATTTTACGTATTATATAATTGGAACCACTGGATATAAAAAGGCCAATCGTGTATTATATTTTTCCAATAATTAAATAAATAAATGAAGTAATATTGATCGAATAATATAGTTCATATATTTTTCTTTAATTAGAAACAATTTGAATAGAAATTTATTTTAGCCTTTATTATATTACTATTATTTTTCTTATCAAAAATATTTAGCTCGTTATATAACAACTTATGGTCGGTCGGTTCTACGAACACATCCCACAACTATGGAAAACCCTCTAAAGAAATTAATCAACAAAAAATAAAAAAAATCGGCTTATTAATACAAATCATGTCTGATATACGCAAACGATAACTCTGCTCCTGGTCTGTCCCTCGGAACACTTTTGAACACATGTACTTGCTGACACATTTCACTACACACTAAAGTCTACATTAAAGACGTCGCCATACAACTTCTCCCCGCGAATTAATTTTTTAGGATGCTATTAAATATTCAGGTAAAATGTTCTCTATATCGAAACTATTTTTGAACATGTAATCGCACATATAATTTATATATATATTTTAACTTAATTCTACGGTGTCGCCTAAAATTTCTCTTCACAATGACAAAAACTAACAATTTAATCTACAAACAACATCAAATAGATTGAGTAATATATTTTACACAACTACAGAGATTGTTATAAAGATGAAACGTCGAAACCCCCATTCATGATTATCAAACAAAAGTCTCAAAAAAAAAAAAAACATGTTCAGTGGCAGTGTTAGCTCCTTGTTAAAAAAAAAGCAGTAGCTCACTACTCGTTATCACATTCTACTACATAATTCTGATTTTTCACTGGATTATATAAATCTATTAATGCTTTGTCAAAAGTAAACATATATGGAAATAAGCAAATAATTTTTATATATTTGTCATTTTTGTAAAAACCACAACTCGCATCAAAAATTTCAATGAAAAGAAGAAAAATTCGTATTTATATGGAAACTTATTCACAGCAACCATGAAAATCATTATAACGGAATTTTTCCGATTTCAACACAAACAGTTCGCAGTTTCGATACGTCTTGTTAATTATGAACATAGAACACTTTTCAAGTCCAAATCCTATTTATCATTAAAATTTTATACTGACAGAGTTGGTCAATTTCAGCGCGTAATCTCTTAATTTTAAAGTCCAAGTCAACATTAAATAATAATGGACCAATTGATTTTCTTTTTTAATCTTTTATTATTTTATAAACACAATGTGAGCAACCTATACTTTTGAACTTATAAAAAATCTTCAGCATCTTAGCTATTTTATTAAAACCAAACCTGAGTAACTGATTCCAGTAAACACAAAAATTGTGCACTATACTCAAAAGAATTTATAATGGAAATTTCGCAGGCTTTTATAAGGAAATATGAAACCATCAACAAAATCAAACAACAAACAAGTCGAAAAGCATATATACATACATATCTCCATACTAAATACATATGTAAATACGTATAAAAATGTTTAAAATTTTTAAAAAGTTAAATTTTTTCAATCTACAAATCTAACACCAAAATCACCAAATCAACAGCAACAAAAATTTTAATTTGATGTCTGCAGCACACAAAACAATATGTATATCCTGCAACATATTCAACAAAAAATACTCTTACAGTATAAAAATACAAAAACAACATTCACACATCCATCAAAATATCCCAACATATGACCTTTTCAACAATAGCCAGTCTATATTATTGTAGCCGTCTGAATATGTTCTATTTATATAAATAATGTCATCACGTTATCTCCAATAAAATATTTTCAAAAGCTTTTAACTACACTACCCTCAACAAATATTGCGCATAGCAATTTTATATGCATATACACATAATTATATGTACGAGTACTTTCGGAAATTCATAACACTCTGTTAGTCCACACAGTCTCAATTAACAAAATTAGTATGTTCATAAAGTATACTTCGCTTAAACTAACATTAAAAGAATACATACGATAGTATATAATGTTCTTTAAATACTCTAAAGGCTATTTAAGATTTCTGTCAAAACGTATTATGGTCCTTCGCATGCATCACTCAACCCTGAAGAGAAGATTCAAAACCACCGATGTCTTGTAAAAATTATTTCATCGATAAACAATTTTTAATATATGTATTTTATTTCATTTTAATTTAACAACAACCTCCAACGAATTTTCACTTCTGTCATCTCTAACACTATAAACTAATTTTTAAACATACTATATTAAGGACATCATTGCAACACATCAAATTGTATTGCTACACAAACTCTACATATGTTTTTCATTGAAAATAATTTGTAACTCTCCACTTGCCTGAAACATCGTTTAATAACGGATGAATCTATATACTATATTGAGGACGTCCTTGCAACACATCAAATTATATTGCTACACAAAATATACATACGTTTTTCATTAAAAATAATTTATAACTCTCCACTTGCCTGCAACATCATTTAACAACAGATGAATATTTTTGCAGGAGACTGAAATATTTTAAGGAAATCAAAATGACGGACTCGTGTATGAACAGACAACAAGCATCCATCATAAATGACACATCTCCAAACATATAGAGTCCAATAGAATCTTAATAATATTATTAACTAAATTACTTTACAATATTCCAACACAAATTTTTAAAACAGAATATTCTTCGAAACATACACAACTCTCCACTTATATCTATAATTTTATGAAATTATAATTTTACTCAAGATTTCATAAAATTTATATTAGTATATGTTATAATTTTCGTTCACAAAATTTACTTTCCACAAAAATAACGCAATATAATAATCAATCAAACTGATCAATCATAATTGCTGCTTCGCATTATGTAATTTTTATCACAGGTGTAATTAAAATGTCAACTAGATTAGAATTCAACACGGCGAATGCGAATAAACAACTCTTAAAATATCAATAACTCCTCAACACGGCAAATACTTGAAAAAAATTTTTAACATTTAAAACGTCTTCAACAGCTTCTAGAATCATTTAGTACATCAAAATCTATGCTCTCATGCTTGCGATCATATAACAGCTATTGAGTGTTCAAAAATTATTTCCACGCCGATATATATTTTAATACCAATAATTCAAATACATATACATATATTTATTTAAAACATATTGAATTGCTACACAAAAATATTCTACATTGAAAATTATTCATCCAAAATATCGCTTAACTTTTACTAAAAATTTTTCTTTAGCAAACACTGAAAACGTATCGAATAAAAGTTGGTGGACCATCGAACACCACAACCAACCATGAAAAATATACTGCGGACATATACTACGTAACTCGATCACGAAATACGTTATTATATTATGAAACGTTTTATTTTATTTGTCACCAAGAAACATTAACACATAAAATGGAATAATTAAAAAAAAACAAGCATCTACTTATCAACATCAACTAACAAGCAATAAATAAAGATTATGTATTGAAATAGAAAATTTTCATCGACACAAAAGATTTGATTCTCAACAGCAGATATATACTCAACTTCAGCCTACACTTGACGAAGTCGATATACAACTGTACCGCACAATAATTTTACTCCCAAAATGCAAAATATTTTTTTTATATAATTTGTTTTAAAAATATTTAGAAAAGTACAAGTTAAAACCTTTTAACATATTTAGTGAAATTAGTTTTGTACAATTCCTATTTCTAAAATATCACTTAATTACAAAAAAAGACAAAAATTTACCTCAGAAAGAAATTCAATCACTTTATAATTACTTCACAACACAACGGGACCAAAAGGACCCAAGTGGGCTGGTTTCATGAAACTGGCGGCCTGTACAACCTAACCTAATTACTTCACATAAAGCATTTTTTAAATAATTTTCTAACGAAATTTCAAATAAATATAAAAAATTATCAGTAACACAAACTTCAAGACACATTGAAATACTCTCCAAAAATACTCAACACTTGAAACGTCTTAATCAGTGTCTCAGTCCAGCCAGTTCAACACCGTATCTCCTAACTTATTACGTGGCAAAAAATATGATACCATTACAACTCTCAATTCATTTTCAAACATTCAATTTTTACATTATACTAGTATATCAACGACTTATCAACAATAATATACAATAGGAATCAACATGTTCCTCTGTTTTTAACCTACATATCAAAGAAAATCACATTTCAACAGTATGCAAAATAACAGCTACTTACAACAAATGAATCTCGGACATATGTCTTTGCTCCTAAGATCGTGGGCATAACCTTAACCTTAATAATATTCAAAGCGTATGATAAAGCTTAACTAAAATTCAAAGCTATATTTTGTTTCTGATTGCGACCTTCTTAAATTTTGTTTTGGTTTATAACCAAAAAAGATGAAAAAATTCAAAGCTACTAAAAGCAACAACGCCATCATGATTTTTAACACTGGAAATCACATCGCCGAATCAAAAATATCCTAATCCTAAATCTTTCTTTCCCAGCAA
This sequence comes from Thecocarcelia acutangulata, assembly GCA_914767995.1. NCBI lineage: Eukaryota > Metazoa > Arthropoda > Insecta > Diptera > Tachinidae > Thecocarcelia > Thecocarcelia acutangulata. The sequence continues at coordinate 183,957,112 of OU612094.1, read as the reverse complement.
ACATTCTAACATGCAACAAGTAAACACAGCTGTATTCTTTTAGGCTTAACTTTTCAACACAAAAATTTCTCCGAGATGACATTTCAACGCATTCAAACATCAACAACAGCAATCCACATTCAACACAAATTCTTCTACTTTTCAGAAAACTTGTAAAAATAACTATTCTTTTCTCAATCATATACCTTGTAACAGATTTTTTTTAAAACATAATATCGATCACTAAAACACGTAACATATAAAAGGAAAATTACCGGAAGTAAAGTAATTTCATAATAACCTCTCTACGATAGATTAACATTTCAACATGTTAACTAAGTTAGTAATGGGATAACAGATACATATGTACATACATACATAAATTATTCCATCCCAAACCTTGCACATTAAATGCGGCGCCACTGAGCGAGCCTGCCTCCCCAGTCAACAAAATTATATTTTAATACTCTTAGAAAAAATAAAATGAATTCTTCAAGCAAATTTGTAAATTTTAATACCACATTCAAAAACGGAAGCCGACATCATATCGAACAATAAAAGCAATATATAATCGAGAAATAAATTAAAAACTATATTGAAATGGTTACAAAACAAAAAATTAAATTTAACATCTAAATCATCAAATTGAAACCAACTCGGAAAACTCTTCAACATTGGAAAACAGTTTTTAAGATTTCCATCATTTGAAATTTTATAGCTCAGCAACCGATGTTTTAACATCATAATGGATTCTTCAACAATATTCAAGCCAATTTACCACAGTCAGTTTCTAGTTAGACTTTCAACTCAATTCCTGCAACAAAAGCATATGCTTACACCAAATTACACATAAGCTCTTCATCGGTTAAACCACATTTACACTATTACTACCTAATCAATTCCTCAATTTTCCCTCTTCATCGCGTCCTAATATTTTCTTTCTTTACTACACTTTTCACATACATATGTACACGTTCCTCTAAATTTTTCTGCAGAAATAAAAAATATTGCAACATAATATACATATGTGTTCTCCAACAGCCTTCTCGTTTTTTAAACATACTACTACGTACTCCGCCACATCAAAATAATATTCGTATACTCAACGTCTACTCACCACGTCACACTTTATTAATCTAACGTAACGTCGCGTGAAAGCTCATCAACAACAAAGCACCAGTTCATACGCATAAACGTTTTTGGTTTTTCTGTGAGAAACAAGCAAAATCTTTTTTTTAAATATCGATAAAAAATATTTTCACTACAGCATTTTCTTCTAAATTTATTATGCGTTCCTACCGAATGAAACATGAATATACTTTTCCGTAACCAAACGAATTATGTTTAATCGAAATTTCTATCAAAATATGTATGCCACCATACTCGTATAGCATCAACTACTCGTATATCCTTCAATAAATTCGTACATGTGAATATTGGACTCGAAATTTATTTTCCGTCAAACATTTTTAATGCGGTTCGTTTTAAGAATGCGATATTAAATTCAGTTAGGAAATTTATTCTTTAACGATATGTATCAACGAAATTTATCAGAATGCTGAACTACATTTATGTATTATAACGAAACATGAAATAATGTCTTAAACAATGTTTAGAAAAAGGTTAACGAAAGGATGTACACAATTTTTCAATTGCCACTATTAAATAAAACAAGAGTAAAAATACGTTTTACAACAATATATTTTACTAAAGTGCGAAACATTTCTGATTGAAAGATGTATTTCTCTGACCTCAACATTTATTCTCTTTTTTGAATCTAGATATTACAAATTTAGCAACAAAGATCGGTCAGCACAGCAAATATATTTATATATATAATACTTTAAACGAAAATCTTTTGTATACATTTACACCGTTTGAATTTAACATGTCAACCTGAGAAAAGTTTAACATCCAATACTCAATTAAAACGTCCGATAATCGGGTGGAATACGCAATCCTTCACAAAACAATACGAATACAATATCAAGTTCCCAAAATATATTCAACCTTCTGCATTCAACCATTTCTACAAGAAAATTTTAAATAACACTAAATTTCCCGCTTCAAATCCACACTCGTGCTCTGTGATGTACGCCAGTTTAAATTAAAACAAAATACCATCTCGTCAGAATTATTATTGGAAATTTGTTTTCTACACTACTTGCTCCATATAAAGTATGGTCCACCGAACTTGCGCAGGTTACATTCCATTCTTTAATACTTGACAAAATGCTATAACAAAGTAGTATACGAAATGATTTAAAATATTAAAAATAACTAAAATTCTGCATCAAAATCAATGAAAAAATGAGAGTTTCAATACCTCTATATAACTTGCAACATTTTATCACTTGCTGCCATTTTATTAATTTAATAATAGCGAGTAAAATATTTTGTCAACTCTTACTATCTTCACTTTTTGGAAATCATGATTTTTGTAGCACATTTTCTCACTTCAATGTCTCTGCAACTTTTGAAATACTTTTACATCTAATGACTAGCAAACACTCAACATTTGATCCAATTCTTATATAATCAGCGTATAAACATTGATATGGAACAACGCCTCTTGAATCTACTTATATTACTTTAACACTGAAAAACTATAAACATATTCAGACATGTAATTTTGAAACTCTACAAGGAAACAGAATTAAAACAACCGGAAGCAGATGCTAGAATAAATATTCTTATTTTCTTTAATATTTAATGAGTAAACTATACCAGAAAAACACACATTTTAAAAATAATTTAAAATGTTAAAAACGTAACATCCACATCAAACCTAAACCAAAAATTGGAGGAAAATTCAGTACGTCTACATAAACTGCAATATATTTTTTTGCTTTCTGCCACGTTTTGGTAATTTAATAACAGCGAATAAAGTACATTCACATTTTTTCAATCCGATTTCCCTGCAACTATAGATTGCTACGTTGTTCACCTATTTTCTTATGACTTCTTTAAACTATTAAAATTCTCCGTTTGATCCAGTTCTTATATAATCCACGTCAAAACATTTGTATGAAAAGAACACCATCCCTTGAATCTATTTATTTGTATTTACACTGAAAGCCTACACACTTATCAGTATGTAATCTTAAACTGCAAGGAAAATTTTTGCAATCGAATTTTAACAACCAGAATAACCAATATAACACATGCCAGAATATTCTAAATAATAATTACTTTAAATAACAAATACTTATAAGCGCAAACTATACACGAAAAAAAAAATAGTACACCAATTCAGAGAGTTACGAAAGAAACCCTTTCAAAACAAAAATGCCTCCAAATTTATTTCATCACTATTTTATACACACGGGTTTGTTTTCAGCGGCAAATACCTATTATTAAAAATAGCTTTATAGAGAAAAAGTTACTTAAGCTTGGCTTTAATTATATTCGAAATTTTATTTAAACTCTTCGAAAACATAAATAAATAAATAATAATTATACCGTTTGAATTTAAAATGTTGAAGTTTAGAAACCAGCAAAATTCTGAAAAATTTATATATGTAAGTTCTTATTAAATATGTTTCGTTTGTTTAGTGATTAGAAAATCGTTTATCAAAATATTATTTAGAAACATGATTTGTAGTGGATATAAACAGAAAATATTCGAATTTCCTTTAATTATAAACTTTCTTTTGAGAACCGTAAAAAGCTTGTTTTTTTTTTTAATTAAACTTCTTATTTTCATATAATTTTTTCTGAAATATACTAAATACTATTTAATCTCTTTTAATAATAAAAAAAACCTACAAGCCTTTTAGGCTTTTGCATTAAATAAATAAGAAAACAAACATTTATAAAAGAATAAATCAATTTGAATGAATGCAACACCACATGTATTACCAAAAGGACTAAATATAATCGCAACAATACCATTTGCAGAAAATAAAAGCAACTTGTGCTAGAAAATCGTTTAACAAAATATTATTTAGAAACGTGATTTGTAGTGGATATAAACCGAAAATATTCGAATTTCCTTTCATTATGAACTCTCTTTTGAGAAGCTTATTTTTTGAATTAAACTTCTTATTTTCATATAATTTTTTCTTAAATATATTAAATACTATTTAATCTCTTAATAAAAAACCGACAAGCCTTTTAGGCTTCTTGCATTAAATAATTAAGAAAACAAGCATAATAACAGGATAAATCAATTTGAATGAATGCAACACCACATGTATTACCAAGGACTAAACATCACCTCAACAATACCATTTACAGAAAATAAAAGCAACTTGTTCTACATCACTCAACATACCACAAATTATATTCAATTCAATTTTATTATTGATTTTAAATACGCCGCTGCCGCCTCAACTTTACAAATTTGTTACGCAACATTTATTTATTTTTTTTTTTTAATTTTGGATTCAATGTATTAAATACCAGTAAAACTTTAAAAAAGGTCGCGTTAAAAAAATAAATGTTTAAGTGAATAAATTAACAATTCAAACAGGAAAATTAAAGTGCACTTTGCAGATAATTCTTTATTTATTTTTTGTTACTACTAATTTGAATCCTTTAATTAATATTTTTATCAATTCTTTATTTGAAACTAATTAAAAATCTAATGCGAGAAACTTACATCGCGATTAATTGCCAAAAGGCGGAATATTAAAAAAAATCTTTGTTTTAATAATAATACATTTTTAAAATGCTCTAAACAAAAGTACATCGATAAAAACTACACTGGGCTCGATTCCTGCCAGCCAAAGGTGGATGTTTCTGTAGATAATCAAAACAATTTATAAAATAATTGGAAAACCCAAAATCTTCCCAAAAAGAAAATAAATAATTATATTTTTTTCAATCAAGTAAAATATTAAAGTATCGAAATAACAAAGTTTAATTATATTAAATCATTAAATTAAAATTTTTTTATGTAAGCAAAAAACTAAATTACGTAATTAAATTTTCTTTTTAAGCAGCAGGTTAAAAGCGAATATTTTTCATAACAATTCTTTTTGTAATGATTATCATCACACTTACATAAATAGAAATCAATTATAAGGATTGGCCTTTGAAAACTTCCTTTTGACTCTGAAACATCTAATTTATACTTTATTTTACCATAAATAAAAAGAAATGCAATCAGCATATCTGGAATAAAATTTACACAATGCGAGTTTGAAACACGCCACTGATCAAACCAACATTTAATTGCGAGGCTTCCGCTTTCTAACATTTTTTTAAAATAATTTTTCGTGCCTTATCAATCAATATATACATATGTAAAATATGCTTACCAAGCGATATTTATTTAAAAGGATATTAAGGAATTGAGAAAAAGTTATATTTATATACATAACACTTCAAAAGCCGGTGTTGCTTGCACAACCAATCTTTTACTTCTGGGAATTGAAATTAATACACGAATATTTTAAAAAGCGAAACAAATTTTGATTGAAAAAATTATAATACTTAAACATTTAAAATGTAGGCTAAACTAAACAATTGCTGCGCTAAACTAAAACAAATGTAACCAAAATTTTATCTCGGAAAGTTCCAAGATCTATAATAATAAATAAAAAATTATTTTTGACGTGATGAAAAAAAAAATTATAAATTAAAGTAAAACATAATATTTGAAAATCTAAATATGCTATACGCAGAATAAAAGCAAAATCGCTTACTGAACATAATCTTTATAATCCAAAAAATAAATTTTAGTTTTTTTTATATAGAAACTTGTTGATCATTTTCCGTCCCGTTTTTAATTTAATTATACATTTGTTGTTTGAGCTATTATTTGTTATAAAAATTGTTGCTATCTTTCAGTATTTCGACACTCTTTTGTGTTCTTCATGAACTTTTATTGTTATTTTTTTCAATTATGAATATTATTTAATTTCTATGAATACGAAAAACAAATTAAAATTACGAAAACAACTACAACATTAAACAATGAAGAATTCTTTTTACATTAAACAGAATGCGTATTATTTTAAAAAAGGAATATATTTCAACTTTTATTTAAGCTTTCAAATATTTATGCCTATAATTTTGGACTAATCCCGTATATATGATTTTTAAAATTCATAATTTCCTCAGCAAAAAATAAAATAATAACTTTAAAAAGCCAACATTGACAAAAAAAAAGTAAACTTGTGACAAAATTTAAAATATTTTTATGCGTATAAATATCATGACCATGAAAGTGGCCCTAACTTTTTAGGAGGAAAATTAAACTTGGCTTAGTTGCAGTTTTGTTAAGCTTTGATCAAATTTAATCTGCCTTTTTAGTAATAGTTTAATGAATGTCAAATTAGCTGATTACCATTAGGTAGCAAAGAAATTTTATAATAAAAGTATGGTAGCGTTACCAAAAGTCGGGGAAAAAATTAACAAAGCGGTAAGAAAATAATAGAGCGGTGTGTAAAACGAAATTTATTAATGTTAATAACGAGTGCTGCAGCCAAAGCAAATGCGATCCGGAAAATAGAGTTTAAGCGGTGAAGGCAGTTCGACGATTAAACTGAAAACATGTTCAAGACAGTATTTTAAGCTAACACAGAGTTAAAGGTAGTTTAACTATATGCGACAAACTGCGTCTTAGGCGATCTATTATTATTAGTAATCTATTATTTAAAGTAATCATTGCAAATTGATGAAAAGATGCGAAATATAACGAGAAATGATTTTAAAAATTCGTGAAAACGTTAACTGCGAATGTTTAACTACTCAGCGTATCTCAAACTGCTCAACAGCAGTCATAATTATAAAATCTAATTTATTGAAAATTAAAATTGCGTTCTAAGACGTGTAAGAAACAAACTAACAAGACAACGGTGTTGTCATTTTGGACCAATAAGCTAGCAAGTTTAATATGACGTAACAACACTATAAGCAAAAGAAAAATTTGGTTTTACGAAACATTTTTAGGAGTATTTAATAAATTTATTTGAATTTTACTCAGTAGATAACGCTTTTATTTATCTAACAAACTTATAAAATTTATAATAACTAAAAAACTTATAAAATGTATAATAAATGAAAAATATTACAAGTTCTGAAATCATCTGAATTATTCAAATGCGTCCAATCCACCAACTGCTTTAAAATTTATATATTTAAAAATAAATGTTATTTTTTAAAATAATTTTAAAATAAAAATTTTATATATAACGAAAGTTTTAATTATTATATCTTTTTTAAGATTCGAATTTTTTTTTGCCCCCCTAATTTTACTTTGAGCCCTGCAAAGAGGCGTTTTTTTTTTTTATATAAAAATGGGGAGAAAAACTGCATGAAAATAAAACCAACAAAACGAATGGAAAAAAGCGATATTAAATATTCTTTTAACCAAATGATTACCAAACGAAAAAATTAAAAATATATGCTGTTAAAAAACAAAGTATTTAAAATAATTGCTAAAAATCTTTTCTTAAAACCTATAAAATATTGGAACCTCTTGAGTTAAGACAACCAAGAAACAAGTTTTTGTTTTGTACTTGTATGCTAAAACATATTTTGTTAATTCATAGATTTATTTATGATTTTTGGTGTTGGGTTCAAATTTTGTTCTGAAAATAACTTCTTTAACATCCCCGGAAAATGTAAACTCTTATTTCTATAACCAGACAAAAACATTACAAAAAATGTTTGTATGTAGCATGTGAACATGTTCTTTGAAAAGCACGTATGATTAAGAAATATTGTTGACATTTTTTTTTTTCTTTTTTTTTAATTTTTTTGTAACAGACTTGTTAAATATTTTATTTAAATTAATCTTGCTTTATTTCTGTTTGTCTCAGTAAATCTTGTTTCGATAAAGTGTACTTATTAGTATCTAAATATATAATGTATTTAAAACTTAAGACTTGAAATATATTTTAAGTACATATTAATAATAGCTCTGAGCTTCATTTTATTTTTCTATCACACAAACATACACTTTTTACCTGGACATATATTTTAATCTTCTATGCTCACTCTTAAGAATTTTCTATTCTACTCTATTCACTATTTTGCCCTTTTCATTATTATCATGTTAAAATAATATGTCTAACAAACTTGTTCTCTATTGAGTTCAAAAATTTATTGCTTCCCCCAAAGTTTAATGCATTAAACTCGCCCCACATTTTCAAGGGTGAGGTTTGTCTTTCGTAGAATTGCTTGGGTATATTTCTAGTAAAAAGAAATACCATAAAAACCTCACCCGCCAAATATTTTCAAAAAGAGATCGAAATTTGTTTCAATTACTAAAGCAGCAGCGGGGTCGTCACGATCAAGCATAGTAAAAGTACATGTGAAAATTCGGTAGTATGTTTGACAACGACAAGGCTTGATGATAAATCAAAACTTTTTTTATCAAGCTCTGTCGGTGTCACAACACAAATTTTTACTTGTACCATCAAAGCGATTGACAATTGATCGTGTCCATTCCCCTTAAAAATAAAAAGAGATAAAAACGTCATCATCATTCCTAGAAGATTAAAGATGGCGCGACGAAGACACACTAAACTGGAGGATATCGGGGAGAAAGCTGAGCTGAGCTACACTATTTGTTTAGACAACGGATAAAATTATGTATACCAGCCTGGTTTGGGTTCTATAAGGAGTTTCTGGATGAAAACCTAAAAGCACCACCGCATACTTATAGCCGGGTAAGAAAAGAAAATAACTTTTTAAAAAATATATTTGAATAAACAACTCAATATTTTATTTTTAATCGTTAACATAATAGTAAATCATTAACTAATAACATTCGCATTTTTTACCACTTTCAGTGATGTAATTGAACTAAACGATTTAAATGCGCCAGTGGGCAAACCATATTTTCCAACTCTCAAATATAAAGGTCAGACAAACGAATGTATTATTATTGTAAAGTATTTCTTTCGTATGGTCACCTTAATTTACCACTCAAAGGCATTTACTTGTCTCACTCACCAGAGAACTGCAACGAGGGCTTGTTTTGATGATTCGAATGTACTCGCTTCAAAACGAGTTGTGGTGTGTTTAACACGGCAATTTGTTTACGTATCTATCTACTCGTGACACTCGCAATAATATGAGTTTTTTATGCACGAACCATTAACAAACACAGTCATATTTTAATAAGTTGTCTCTTACAGCATGTTCATAGAACACAACGTGCTCAAAAACACGAAGAAAACTTGACGTTTTTCTTACTTGCGTTCATACAACGCGAAAAAAAACCTTTTTAGACGAATAACGTAACAACTGACATCTGCTTTCTGTCTGTGTATCGCGTCTTTAAATGCCAAGCAGGCGGCGAATGGTATGCGAATGAAAATTTGTATTCGTTGAGAAAGAAAAAAGCAGAACCTTGAACAAAAATAAAATCAAGTAAAAAAAAAAAAAAAATGGAAATAACAGCAAAAAAGAAGTATATGCATGTACATTTGTATATATGTACATAAATAAATGTTCATATCCATGTTATATGCAAACAATTTCCTTTTTTGCTAATTATTTAAAAAAAGGAAATAATACCAATAAAAATTATAAATAGCTTGTTTTTTTATGTTTCCCAGCTATCTATATGTCGACATTTCATAGGAACTACCCTAATCATCAGTAGACTTTGGAAATTTTTGAAAGATATTCTCAAACATTCAACTTTATATCCCAGCAATATAAATAAATTGCTGAGAATTTAAAAGAAAAATGCTCTAATAATATCTGTCAAAACACAAAAAACAAGCCTTTTCATTTATTCACCTCTCTAACATTTCTTTACACCTTTCAAACAAATGAACAACCGTTGGTTGCTACGATTTCTCTTATTTCAGATGAAATTCTCTTATTTCAGAGTGTGGCAAATTAGCGAATGGACGGAAGCATAAAATAAGAATTTGGTTTGTGTGAAGCTCTTATTCATTGAAATCTAATTTATTATATCAACATCTAAACAGAGTAAAAGCGGCATTCCTTTTGGCAAATAACCTTAGAGTGACTCTGGTGATTAATTAGTTTCACCGAGCGTGAGACAAAAGTCTATTCCGGAGCTCCCTCAGCGTAGTCACAGCAAACTAAAGCTACTATAACATTTAACGGCGTACAAGTTGATGCTAAAGTTTTGACAAGGAGCTTTTCTGTTTAAAATGGGTATCAGCCATTGTGGGTAATGGTATATATCGGGTGTTAAATTTGTTTCTTAAGCAAATAATCCAGCTGAACACTGCAAATCGACTGATGTAACGACAATGTGAACAAACATGAAACCACAGCTGCTTTATGAGATGGAATTGCTTCCCAGTAAACGCATCGTGTACAATTTAACTGGTCAATGAAAACAATATCTAATTGGTAGGTGTCTGCACATCACCCACCCTCCTATGGAAAGAGTTGCCAAGGAGATCTCCCCTACTAATATGAAGCTTCATGCTACTCAAACTCCGCTCCTAAAGTGTCCTGACTGCAACAAGTTTACGATACAAAAACAATTTTGAACGATTGAGAAGGAATGCAATTGCGATAATTTTCAGTACACGACTACAGACTACAATATCATGCGTAGCTTTAAGGTAACATATCGCACAACACAATTGTAAAAAAACTCGAGTTATTATTAAAATGATTACTATTGTTCACACAATGGAGTTTATGATTATATATTTATTAGCTACTAATATTTATAGCAAAAATTGTAATTCGACATTTCATAGGAGCTACTTTAATTATTAGCATCTTGGAAACCTTTCAAAAATATTTAATGTACCAATCCGCTACTTCTGGGATAACAAATAAAACACCCTTAATTATGTTAAACAATAAATGTTTTTATTTAAAACCATCAAACACTTTTTAACAACTCTATATCCCTTTTGTCTGTGCGCGCCATCTCCCAGTTCAATGCCGGTGTTGATCTTCTTGACGGCGTTATCATGTCTGCAGCTTATACAGGTCGCCACATCCCTCCAATGTTTTTCAGATGAAGCTTTAAGGTCTGGGAACCGGAACTATCAGTGTGATGATAAGATGATGTTGGTTTGGGTAAAGATGTCAAAACATTGAAAGATGAAGAAGGCAAATCGTCGGTACCAGAAGCTATTGTTTGAGTCGTTTGACTTTCTGTTTCCTTGGGTGAGGACTCCACAGGAACTTTCTTCAAATGACAAACATTTCTTCGCAGTGTTTTCCCATCAGCTGATATCTCTACTACATTACCATTTCTGGCTGTTACAACATATTCAGTTGAATCAAAATTTGGCGTTAACTTGTGTGGGAAGATAACGTTCTTTACCAATACCTTGTCACCAACCGCTACCTCTGACTCCTTTGCCCCTCTCTTTTTATCAGATCGCATTTTTCCTTTATGTTTAAGCAAACAATCTTGATCTTTTTCAGCAGAATTAACTGTTGCTTCTTTCATGTCTTCAATTCCAGGAATTTTATCTCTGATTATCCGGTTAAACATAAGCTGGGTTGGAGCAACACCTGTTGTGCTATGTGGAGTGACATTATACATATGAACAAATTTTTGTAGCTCTTCCAATAAATTACTGCGATTTGCATGAGCTATCTTAAGCCGTTTAACCAGAGACTTGTTCATATTTTCCACTTCGCCGTTAGCTTGTGGCCAATATGGAGGTGTTAATATTTGCTGAATACCACTTTCTTTACAATATTGATTGAACTCCGAACTTATATACTGTCTCCCATTATCGGTCCTTATAGATTTTGGATAACCGAGTCTGCAGAAGATTTCCTTCATTGAATTTATAATAACATGTGATGATATTGTACGAAGAAGTTTGAATTCCATATATCGGGAAAAATAATCAATGAAAACCAAAACATATTGTCCATTTGGCAATGGCCCCAATAAGTCACTTGCTAATGTAATCCAGGGACCTTCTGGAAATGGATGTCTATCCATTAGAGCTGGAGGCGCCGGTTGTGATACCAATATGCAATCTTTGCACGTTTTTACATATTTTTCTGCCTCCCGATCAATGCAAGGCCACCAAACTTTAGATCTCAATCTGCGCTTCATCACAGATTCTCCCGGATGGCCTTCATGTGCAAGTTTTAACACTATCTCTCAAAACGGTGGGAATAATAATTCGTGTACCTCTTAACAAAATGCTACCCAAATAAGACAGTTCGAAACGAAATGGGTAGTAATTGTTGCTTGTAGCATTAGACCACGAATCATTAGTGAGGCACATAATCGCGTCTATGATGTCTTCATCCAAGGAACTTTTATCAGCGATTTCCGTAATTGATAAAGCAACAGGGGTGCTCATGGACACAACATGTAAAATACTTTGATCCCCTTTCCAGTCCAATGAACAAGGATTATTTTCTTGGCACAGTCTAGATAATGAGTCTGCAATATTTTCTTTTCCAGCTTTGTAAATAACCTTGAATTTAAATGCCTGAAGCCGAAGTAACCAACGTTCAATGCGTGCTGGAGGTTTCGAAGTTGGCTTAAAAATAGCTTCCAACGGCTTGTGATCAGTCACCAACTCAAACTCCAGACCAGCCAAGTAATAATAGAACTTTTCTACTGACCACACTAAAGCCAAGCTCTCTTTTTCAGTCTGAGAATAGCGTTTTTCCACATCTGACAAGGATTTACTGGCAAATGAAATTATTCGTGGATCATTTCCATCAAACTGAATTAGGACTGCGCCTAATGCCACGGGACTTGCATCCGCTATTAGGCGCGTTTTCCTTGTTAAATCAAAATATGAAAGTTTTGAAACATTGGCCAAACTTTTCTTCAAACACTCAAAAGAGTTCTTCATTTCCATGGTCCCTTCAAATTTTATATGAGCTTTTAACAAACGTCTTAGAGCATCAGTGTGATGAGCCAAATCCGGTATGAATTTTCCTACATAAGTTATTAAACCAAGAAAACTGCGAAGTTCCTCTTTATTTTTGGGGTCTCTAAAACCCATAATCGTTTCGACCTTTTCTGGGTCAACTTCTATGCCTTCACTAGATAAAATATGTCCCAAAAAAACTAGCTTGTGGGTTTTCCAGATACATTTGTCATCATTCAACAATACATTGTTGTCAGCAAATATCTTCAAAACTTCCTTGACAACTTTATCATGATGTTCTTCAGTTTGAGCAAAAATTATGACATCGTCAATATAATTCATGGCATTTGGACATGATGCTAACATTTCTTCCAAACGTCTTTGAAAAATTTCGGGAGCAGAATTGACTCCAAACAAAAGACGCTTATATCTGAACAATCCACGAGGTGTAATAAATGTGGTAATCTCTCTGCTGTCATCATGAAGCTCAATTTGATGGTATGCATTCTTCAAGTCCAAACGAGAAAAATATTTTGCTCCTTTGAGTCTTGCCATGAATGTCTCAAATGTTGGAAGAGGATAATTTTCTCTTAATATAGCTTTATTTGCTCTTCGCATATCAATACACATTCGGATATCACCGTTTTCTTTAAAAACCAAAACAATAGGAGATATCCAAGAGCTTGGACCGAATACGGGTTCAATGATATCAGCCTTAACACCTTCCTCCAGTTTTTTAATAACTTTTTCTTCTAACGCAGCAGGAATACGGCGAACTGGTTGCTGTACAGGTGTTACATTTGAATCAATAGATAATTTTACCTTAATGTTTTTCCATTTCGGAAATGTTGTAAATTCGTCAACTTTATTTACATTAAGTCCCAAACGCAACACGTTTAATTTAATAGCTGTATCTTTTCCCAATAACGATTGTCTACCATTTTCAATAACATAAAATGTAGCAAACATTTCAGGTTGTTGTTTTATAGATATGGGTGCCTCAAAAACATAAAGTACATTGAGTAATTGATCAGAAGCATATGCACGAAAATTATTATTCGACTTTGTTCGAATATTAAATAATGTTGATTTATTCTGTTGTAATTTCATCCAATCGCATTTGCTTATCAAATTAAATTTTGATCCAGAATCTATAACCATTGATATGGACTGTCCTCCAATATGACATGAAACTTTTTCATCCATTTCTTGGTCGCTTGATATTTTAAAACAATCGCTTTCATTTTTCATTGTGGATGTGCTATTTTCTGAATCTTCAACATGACTTACGTCAGAGCGCTTACGTTTCACATTCATAAATTTACCTTGAGGATGTGGGCGCTTTAAATTAGTCCTACATCTTCGAGCAAAATGTCCAAGACGATTGCATTTATTACATTTCTGAGTTTTAGCTGGACAATTAAAACTGTTCTCATTATGATCCTTGTGTCCACATCTACCACATTCATTTACTTTATCAACTTCGAACTTTTTAGTAATATTTATTTTATGTACAATATCTAAACTTTCTTTCGGTTCCATACATTGCGATTGCTTTCGAATTTGTTCATCAACTTGACATAGTTGTATAATTTCATCTAATCCGTATTCTTTTTCCAACAATTTCCGCTTCAAGTCTAAAGGCGCCCATTCATCAATAATTTTGTCGATTAAACAAATGTTTTCGATTTCAAGTTTTGTCGTACCAAACAAACATTTTGACATTTGCTGTCGCAATCTTAAAACGAATTGATTGAAATTTTCACCTACAATCACATTTATATTGCGAAATACATGTCTCTCAAATACAGAGTTGCGTTTTGGTGTAAAATGTTCATTTAACTTGTCAACCAATATCTGAAATACATCCTTTTGGTCCTTCTCGTTGAACGTTTCAATTGCTCCCGGTATTGAGTAAGCGACTTCTTGCAATTGTGGTCCTCCAATATGCAATAATTTATTTCTTTTCTTCAAGCATGAGGTTATTTCCTCTGAATCGACATATATTTGGAAAGATCTTAACCATTTTTCCCATTCTGAGCGAATCAATGGTTTTTCAATGGACGCACACATAAATGGTTTCAAGTTTTCAGCCATTTCATAGAATATTCTGAAACTATAAAACATTACCTAAATATGTTGACAATTAAATTATAAAATAGTCATTTTATTTTACTCATATACATATATACATACAGTGAATCACAGTCAAAAGTATCCACTTGAGTTTCTTATATTAAAAATGCAATTGTTGATAGTTAAATAATGAATTAAATTTTATTCTTTTTTATAGTTTAACATTAGCGTCTTAACTTAAAATTAATGAAATAAAATTGGCAATATTCAGGTAAATTCAGATAAAAAAAACTAATAATTGTTAAACAACATCAATCTCTACCTCACAGTGAAAAGTATCCACCTGGCAACACTTACAATTTTATAACGGTTAACAGTTAATCTTGTCACAAAACTACAAGCACAATATTGCATCAGTTGTTTTTTTACATTTTACGCATAAGTTTGCCAGTTGAAAGAGCATTTTTTTCGAATTAAGACCATGGGACACCATACAACGATTGCCGAAAGAAAATTGGTTATTCATCATGCTGAACTGGGAAAATCTCAACGGAAAATAGCAGAAATACTCAATATTACTCGATCTGCTGTCCAAAAAATTGTAATGAGGCATAAAACCGAAAATCGAATCTGCAACAAGCCGAAAAACAGCGAGAAAAAAATTTTCACTGAAAGAGACGAAAAGTGGTTGCTTCGACAGGTGGCCGATAACCCGAAGCTTAGTGCACCTAAACTTGCTGAGGTCGCGGAGAAGTATTTTAGAAAAAAGTGTAACCCAGAAACCATTAGGAGAATCTTGCGTAAGCATGGTCTTCATGGTAGAGTTGCACTGAAAAAGCCTTTCATAAATCCCAAAAACCGCCAAATTCGAATGGAGTTCGTTCAGGAACACGAAAAAAAGGACTTTGAATTTTGGAAGACTGTTATTTTTGCCGATGAAAGCAAATTTAACATGTTTGGATCGGATGGACCAAGTAAGGTATGGCGTAGGGCAAATACGGCCTTGGACCCTAAACACACAATTCCAACCGTAAAGCACGGAGGAGGGTCTGTTATGGTATGGGGTTGTATGAGTGCTGCCGGAGTAGGAAATCTGGTCTTTATTGAGGGAATCATGGATAAGATGTGTTATTTAAACATTCTGAGGGATAATTTAAAATGTAGTGCTGAAAAATTGGGATTGGGGACAACGTTCCAATGTTATCAAGATAACGACCCCAAGCACAAATCGCACATTGTTCGAGAATGGATGCTTTATAACTGTCCAAAAGTGATTCAAACACCTCCTCAATCACCGGATTTGAATCCTATAGAAAATTTATGGAGTATTTTGGAGACAAATATTAGAAGTCATAGCATCTCAAGCATAGGAACTCTAAAAAATGCTTTGCAAGAAGAATGGAGAAAAATTCAGACTTCCTGCACGGAAACATTAGTTAAATCTATGCCAAGAAGGCTCAAAGCTGTAAAAGATAATAAGGGATATCCTACAAAGTATTAAACACCTAAGAAAATCCTTTTTTTAAATAAAATTTTATCGTGGATACTTTTCACTGTGAGGTAGGAAATGATGTTGTTTTACAATTATTAGTTTTTTTATCTGAATTTACCTGAATATTGCCAATTTTATTTCATTAATTTTAAGTTAAGACGTTAATGTTAAAATACAAAACAGAATAAAATTTAATTCGTTAATTAAAAATCAACGATCGCATTTTTAATATAAGAAACTCAAGTGGATACTTTTGACTGTGACTCACCGTACATATATAAATTTAATTGTACATATACATATATAAATTTAATTGTTTCTATACTAAAAATTTCCTTCGAATCAACCATACTTCTCTGGTTATTTTGTTTTAAAAAATTGGCCTACAGCCTCTGGTTTTACCCAGATAATTTCATGGCTAACTGCCTCTGGCCTTTGCCAGCTTATTAATTCCTTTGATTAGCTCGGCCAACTGCCCCTGGTTTTTTCCAACCAGCTATTTCACTTTTTTTTCCGACAATCTGTCTCTGGCATTTGCCGAATACTTTGGCCAACTACCTCTGCCGTTTTAACAGATCATCCTTTATTTTTTTCCTTCCCGGCAGTTGCCTCTGCCCTTTGGCAGATTGTAATTTACATGTTTTCATTGTTAAAACATTTTTCAAACGCTTTGCAAACACATTTTGCAAATTTTCACAAAACCTTAATTTTTTCCTTTTCTTACTTAATTTCATAAG
Source organism: Thecocarcelia acutangulata (assembly GCA_914767995.1). Lineage (NCBI taxonomy): Eukaryota > Metazoa > Arthropoda > Insecta > Diptera > Tachinidae > Thecocarcelia > Thecocarcelia acutangulata. The sequence continues at coordinate 183,940,070 of OU612094.1, read as the reverse complement.
ACACCGATTTAACTCGTCGCCAATGTACCAATCCGCTACTTCTGGGATAACAAATAAAACACCCTTAATTATGTTAAACAATAAATGTTTTTATTTAAAACCATCAAACACTTTTTAACAACTCTATATCCCTTTTGTCTGTGCGCGCCATCTCCCAGTTCAATGCCGGTGTTGATCTTCTTGACGGCGTTATCATGGTCGCCACATTTAACAATATATTCCATTATACTTTAGAAGAAAAAAATACAAGGTTTTAAAGCCGCAAAAATGTAAATTTTTAAACATATAAGATCAACGAATATTAATATAAAATTATATTCCATTATTTTAAATAACGCAATGAGTTGAAAACAAACGTTCTAATAAAATTTTTCAAACAAAAAACAACATTTTTATTATATTAGATTTTATAGACAAATTAATAAACCTAACATGTAATTTTAAGGAATACTGGCAATATATCGCACACTAAAACACAAACAGACTAACTCGAAATTTTTCTAAGTTTTTATTGCATATTGGTTACGCAACAAATCTGCAACGACCACAGAAAGGTTGTTGGCAGCAATGTATTCTTGTGCCGGATGTACATGATCAACTAAAGAGTACTATTTTCAGTAGTAACAGGGCGCTTTTATTAATAATTGAGTATGTTTTTCATTTGACGTTGATGGTATTATTTAGCGTCTCAGATTAGTAAAAAAAAAGTCATAAATTTTGTCAAAGTGCATAATTTAAATTTCTGCCTATTTAAATGAAAACAGTGGGGAAACAATTTGATTATTAAATTACAATCATGTGGGTATGTTACGACACTCGCATGACCATTGCGTGTGTGACTTGAACTCGCAAGAAAGGTGTTCTGTTGGCATCAATGGATCCTTATGCCGGATGTACAAGAATAATATTTTCAGTCGTAACTGCGTGCTTTTATTAGTAATTGAGTATGTTTTCGATTTGACGTTGATGGTATTATTTAGCGTCACATATTAGTAAGAGAGTTATTTTGTCTATCCGATGTCCAATTTCTTTTCTTTCTTTGATAAACTCTGTCAAAAGATAAAAAAAAAATTTGCAAATCTGTTTAATATAGAGTTTATCCGAGATTTATTTTTCGGGCGGACATTATATTAATCCGATATGCAAAAACTTTTTATTTTCAGCCTTTAGCATATATTTTCAAAGGAAGTAATAATTTTCAAAATCGATTCATATATTGTGGAGTTGCTTGAAATTTTTCTTCAATTGTCTAAAAACTTTTCCCACTCCGCTCACAAACTCTTTTAAAGGAAGAAAGTGCGTATATTGAAAATCGGTTCATAAATGTCGGAGTAAATAAAAAATTTCTTTTTCGGACGGACATTTCATCTGTCCGGTGTCCAGATTTTTATAAATTTTCAGCCCATTGTCAAACTCTTTCAAAAGAAAACATCAGTAGGTAACAGACAGAGATACTTTCACATTTACATATAATATTAGGATTTGGCTATTCAAAAAATCTCAGAAAATTTAAATTATAAAAATAAATTGAATAAATAAAGATTTTTATGCAAATGTATTTTTAATTCACCAACGGTGGGTATGCATGCAGACGAGGATATATGTATAAAAAGAAACATTTTTATTCATTTTCATATGTAGTTTCACAATCTACACAACAAAAGAGAGGCGTTTAAAAACTTCTTGTGTTGTGTGATTGTTTTTGCACTTTTTACGACTTCTACACGCTGTTGAGATTGGTAAACCGGCTGTTATACTAGTTACTTCGCTTTGGAGATTTGCTGTAGAGCTGCCACCTTAGATGTTAATGCACCTTGGTCGCACAGTAGATGTCATTTTGTATCGCAAATCACATAAAAATCAACTGGATTTGGAAAATCCTATATGTGACAGATTTCATTTTGGCGTAAATGCGCCAAAATGAAAAAAAATCCTTGCGTAATAGGGAAAAACTGAAATCAGATTTGCATTAAGCGCATCCAGGTTTATATAGTCCACATGCTTTTTATTTAAAGAACAATATCGCTGTCGTACAGTATAAGTAATCTGGGACTCTAAGATTATCTGTTGCTTAAGGGCACATCAAACTATCACACTTTCTATTAAGATTTGTCGAAAATTGAAATAATGCGTGCAAGTGTGAATGTAAAGCGTTATGAAAATGAGAAATCATAATTTAATTTTTTTAGTTCAATGTTTGTTTATAAGTTCAGAGCATTTCGATACTGAAGTGTTTGTTTTGAAATATGCAAGAAGAAGATGGGTAATAATTGAAAATAATACAATGTCTTGTAAGATATTTTCTAGTGCTTGAACAGCCAACCGTCTAGTTTGTACTAAAACTTACATACTCGAATGTAAACTAATTTGATTTATATGTAAATTAAAATACGTTTAAATTTAACTACATACATATACTCGTACCATGCATAAATTATCATAACTCTACTATCATGTTATTGCGAGAATTATCCTATTTATGCACACACATACTTAGAATCATGATACAAAAAAACAAGGTAGCCGCTTCGCTACAACAATACAACAATAAAAAAAACAACAGGTATTTTGTTTGTGTAAAAAGGCGAATTCATACTTACGCTGTCAAAAGTAGTTGGTAAAGACATGTACAAAAATTTAAATGGCACCGAAAAAGGTAAACAAAACTTGACTGCGAAGGTGCCGCCATATTAACCGAATTCGCCGATGCATCAACCTAATAATTAATTCGCCTTGCTTAGAATGTATTTGAATTGTTTTCTGCTTGAGTGTAAATTTTATAATAATAACAGTTTCCGCGGCTTATAGACAAATATTCTATGGCACAAATTTTAAGACTCATTTAGATTTGTACCTAAATTTTACGAATTTAAGAAACCAAGTACCCTAGTTAATAAGCAAGCCTTCCGGTATATTATAACCAAATTGCTTTCGTTTGCGCAAATTTAACCAATTTTTCGAACAAACAATTGAAAATATTAACTCTTATACATGGATTTGTCATAAGCGAAAAATATATTTGCTTTGGTAGATGATATATATCGTTATTTGTTAGTTTTGCAATAATTATGAAGAAAAATGTTTATATATAGGTTGCTTTTAGTAAAATATATCATACGACCAAACGAATTTTATTAAACATGTTTAGCATTGCATACGCATTTTATTAAATTATGCATTGCAACTTGCGTTTAGGAAGTGGACCATACTTTAATCAAAAATGTTTCGTATACATTTTTTAGAATAAAAAAATACAAGCTTAACAGAGTCCAACGTTTGAATTTAAATGTCCACCTGAGAAGACATCCAATGGAAATACTCAATTAAAACATGTATAATCGTGTGGAATACACAATACGAATAAAATATAAAGTTCACAAAATTTATTCAACCTTCTGCACTCAACCATCTCCGCAAGAAAACTATAAATAATACCAAATTTCTAGCTTGAAGTCCACACTCGTGGTCTGTGTACGCCAGTTTAAATTAAAACAAAATACCATCTCATCAGAATTATTATTGTAAATTTGTTTTTTTGTTACGCTACTTGCTCCATATAAACTATGGTCCACCGAACTTGCGCAGGTTACATTCTATTCTTTAATACTTAATAATAAAATGCTATAACAAAGTAGTATACGGTTCATTTAGAAATGATTTAAATTTTTAAAAATAACTAAAATTTTGCATCACAATCAATGAAAAAAGTAGAGTCTCATTACATCTATATAACTTGCAACACAGTTTATCACTTTCTGCTATTTTATGTTAATTTAATAATAGCGAGTAACATTTTTTAACTCTTAATATCTTAAATTTTTGGCAATCTTTATTTTTGTAGCACATTTTCTCACTTCAATGTCCCTACAACTTTTAATATATTATACATCTAATGACTAGCAAACACTCAACAGTTGATGCAATTCTTATATAATCAGCGTATAAACATTGATACGAAACAACGCCCCTTGAATCTACTTATATTACTTTAACACTGAAAAACCATAAACATATTCAGAAATGTAATTTTGAAACTCTACAAGGAAACAGAATTAAAACAACCGGAAGCAGGTGTTAGAATATTCTTTTTTTTTTTTTTTTTTTTTTTTTTTTTTTTTTTTTTATCTTGGACCAGTACTCAGGGGATAGCCCCTACAGATGCAGTGCATTGTACTGGAACTAGAAAAATAGAGTATAAGAAGGAGGAAAGGGGGAGTAATGTTTATTAACTTAACACACGGAACGACCAAAACAACCATTATCACAGCACTTAAAATTTTGAAATTAAATTAGTTAAAACTGATCAATGCCCAGTGTACATACCTTCGACACTTCTCAGATCAACAAAAATTAATTCAACACCGTAGGACAATAAAATACATAGGAGAAATATAAAACAGAATGCACCTTATTTTTATTTGCTTTAATATTTAATGACGAAAATATAGCGGAAAAATATACATTTTATTTTATAAATAATTTAAAATCTTAAAAACGTTACAAACCGAAACGGAAAATTGGAGTAAACTTGAGTTTAACGCTTTGCTAATTTAGTAACTGCGAATGAATTTTCTCAATCCAATTTTTCTGCAACTATAGTTACGTTCAGGATACACTTAATATATAGGGTGTTTTTTTAAGCTAGATAGAACTTTAAATTGTAAAAAGTAACACAAAAAATTAAATTTTGATGAAACATTTTTTTTATTTGTTTCAGTATACTCTGACAAATCATCATGAATAGACTCACGCTTGAACAACGCTACAAAATTATCCAAATTTACTTTGAAAATCAGTCGTCGATTCGCACAACTTATAGACGAAAAATTATGTTCAGCGATGAGGCGCATTTTTGGCTTAACGGGTTTATTAATAAGCAAAATTGCCGCATATGGAGTGAGACCAATCCACAAGAGACCCTACAGACTCCATTACATCCAGAAAAATGCACTGTTTGGTGCGGTTTTCATGCTGGTGGCATCATCGGACCTTATTTCTTCAAAAATGAGGCCGGAGCTCGCGTTACGGTCAATGGAGATCATTACCGCACCATGATCAATGATTTTTTGTTTGAAAATATGGATGACATTGATCCGGAGGAGATGTGGTTTCAACAGGATGGCGCTACGTGCCATACGGCGAACGCAACCATCGACTTACTGAAATCAAAATTTGGCGATAAGTTGATTTCGAGAAATGGACCTGTCAATTGGCCTCCAAGGTCGTGCGATTTGACACCTCTCGATTATTTCCTGTGGGGCTACGTGAAGTCACTGGTTTATGCTGATAAACCAGCAACAATTGACGCCTTGGAGGCCAGCATTGTTCGTGTTGTTCGTGACATACGGCCAGCAGTGCTCGAAAAAGTGGCCCAAAATTGGACGTCCAGAATGCACTTCGTCAAGAACAGCCGCGGTGCCCATATGCCCGAAATCATTTTCAAATGTTAATGTCACGTATTGATCTTTCGAATAAAAAAAAATTTTGATTACAATTTAATTTTTTGTGTTATTTTTTACAATTTCAAGTTCTATCGGGCTTAAAAAAACACCCTATACTTTGGTTACGTTGTTCATCTATTTTTATGATAATTTTTTCAACCAGCTTTACGTCGGCACAAGCTAAAAAACCAATGCAAATACAAGCCAAACAATCAAATGTATACAAAAACAGGAATACATATACGTATACATCAAGGCAAGGTGCATTAATGTATACACGGCGGCAGCATTAGAGCAAAATTACAACAATACAACAAAAACAGGCATCTGGTAAGCTATGTTTATCAAAAATATTTGTAACTATTTTCACAATTATAAACTATGAATGTACCTTTTCATAATTATAAATTATATTTATTTGAATTATTTTTATGTTCACAAAATAATTCGTATATGTTTAATTCAGAATAAAACACTAAATTCACTTTCAAAAATGTAAACAATACATTTGACGTAAATAGCTTCCTATATTGCCAGTAGCAAAAAATTGTCACGTGCCGTAGTGCTGCCACCGTGTATACATTAATGCACCTTGCATCAAGGTGCATTAACGTATACACGGGGGCAGCACTAGAGCAAAATTACAACAATACAACAAAAACAGGCATGTGGTAAGCTATGTTTATCAAAAATATTTGTAACTATTTTCACAATTATAAACTATGAATACACCTTTTCATAATTATAAATTATATTTATTTGAATTATTTATATGTTAACGAAATAATTTGTATATGTTTAATTCAGAATAAAACACTAAATTCACTTTCAAAAATGTAAACAATACATTTGACGTAAATAGCTTACTATATTGCCAGTAGCAAAAAATTATCACATGCTGTAGTGTTGCCACCGTGTATACGTTAATGCACCTTGCACCATGCCTTGAATCTATAGGGTGTTTTTTTAAGCCCGATAGAACTTGAAATTGTAAAAAATAACACAAAAAATTAAATTGTAATCAAAATTTTTTTTTATTCGAAAGATCAATACGTGACATTAACATTTGAAAATGATTTCGGGCATATGGGCACCGCGGCTGTTCTTGACGAAGCGCATTCTGGACGTCCAATTTTGGGCCACTTTTTCGAGCACTGCTGGCCGTATGTCACGAACAACACGAACAATGCTGGCCTCCAAGGCGTCAATTGTTGCTGGTTTATCAGCATAAACCAGTGGCTTCACGTAGCCCCACAGGAAATAATCGAGAGGTGTCAAATCGCACGACCTTGGAGGCCAATTGACAGGTCCATTTCTCGAAATCAACTTATCGCCAAATTTTGATTTCAGTAAGTCGACGGTTGCGTTCGCCGTATGGCACGTAGCGCCATCCTGTTGAAACCACATCTCCTCCGGATCAATGTCATCCATATTTTCAAACAAAAAATCATTGATCATGGTGCGGTAACGATCTCCATTGAACGTAACGCGAGCTCCGGCCTCATTTTTGAAGAAATAAGGTCCGATGATGCCACCAGCATGAAAACCGCACCAAACAGTGCATTTTTCTGGATGTAATGGAGTCTGTAGGGTCTCTTGTGGATTGGTCTCACTCCATATGCGGCAATTTTGCTTATTAACAAACCCGTTAAGCCAAAAATGCGCCTCATCGCTGAACACAATTTTGCGTCTATAAGTTGCGCGAATCGACGACTGATTTTCAAAGTAAATTTGGATAATTTCGTAGCGTTGTTCAAGCGTGAGTCTATTCATGATGATTTGTCAGAGTATACTGAAACAAATAAAAAAAATGTTTCATCAAAATTTAATTTTTTGTGTTACTTTTTACAATTTAAAGTTCTATCTAGCTTAAAAAAACACCCTTTATTTATTTGTGTTTACGCTGCAAAGCTTACTGTAGTGTCATCCCTTATCAACCGTATTTACATAGTTTAAGTACTCAATATAACAACTGTGTACAAATACGAATCAACCAATTCAGACTGACCAAAGTATGTTTAACATATTTAACATTTAATTAAGTGTACCCTGATTCAGCCAATTCAGACTAGATTGATTATGCTTGCATAGCATGACAGCTTGTTAGCATTTAAAAGTAAAGAGAGTCGTTTTTGGTTGGCATAATTTTTCAACCAGCTTCATACTCACGGAAGCAGCACAAAACCAATACAAAAGAAAACAATCCAATCAAGTATACACAAAACTACTAACACACGCACAATGCTATGCATACGTACATATACATTTTATGCAAGATGAATTAATTTACACTAAGTTTACACGTGCAAGTAACTTGTTACAAGTAGCGTGTACATATTAACAACCAATACATCGAAAAAAATAATAAAAACACTTGCAATTTGCACGATTGTTTACACACGCAAGTGCAAGTTCATTTTCAAAATGTCGTCGTGGACAAACGTTGTACGCCTTTGTACTACATGCGCTTTTAATGTCTGTGCTGCCAAAGTTTTAGCCTAGCAATATTACAGGGGAATTATATTAAGTACATAAATTTTTCACAATATAAATAATAAATTTGTAATCCAAAGAAAAAATAAGTTATAGATGTTTATTTATTTTTGTGTTTTTATATTATGTTTTCGGCATATAACTAAAAATATTAATATTTTAAAAGTTTTTCCTTGAAAAATACCTATTAAAGCTAAAATGAAATATCTATGGGCAACACTGTTTGTTTCTGCTTGCATGCAAGTGAAAAAATCACTGCCAACCAAAATCAGTTGCAAGTGAGGCTACTACTTGCAGGTGTGTGTATGTATTAGTAAAAAAATGGTAATGTATTGGGTTTTTTGCACTTGCACTTGCGTGTGTAAACATTATGTTAGTGTGTTTTGAAAAGAGGAAAAGTTGAGCGGCCTGAAAATTAATCTAGTGTGAAGCATTAAACACATTCGGGACATCAGGCTACCGACTACAAAAGCTCAAAATTAAAATACATACGTTCTTATAAGAATAAATATATACCACCATTGTAGCTGTCGCCAATTAGATTTATTTCTACTTTGGTTGGCTACAAAAGCTTTGTTAGTAATGTCAATGTATCAAGCAAAGCCAAATAAATTAGTGTTTTGAAAAGAGATTCCCAAACTGTATTCAAAAAAAGATAAACAGCTTTTTAGGGAAAATACTATAAACTGTATTAATAAAAGAATTTTACGTCAAAATGTTCTAAACATTCTGAAGTCAACCGTTTTTAAAACTGATTGCACCAATTTTTAAGACAAGTTTAATAAGGGGATTTTTGTGTTGTGTAATTATAATAACGAAGGACTAGTAAAGGGCCAAATAAACCACACAAACTGCTTGCCAAACATGTCAAAATTTTAGGTTTATGCAAACATATTTGTTCGTTTGTGGGGGTATTTGCTAGTTTGTACAAATATTTGAAGCATGTTTGCACGAAAATCAACAATTTTTGAAAGTCAGCGATTTTTTTTTTGAAACAGAAACCTTTAAGAAAGGCAAATAAAGCTTTACATCATTTGTCAACAAAATTTTTTTGTAGTTGCATGTATTGCAACTTATTACAGTTCTTTGTCAGTATTTTATTTATTTCTCTTTATTATTGTTATTATTGAAACTACTATAATTTTTGGATACATACAAAATTCTTTTTTGTACGAAACTGTATATTTTAATATAATTTTTGACAAAAAACTACTTCCGCATTTTGGTTTATAAATGATTGAGTTATACATAAATTACTTTAATTTTTTCTAATTATAAGTGACACCACTGAAATGCAAAAAGCAGCTGTTTATAATTCAGAAGTTTTACAGCCAGTTTACCAATTTCGAAAGAAAATGAATGCGAAGGAAAGCCAGTCACTCACATTCGAATCAATTTGGGTTTGTCTATCTCACTACTATTCGTTCGCACATTCTTATGTATTTTGATTGAGTTTTGACACATCGTTCGCATAGAAACAAGTTAAACGAACCCAAATCAATTTTCTTTCGCTTAGATTCCGAACGCAAGCACGCTGTCGAGATTGAGATAGACAAACCCAAATTGATTCGAATGTGAGTAACTAGCTTTCTTTCGCATTCATTTTCTTTCGAAATTGGTAAACTGGCTATAAGTTTTAGTTAAGAATTTTGGTTGTAATTTGCAAATATTTAATTTTATATATGTGTATCGGTATATTATAACAACGCATGCTAAATAGCTCGCAGTATTTTAGCAATCATTACTACAGCATTTTCTAAAATTTTCCTCAACCATTTTGTAAGCACAAAAAGCTTTTCAATATATGCAAGGAGAAAAAAAATATATCAGTTATTTATTATGTAGCTAGCTACATTTCTAGCCAGCGGCATTTGTAGTCGTGTGTTCATGTAGCCTGCTGTCTCGAATGTGTTTAATGCTCGAGTTGGCTGCCTGCATACAAAAGAAACAATAAATGTTTATTTAGTCCACAGAGTACAATTCAGTGTGACGAGAATCATACACCAAGACGGTCGCTTCAGCTCTTACGCGCATATAGTGGTAATACACACACCAGTATATACTCTTAAAGTGCAAGGAAAACTTTTGCAATCGAGTGTAAACAACTCGTATAACTTTTCCCAAATAATAAATACTTAAATAAGTGCATATTACCTATACACAAAAAAATCGTAAGTCGACATACACCAAAAAAGCCCCTTCAGAACAAAAACGCCTACAAATTTATTCCATCACAATTTTATACACGGGTTTGTTTTCAACGGCAAGCAGATGGTATGTATCTTTAATTATATTTGAAATTTTATTTAAACTCGTCGAAAGAATACAAAAACTAAGAAGTGAATTTCTGCGAATAAAATATGTTCAATATGTGTAGAGACCAGCAAAATCCTGAAACGTTTATAGGCTATATATGTAAGTGCTTATGGTGTAAGAGTAAGTTCTGATCAAATATGTTTTGTTTGTTTATTGATTGAAAAATCGTTTAACAAATAGGTACTATTTAGTTACATGATTTTTAGTGGATATAAACAGAAAATATTAAAATTTTCTTTAGTTACAAACTCTCGAAGATTTTGAGAAGCGTAAAAAGCTTCTTTTTTTTTTTAATTAAACTTTTAATTAAATAATAATTTTATCTGAAATATTATTTAATCTTTTAACAATAAGAAACCAACACCCTTTTATGCTTCTTGCATTAAATAAATAAACACGGCGCAAAAGGCGCTAAATTGGAATTTTTTCGCCGCTGCGGGTTTTTTTTTAAACCCACTAAAGTGGCGCATTTACGTTTAGCATATCTTCAAAAGTCTGTAATGAATTTTAATAATTTAGAAAGTGATACAGACTGTTTATTGAAAGAATATTGTTATTTGGTCCAAATAGCAAAAATGATTTTAAGATTTCGAACTTGATTTGAACACTAGCAACTTTAAATTGATTATGTTTTGTACTTTATATTCTAAAATACAAAATATATTCAATGCTGAGTCTAAGATTAGACAGAGCGATTTTAATTGCCGAACTTTTTAGCAATATTCTTTTGGAATTGCTTTCTTGTCCACACACAAAAACTTTTTGCGGCAATTCTTGAACTTTCTCTACTTATTATTTCATACAATTTCCATTGTATATGCACACACATACACACATGAGAGAAAAGTAAGAAATTGCTGAGAATTGTCGAGTACCGGCAATTTTTTTCCCTTCTTATTCCCCTCACCGAAAGCTATAAAGTCAAGAATTGCCCAACTAATGTTGCTGTGTGTGACTGGCATTGAGTAAAATCATCAACTCGTTTAGTAAGTGCGAGTTCAGACACAGCAACTTTAGTTGGGCAATTCTTGACTTTTCCCTTCTTATCTTTCCGAAAAGTGAGGGGAAAAAGAATTGCCGGTAATCGGCAATTCTCAGCAATTCCTTACTTTTCTCTGATGTTTGTATGTGTATGTGCATATACAATGTAAATTGTAAGAAAGAAAAGCTAGAGAGAAAGCTCAAGATTTGCCGAAAAAAGTTTTTGTGTGTGGAAAAGAAAGCAAATCCAAAAGAAAATTGCGAAAAAGTTTGGCATTCATCTTAGTGTTCAGAAAATCAGCTTCATGTTTATTGTTGCTTTGATAGTGTGTTGTATGCATTTGAAACGCATACACACATTTTTCTTCGTTTTTCTTAAAATCTGTATTAAGCTTCACGTACATGTGTACGTAACAAGGTAATTTTATGCCTATATAAATTGATCTTATTGATTTTTTTTGTTACATGTTTATGTATAGGTATTTTAAGTCTAATTAAATTTTTTAAATATGTTTTTTGAGAAAGTTCTAAAGAACTTTCTCCCAAAACAAACTTACATACACACTTACATAAATCAATCACATAAACATAAATCCATACATACCTATATACATACCTACATACATACAAGCATACATAACTACATACATACCCACATACATACATCCATCGGGTGTAGCCAGTTAGCGATCCTTGTCCCTGCTCAAACCAAGTTGTCACACGGCCTTCTCGTGGCGCTACTGAATAGTTCTCAACAAAAGTTGAGAATGAACTAACTGTGTGACAGCGATAATGGATTGGATGACGACCTGACGCAGACGATTATGGGCTGGGAGCTGACGTTTTCCGTGACCTGATTAAGCACGAGTGACATCGTGCTGAAATGGCTCACGGGCTAATGCGGAAGCTACCTCCGTCCCGGTAAAACCCTGGCAGGGGCTTAAAGTATGATCAAAGTTTGTAGCCAATAGTTTTTGGCTGTGCAGGGTTAGTTGAGATGACTCCTAATCAGCTCCCGACCTGGCTCTATACACAAGTCTCATAAGGCCTTGTGTCAACCCTCGCGAGGAACTCACTGCTTGCATAGCCACCCTCGGGGTCACTACAAGTATAAATGAGTTGAGCATAGGTGAAATTGTAAACCCTTTTGCTAAGAAATCGGTGATAACCAGATCACCTCCTACAGCGGTGAGTAGGACCGTTCCGGTGCCAGGCACCGTTGAAAATAGTGAAAATGGACAAAATAACGTCCAGAGGCTAGGAGAGAAGATCTCAAAGCTCGTAGCTTTCCTGAAGGCACGTTCAAACGTGCATAAGGAAATAGTGACAATGTCACGTGAGATACAGGCATTGTACATGCAGGTCTCAGATGAATTGAGTAGTGGAAGTGCTAGTAGTACAAAGAAAGCACATACTAGTACGCATACTCAAACAGACGAACCACCAAGGCTCAATCCTGTGATGGGCGGAACTCCAAAGCGTAGAAGGGAGGACTTAAGCCCAAAAGGTAACAGAGCTAAAAAGAATAGGGGAACAACCCCTAATAAAGTAGTCAGGGTAGGTGGACACACTATACCCAAGGCTATAAACTCAAACTTGGCTGGCAAACCAGATCTAAGTGCTAAAGATCCTGGCTGGGTTAAGGTTGGCCCAAGGGCTAAAACAAAGAAAGCGTCCGTTAAACCAGATGCTATAGTGATTAAAACCTGTGGAGATACTTCCTTTGCGGATATTCTCAGACAGGTGAAGAGGGACCCTAAGCTAAACAACCTGGGTCAAAATGTAAAGAGCATTAGGAAGACAGGGAAGGGTGAACTGTTGTTTGAGCCGAATAGACCCGCGCACCAGAATACGGGCGAATTTAGGTCGGCTATAGAAGAGGTGCTAGGTGATGCTGCTAAGGTTAGATCACTTTCTCATGAGGTCAGGCTTGAGATTAGGGATATAGACGAAGTAACCTCTAAGGAGGATATTTATGAAGCTCTCATCAAAATATCTGACGAATTTAAAGCTTTGCACCCTACGGCAGTTAAGTCGCCAAGGAGAGCATACGGTGGGACACAGACCGCCACAATTGGCGTGAGTGCACTGATAGCTCGCCGCCTTATAGAGATGGCAAAGATACGTATTGGCTGGGTGGTTTGCCGAATACGCGAAAAGGTAGCACCAAAAAGATGCTTTAAATGTCTGGATTATGGACACGTAGCAGGGAACTGTAAGGGGCAAGACCTTTCAGGGAATTGCCTACGGTGTGGCAAAACGGGCCACAAAATTGGAACCTGTTCCAATAAACCATCCTGCTTGCTCTGCAAGAAGGGAGCAGACACCGTTAGTGACCATGTCACCGGAGGTGCAGTTTGCCCGTTTTATAAAAGAGCTCTACAGAAACTTAGGGAGTAGAGTAGAACCTAAGTCACCAAAATGCGTATATTACAGTTAAATCTCAACCATTACCAGGCAGCCCAGGAGCTTCTTAAGCAAAGCGTTCGAGATATAAGTGTAGATGTCGCTATTCTAAGTGAGCCATATCGGACCATGGCATCTGTAAACTGGGTTTCCGATAACACGGGTACATCGGCAATATGGAACACCAGCACGCTAACCATACGCGATAGAATAACAACGCAATGCGGATATGCTCGAGCGGTTATATCTGGCATCACTATTTACAGCTGTTATATACCCCCTAGGTATTCTATAGAAGACTTTCGGGTAATAGTTGACAGCATTGTAACGGATGCAGTTGGAAGAACCCCCGTAATAATAGCAGGTGATTTCAATGCGTGGGCTGTTGAATGGGGCTGTCCCTCAGCAAACGCAAGAGGAAGAATACTCTTGGAAGCCTTTTCTGTACTGGGTGTTGTACTCATCAATAATGGAGTTGAACACACCTTCAGAAGGGGTGATGCTGGCTCAGTAATTGACATTACATTCGTCAGTGCCAGTATCGCAACCCAAGTGAACTGGAGAATATCTGACATCTATACACATAGCGATCATAGCGCTATAATAATAGATGTGCAAGACGCACAGCCCCGTGCTATTGTACAAGCACGTGTCTTGACAGGATGGAAGGTAAATACCTTTGATAAGGATAGCTTCGCAGCCTGCATGGAGAACATGGAAATGGCTGGTTCAGCAGAAGACATGGCAGTGCAATTAGTGCGCAATATCACTAGTGCCTGCAATGTAGCTATGATAAGGCGAAAAAGATCGCCAAATAAGCCTCCAGTGTATTGGTGGAGTGATGAAATTGCTAGCTTGCGTTCAGAGTGTATTAGCGCCCGAAGGCGGTATACACGAACGAGGGGTCGGTTAGAGAATAACGTGCAGCACCAGTTGTATAGGGATAAAAGAAAGGCATTGAAGATTGCAATTCGTAGGAGCAAGCGTAGGTGTTTCCTGGATGCTTGTGATGAAATAGATAGTAATCCTTGGGGCTTAGCATATAAGCTAGTAACCAGGAAACTTAAATGTCTTGGCCCATCACCGCCAAGAGAAGAGAATATCCTCAACGGAATTGTAGACCATCTTTTTCCTCAACAGGAAGCTCCGACATGGCAACACAGCTATCCAGCTGAATTATTCGACATTCCTCCGGTTACGGTCGTCGAGATAGAAGGTGCTGTCTCAAAATTCAAAGACAAGAAGGCACCAGGCTTAGATTGCATCCCAAATATGGTACTGAAGGAGGCTGTTAAGCTCCATCCTGATTATTTCCTGAAAGTAATAAGCGCATGCTTGATTCAGGGAACTTTTCCAACAATCTGGAAGAGGCAGAAATTGGTGTTTTTACCTAAGGATAACAAGCCGCTAGACGACCCTTCCTCCTATCGTCCGCTCTATATGATAGATACAAGTGGAAAACTTCTGGAGAGTATAATCTGCAGAAGATTGGAAGATTGCGTACAAGCTAACCTAGGTTTATCAGATAACCAATTTGGCTTCAGGAAAGCAAAGTCAGCGGTGGACGCTATCAAAGTTGTAGTAGAAACCGCTGCTCAAGCTATCCAAGGGAAGAGGTGGAGGAATGGAACAAAAGGGTATTGTGTGGTTATAACCCTAGATGTAAAAAACGCCTTCAATACGGCAAACTGGGAGCATATAGTTAATGCTTTGGTCCGTATAGACATCCCAGGGTATCTACTAGCAATTGTACGGGACTATTTCCGGGATAGAGAGCTAGTTTATGATACCGATAAAGGTACTAAGAGGCGCAAGATCATTGGTGGGGTGCCTCAAGGTTCAGTTCTTGGCCCACTATTGTGGAACGTCATGTACGACGGAGTATTAAGATTGGATCTACCGGAAAAGGTGAAGATAGTTGGATTCGCAGACGACATAGCGTTAGTGTGTGAAGGGAAAGAGTTACTAGAGGTGGAAACCATTGCAAACGCCAGTATTCAGATCGTAAGATCTTGGCTAAGATCAATGGGCCTAACTCTAGCTGACCATAAAACGGAAGCGGTTCTGATTAGTAGCAGGAAAACTAGGGAAACTGTCAGGCTAAATATTGGCACGTGTAGCATAGAATCTAAGGAATGTTTAAAATACCTTGGGGTCATGATTGACACTCGTCTGTCTTTTCAAGAGCACTTGAAGTACATAGGCAGTAAAGCATCAAAAACATGCACAGCGCTATGCCGGATCATGCCGAATACAAGAGGTCCAAAATATCTGCAGAGGAGATTACTCTCTAGTGTAGTAAGAAGCATTATCTTATATGCATCACCTATATGGTCAGGCTCACTTAGATATCCTACTTATGTGAACCTGATATCTCCTGTGTATAGGCTGATCGCCTTGCGTGTATGTAGCGCATTCCGAACTGTATCGGACCTGGCCGCTTTTGTCATTGCCGGCATGATACCGATCGAGCTAGAGGCCGCTTCGGACATCACGGTTGGGTTGAGAGAATCGTGTCTGCGAAAATGGCAAGAAAGATGGGCGACAGCTGACAAGGGAAGATGGACCTACTTACTGATACCAGACATCAGAGCATGGCTATCAAGAAAGCATGGCGATTTGAACTACTATATTACACAGTTTCTAACTGGGCATGGTTGTTTTAGGTCGTACTTGTACCGTTTTGGACATGACAGTACTCCGTTCTGTCCGAGTTGTGATGGTAATGTCTTGGAAGATGCTGAGCATGTGTTCTTCATCTGTCCACGGTTTAATAGTGATAGGGAATATTTAGAAACAGTCCTAGGACGTAGCATCAGTTCGAGCAGTATCGTTCCAATTATGTTGGAATCTTTGTGCAACTGGACGTACGTCTGTAGTTTTGTAAAATTGGTTCTGTTGGAACTTCGTAGGTTAGAACAGATTCGCAGCAGAATCAATGTAGTTTAGTTTAGATGTAGGGTGTATCACCTTTCCCACCCCGAGACGTAAAGCCTTGCGGCAGTCCCTCGGGGAGCATCTGGGTCAGGGCGAAGGGGTGTTTTTTAGCGAGTTAAAGTCTCGCACTACTGGCAACCACCATCACTGCCAGTGCCTTTCGATGGTTTTTCACCCCGCGAATAAAAAAAAAAAAAAACATAGATGCATACATACATATATACACACACACATACATAGGTAAATACCTACATACATACCTACACTCATACATACATACCGATATACATACATACATATGTATATACATACGTATGTATGCATGTATGTCCGTTCCTATGTATATATGTACAGTTTTTCTGTGTGCTTCTCTTGAAGAAAAAAAAATCAAAGTAAAATGCAGATAGAAACAATATGCTTTCATAGAAAAAGACAATGTACATACATCCATACATACAGACACACATACACACTTACATACATGTGTATGTATGTATGTACATTGTCTCTTTCTATGAAAGCATTTTGTTTCTATCTGCATTTTATTTTGATTTTTTTTCTTCTTCAAAAGAAGCACACAGAAAAACTGTGGAACACATCACTGCATTGATTTTTTTAAATTATTATTTTTTTCTTCCAAAACTAAAACTCAAACGCATGAAATGATTGCCGAACTTCATGCGCATTCATTTATGTTCAAACACGAACAGCTAAACGATGATTGCACTCACTTAGCGAAGATGTTGCTCATTGTGTTACTGATTAAAAATCAACTGCGCATTTTGCGGTATTTGAGCAAAATGTGATGTTTTTCATGTTTTTGAGCAAGTATGATTTTTTTGCAATCGTTCAAAGCTGTTCTCTGAATCACTACAATCAAGGCAGCATTATTAAAGCTGCCTTGGTGAAAATTTTATTAAAACATACTTTTAATATTAAATAGCAGCAATTAAATTTAAAACAAAATTTATATATTTTTTGCTACTAATAATTTGAATTCTTTAATTAATATTTTTATCAATTATTTATTTGAAACTAATTAAAAATCTAATGCTAGAAATAATATATCGCGATTAATTGCCAAAAGGCATAATATTTTCCAAAAAAAAAACAATTCAAAATATTCTAAACTCAAATTTGAGTACATCGATAAGCTACTTGGGTCCATTCGTGTCCCACATTTTCAAGGGTGAGGTTTGGCTTTCGTAAAATTGCTTGCGTATATTTCTAGTAAAAAGAAATACCATAAAAACCTCACCCGCCAAATATTTTCAAAAAGAGATCGAAATTTGTTTCAATTACTAAAGCAGCAGCGGGGTCGTCACCATCAAGCATCGTAAAAGTACGTGTGAAAATTCGGTAGTAAGTTTGACAACGACAAGGCTTGATGGCAAATCAAAACTTTTTTTTGTCAAGCTTTATCGGTGACACAACACAAATTTTTACATGTACCATCAAAACGATTGACAATTGATCGTGTCCATCACCTTTAAAAATAAAAAAAGATATGAAATCGTGTGTAACATCATCAACATCCCTGGAAGATTAAAGATAGTGCCGAAGACACGCTAAACTGGAGAATGGATGTCAGGGAGAGAACAGCTATTTGTTTAGACGAAGGATAAACTTACGTATACCAGCCTGGTTTGGATTCTTTAAGAAGTTTCTGAATATCTGGTAGGATAACCTGAAAGTAGCAGCGCATACTTACATCCGGGTAAGAAAGGAAAATAAGTTTTTAAAAAATATATTTAAATAGTAAATATACATATGTAAGCAACTCAACATTTTTATTTTTAATCGTTATCATAATAGTAAATCATTAATTATTAACATTCGCATTTTTCACAAATTTCAGAAAAGTAATGGAACTAAATGATTAAAAGGAGGTGCCAGTGGACAAACCACACGGGTGCTTTATTATACTAACATGAAAGTGCGAAAATGATTGGGCTATCCATCTAAGCAATTGTTGCAAGGACGTGAGTACAAATGAGGTAATCTTTAGTGTAATGGATATTCCACTATAACGTCATAAAAACTTCACAATGAATCCATCTAAAAATATGAACCAGAATATATTGTTTAATTTGTTGAAGAGCATACTTACTCTCTATTGCAGTGGTGCCCACAATTTCTATATGGTAGAGTAAACACCAATACATTTAAGGAAGAACTATTTTTATTTAATATTTTTTGTTGTAAAAAACAAAACATTTACAAAAACAAAGATCACACTGATAATCGCTGTCGTCAATGTTTACCAACAAAGCATGCGAAAGTGTGGTTGCTTTGCTTTTGTGTGCGTGCGGTGAAGAACGGAAAAAAAATAAAAGACGAAGTTGTTTGTGTATTTTGCATTGCTAATGCTGAGGGCAGTATTTGTGTATTAAAGAGCACAGCACTATAGCTAAGCGCATTTACAAAAACAATTGAGTATCAAGCGCATATTGTATGCGAGTACAACAAACCTTTAAAGCAGTTAAACAACCAAAACATTCTGATTTCCGTTTACCCATAAACCTTTTCGATGAGGAATTTCAATACGACGGCGCATATTCTTTTCTTGATGACATTTGAGGACGATAACTTTATTACTACAAAGGAAGTTAGGTACGTTTAAGGTTTTTGGTTCACAGCTGGTGAGCAAAACGTAAAATACACACACATGTGTTTGTGTTTTGGTAACAAAGAGAAATCTGGGGGGGCTACTCTCTATTGCGATGCGAAAGGTAAATGCGACAAGAGAATAATTTGGTACTCTTTGCTGTTTGCGCAAACTTTTTCGCGATATAGTTTGAAAATGAAGCAACACTGGTACCACAAAATAAACAATAGTGAAGAATCATAAAATAAAATGTCCGAAAGGGAAAAATTAAATGCGAAAGAAAAATAAAAAAGCAATACTGGGTACCAATACTTTGATTACGTACTGTTTTCCTTTCGCATCGCAATAGAGAGTAACCCCCCTGGAAAATTCAGTCGATGACGCTAATTTACTTAAGTGTAAATACGACGATGCGTATTTACACTTACGACGTTGCGTATTTACACTTACTCAAATCTTAGAGATGTGTGTGGAAGATGTTGAAAGTTGAAAAAAGCTGGGATGCGAAATATAGATGCGATAAGAGTATAATTCAGTGCTGTTAACGCAAACTTTTTCGCGAAATAGTTTGAAAATGAGACCTACACTGGTATCACAAATTAAACAATAGCGAAGAGTTATAAAATAAGATTTGCGAAAGAGAAAATTAAATGCGAAAAGAAAATACGAAAACGCAATACACGGTACCAATTCCTCGATTTTTCTTTCGCATCGCAATAGAGAGTAACCCCTCAGCTTTTTTCAACTTCTTTGATCTGTCAAGTATTACTTTACGTGTTTGACCAAACAAAAAGCATTATACCAAATGGAACTAAAAGATTGTACATTTATTGTATTAATTATTACTCTTAGCAAAAACAATTACTACTTCAATTTGCAGAATTATTAGAAATTATGCAAGACGACGGCGACGATGAGGATGAAATCTTGCTTTATGCGCAACGTGTTTCGAGTTCGAGATGTCTGAGGGCATTTGTTAGAATTTTAAGTAATTTATTAAGATTTGAACTAATAAAAATATAAATAATAACACCTTGGAAACGAAATGGCAATTTTTGGGAAAATGATATTCCAAGACTATCAGTCCAGATGGATCTTGCAACTTCACTGCCATTTCCTGGAAAATATACGAATTGCTCCTCTCACTCCGCAATTTTACCATTTTTTCTCGCCAAAGCAAGATTTTTTAATTTAAATAAATTCTTGATGCTATTTGCTTTGACCTTTATTTAATTCAATATTTGCAAATAATTCGTTCAGCTCAAGGTCCTATTTGTTTTTTTTTAATGTTTAATGTATTTTTCAATATTTCGTCTTCCTTTGGAAGACTTCTTCAAGAAAATTTGTTTTTTTTTGTGTGTAAATTCAACACAAAGTTTTAATTCAAATTAATAACAGACTACATTATTATAAAATTTGCAACAGAGTCCAATATTTTTAAAATTTATGAGTCAGCTGGTGAAAAATTTCTTCTGTTAAATAAATTTAAGTAAAAATCAATTAATTAAAATTTTAGTCAAAATGTTAAGTGTTGAGCATTTTTCATCTTCTGGTGAGGAAGAAGAATCCAGAAATCTTGTCCAGTACCGCAGACAGCTAAGATGCCATTCTAATATTTTTGCGCTTGCAAGTTCAATGTGAGTTTTTGTGTATTTATGGAGAAATGTTTTCAGATTACTCCGTAATCAGATTTATAAAAAATTTCAGACTGAACAAACCATCATTCTGGTACGTCCTAAATGCGACATCACCTAGACTTCTTGAACCCCCAAGATCAACATGTGTCAGTAAGGTATTACGTTTGGCGGCAACTATGCGAATAATCGCCGAAGAAAGCTATCAAAGGGGTGCTGGAAATGATTTAAACGTTGGTCTTGCACAACCAACAATGAGCAGCAACAATTCTATCCAAAGTGGATTTCATTTAAGATGTGCGAATAAGAAAAGACTGAAAAAAAGGAATATTTTTATGAAATTGTTTTGGTGTTTTCTTCTTTATCTTTAAATGTACTCGTACGCACATACATACTTAAAAAGTTTTAGGTAAGTATTTTATATAGTCAATAGAATTGCACTTACATTTTTATATTATTAATTTTTAGGTAATTTTTTCTGTTTTATTTTTAAATGTCACAACGACACTTTTTGTCGAATTTCTCATTAAAAAACGGCACACCCAATACCAAAATTTGTAATAGATTTTCTTTGGAGTTGAATATCTGTTCAAAAGCGACATCTGCAATATGATTTTTAAAATTCGTAACAAATTCGGCGTGATTGCGACGTATATAATACAGGTTGTCTCATTCTCATTGAATTTTATGATTTGCAAGATTTCACCAAATAATTTATCCCATAATCAGTTCAGCCTTTCGCATGAGAATAATTACAATCGATATCGTAAAATAATGTATTAATTTTACAATAATGAAAACTAAAATATTCGTTTATTTCTCTTATTTCAGAGTGTGGTGTTACAAATATAAGGCAAATTAGCGTTTGAAAGCATAAAATAAGAATATGGTTTATGTGACGCTCTTATTCATGAAATCTAATTTATTATATCAACATCTAAACAGAGTATAAGCGGCATTCCTTCTGGCAAATAACCTTACTGCCATCCCTAAACAAGAGCGGCAAGCGGAACGTGTTTTTTCCGCTGAGCTTTAACGCTGAAACGCCATCCCTAAACAAAAGCGGCAACGTTATGTCAAAACGATAAAAGCAGGGTTATCAAACAAATAAATAAAACAACCCTGATTATCTTAACAGCTGGACGGACGGTATTATTGTTTGTGTCTTTTTTATTATATTAAAATAAAATGCTTAAAGCTTTACTGCCTTATTTATAAAAAATTTTTAAAGTTTATTAAGCTGTTTTTGTACTTAATAAACATTAAAAAATTTTATAAATAAGACCGTTAAAAAATACAGAAAAAAATGAGTTATTTAGAGTTGGAAGTTTACTATATCATATTAAAAATAGTTTCTACCTCTATTTTCCTTTCTAATATTTTTTCTTCACTCTTTTGTTTAAAATTCTTTTGCAACTTACCTAGTGTCTACAACTGCGATTAACTCTGACATAATATCTAAGAAAACGTCGGCAGAATGAGAGAGCGAGTTTCTCTATATCCATCTTCATATCTAACAAGGAGTATACGTATTGTTATTAATCTTATGACAATCCATAATTCATTGAAAGCCGAGAAGATAACACAGCTTGGCGATCAATAGAATATTGTATAAATTTTGTATATGTGCACATTTTTTACAAAATCAATTGCTTATAGTATATATAATAATATTTATTTAATACGTAAAAACAAATTATTTTCAATTTAACAGGGTATTTTTAAAGATATTTTGCAAAACTAAAAATCGGTAAAATTCCAATGGCGTCTTTTTGTAAACAAACGCATACACATCCGCTTTTTTGACAGCTCTTATTATAAGATCGTTGCCATGAGATTTGTCATAAGAACCCTCCCATAAAAATTATTATAAGACTGCTATAACACTGATTTTAAGTCTACACGTAACAGAATTCTCTCTGCGATTAAATTTGACGTTCTCATCTCAGATATTATCGCAGGTGTGGACACTAAGTTACGAGTACTCCACTGCTAAACGCATGTCAAAATTGGATTTTCCAATAGCAAAGCGTTGCCGTTGCGTTGTTTCGGTATGCTCTATACAAAATGTACGGGCATGATAACTTTTGACAGCTAAAAAACGCTTGCCGCCCTTGTTTAGGGATGGCTGTGAGTGTTGTGACCCTGGTTAATAAGTACGAGTAGTTTTACCGAGCGTGAGACGAAAGTCTATTCCGGAGCTTCCTCAGCGTAGTCGCAACAAACTAAAGCTACTATAACATTTAAGGGCGTACAAGTTGACGCTAAACTTTTGACAAGGCGCTTTTCTGTTTTAAATGGGTATCAGTCATCAGACAGTCATTGTGGGTAATGTTATATCGGGTGTTAAATTTGTTTCTTAATAAAATAATCCAGCTGAACACTGCAAATCGACTGATGTAGCGACAATGTGAACAAACATGAAACCACAGCTGCTTTGTGAAATGGAAGTGCTTCCCAGTAAACGCATTGTGTACAATTTAACTTAAATATCTAATTGGTAGGTGTTTGCAAATCACCCACCCTCCTATGGAAAGAGTTGCCGAGTAGATCTCCACCACTAATATGAAGCTTAATGCTACTCAAACTCCGCTCCTAAAGTGTCCTGCCTGCAACAAGTTTGCGATACAAAAACAATTTTGAACTATTGAGAAGGAATGCAATTGCGATAATTTTCAGTACACGACTACAAGCCACAATATCATGCATAACTTTCCGATAACGTAGCGCGCTGCAACATGCGTAACTGGTGTCTGGTAGTAATTAACAACACAATTGTAAAAAAACTCGAGTTATTATTAAAATGATTACGATTGTTCACACAATGGAGTTTATGATTATATATTTATTAGCTACTAATATTTATAGCAAAAAGTATAAGCTGACATTTCATAGGAGCTACTTTAATTATTAGCATCTTGGAAACCTTTCAAAAACATTTTCAAACATTTAACAATATATTCCATTATACTTTATAAGAAAAAAATACAAGCAAAATTTAAATTTTTAAACATATAAGATCAAAGAATATTAATATATATAAAATTATATTCCATTATTTTAAATAACACAATTACAGTTGAAAAGAAACGTTCTAATAATATTTTTCAAACACCAAACAGCATTTTTATTATATTTGATTTATAGACAAATTAATAAACCTAACATGCAGTTTCAAGGAATACTGGCAGTACTCGTATATCGCACACTAAAACACAAACAGTCTAACTCAAAATCTTTCTAAATCGTTTTTATTGCATAATTGAGGTCACACAACAAATCTGTAACGATCACAAAAAGGTTGTTGGCATCAATGTATTCTTGTGCCGGATGTACATGATCAACTAAAGAGTCTTATTTTCAGTTGTAACTGCGTGCTTTTATTAGCAATTTAGTATGTTTTTGATTTGTCGTTGATGCTATTATTTAACGTCACATATTAGTAAAAAAAAGTTATAAATTTTGTTATAGTGCATAATTTAAATTTCCGCCTATTTAAATGAAAACAGTGGGGGAACACAATTTGATTATAAAGTAGAAAAATTACAATCATGCGGGCATGTTCTGATACTCGCATGACATGATGACCAAAGTGAACTGATGAATTAACACTAAACTAAGCCTTAAGCAAATAATAAAATGACGTATGTATATATTAAATTAAATTCGTTTTCGGTTTAGACACATGTACATCGGGCTTTAGTTCAAGTTTTTCCTTTCTTAAGAAGGATTTTTTACAATACAAATATGCTGTGATCAATCATTTTTGATTGAGGAAGACAAGAAAAATAATAATCAAATATTTAGCTGGGGGACAGCTAGCTGTTTCGTATTCGCTGCACTACTCATCAGCACCCACTGGGATTTAAACTCGGGGAGATGACGTATCATGATCTGCTGCTTTAACCACTCAGCCACCGAACCATTTGATTATTCTCTATCATATTGAATCACATATGCATTTTGTTATATTTTTGGCTATAAATAGTTGACAACGCTGCAAACAACAAAAACAACAAGCCTGACCGCACTTAAGAAATAATTACGATCAGTGTTTAAAAGTCTTATCAACTTTTGCTTTTGCGCAGTTTTGAATTTTTTCGACTTCGTATTTCTATGTATAAAGAAAACTGAAAGCAACAGTTTACAGCAGTGATGCCCAAAAGTTCTATATGGAAGAGTAAACATAATATTTTTTGTTGTAAAAAGCAAAACATTTACAAAAACAAAATTCACACTGATAATCGCTGTCGTCAATATTTACCAACAAATCATGCGAAAGTGTTGTTGCTTTGGTTTTGTGTGCGTGCGGTGAAGAACGAAAAAAAAAATATATATTGCTAATGCTGAGCGCAGTATTTGTGTATTAAAGAGCACAGCCCTATAGCTAAGCGCATTTACAAAAACAATTGAGTACCAAGCGCATAGGCCTGGGCATGTTTGGTTTACAGTGTTCAAATTACGAAGAGAAAGAAATCAAAAGTTTGAAAAATAAACTGAAGATTTGAATTAAACTCTTCTCAAATAAAACTTTTGCTTTTTCTTAAACTTTTAAAATGAAAAGTTTCTTTAAACAGTTTTTAGGTTCTTTGCGCTCATTCAGATTTGTAAGCGCAGCTGTCTTCCGTTTCATTTGCGTAAATTTGTCAAAATTTTCTACACAATATACATAATTCTGAAAAAACAAATACGACCTCTTTGCTTTTTCAAACAAAAGGAAAAAAAATTTTGACAAATTTACGTAATTTCTACCAACACTTGATTACAGTAATTTTATGACTAATATTGAAACTATTGGCACACGGCACAATGATGTTCTTATTGCAGGTGATTTTAATTCTAACCTTTTTGTAGAATCAAAATTTAAAGATGAAATGCCTACTATTGGTCTCATTCCAGTGTTAAAATGCGGCATCTTTTTTCTTGAATTTAATATTTATTTTGAATTTATTATTAAATCTTGAAATTATATTATTTTTATTAACTTTGAATTTATATATGTACATATAACGTCCGTTACGGTAGTTTGCATTAGTTTAGAACACTTCCACTTGTGGTGAATTTCTAGTTATTCACCGTATTTCGTTTGAATTCGCTTGTCGATAAAACAGGTATCAGTATTGAAGTTTTGATTTTTATGGATTTTTTAGTAGGGATTGTACGCTTATCTAGAATAGATCATTTACAAGTAGTCTAACGATAAGTAATACAAAAAAAAAAAAAAAAAAAATAAAGTGGATTGTTATGCAAGTAAGAAATGCTTGGAGTTTTATTCTCTTTTTCCCATAAGTAGCTCAGAGGCTCCCTCTGCCCTCTCCACTCAGTTCTCAACGGGTTTAAAAGAACGCACCCGGGCAATACCGATTAAGATTAAACACAACGTTTCCTATACACTTTACAGAGAATAATAGCACTCTTCTAGATCTTATTTTTATAACAGATACTACAGAGATAAAATGTTTGGTTTCAATTTAAGTATGTTTTCAGCTTGACGTTCTATCAAGTTTTACACAGATAAAATCAAATGCTATAGGTTTTGACAATATACATCCTCGATTTATACGATTAATCTTACCTGCTCTTCTGCCATATATTGCATATTTCTTTAACACAATCATAACCACCAGCTATTTTCCACTTAAATGGAAACGTGCAAAAATAATTCCAGTTCCGAAACCTAACAACGAATATCGACCAGTAGCTATTTTAAGCTACCTTTTTAAAGCATTGGAGAAAATTTTGCACCTTCAGATAAGCCATTATATTCAGCATAATAAATTGATGTCCGACAAACAATCAGGTTTCCGACCAAACCACAGTTGCGAAACTGTCTTAGTGGATGTCACAGAAAGCATTAGGCGTGAACTAGATGACGGGAAAATTAATATATTAATACTACTCGATCATACACGCAAAGAAAATGCAGTTTGAAATATGGTTACAACAACATTAGTATATACGCCATAATATTGTGTATTATTGTTAAAAATAGCCTATTATCGATATCATTATAGTTTATTTTCCCATAAATATGTGTTCGTTTGCTTTTCTGTAATTCTATTGTTACCGTCTATCAATTTCAGAATATGGTTGCATACAATGTTAATATTGTATATCATTGTTTTTAAAACAACAATAGTTTGTATTACACTCAATACTAAAATACCTGTTTTTATCATATGTGTGTATGATACGCTTATTCATATGTAACAAATATAAATTTACAGAATAAACTTACTATTGTAAGCAATATCAATTGTTTTATTTTAGCCGTTGACAAAATTTTCATTTATTATAATTTTGTTTTGTGAAAAAATATGTGTTTTGTTTTAAATTAAAACAAAAATTTTTGTTAAAAAAAAGGAACAACTTAAAACTAAAATTGCAGAAATTGGAAGGTATGTTAATATATTAAGATTTTGATCAATCAACAATACTATAAAAAAGTCAACCATATTATGGCTGTGTACAACCATACAATTGTTACCACCACACGAATTTTAAAGACGAATCATACTATTGTTGAGAACAACCATACTATATTACATTAAACCATATTAATATGGTTACAAGTATATATAATTTTTAATTAGGCCATTATTTTTTTTCAGCTAATAGACGCTAGAATCCGTTGAAATCGACGTAATTTGCATTTGTGCAACCCGAATATTTTTTGCAAACTATTATTATTTATTTAAAATTATCGAAAAATATTTTAATAAATGCTTTTATACTTATTTGATATTATAAATATGAATATTATGTAACATAGATATTGTAGTATATATAAATAAAATAGTATTGTTTATCGAAAGATGTCCTCTTTTTAAATAATATGGTGAGCTATGATAAACAAAATTGTTCTCAGCCAAAATATTCGTATAGTATGGTTATTTATAAAATTTTTTCATAAAACTATAGTTATAGGTATATTAATGACATTTCAAATATGACAATACAATATTATTAGCGCCAACTATACAGTTCAACAATAATATGTTGCTCTTAGAATATTGTCATGTCAACCATATATTTTTTTTCTACGTGTACTTTAAAGCATTTGACACAGTTAACCATAAAATTCTCTATAACAAGCTGAGATCTTCGTTTAACTTTTCGTCTACAGCCGCACAACTTATTTGTCGCATATAACAGATCGCACACAGTCAGTGTGTGTGTGTGAACAATGCCGTTTCCAACCCAGTTAAGCTTAAGAAAGGTGTTTCTCAAGGTTCAATCTTGGGACCTCTGCTGTTTTCAATTTACGCCAGTGAATTACTTACCTTACCTTGAGTCATTGCAATGTCCACATGTACGCAGGTGATGTGCAGTTGTAGCTTAGTAGCTTAGCTAAATATATCAGTGTTTAAAATACAAAATATTTTAGCACAAAAAATAACTATATTGTATCTCAAAAAATGAAGATTGTGTATCAAATTTTTTTTTGTTAACATTCGATTTAAAATATTGAGTAAAAATAACATTAATTTAACCAGTTTGAAGCATGATATAAAAAATATCATATCATGCTCGTGTATATCCAGAGCTGGGCAAAATACACAGATTATGTATTTTAAATACAAGATACAAAATACTTTCAAGTTGTGTATTTCAAATACAAAATACAACTACAAAATACAAATACATTTTTGTAATTTGGTCTCAGAAAAATATACCCGTCTGGCTTTAGATACATATTTTACTTTACATATGCACTAAACTAAGTTGTATATTCATATGATTGTTCTAAACTTGCTAAGAAATTAAAGGAACCAACCTAATATTTAGCATTTGATAGATAGTAAATAAAAAATTCATTCGGCAAAACAAGTATTTCCTTTAATAAAAACTAGATATTTCAATCAGTCATCCGACAAACAATAATCTTTCTACAGGTCCTGAGGAGCACAAGCTGCTGTCAAATTCTATAAATGCATTTATTTTTGATACTTGGATAGTTTTCCAGAATAGCAAGCTCCTTGCTTTTATCATTTTGAAAACTGATAAGCTCAAGTTCCAAATTTGATTTACGAGGTTGATCACTGTATTATCCAAAACAACAATAAAATCTTCATCATCTTTACCTCAAATACTACTTATTCTTCTGCATCCAGTCATGGTTTCACGTTTTTTACAATTTTTCTCCAATGTATCTATTGCAAGATTTTGAATTTTTTGTCTCCCTTTTACTGAGATGCTTTCTGGCAATCAGCTAATTTTGAAACTAGGATGGAAACATGACACCGATATGGCTCTATTTGATCCTGGTGTCAGCATCAGAAACTTATTAAATCTTATTTCCAAGCTCTCCATTAATTTTGTTAAAATGCAACTGAAATGCCTCAAAGTATTATATTGCAGTGGATCTAATCTGGTTCGTTCTCGTAGCCTAAAGTTTTCCATAATAAAAATTATTTCCCTGTATATAAAAAGCTGGTGGCAAATAGATATCTTACTGATATCACCCGATTAGTGTAAAATGTATTACAGTATTGCAAAATGATAAACATTTTCATAGTTGTAGTTTCTAGCGGTTTTAGCTTTTGTGAAATAAATTGTTTTCAATTTATTATAATAAATAAATGTATTCTGTAAAAATGTATTTTTGAGCCACATGTATTTGAAATACAAAATACTTTTAAGTTATGTATTTGAAATATAAAATACTAAATACTTTCAGGTTGTGTATTTGAAATACAGATACAAAATACGTATTTGTATTTCAAATACAAGTATTTCAAATACTGCCCAGCCCTGTGTATATCTAAATGTCAAAAATTATGGCGAAATCTAAATATAAGTTAGAGTCTGAACACAATGTTTGCGGTGCGGCACGATTGCCCATTGGGGAAGAGAAAAATAAACATAACATGACGGAAGACGGCGACGGCAATCCTTGTCATTGTTAGTTTATATATTTATTAATTTATTTGTGCATACGAGTACATTTTTATAAAAATTTCTAAAATATTTACTGTTTGCGTAAGGTATTTTGTAATGGCAGTAAATAAAAAATTATAGCTGTTTAAAAACTATTAGTATGGTAGAAGCCACGTTTGATTTGTATGTGGAATTCGAAACTACGGCACATGCTAACACGATATGGTGGGTAAGACGCGTTAGTGCACCAATTGACCTTTTGCTTTCAACTTTTATACGTATCCCGTAAATTTCGATTTTTTTTTTCTTTTTGCTTCCTCAGCAAAAGTTAAATAAAGTCTGACAAAAAATAAGGTAACTGAAAGAAATTCACTTACCTGGTACGCCAAAATCTTTGTTAATTTGAACCAAAAATCTTCTTTATACTGGAAGTTATTGTAACTTCCCGACTGCAAATTCCAACTTCTTTTTTAATTTTTTCTTCTTCCGTTAATATATTTTTTAAAGTTTTATATTTCGTGAAAAAAATAATAATCTCCAAAGTCATGTTTTTTATTTACAATAATGTGGTGAAAATCGTCAATTATTTAAAAGATATGGCAACATCGAAGAGAGAAAGGGAGTAAAAAATTGAGAGAATGAGAAAATCTGCAATGAAAATAATATAAATTTTAATTTTATGCCGCTCCGCACTGCGATTTTTTACTTCAAATTCGCATGGAAAATCGCACCGCAATAAATTATCGTTACATTATGTTCAGACTCTTAAGCTTTTAACACTTACGGCCTTATTTATAAAAATTTTTCATGTTTATTAAGCTCTTATTATATATTTTGATGAAACATTTTTTTATTTGTTTCAGTATACTCTGACAAATCATCATGAATAGACTCACGCTTGAACAACGCTACGAAATTATCCAAATTTACTTTGAAAATCAGTCGTCGATTCGCGCAACTTATAGACGCAAAATTGTGTTCAGCGATGAGGCGCATTTTTGGCTTAACGGGTTTGTTAATAAGCAAAATTGCCGCATATGGAGTGAGACCAATCCACAAGAGACCCTACAGACTCCATTACATCCAGAAAAATGCACTGTTTGGTGCGGTTTTCATGCTGGTGGCATCATCGGACCTTATTTCTTCAAAAATGAGGCCGGAGCTCGCGTTACGGTCAATGGAGATCGTTACCGCACCATGATCAATGATTTTTTGTTTGAAAATATGGATGACATTGATCCGGAGGAGATGTGGTTTCAACAGGATGGCGCTACGTGCCATACGGCGAACGCAACCATCGACTTACTGAAATCAAAATTTGGCGATAAGTTGATTTCGAGAAATGGACCTGTCAATTGGCCTCCAAGGTCGTGCGATTTGACACCTCTCGATTATTTCCTGTGGGGCTACGTGAAGTCACTGGTTTATGCTGATAAACCAGCAACAATTGACGCCTTGGAGGCCAGCATTGTTCGTGTTGTTCGTGACATACGGCCAGCTGTGCTCGAAAAAGTGGCCCAAAATTGGACGTCCAGAATGCGCTTCGTCAAGAACAGCCGCGGTGCCCATATGCCCGAAATCATTTTCAAATGTTAATGTCACGTATTGATCTTTCGAATAAAAAAAAATTTTGATTACAATTTAATTTTTTGTGTTATTTTTTACAATTTCAAGTTCTATCGGGCTTAAAAAAACACCCTTTACTAATTTTGTATAGAAATTAGTGCAATAATAGCTTAATAAACTTGAAAAAAAATTTATAAATAAGGCAGTTAGACGACAGCAGACTTCACAACTTCACGACTACAAATGAAGTTAGCTTCAAAAGCTGCCGTCTCATCAGCAACATAATTATTTTAAAGACAGCAGCAGCACTATGTGTATTTAAACAATACAAAATTCAGAGGTGCCACATAGAACAATAAATATATAATAAATATTTTATTTATTTATTTAGTAACTATACAGTTGCAAAGTAAATTTGCAATGTATAGGATGCACAGCATGGGCGGGGTGACAAAGACCATAATGCCCAAGATGGTATTAACAGTACTTTTGTAGCGTCGCTGTGACTAACTATAACGACCTATGTCTTCACATAGGAAGTTTCCACGTGGTTAACAATGAATAACCTCTATAAAAAACTGTAAACCAATACAGTTAGTTAAGGCAAACCGTTAACCAGTGCGAGCGAGACGCAAAACTCTCGAAGACCGAACAACAAACACAAGCCTGACCGCACTTAAGAAATAATTACGATGACGCGAGAGCTGTTCTTCAGCCCAGAGCTGCTTTACGACTGATATAATAAATATATTTTAAAATTAGAGTTTTGGTTTGTACATATGTACATCGGGTTTTAGTTCAAGTTTTACCTTTCTTAAAGAAGGATTTTTCACAAGTGCAAGTTCATTTTCAAAATGTCATCGAAGACAAACGTTGTACGCCTTTGTACTACATGCGCGTTTAATGTCTGTGCTGCCAAAGTCTTAGCATAGCAATATTACAAGGGAATTATATTATTAAAGTTAAAATTAAATACCTATGGGCAACACTGTTTGTTTCTGCTTGTATGCAAGTGAAAAAATCACTGCCAACCAAAATCAGTTGCAAGTGAGGCTACTATCGGGTGGTTAAATTTCAAGGGCCGATGTTGAATGTGAACCACACCTAAACGCCAAGTTGTTTTCCGAATTTTATTTGACATTTCCCTATTTCAGACTTACTCAATTTGAACCATGGAGAGATACACAATCCAACAACGTATTAAAGTTATCCAGACTTATTATGAAAATGATAATCAATTTTCGAAGAAAATCATCTTCAGTGATGAGGCACATTTTCACCTCAGTGAATTCGTCAATAAACAGAATTGCCGCATTTGGGCGAATGAGAATTCAAGAGTGACTGTCGAAAAACCAATGCACCCACAAAGAGTGACTGTTTGGTGCGGTTTATGTGCTGGCGGCATCATCGGGCCGTATTTTTTCCAAAATGAGGCCGGTCAGGCAGTTACTGTGAATGGTGTTCGCTATCGTGAGATGATAACGAACTTTTTATGGCCCGAATTTTAAGATATGGATGTAGACGATATGTGGTTTCAGCAGGACGGTGCCACTTGCCACACAGCTAACGAAACAATTACTCTTTTGCGCAACAAATTCAATGGCCGTGTTATCTCACGTAATGGCGATGTCAATTGGCCGCCAAGATCATGGGATTTGACGCCGTTGGACTTTTTTCTTTGGGGTTATTTGAAAGAAAAGGTGTACGTCGATAAGCCAGCAACAATTCAACAGCTAAAGGATGAGATAGTTCAGCACATTAACGGCATAGAACCTCCATTATGCTTGAGGGTCATCGAAAATTTGAACCATCGGATGGAGGTGTGCCGCCGTGGTCGCCGCACTCATTTGGCCGATATTTTGTTCCAAACATAATTGAATAATACCAATATATCATAATAAAATAAAATTACAATAATTTCCTAAATAGTTTGTGTTTTATTCAAAATCAACATCGGCCCTTGAAATTTAACCACCCTTTACTAGCAGGTGTGTGAATGTATTAGTAAAAAAATGGTAATGTATTGGGTTTTTTGCACTTGCGTGTGTAAGCATTGAGTATGGTTTGGCTGCAAGCGGAAAGCGTATGTTTGGCAAGCAGTTTGCGTAGTGTATTTGGCCCATATGTGTTTAGAGCAGTGGGCTCACAAGTTCTATATGGAAGAGTAAACACCAATACATTTAAGGAAAAACTATTTTTATTTAATATTTTTTGTAGTAAAAAGCAAAACATTTACAAAAACAAAGTTCACACTGACGCTGTCGTGTGTTGTTGCTTTGGTTTTGTGTGTGTGCGATGAAGAACAAAAAAAACTATAAAAGACGAAGCTGTTTGTGTATTTTTCGTTGCTAATACTGAGCGCAGTATTTGTGTATTAAAGAGCACTATAGGTAAAGGCCCAATCAGACTATTATACAAGTATAAATACTTTAATTAGATTTTGTGAGATAAAAGTCTAAACACATTTTTTGCCACTGTCAAAAAGTCTAACGTAAATTAGATTTTGCATTCACACCATCACACTTGATATAAACCAACATAGATGTGCCATCATAAAACTTTTCACGGCGGCAGGTGCGCTATTCGTCGTAGGCGATAGACGTGCCGGCGCTTGAAATTCTTCAACAGTAAAAATAAATATGTATAGCACATCCAAATTCAATAGCACAAACATATTTTATGTTCTAAATATAGCATGAGCATAACAGCTAAATTCCAAATTTCGAGCTTTTTTATAACGACAAAAAATACTATCGGTGACGGCACCCCATCGGCTACGAAATAGCCGACTACTCAATTTTTAATTAGCTGGTTTGCTAAAAAAAAACACAACCCTGATCCAATGTAAAGGCAGAATTAGTTTGTACGTTCTTTTCCGTTCTAAATCAGCTGTTTTATTTCTGTTTAATATAAACTATATGTTTTCACTTTTACGTTTGATCACCATTTCTAAATTATTGATTTGTTTCCTTTTTTTGTTTTTTCACACAAGATAATATTTATGTACATGTTTTATTCTTCATTTCAATGTTTTTCATTTATTTATGCATTTTGTTTATGTAAAAACAGCTGAATATTTTCACGGAAAAAGTAATTGTAAAATATTTGCTACGGAAATGAACGTCACTGAACGGCAACAGAAAGTAAAAACTATGAAGGTCTCATTAGTTTTTACTTTCTGTTGCCGTTCTGTGAGGTTCATTTCTGTAACAAATATTTTACAATTACTTTTTCTGTGAAAATATTCAGCTGTTTTCTACAGTAGAGCATAAATAAAAGAAAAACATTGGAATGAAGAATAAAATATGTACATAAATATTATCTTGTGTGAAAAAGGAACAAATTAATAATATAGAAATGGTGATCAAACAGTTCACTTCTATCTCACAATCTGCAGACTTTATGACACTTCTTATACAAAATATAATTTTTCCTTGCTAAAATAATATTATTTTAATCATTCATGGTTGCTTAATTGATAAAAATGTATTAATTTTTAAAAATCTTTAATTGAAACAATTTTTTTTTTAGTTTTGACAAAAAAAATTCTATACATTTGAATAAAAAATTAATGTTTCCATATCTGAAAAAAGTAAAACATACACATGTCTGACCGTCATTTAACGTTGAACTCTATTTTCAACAGATTAGTCCGCAACAGAACAGAACGAAAAAGTGAAAACAAACCATGTACACATAATTTATATTGAACAGAAACAAAACAGCTGATTCAGAACGGAAAAGAACGTACAAACTAATTCTGCCTTGAGGCCTTAAAGTATCGTTTTGAAAAGTTTCAAAAAACAACGAAGTCGTATGGGATGTCAAATTTTTATCGTATTATTTTTCGTACATATGTATGACGGATTACATTCAGACTATCAGACTTGCACGTATTATTTGAATTTTTGACAAGTATTATAACAAAGTATAATAGTCTGAACTGGGCTTAAGCGCATTTACAAAAACAATTGAGTTTCAAGCGCATAGGGCTGGGCACACTTGGTTTACAGCTAGATGTGTGTTATATCTGAGGGGGATTACTTTAAAGGTGACAACATAGTTATTGATGAATAAATAAATAATATTTGAAAAAAATTGAAAATAACGGTTATTTTTTGATCAGCCCTCGTTCGTATATTGTTATATTGATACAGTTCAAAGTGCAGTTGCACTCGACCTTTTTCCTTCCATTGCAGTTGGATGGATGGATACTCGTGCATTCAAAAGAATTCATTCTCAAGAGTTTTTCTTTTGTTTTTTGTTCTGTTCTTTATTTATTTTATAGTAAGTTTTCATGTCTATACAGTTTCGTTACATAATTAAATTTAATTAATGGATTTTTATAAGCGTTTAATTTGTTATGAAAATTTTAACGGATTTTTATAGATTGTGATTGTGTAGTGTTTCTGTAAGAAAGTTGAATGGGTGTGGTTGTTACACAATGTGGGCTGGGCGTTATAACTATATGCTGTCGGTTAGAATAGCTGTACGGGATGTGTATGTGTGTGTGTGTGTGTGTGTTGGTGTGTTCTATTCGTTTTGTTTACGGTTGGTTGTACGAGTACGAGTCAGTTGTGATTTAATTTAAACATGTTTCTAGATCTATATCACCTCTTAATTGCCTTAAACATTCTAAAAATAATAAAAATTAAAAAAAAAAATGTTTAATCCTTTCGGTTTTGGGGTTTTGTTCTCAACTTTAATTGTGTGTGTGGTTGGTTGGTTGGTTGGTTGGTTGGTTCGTTTCGAATCTCTGTTTTGTTTTCTAGTCTGCCTACGGAGTTTTAATTACTCAACTTTTTTCTTTTATTAAATTTTATTGAGTTTTTGTTTGTTTTGAATTGAAAAAATGTTTATTATTTGTTGTTTTTTTTTTAATTTAATCTTTTTTTATTTATGTTAATTAAAAAAATGTTTATAATGATACCTTTTTGTTGTTGGATTTTTGTTTTGTTTTTATTAATTTGTTCATTATTTAAGTGCTACTTAATTAGGGTTTATGATTTTAAATGTAGTTGTTTTTCTTTTGTATGAATGTATATAGTGTTTTATATGTAGTATGTATGTATATTTATTAATACATTTATTTTATAATTAATTAGATTAATTATAACTACTTTAATGCGTTTTTTTTTTACTTTTAAAGTTGTTCTTTATTAAAGTATTAGTTTAATTTTTTCTGTTTAAATCTGTATAATTTTATTTTTTCTTGTTGTTTTTCTTAAATTAATGTTTTTTTTAAATGTTTTTGTTGTTGTTTTTTATATGAAACCAATGAATGCAATTTTTCTATGCAAAATATTATTTATTATTTTTTGTGTCAGTTTTTTTTTATGTTTAAACTTATTTGTTGTCTTGGTTTTTGTACATTTAATTTAAAAAAAAAAGTTTAATTTTATGTTTTACATTGACTTTTAATAAATACAATAATTTTGTGAAATTAACCAGCATCTTGAAAACATATTTAAGCGATTTTTATTTTTTACAAAAAATAAAAAACAAATTTTAAACAAACTATTATCAATTTAAAGTGTTTTTTGTAGAAAGTTTTGTATTCAAAATAATTGTAAAAATATTTATTTTTATTTCACATACTTATTTATGTATTTAAAGTAAATGCATGCATTTTTAAATAACATTTGTTAGTATTTGTTAGAAACTCAATTGTAATTGTTAAGTAACTTTTAATTTAATTTGTTAAATTTTTGTTGAACTTTTATAATTTTTTAAATTAAAAATTAACTTTAATTTATTTCTTAAGGTTTTAATAGGCCCCACCAATTTAGCAGAAAGTTAAAAACTGGTGAAAGAGAAAGAGAGAGAGAGAGAAAGTGCAAATTAGTAAACACTTACAGCCAGTTTACCAATTTCGAAAGAAAATGAATGCGAAAGAAAGCCAGTCACTCACATTCGAATCAAATTGGGTTTGATTCGTCACCACAAATAGCAGGCTGTTGTCAATTTAAGTTATAACAGAGTGTCCAAATGAAATGTTTTAACAACGAAGTTATAAATTTAAACAAACTTCAACATGAGCGGTCCATATTTAACTTGAAGTTAGTGTTTTCATGTTAGATAGAACAATTAAGCTATGTACACACGGTTGTCAGATGTTACAATATTGCTGACAATGAAAAACATGCTGACAATGTAGTGACAATGAAAAATTATCCCGCAGAAGCAAATTGTGTGTTCAGAGCATCGTAAGAAAATCTTACAATTTCATTGTCAGACTATGGTCTGACAAATAATTCATCTGACAACAAAAATAGTCAGTTCACACGGTTGTCAGTTTGTTAGATGAAAAAAATTGCCAGACAAGTTGTAAGGCATTGCCACTTATCTATTATCAACAACAATCTGTTTGGCAGTGTTGCTCATCAAACAATGATGCCATTGTCAGGTGCATTAATTTTATACATCTGACAATTAAAACTGAGCTTACAATATCAGCCAATTATCTGGCAATGCCGACGAAGAGTGTTCTCACTATTGTCAGATGCCTGACAACATTGTCGTCTTACAATTGATTGACAATGGTTTTTCTGACAAGGTTTAAGTTAAAAATTGGCAGTTCACACTATTGTAATACATTTTCAGACAATTTTACTGGCAATATTGTAAGATCTGACAACCGTGTGTACGTAGCTTTACAAAATATCATATTTCTCCCAAACGTTGGGAGCCACGCACACTATCCGTATTATTTTTCGGTTTCTTTAAAATGTTGAGAAATGTGTGTTTTCTCTGGCTTTCCCACTTTTCCAATTCAGAATATTTTCTCTAAGACTGATAACTTTTAGTAAATTAATCGCACAAATATTTTTTGTTTCTATCTGCAACATAAGGCAACAAGAATTGCTACCTGTGTGAGCCTGGTAAGCTACACGGGGGCGCTGGTGAATCGTGAATAATTCACTCCGTGGAATTGGTCCACAATCAGATTAGGCCGCAACGCAGGTGCTGATGTAAATCTTTTCCACAACTGCAACAGTTTTCAATATAGTGAAATTTTTATATTGCTGCCACGTCTACTGGCAATTTTTTTGTGCCTTAACTACCCATCCACACGGGCAATCTGATTGGCAATTATTGCCCTGGCAACCGCCAAAATCGATTGCCGACACAAGATATTTGCGTGCGGACCGCACGAATATGTGTTCAAAGACATGTTCAGCAATTATTGCTAAAATATATTGCTGAGCAATTAATTATCTTTGAACATAAGCTGTCAAAATTCACTTATCATCACTGATGTTTATAAACATACATACAAAAATACGCCTCAATATAAAAACAAATGTAAAAACATTTTTGAGTTCATAAAAAAGATATGGAGTGCTCGGAGATTGATGCATTTAAAGCACTCATTTTTAAAAGAATAAAAAATATATAACATTTACAATTAATTAAAACACACGCAACCTTCTTTGCCAAAATATATCAAACTATGTTTTAAAGCGCCCTGGAGACGGTAAAAAAAAAAAAAAAACACGTCAATCAGTGCATGTGGGAGAGTGTCGTGTTTTTGTCGTTTAAAAGTAGACGTAATAAAT
The DNA here is from genome assembly GCA_914767995.1 of Thecocarcelia acutangulata. Taxonomy (NCBI): domain Eukaryota; kingdom Metazoa; phylum Arthropoda; class Insecta; order Diptera; family Tachinidae; genus Thecocarcelia; species Thecocarcelia acutangulata. The sequence goes on along the minus strand of OU612094.1, from coordinate 183,901,249 downwards.
AAAATCATCATTTCTATTTTGACTTCGCTGCGTTCGTTTCTAAACATGTCATCATCGTATGAAGAATTATTGCTATCTTGTGCAATTTTGTTAAGAAAAAAAAACATGAAAAGAAGAAAAAAACTATGTATGAAAAGCAGTAATATATGAAAAGTAGTAAGAAATGTTTATATAATATATGTATATGTATGTATACATATAAACAAAATAAAATTCAATAATCATAATAAATATAGATGTAGTATTTTATTTTACTTATTGTTGTGCCCATGGTGCAATTAACCAGGTGGCATCACTAGCGCAGGTGATAATTTTTTATTTCACACGACCGATGGTGTTAAAAATTGTTTATGTTTACACAAAGTGAAGTGAAAATATAATAAGATTTTAAACAGTTTGAAAAAGTGCAAAAGAAACACAACAAAAAAGTTTCCAAAAATATTTTAATTATACACAATTATATTAATTTTCTATATTCATTTTCTTTTGTTTTGTAAACATGTTTTTGACGGCCTCCGTAATTTTTACACAAACAAAATGTTATGCATGTATTACAACAACTCTAATGCTGCCACCTAATAATTGCACCATGGTTGTGCCTTTCGATGACAAAACTGATATTTTCTATTACATAAAATAATTATACGTCAAAATAAAATATCAAAAGTTTTTGATTTACATCAATCAGTGCCGACAACCTATAGGTGTACACGAAAAAGCTCGACTGCACGCACACACTTAGAACGTTGATGTGTTTTTTGATCGTCTCCAGGGCACTAAAGTAATTTACATCTTCGCGAACTAAAAGTACAGCGTTTAACATTTGATTACGTAATTCTGCCGTAGTTATTGCCAGTATTAAGACACAACAGATTGCCTGTGTGGTCGCACTGTAATAGCATGTTCACACGAAGGCTTATATTTGAAGTTCGCTCTCTCATTCGTGGCGGCCCAACCTAGATTGAACCAACATGATTCGCCATACAAAATTTTATGAGCGAACCAACTTGCTTCATTTTGAATCTTGTTGCGAGCCACGCAAAAACTACTATCATTTCCAAATCGTAGCTTAATAACTAATTATAGACCTATAGTTAAGCGGAGTCCATTTGCGATGATTTTTGATAAAATTTTAAAGGATAAACTTTTCGACCTCTTTATTACTTTTTATTTTCGATCAGCAACATGGTTTTATGCCTAACTTCTACTAATTTACTTATTAAAACTCGTGATATTATAACTGCAATGGAGCGTAGATCCCAATGTGATGTTATATATACAGACTTTGCAAAGGCTTTTGATACAGTTAGTCATTATCTCTTGTTACATAAGCTTCATAGATTTGGCCTTTCAAATAATATATTACTATTTTTTTAAAGTTTCCTCATTAACAGAAAACTTATAGTTAAAATCGGAAACGCTTCCTCGTCATTTTTAATAGATGCTTATTCTGGTATTCCGCAGGGAACACATATTGTGCCATTACTTTTTATACTCTTTATCAATGACTTATCATCAACTTTTAAGTTTTCTGGATGTTTGTTATTCGCTGATGATTTAAAATTGTACTCTTGTATCTCCAGTCTGGGAGACTGCCATAAATTACAAGCAGATCTTGATAAATTATCTGAGTGGTGTTCTGAAAATGATATACATATTAATATGTCAAAATGTTCCCCGATGTCCTTTACTCATATCTTAAGCCCATTTAAGTTCGATTATTCTATTAATGGCCTCTCAATTAAATGTGTAGCAGAAGTAAAGGATTTAGGCGAATTTTTTGATAGTAAATTGGGCTCTTCTATGCATATTGATTATGTTGCTTCTAAAGCCTATTGTATGCTTGGTTTCATACGAAGAAATTCTAAAGATTTTAAGGATGCATATACCCTAAAATCTTTATACATTTCTTTGGTCTGGAGAATTTTGGAATGTTGTTCTATTATCTGGAATCCCTATCATGTAGGTACATCGTATTGAACGTATTCAGAAAATTTTTATTAAGACCGGTTTAAAGTTAATATGACCTTCTTATGACATCAGGATAAAGTTATTAGGCTTGCAATCATTAAATGATCGCATTACTTGTACCTTGCTATTGCTGGCCTATAATATTTTATCTAACAATATTGATTACCTAGAATTAAAAAATTATTTTACCAATAAAAAATTATAAATAGCTTGCCTTCTATGTTTCCCAGCTATCTATATGTCGACATTTCATAGGAGCTACCCTAATCATCAGTAGACTTTGGAAATTTTTGAAAGATATTCTCAAACATTCAACTTGAGAATATCTTTCGGAAATGAATGTATAGACGAATTTTTTAAATTAAATTAATTTATAAAAAAAAAATAAACAAATTGGGATCAAAATAATATTAAATTTTTTGTATGTATTAATGTGTATAATTAAAAATAAAAATATTTCTTGGCTTTAGCCAGGATTGAACTTGAGCCAGACGAATGATACCATCCCATCATATAATAGTAGAAATATTACATTTTTTATTTATAATACGTATACAGCAATTTCATGTAAGTACTTTCCTGTGTAAAGGCAACGTAAACGAAAAAGCTTTACAGCCTGTTCATAGAACGCGTTTCAAATAAAGCGAAAACCAGCGTCACGTTTATGACTACGTAAGAAATTGGGTCTGTGTAACGCGCTTCTCATTGTTCGTGTTCAGTTACGTTATACACGTATTAGTAAACGTTTTCTCAAACCCCAGTATTGCTACTATGTAAGTTATATATATCTTGTTTACTTTTTTTTCGTATAAAATATATTTTTGCATCGTGAACAACGGTAACCCTATTTCAATTGAAAAAAGAAACCGGTGATAAATATTTATGTAAACAAAACATCTTTATGTTGGAAAAAAAATTATTGAATATTTGCTGGTCATACAAATACTGTTGATGTTCAGACAAATGTCTTTATGGATTGATCCTAATTTATTGTTTTTTTTTTTTTTGTTTTTATTATTTCCTCTTTTTAAATAATTAGCAAAAACGGAAATTGTTTGCATATACGTTTATTTATCATCCATGTTCCGAGAAACGCGCGTTCTGAAACCGCAAAGCGTTTTGAAAAACGCTTAATTGATTTTTAGGTGTTCTAAGGAACGCGCGTTTTACTGGCGTTTCAGAGTTTTTAAAAAAAAAAAAAAATACGTACATACATATATATGTTGTATGTATATGGTAGTTATATAAAATGATAAAAAATGACAACTAATAGAAAATTTTTTAATTTAGTTTTTTTAATTGAAAATGTATAAAATTCTTTCAACTTTTTATTGAAATAAAAATATATATTAAATTTTAATTGTGGATAGTTTTTTTTTGCCTTTTGCAAGTTCAGTTTTGGCAAATTCAAGTAGTTCACTTCAATATATGTTCACTTCAATATATGCAAGTTCACTTCAATATATGCAAGTTGAAGTCGCCAATTTTAAGCCATATGCGTTTTCCTATTTGGCAATTTCAAATCGCAAAACCAAACTTCTTGCGTTATATGTTTCTCAGAACACCTATTTGGCGTTTTCAAATCGAAAATGCTAAATTTAAGCGATTTGCGTTTCTCAGAACATGTCTGTATATATATATGTACATGTATGCATACTTGTTTTTGCTGTTATTTCCATTTTTATATATTTGATTCTTTATTTTTGTTCAAGCTTCTTATTTTTTCTTTCTCAACGAATAAAAATTTCCATTCGCGCACCATTCACCATCATTTGGCATGTAAAAACGCGATACACAGACAGAAAGCAGATGTCAATTGTTACGTTATTCGTTCAAAAAATTTTTTTTCGCGTTGCATGAACGCAAATAAGAAAAACGTCAAGATTTCTTCGCGTTTTTTTGAGCGCATTGTGTTCAATGAACAGGCTGTTACTGTCTCTCAGTAAAGTTGTAATCACACTTTAGGTGCTTTTAGACCAATTTAGCGACTTTATCACTTTTTATTACTTCTATTCACCGATTTTTATCAAACAATGTTAATGAACAATACTGTTCATGGCACAACTTTAACGCTATTATTTAAGTTACTTACTACAGTGTAAAATCAAAGTGCTAAATTACTTTGCGCTTTACGCCTTAATTTAGGTTGCACTGTAGTGAAATTTGGAAACTGGAAATATCACTCAAAGTATTTATAAACTGTACCGTTGATAGTTTAAAGTTGCGTTAAGTCTTAGTGCCAATTCCCAGATAACAAAGCTATTCGTTCGCTCAATTACATTTAAAGCAATAACAAAATTTTGAATATTGTTTATGTATTTGCGCGAACGAAACAACAGCTTCGTTATCCTGGAATTGGCACTTAAACTTTAAACACTTAGACGACAACAGACTTCACGATTATAAATGAAGTTAACAGCAGTAGCACTATATGTATTTTAACAATACAAATTTCAGAGGTGCCACATCATATATTTAACACGCACAAAATTAAAATTACTGCCTGAAAACGTAATAATAACACGTAAAACACATCAATTTATTTCTTGATTTTAATTATATGCGGTTTTTTTTCTATTTAATATTACATGCCTCGATGGCTTAGTTGGTAGTCTCGAGGTCGCAGTTTCGAGGTCGCAGGTTCGATTCCTGCCTCAGACCCTGGGAATTACTGCAGACAAGCTAAAAAAGCTTCGCAGTGTTTGTGTTTGTTAACAAAAAAACAAAATAAATTTCAGTTCTTATTGCTGCCAATTTATATTTATAGTGGAGGGAAATTAGTCTAAGTTGGCAGCAGCAGCAAATGCTGTTGTGATGTCCTGACGTATTGCTGCTTGCTGTCGTCTCTGTGTTTAAAGCTTTAATAGTGGAAAGCAATGAGAAAATTTTACTAAATTCATTAAACCGGACGAGCCGAACTAAAATTCGAATTAAACTACTAAAATCAAGCAATTTATTTCAATTGAATTGTTGGCGGTTCGTTTTAGTTTCAATAGACATTAATTAATTAAGCTTAAAGCTTCTTACAAATCGTATAACAATGCAATTCTTTTTGTCTTTTTTGTTTTTATTTCATTAATTGTTTTTGTGTTATAAAATATAATAAATGATTGATAGTTAAGAAAGTAGTTGCAGCAAACTTTTTCTTAAAGTGTTTATTTTAAGCTTATGAATAATTTACAGATGTTTGTTTTTTAAATTTTTTGTTTATGCATTTTTTAAAAAAATAACTAAATTTAAAGAAAACATTTTACACTAAAGGAAAACTTTATAAAAACAAAAATAAAAACGTTGTAATAAAATAATCATTTTAAAACACACAGCAAAGTTGTTCTTAATATGTTCTACTCTATTTTGTTTTTCTTCTTTGTTTTTAATTTATAATTATACATTATTTATTTAAATGTTTGTGCAAAATCATTTTGTTTTATTTAAAATAAACGCAAACACTTAATTTATTTACAAAATCTGTAGCTGGAAATTTAAATAATTATTTATTTACAATCACTGGGTTGGTTTTAGGGTTTAAAAAAGATTACACAACATTAAGTGCCTTTTTTAAATATTTTATAATTATTGACATTTATAATAAGAAAGAAACATATTTTCAAATAAAATTAAACCAGAGCTTTTTTCATACAATCTTGCATCTTAATTTTACAATTCATTTAAGTTATATAACACAATTTTTGTTTTTTATTTTATTTAATAACTAATTCCTTTTTAATGCAAATTTTTGAGTTTTTTCCTGTTGCGCTATTTACATTTTTTTAATATTTGTCCGGACTTAAATTTAGTTCAATTAATTTTTTAGTCTCATTTTAAAATTTTCAATTGTTTAATATTAATTTTCTTCTTTTTATTAAAAAACATTTTGAAAGGTGCATTTTCTGTTGTTGTTCTTAAATTTAAGAGAAAAAGTTTTTTCTGTCAAGTTGTGTTTTTAACATGTGAATTTTTGCAATTAAAAGAAAAGAAAGAAAAAAGAAAAGAACTTTTCCGCTTCTCTTCCCTTCCGTTTAGGTCAACTTTTTATATTCGTTAAATACTTATAACTAGATATAATTTTATCGAGCGCAAGTTCTAGTTACGGAATCATCTCTGTATGGGCATCTGACTCAAACACGTTATTAATATGGTGGCCAACAGCAGCAGGTTTAGCCAACTGAAAATGGGCATGGAGGCGGAGGTGGAGCCAGTCTCGCCGCATTTACCTGCAAAAGGGAAATCTTTATAGTTTGAATTAAAGCTAGACATCTTTTTTTGTTTTACCGAAGACGGATAAATTGGCCACTAAATGATGTTCCGGCGGCTTTTGTGTTCCTCTATAGCAGGCATCGCCCACTACCAGTTTCGCTGCGGTGCCCTCTAACGGTCGATAACTTATGCACACGCCATGTTTGGTGCCTTTATGTCTGGCAATTATGTAGACAGTGCCGTTCTCCGACCACGATCCATGACAGGAATATTCTGTTATTGAAAAAAAGTTAAAATTATTATAATATCTTGTTATTTTAGAGCAGGAAAGTTTACAAGAAATAGCAAATCAAAAAATGTATTGGAGAGAGGTGCCCGGCTAAGCTTGGAATACGCGATTATAACCGGCTTAAAAATGAGTTTGCTCTTTCAAGAACAACATACTCTGTCTGCCACTTCAATAAGAAATCACATTTTTTTTAACTTTATTTAAGTATGTCTCCTAAACTAAAGTTCAGAAAAAACTATTTTTTTGAACAACCAAATATCAAGGTTCCAACACCTTAGTCTCCTGAAGAAATAAAAAATATACACATTTTGTTATACTAAAATTATGCATTTATTTACAGACATGTATTTTCTCTGTGGTACTTTTTCGTGTCTCATTTGAATAAGGAATTCTTTTAATATTAATGAGGAAGGTTATATTTCGAATTTCTTTCAGTACATGTAAACGGCTAGAGAATTTTTAATTTTATAGTTTTAAAATGGGACGTCGTAGGGCTCATAATAACTCTGAAAATAAAAACTACTGATTTTGAATTCTCAAGGTCAGAATCCGATTCAAATAGCCAAAAATATTAATAGAGGAATGACAGCTATCTATAATTATCCAAAAACGTGGAAAGATATGGAAAAAACATGAAATATCGGATGAAAATGGCAACAACTCCAAAAGAAAGGTGAAAAATTCCAAGAATTACATTAAATTCTGCTATGTCGGTGTGAAAAATTGGGGTCACTGCCAATCTAAGAACAGTGCAACGTATTCTAAAGTTAAGCCCATACATAGTAGTATATATTAAAAGTTTCTGAAACAATGTATTTTCCCATAAGGATCGATCCTTATGGAAAAATACATTGTTTCAAAAGCTTTTAAAATATAGTACTGACTCGACAAAATTATTCTTCTACTTGATATATGCTCGTCCACTTGTAGCGGTTTCGGTGAAAAACCATTTGAAAACACTTGATTCGAAAGTACTATCCTATCCAAACATTGCGCCATTCGACTATCATTCGTTCTGGTCGGTGAGCACGGAGACATTTCGAGGTCTAGGCAAGGATAGTTTTTATTCTGGTAGTAGAACTTTTGTATGGACTTACGGGACTTAGAAGCATAAAAATTCAGATGCATATAAGCACATATATACTTATATAATTTAATTACACGCCAAAAAACAGATTTTAATAACTTCAAGCTCTAGAGCGCAGAGTTTGCATAGGATATGTTATGTCTTTGGCCGTATTTACTGTTTGAAACTAGATTTCAAAGTTATTTCATATATTAGTAATTGTTATTATTTGTACAATACATGTTTTCGTTGGCCTTGAGTTCATTGTTTCTTTCTTAAATTGAGAGGAATTTTTAATAATAACCAGTTGCTGCGATCAATAACTTTCAGTTTAGAGTTGAGTTCATGAGCTCTTTTGAGAGAGTGATCTTTTTAGTTCAGCTATTTTTACTGAAATATTTCAATAGTTCAGTGCTCCGTAAATAATATTTTCAATGAACGGCTTTGTTTCAGCTTTCATGATAAAGAAAAAGAAAAGGATTGTTTCCTTTTTTGTACACAAATGAAAAGTTGAAAAGTACAATTATAAGGATTAATTAAAGGTGGGATTAGAAATGTTTAGGAGTGATGAAAACAATTGATTGCTAGTGCGACAATCGAATTTAAGTTGCTACCTTAGTCGGGGGCAATCAGAAATTTGCGATTGCTAAAAAAGAGCTTTGAAGCCATCAAAATAATCATGAAATAGTTACGCATCAAATGGTAAAACTCACCATACTATATGGGACTCTAGTATGGTGGGAAAAACCAAACAGGCAACTGGCATATCAAGACTTCGCAAGGTGCAGAGACCTTCATGCCTATGTATCACAGGGGCGATGAGAACTATACCAAAGACAGGTATGGACGTTCTTTTGAGCCACTCACCTCAATATACAAAAGGGAACACTAAAGACAGGTAACCTTATTGGTCATCTTGCAATTCCAAAACGTCCCCAGCAATTTCTTCATTTGGGGTTCCTCGAAATGTAATCTTTGATAAGAGTACATCTTCGACTTATCCTATCATTTATATTTTTACAAAGTTCCAATTATTATTTCTATGAATCCTAAAGGTTTTCAGAGACGTAATTGATATGTATGTCTCAACCAATTGATCTCATAGATCCAGCTCACTCAAATGAGTGGTAAAGATCAGGAAGTTCGCTATCATCCTTCCAACAAGAGTAGATTGGAGCATGAACCCATGACCGCTACGGGATATACGTGATAAGTGGTGGTGGATATACCTTACGATAGGGAACACAAGGGAGTGCTGATTAAAATACTCTCTGATAGTGGACCAGTCTTAAAAACCTTGAGTAGTTGTGTCTTTACGTTCAGATTAGTACTGAAATGTCACAATAGACTAAATGAACCGGCAAGCCAAAGCCAGGTTACTTTGATCTGGGTGCCAGGACGAGGGGCATTATGGTAATGAGATGGCACACATCTACGCCAAAAAAAACGAGCAGAAGGCACTTTTATTGGCGGCACTGACACACTTGGCTTCAACAAAAGTTTTCTTAATGAAGAGATGAAGAAATGGAAGGACTCCCTCGTGGAGCAACATTGGATTGGTTTGAGGGTCTTAATTACTAGGTAACTCCTTATCTACATATAGATCAAAACTCACCTTCGTCGCCTTCATCATTGCACAACGGTCGCACATCGATTACATTGGGCTCAGTGCATCCTACCCATAACTGGCGTTGGGCTTTGTAGTTTGTAACACATTCAGGAACATTACGTCTGCTTCTTAGTCTAGTATCACTATTTCCATTCTGAACGAAACCAACATTTGTATTATTGCCCACAACTAAAATCTCTTGTATGGTCCTGGCCGTATGCGATTGATTGGCTGTCAAAGTGGCCAAAGGAGTGGCAGTGCTGGAAGCATCGCGGCGAGAACGTATGGGAAGACCGCGGGTATTTGAATGCCAGGCATTTTTGTCTTCATGTTGTGAACTGCGAAAACTTAAAGAGCTGTGTCTAATTAAAACAAAAAACGGGACAATCGTTAATAGTGTAAGAGGATGAAACTTAAATTTTTACCTTTTATGCAAGTATTCTCTGCTATTGCTATCACCATACTGATGATGGTGATTATGAAAACCATGAGCCTTGTTGTGATTACGTTTGTGTCTGGTGGTTAAATAGGGGGGACCTATGGCCCCCCTAAGAGTGTATAAACCTTCCATGGGACAAATTTGAGGATCAGGATTCGAGGCTAAAAGTATATTGAGTTTTTGTTATGTAGAACAAATTACTTTAACAAAATTTTCTTGCTTTCAATTACCCAGTAAAGTTATGTAAGGAGTTTTGTTGATATCAAAATGATCAATAGCGCAGGCATCTTCTAGTCTCGAGGCAGGTTTACCCGTTTGTATTTCAATAACATGCGTATCGCGACGATAAAACATCATGCACATAAAACCCGATTGACTGAAAATTTAATTTTATTAAAAGAATTTTGAAAAAACTAAACTTGAGGGTCGCGCGTTAACTCACCAGCCTGTAGTGTAATGTACCACCGACATCATTTCCGTTGAAGTTTGTTTATTAATTTGTTCACATAATGCCCGAGTTTCCATATAACCGTTGGGTTTAATAATGTGTATGGAACCATCACTGTTAAAATGAGTATGCCAAGTTCATTAGAACAATTCTATTGTGATTTACTTGGAAAGGACTTACTTAGAATGATAATTGTAGACAGCATTGCCCATTAAAACATGCCAGTGTCTGGGACCCTTGAACCAAACTGGAAAATCACATCTTTCCGTGACAGGTGGCTTGCGCAAGGACATAATACGTGAACCCACCTAAAATAAAGAAAAGATTAATAGTTTTCGTATATCTAAGAATGGTTTTCCATTCTTATTAATATTCAGCTGAAAAGGTTATAATTCTCATTCGGTTTAAATATCTAATCTAAGAAAATTATTTTTATGTATAAAATAAATTGTGAAAGTAGTTTTAAAGGTAATCTGTTCTGCAGCATTCAAACTGTTTATTCAAACTTGGAACTTAAGAAATTGCTGCAAAAACCCGAGATTCTTGTAATTTTAAGCAAAGTTTTCAAAAGAAAGAAGCAAGGGAAAAATTATGGCAGTCACGTCCTTTGATAAGAAATCCATTTGCAAAGTCAGTCCGTAAAAAATCTATGTTATCCGAAAGTTTTATATCATCCGATTTATTTTAAATATATCGCGAACCACAGTTAGACGATAGAGTTCCGGAACAGTTATCTTGTCAGATCATATTTTCAGTTGACTGAGCGTCAAAATTAATCGACAACTAAACTTAATCAATAGCAAATACCACAACTATATTACAGTCCAACAATAAAATCGATCCTATTTAATACTAAGCCTTTAGTCATTGTTTACATAAGTAGGTCATCCCATCCCTGACCGCATCGCTTTATACAAAAGCCTCTTTAGATTATGCCTATTTAATTCCAATATGATACTATTTTAGTAAACATACATATGGATCTGTTTCACGATCTCGAACGTCAACGTTCGCAAACAGTTTGAGAGCAGAAAACTGTAATTTGCGATCTATTTTAAGATCCAGGGTAAGAAAGTAGCAACAGCTATACCAACTTATTTATTTATTATCATGAAAGATTTTGTTTTTCAAATATATACGTGTAATTGCAGTTTCAAGTGCTTGCAAACATTCGAGATCATATCGCCCCTCTATTGCAACATAGTCATATCTCAAAAAATGAGCTTTTCGAGTTAACAGTGCAGAATTGGTAACAGTTCTACCTTTTATATTGTGCCAAAAACTTATTCAAATTAATTTTAAAGTTTTTCCTGTTCTAAAAAATTTTTCTACGAGTAAGACTTGTATTTCTCGAAACAAGCTTTTTTGAGTTATAACTATGTTGCAATAAAGGAGTGATATATAATAATTAAAATTAGAGCTTAGATCAAAATAACTTATTTAAATGAACGCGCGCGAAGGGAAGTTACAAAAAGAATTAATTCGGCTAAATCCAATCATTATCGAAGAAAGCTTAATTCTGCAATTGATAGCAAATCAAATGGGAGGAAATACGTAGAATCGGGTTTAGGGAAAGGACTACTATCATATGTTCTCAAGATACTGATGTAAATTCCGTGAACAAACAGTTCGTAAACGCTAATATTCCATTTCTTATAAACAACATCTACTCAGATCTATGTTATGTTCGTTTTGAAAGCACATTAGGCTTTCGTTATGTTGATCAATCTGAGATTCTTAAAGGTCGTTCTGGGATTAAATCCAATGCAATTGTATTTTTTAAAAATATTAATTCCCAAACTGTATCCTTTTTTTGAATCTAGCTTTTCAACGCAATTCTTACTAAATCTACATTCCCAGAAGCATGGAAACTGTCAAGAATTATACCAATCCCAAACCCTAATAATGTGTTCCGTCCAGTAGCTATACTCCCATATTTATATAAGGTGCTTAAAAACAAATTTGTAAACGAATTTTTAAACAATATTAGTTTGCTCTCAGTTAAACAATCGAAATCGTATGCGGTCATTTTGGCCCCTGGCATTATACGAATTTGTTGTGCAACAGCTTTTTACATGACTACCAAATTTACTCACCTCTGCACTATCCAGGCCATTGCAAGTGGCATCACCGGACTGTGCCAGTTTGTACTCAGCATCTTTTGAAGTCGAAATACTGGGTCCAGCAAAATGTCCTAGATCTTTTCATATAAAACAAACCACTTGAATACATTTTTTCTATCACAGAAATCTGTTAAACTTACCCATCAATGAGGAAATTTTCTCATAAACAAAACAACGATAACGTTCCTCATTCGATATGGCATGATGATGCGACACTAAACCCACCAAATAACGAGAGTTGCCATCCTTCCAAGTTGCCAGGCAGGTAAGTTCTTCCACTATTAAAAGCGTATGAGAATTATTTGAAGTGAGTTTATTAAATAATTCATATTGAGTAATACCCACCAGTACTTTCGGTACCCACAACATCGGGACAGGCCTGAAAACTCAATAGCAAACGGCTGTCTTCGGTGCAGCTTTCAATATTGGAAACAGGACTTTTACATTCGCCATTACCGCGGTTATAAGTGAAAATGAAGGGACCTTTAACATTAAGAAGAGAAAATTTATACACTTTAGCAGACTATTTGGATTATTCGAAGAAATGAAGACATCCAACAAATGCTGCAATGTCCAATTTTCGCTTGAGCGCGTTTGCGAGTGGCGTTTACAATAGTGTGTTTGATGAAGACTGGAGTCAAATTATTAATTATAAATATGCGTTTGTTCAGAGAAGTTTTTGTGTTAACGACTAGAGGTTGACGCAAATGCTGCTTATTTCTTGTGAGATAACTCTTTTTGTTTTACTTCTCATTTGAGATAGCAGCATTTGATATAAAACAATTTTTATATGCAAGTTACCTTGATTTTGGATAATTTGTCAATTATTTTAGATATACTTACGAGTACATATGTAAATAATTAAAACTACGAATCAAAAATTTTGCAAAATTAAGTTTTAAAACTTATATATTCTTTTTAAACCACTCTGCTTCCAGTTTGGGGCCTTTTTGTGTTTTTTGTTAGTTTTTTTTTTGTTAAAAAAACAAAATTTTTGCGATACATATATTGATTTTCTCTGAAAAACTTCATCAGAATAGCTTGATCAACTGTACTGTTGCAACATTTCTCTTCCCGAAGGGATGAGTAGTGGCAACATTGTTACATTAAGTGCAAGCAGAGCTGCCGTTTTCGGTAATTTTAACGAAAATTGGTAATTGAGTTTTTTATTCGCTATGATAGCTTTTCTAATAGTAAAAACAAACTGACAATCCAAAATGGCTGATATTGCCAACATATATAACCGAAATGTGTGTACCAACATAACAGAAAAAAATACGAAATTCGAACATAAGTAATTCATGAAATTTGAATATAACGGTTATTTTTTGGAAATTTTCAGTAACTTTTATCTCTTTCCTTGAGAGACTTACGTCTGCTCTCATTAGCATGAAATTTAAATTTCTGCGTTGTCAAACTTTCAGTAACTTTTATCTCTTATAGAGAGAGACTTATGCCTGCTCTCATTTGCATGGAGCTTACACATTAAGTACTACATCGGCTGAAAATTCCCAGGCTTAACACATAGATAGCGCTAGTTTTATTGCAGCCACCTTTTTTCAGCTAATACTAACCTTCAAAAGACAGCTGTTAAAATTATTCTATTCATTAGTTTGTGAGTAATTGTGCTAAGAGTGACGCTACTTTTGTTATTTTCAAAACAATGCATCGTGTTTTAATTTTACACTGCTTTTTGATGGGGAAAATGCCGTGCAAGCGAAGCAATTGCTTGAAAAGTGTTATGGGGACTCCGATCCATCAGAAACAACAGTAAAACGTTGGTTTGCTGACTTCAAACGTGGTCGTAGAGACAACGATGACGCAGAACGTAGTGGACGTCCAAATGAGGCGGTAACACCACAAAACATAAAAGAATCTACAAAATCGTTTTGACTGATCGAAAAGTGAAGTTGCGTGAGTTAGCTGACATTGTAAAGATATCAAAAGAACATGTTGGCTTTGTATTGCATGAGCATTTGACTATGAGAAAGCTCTGTTCAAAGTGGGTGACGCATTTGCTCACTTTTGACCAAACACGATAACGTGTTGATGATTCTGAGAAGTGTTTGGCCATGTTGAAACGTAACAAACCGAAATTTTTGCGTCGATATGTGACAATGGATGAAACATGGATCCATCACTTCACTCCGAAATTAAAACGATAGTCATCTGAGTGGCCAGCAACTGGTGAACCTCGTCCAAAGTGTGCGAAAGCATAACAATCGGCTGGAAAGGTTATGGGCTCGGTATTTTGGCATGTGCGTGGTATAATATTCATCTACTATCTTGAGAAAGGAAATACCATTAACAGAGAATATTATATAGCATTGTTGGAGCGTTTGAAGGCTGAAATTGCAAAGAAACGACCGCATATGGCAAACAAACAATTTAGTGTTATCAACACATCAATAACAATGCCAAAACTACATAAATTGAACTTCGAATTGCTCCCACATCCACCGTATTCGCAGATTTGGCTACTAGCGTCTGCTGGCTGTTCGCAGACCTGAAAAAACGCTCGCCGGTAAGAAATTTCGCACGAATGAAGATGTTAACGCTGAAACTGAGGAGCCCTATTTTGAGCTAAGAGATAAATCGTTCTACAAAAGTGGTATTGAAATGTTAAGCTATGTACACACGGTTGTCAGATCTTACAAATATTGCCAGTTAAATTGTCTGAAAATGTATTACAATTAAGGAAACTGCCAATTTTTAACTTACAACGTTGTCAGAAAAACCTTTGTCAATCAATTGTAAGAGGACTATGTTGCCAGGCATCTGACAATCGTGAGAACACTCTTCGTCGGCATTGTCAGATAATTGGCAGGTATTGTAAGCTCAGTTTTGATTGTCAGATGTATAAAACTAATGCACTTGACAATGGCATCATTTTCGGAAAAAAGTTTGATGGGCAACACTGCCAAATAGATGATTGTTAATATAAATAAGTGGCAATGCTTTACAACATGTCTGGCAATTTTTTTCATCTAACAAACTGACAACCGTGTGAACTGTCAATTTTTGTTGTCAGATGAATTATTTGTCAGACCATAGTCCGACAATAAAATTGTAAGATTTTCTTTCGATCGTCTGAACACACAATTTACTTCTGCGGGACAATTTTTCATTGTCACTACATTGTCAGCATGTTGCCAGATCTTACAATATTGTAACATCTGACAACTGTGTGTACATAGCTTTAGAACGGCGCTGGAATGATTGCGTTACTCTTGATGGAGATTACGTTGATGAATAAAATAAACTTTGAACCAAAAAAACTGTGTTTTCCTTTGTTAGGCCCGGGACTTTCCAGCCCATGTGTCAAAAAATACACTTAGTCTATATTACTACGAGTATATTACAATAAAATATATATACATTTATGTTTATATCTAAGTACATAATTACCTTTGAGGGGGCACTTGACCGGTTCGGCACTCTCCCTAAATAAAGAGTATAGTAAAGCATCTCCTGGGATTTGATCGCACAGATTCTGTAACGTTTCACGACCTTTGCAAAAGTCTGGGGGACATAAAGATTTTTAAGCAAACACGAAAAAACAAATGAAAATAGATTAATGCACAATTTTCGCCTTAAAGTTTTAGTTAAAAATTTTAAATTCATATAAAGCAAACTATTTTCCATTTAGTTAAAAAACGTATTTATGAATGTTTAAAAGTTTCTTCTGCAGTTTTTGTTTGGAAAAAAAAAGAAAAGAAAATGAACTGGGTTCATTGATATTAGAAATTCTTTCAATTCCATAAATAATAAATCTATTTTTGAACAAACCATTCAATTTTCAAAGTTTAAAAAAAAATATTTGATTGATTGTTACTAAATGGAATTTTTATGTTGTTCATCTTTTATCAAAAGGGAAACTTATTCATATTCCTTTTAATTCCCATAGTTTTCATTTAGTTTTTTTTTTTCTTCATTATAATTTTTTATCTTTTGTTTAATTGAGATAAGGAATATAACACAGAAACTTTTCACTTTGTATCATAAATACAAGATAAATATTTATTTATGTATAAATGAAAAATAGCTTGAAAATGTTAATAAAGAACTAATAATTGTAACAAACAAATAAACTGAAAAACAAAAATTATAGAATAAAAAAAAAAAAAAAGAAGAAAGAATTAAAATAGAAACTAATAAATAAATCAAACAACAATTTCTGTTTATTATTTATTCTCTGTAAAGTTTTGCAGTAAAAATCAAATTATATTTCAAATTTAAAATAGTGTCTTTGTAAAAATAGAATAGAAGAATTAATAAAATTTTACGTTTTACAACAGAAAATTATGTAGTAAAAATAAGTATGCGTTCAAATGAATGGTTACGTTTTAACTTTAATAAGTCTATATATTTTGTATTATGATTTATATTTAAAATAAATAAAAGAAAAAAACAAAAGAATGAACGAATTTGAGCTGCAGCCAAACTTTAATTTACTAAATATTCGCAACTTTTAAAACTTCAAGGGGGGAAGAAGGCCTGTAGTCAGTGGTGGTAGAAAATTTCGTCAAAAAATCTTCACTTGCAAAAAAAAACAAAATCTTAATTTCTTGAAATGTTTTTAACAAGCAGGTAAAAACAAATATTTAAAGCTAAAATTCAATTCAATCAAATTTATTGCCCAAGCCAGTATAATGAACTAGGTACATATAGAAGGCTTCTTTCTGAAGTACTTATAGTAGAGAGGAGGTGTCACGGCTGTGGCTAGAAATCAAATCACTACGAAGGTAATGCAAAAGCCATATCCGGTAATTTTGCATGGCTATTTCCGAGGATTCAAATATATAAACATATCACTAATTTATTGCCACATAGTCATAACTAAAAAAAAAAAGGTTGTTTTGAGAAAAACACATATCAAATTTTTAGTTTCCATACATGTGTTATGCGGCCTATACACGTTTCAATTCAATTGTGAATTGAGTCTTTCAATTGAATTGACTATTGTCCACACACTTCATAAACTGAATTGAAAGACTTTAATTCAACTATTAAACTCAATGAAATTAGAGACAATTTTGAAAATGTATAACGTTCTCTTTGCAAAAACACTACAGATATAAATTTTGAGATCTGATCAAGAGACTCGAACACACACAACACAATCGAATTGAAAGACCTGCTAGTCAACTTGAAAAAATCAAAACATTTTAATTTTTCTTCAACCAACTCGACAACTGCCAAACTAATCAACTGACAAAGCCATACACGCTTTGATTTGGACAACAACCGACTCAGTTGCCAACTGAATTGAAACGTGTATGGGCGGCTTTAGAAAATTTTTTTAGAAAATATCTCCTAAAGGAAACAGTTAAAAAGTAATTTGAATACAATTTTGGTACTGTTAACAATTCTGCATTGTTAACTCGAAAAGCTCATTTTTTGAGATATGACTATCTTGAAATAAAGTAGCGATATGTGTATTTAGTAATGACCACCACGTTCCCCATCGAGCAAATAGGTTTAGAGGGATGCCCTTTACCGACTCTATGCTACCAGCTCAGGTGCCTTGCCTTGTCTTGCTAGTCTATCTAGAGCAGTGGTGCCCAAAAGTTCCTTATGGAAGAGTAAACACCAATACATTTAAGGAAAAACTACTTTTATTTAATATTTTTTGTTGTAAAAAGCAAAACAATTTACAAAAACAAAATTTACACTGATAATCGCTGTTATCAATGTTTACCAGCAACACATGCGAAACAGTTGTTGCTTTGCTCTTGTGTGTGTGCAGTGAAGAACGACAAAAAAATATATAAGACGAAGTTGTTTGTATATTTTTTATTGCTAGTGCTGAGCGCAGTATGTGTATATAGCTAAGAGTTTTTACAAAAAACAATTAAGCATCAATCGCATAGGCCTGGGCACACCTGATCTAGTGTATTGCTTACATGTGGGACTAGAAAGCCTGAGTAGCTGGCTTTTCAATTTGAGGATCCCTTCAGACACTAATCAAAGGTCGAGGTATCTATCTTGGCTAATACAGGGTGTCCGCCGGGAAGATATACTATTTTCATATTTGGCAGTCGTGAAGTAGAAAAGTGGCAAATTTATTATGGAAAAATATTTGATAAACCAACGAGTTTTAATCGTGAAAACATTTTATCAAAATCAATCATCGATTTTTATGAAATAATCATAACAAGTGACGAGGCACATATGGATATGTGAATAACAGCGTTGTCAACTTTGAAATTTCAAAACGCATCAAAATGGAGAAAAGAGCCCGTTATTTCAATAAAAACGCACCGAATATGAATTTTTCTTTTCATTTTTAAAACCCCATTTTGTATTATAAAAATTATAACATTTTTATATTAATAACGGTAATGAAACAGCCTTTTTAGCGATTGTTATACAATCAAACTGGGTGGGGTAGCACCGCCTAGTTGCAAGCCATCAAATTCGTTCAATAGCAAGAATGCGCATTCGTTAAACTTGTACTCTAGTACGATTCTGTTACTTTCATTGTATAATTATAATGACATTTTATTAAATGCATTATTCAGCAACATTATTTAGTTATATTCGTTGTTGACCGAAATCAGCTGTTACATTTACTGCCAGCACACACTCGTTACTGCACGAGATGTACAAAACCACACTACGAGCCACCAAATTCTATTAATATTAATTCTGTCAAACACAATGTAAGTTTCATTTGTGTTCTCAGAAGCGAACTGTGAAAATTAATTGGCTAGAATGGGTGTCTTTAAAATAATTTAGTGAATTATACGAAAATGTGCCTCAATTATAACAAATAAAAGATGAAGTTTACCGTAATGGGTATACAATGGAAACGTTTTGGAAAAATTTAATAATTTATCAATTCACGCGCCGTCATAAGTAACAACTTCACTATCTCTGTCTGCTTCTATTTTAATATTTGACAAACTTTGCATGATCGTTTAGTAGCAAAACACGCCCTAAAGGCAGCAAATTGTTATATCTTTTTCTTTCAGTAATATGTATTACACAGCAAGATTGTCTTTGTGGTGCGTTTTCCACACTATAATTCCGTGTTCTGATTGTGATCTACAAAATGAAATGTAAAATTTTGGACACATGAATCCTTTTTTCTTACATTAAAACAAAAAGTTGAGTTGAATTTGCTTTAGCAGACCTTCAATAAGACCTAACACATAAGGAAGGGTGAAAAATCGTGTGTAATCGAGTAGGAATGACTTTTGTCTGATAAATAAGGCGTTTCAGAAGGCCTGCCTAATCTTTCATTTTACCAGTGGGATATAGCATAATGTTCTCCTTTGTAAAAAAAACAACCTGTTCGCCTATATCGAATGAAAATGTATGCGAAAGAAAGCTAGTCACTCACATTCGAATCAATTTGGGTTTGTCTATCTCAATCTCGACAGCGTGCTTGCGTTCGGAGTCTAAGCGAAAGAAAATTGATTTGGGTTCGTCTAACTTTTTTCTATGCGAACGATGTGTCAAAACTCAATCAAAACACATAAGAATGTGCGAACGAATAGTAGTGAGATAGACAAATCCAAATTGATTCGAATGTAAGTGACTGGCTTTCCTTCGCATTCATTTTCTTTCGAAATTGGTAAACTGGCTGTAAAACTTCTGAATTATAAACAGCTGCTTTTTGCTTTCAGTGGTGTCACTTATAATTAGAAAAAATTAAAGTAATTTAGTATTTTAATTGAATTTTGACACATCGTTTGCATACAGTAAAGTTAGACAAACCCAAATCAAGTTTCTTTCGCCTAGAATACGAATGACATTGGCGAATTGGTTGTAACTTGTTAAAATCGTTTTTTATACTTTCTGTTACACCATTTCGTGCATTTAGCTGTTATGCGCTGAAACTCAGATTTTGAAAACAAAATGTGATTGCGTTTTGAGTATGTTAGTCTTACATTATACGCTTCTTTCGTAAAATTATAAATTGCAATATTGCATTTTAGAAACACTTCCCAGTAGTCTTGTGTCATTCATGAATGAATTAATTCAACTGAATGATTCTTTCAAGTGAAAGAATGAAGTATTTATCTATTCTTTCATCATGCTCTTTCTTTTTTTTATATTTCGTCATCTTTCATTCAGTACCTGTAAACATTCAAAATCAACTATAAATTTTATTTTGTACTTTTAAATTTAAATCAATTTTTAAAATGAACATTAAGTAGTTTTTTTATATATTGCGTTTAAACAAATTGTGATACAAACAACTACTGCCGTAGTTGCTTTATAATAATTCATTAAGCTGCCCCTGACACACATAATTGAAATATTTTCATTCATTCTGAAATGTTCGACAAGCAGAAAGATGAAGGAAAAGAATGAATTAATTCATTTAACCTTTCTGATAGAGAATGAAAGATTCACACAAATGATTATGACAAATGAAATGGGGTGGCCACTCCATACCAGGTAAACTAATAATGAGAACCGATTACAAATCTGAAAGAATTTAACAATTAGTTCCATTAATGAAAGTTCAAATCAAACAACTTTATTTTGCATATTGTTCGGAAAGAAGACATCGTCCGCATTATTTTTTCCGCAGCTGTATATGTATGTGTTAAAGATTAAAACAAAACAAGCAGCATTTCAAAAATTTTAATTATCTCTTCTTTTCCTGTGTATCCTAAATGAGCGTACTTCCCTTAGCAAAGTTAATGAACGACCAACCAACCACTCATTTTGTCATTGAACAAATAATAATTATTGAACAAAAAATGTATACCATTAATCGTATCAAATTCAGCGATATCTATCAGTAAATGAGTGAGTGAGTCAGAGTCACAGTCAGTCAGCCAGTAAGTTAGTCATTCAGTTTGACTACTCATGTTGCGCTTCGCAATCTGTTGTTACGGGTATTTGCTGTTGACGCCAAATGTCATTGGCACTTAATTTACACTATTGATTTAGATTTATTTTTCAATTTAATTATTTTTATACAACGTACACGAGTATACAATAAAAATGTAAAACATTTGAATAAAACTTTCCGCTGCAAAAGATTTTAAAGTGTTTAGCGATTTGATTTGATTATTGAATTTTTAACACAACTTCTCCACATTTTTATTTTTATTTCATTACTGTTGTTTGGCTTCAGATTATGTTTCATTCCTTTGTTTTTTTTCTATTGTTTATTTAATTAAATTGTAAAATTTGTTTAATAAAAGTTCATATGTTTAAAATATCTAAACAATAATACAAAAGTAGGGAGTAAATTCTTAATTAAATTATTAATTTTGATAGAGAAAAAAAAAACTTAAAAAACACGTTCATTTTTCTAAACAAAATTGATTTGTTTATTATTTGGGTATCAATGTTAAACATTTAATAAAAACTAAAAATTTGTTATTAATTGATATTGTATGCAAAATATTTTCAATATTTAAAATCTAAAGCTAAAATGCAAAAATAATATTTAGATAGATGAAATTGTTTAAGGTTAATAAACTCAAAGTAAAAATATTTGTAGATAAAAAAAATGTAAAGAAACTTACAAAAATTTAAAGAAATATACATACGAGTTTTTAAAAATTCATAAAACATTAATAATCCATAAAGGGCACATTTCTTAATAACTAATGCATATAAAAATATTGGCATTCTTTCGTTTTCCACAACACAAAATTTATATAAAGATCACGAAAAAATATAATTGCTTTTCATTGAAATTGGCTAGACAAATCCATCGCTTTAGTTAAGAATTTATATTTGCATTCCTGTTTAACAACTATATATTTCTCAGAAATATGTAATAAATATATGCATTTGTGGAAACAAGACTTTCTTATTTCATAGAAGATATCAAAGATTACGGTTCTTTTTAATGAACATGAACGTCGTAATGAATTCTCATGGAGTGTAAAAATAATTTATAAATAAATCAGTAAGTATAGCATACCTTTAGGCATTTTAATGCTTAACGAATTCTGGAAAGAAATGTTTTCGTAAGATAAAAAAGTTGTTTTTGTCGTCAATAGCTCCGTGTAAAAACATGTTTTTTTCTCAAAAATTATCAACTTTTGTGGATTTTTTAAATGAGTATCTAAGGGTTATAGACAAGTTTTGCGTGCAAGTCGGCATAATAAAAAAATTAATCTTTCCTTTAAACTACGCAGCTATTTTTTTATAGCTTTGAATTGAACTAAAATATATTTTACATTCTAACACTTAGGAGAGACTGAGGGTTAAGTGGGTTTTGCAGCACCTATTCAGTGCTTTCAAATCGGATCCCTAATTTTAAGAGACTTGCGTTTGCGAAAACCTGCTTAAACGTCTTGCTTGTGTGTGTGTAAAAATAAGCTACGCCATTTTTTATACAAAACATAAAATAAAAATTATAGAACAGAGCTCAGAATTTTTCGCAGTTCTCATATCATCGCTGGTGAAATGATTTGAAAAAAAACTAAAAAAAAAATTCTTACAATGTGCTGGCACTTTTTTTACGTTTTATTTATTTATTATTAATTTAAACTTCCTGGGATTGCAATATAATGTAATAATATGTTTTCAACATATTAAAAATGAAATGCACTAATTTAGAATAATCAAAACCCTCAACAATCTACAAATATTTTTACTTTCAGAATATACATAGGTAGGTATAGAGTAAAAGAAACAAAAGATAATAAAACTCAAACATATTGAGACAAAAAAGGGTCCTCTCGTTTTGCAACATTTTAATATTTTTATCAGTTAAACTTAAAAAAAGTTAAAAATAAATCTTAGATTTTATGAAATAAATTTATTACTTTCCATTTAATAAAAAACATAGGTACACATTGAATTTAATTATACAACACTGCAAGCATTTTTTTCACATAAAATTATAATTCTTTTTTGTTTTTCAAATAATAAAATACAGTAAGATGTTTTTCCATAAATAAGAGGTTTTTAAATTTTACACGAAAATATATAAAACACACTCATACTCTCAGTATCATACACACGCACACATACAAAAACATTGTTAAGGCAAAAAAAAAAAAAAAAAAAAAAAAAAAAAAAAAAAAAAAAAAAAAATAAAACGGAAACTTCAAGGTATGCTCAAGCTCATTTGTAAATTAATTTTTTTCTTCTATGTACGGCGAAATTGAAAGGAATATTTACGTTCTCATACTCACAGAAACTCAAATAAAGTGTTGGTGTTTGAACAGCAGAAAGAGAGAGAGAGAGAGACATAAAGTGGGAGTATGAAAACAAATAAAAAAATAACTACTAAATTAAGCAATGAATTTGCAATGCCAACAACAAGCAAAGTCATACAAAAATATAACGGCATTAATATGTGTTGCTTTTGGCAGGACTTTGTTGTTTCTGAGATGAATGTATGTATGTATACTCGTACCTATGGTATGTGGGTTTCGTGAGCAAACGTGTGTACACGTTCATTCCTTCCGTAACCCCACAACCAGAAACACACCCACCCACGCACACTCATAAGAATATGTACGTACGAATATAGAAAGCAAGTAAAAGCCTTATTTTTTTTTAATAGAAATAGTGCTGAGTCTAACAAAAAGCAAAGAAAAGCATAATAATTTAACAAACTAAATGAAAAATGATGAAGGATTCTGTTGTTATTTGTTGTATCCATACAAAAAAAGAGCACAACAACAAAAACAGCAGCAGCAAGCTGAAGACGAAGAAAAATTTTGTAGAAAAAAGAATACTTATATTTTATTAGAGAAATTGAAATAATAAAAAAATGATTACAATGAGGATGCTTTTGCCATTAAAGCAACACTACGCCAACAACACCAACTACAACGACAGGAACAGATATAAAACAACAAAAAGGCAACTTGTCAAAAGGTTAAAAGCAATAACAATAATAACAAAAAAAAAAACATTAAAGGACATAAAATAAAGCAGAGACTTAAAGGAATTTTTTCATTAAATTACCATTTTGCTGTAATATTTTTTTGAATAGAAATTCTTTAACTAAATGCCAAAAACTACAACAACAGATACGAACATACTTAATATATTTTCAAATAGTCTTTCATACATAGTTGTATATAGACGATAAACAGATCTAGTGTATATGCATACATACGTATGTATGTGCATATATTTATAATAAAAGAAAGGTGGTCAGGTTGACGAAGTTATTTGAATATTACATATTATAACAACTCTTTGAACACACGTACTCGTACATATCTGTGGCGTTTTATCATAAGAGCTTAAGTCGTTTTTTAAAAATTGTAAAAATTGCTGCTAATTTGATTATTTAAATAAATATGGTATTCTTGTTTGCAGAAATAACATTTCGTATTATTCACAAAATTTAGTTATAATTATGGTTTATCTAATTTTCTTCTTAAATTGGGTTATGGGCAGAAATTCGGTATTAAAGCAGGATTGAAAACTTTTGTTATACAACGCAATTCTAAAGTCTATATGGTGCTACGGAATCCAATTATGGGGCATTGCCTCAACATCTAACATTGGAAAAATCAAAGGCGACAAAATCAAATTCTTCGAACGATGATACGTAAAAAATACTCCCGAACTCATAAGGATCTGAGTAACGGATTTTCAAAGTACGCGACAAGGAACATATGTATATCAGTAAACTGCAGCTTCACAAAAATCCTCTTGCTTGCAACATACTTAATTTTGGCATCGGTTGAGAAGAAGGGATAGTTTTGTCACCATCAGAACGTTAAATTGGTGTTTGCGCAAAATAAAAGTTTTTTCTCTAGCTTTGGCTGGACTTAAATAACTTTTTATCTTTAGTACTAAGATTTGAATTGATTGTTAGTTGATATTTTGAAGATTCAATAAGTAAATGAAGAAATAAAAATTGAAGATGTTTTGGACACTTGCTTGAAAAATTCAGGAATGATCTAATGCAAAATTCAGCATCTCTCATTTATGATTTAATATAGTCAGTACTTTTCACGATGAACCATGAGGAATGTTCGCCACCTGGCACTTTTGTGTGAAGCTTCACATGCATACGTATTCACACATACTCGTACACACCATTCATGTGCATGATTATTTAATTATTGAGAAGTAATTTATTATCTGAATTTGAAACTTTTTCCTAGTATTTGCGTTGACTACGACTTGATTTTAGCATCTCAAATCTCACTACTATTTTACTTAAAATACTACGAAATCATCACTGTAAGTCATTTCTTTGCCTCCTCTTGTGTTTTTCACGTTTATTCCCAGCGAATCAGTACAGCAACACGTTTGTTTAGTAGAACATTTAGACAAGCTCAAAGGGAATAGTTAGTCCTGTGGGAGGCTTTGATTAAACTACAACAAAAATACGTGTCGCTATAGGACAACTAGAATGTGTGCTCGTATGCCTTAACGATGGGTCTACATGATGGATCACTTCGCAAGGCAATTTAATTTAGTTCCGAGTATATGACACAAAATTTAGCTGATGTGACGACCTCACAGTGATGCCAGAAACTTTTGTGGAGAAATCTTCACTTTTCAAAAGAAAAGTCTTAATTTTTTATCAAAAAATGTCGTAAAATGTGCTTTGGATTTTTTTGCCTCCAAATAAAAAAAATTGATTATTTTAACAATATAAGAGGACAACAAAAAAAAAAAAATGCAACTCGATAAAATATCTTTCCAAAATTGGAAGTATACGAGTATGTATGTAATACACACGATGGCGTTTTTGAGCGACATTATCATTGACATTTTCATCGATGAATAATCGCAATAAAGTCAGTAAGAACTAGAAATTTAAATGAAAATATTATTGTTAATGAAAATTTTATTAATGTGTCTTACAGGCAATGACTTAAACGGATAGTCACATGACAACGACTTAGGAATGTCACTCTTCACAGCGTAGATTATAAAATGTGCACTGCACTACTTTGTCTTTGTCTATAAGTCTCCGTCATTCACTAATCAAACTAGATGACGTTGGCTGTTACGACTCACAAAAACATGGACGCGTGCAAGACGAAAACAACTATCACAGTTTTTATGTTTTCGCAAACAAAATATAAAATTGAAAAAAAGTATAGCAGAACCTTCTTCAATATTGTTTTTTTTTCATAATGGAACAATATTTTCTTTAAATATTACATAAACAGTTTTTTGTGCACTGAAGATTTTAGTGCTTTGAGTTGTGACCCTTTTGTATTTAGGGTGCGATATGGTAATCATATAAGTCAAACTTTTCGGGAAGAAACGACCAATGCCGATATTATTTACTAAATAAATGCATTTAGTGTCATAAAGAAGAGTATAATTAGACTCTCTTTTTAGTTATTGAATTGTTATCATCTGAATGGTTGAAAGTATTTGAGCGGAAACTTATAAAACTTCGTAACGTTTAGACCACTAGGTTTATGCCCCATTCGAACTTCTTTCAATTTTAGTTTTTTTTTTACAAAATTTCACATTTTTTTTTTATTAAAAATTGCAATAGTGATTTTTCGATTCGATTTGCTTGCAGTTCCGTGGTGGAGTTTTTTAATTTTTCATTTTGAGGCAAGCACATGCCAACAAAAGCACCTTCTAAAAATGTTACAAAAAGGTTAATTTTTTCATTCAATATTACTTAAATTAAAAGGAAAATTTACCCCTGTTGTAAAGTTTTTCATTATCAAAAACTAGTCGGAAAATGCAGGTTGAAAAATCAACAAAAATACATTAAAATACAATTTCTAAATTAATGTGAAAAATATTTTCTGTGATAAAAATCAGCTTAAAAAAATGTGGGTGTAATAGGTGAAAGGAATGGTAAGGCAGAGGAAGAAGGGTTTGGGGTTTAGGGAGAGGCCGTGAAGAGAAGGGAAATGGCGTACTTAAAACATACAAACAGTGCTTAATGTTACAACTCACAGTCACAATGACGATGATGATGACGACGATGATGATGGAGATGGAGATGGATGAAGAGCAGTTATAGTGATGTTTTTCATCTATGAGTTATAGTGATATTTGTTTGAGAGCGGGTGAGTGGGTTGCTATGTGTGTGTGTGTTGTATGTGCTTACGGGACTATATAAATTTTATGAGTACGTATATATGTACGAGTACGTATATATGTGTGTATGTATGCAAGTGTGTATTAGAGTTTTTGTATGTAAAGTAGAGCTTTAGCTGATATGGTTGGGGTTGGTTGAGCTGTCTGGTTGTTGGCAGGGTTTGAATAAATGTTTAGGTTTGATAGGAACATGTTGTTATTATTGCTGCAGATGTTGTTGGTGTTGTTATATTATAAAAAAGGGTTTTTTACTTGTATATATTTTGAATGGTTTTCTATTTTACATTTAGAAATAAGAAGAAGAAAAAAAACAACGAAATGTATAGAAAAAAAAACTACATTTCAATCAGTAGAAATAACATAAAAATATATACAAAATATAAATGTGGAAACAAACATACTTTTCTAGTTATTTTAGTCGGTATGAACAGCAGCAACAACTACTGCCACAATAATGGCAACAACAACAGCAATAATAACAAAGAATTAAAATAAATATAAAATAAAAACGAAATGGAAATGGAAAAATATGGTGGCATGGTTGGTAAATGAAAGCTTTTTCAAGTATAAAACACTACTAATACTAAACACTCAAACACATACACACACACACACGTCCACACACATTGACTACAATAAAAACTTTTACTCGAGAAAAGGAAAAAACGGGAGGAAAAACATCAACATTTAATGTAAAACATTTTAGATCAAACAATTCAGAAGCGAATTGAGAAAAAAAAAAGAAATCTGAACAAAAGCACTATAAAAAGATTTTCTTATAAAAATATAAATAATTTAAATTTGCTCTAACACACACATACATATACTCAAACATATGAACACACACACACACACACACACACTCAGTGTAACAGAACAATTACTACCACAAACATTAACATTTAATATACAAGAAAGAAGAAGAAGTATAAGAAGAATTAGAAAAAATTAAAACTATTGGCAGATTTACAAAAAAAAAAAATATATAAAAATAAAAATAGAATATCTAAAACAGACAGAAATTGTTGTTTCACACATGTATCAGTCTCAATTTAAACAAAGTAATTCTTTATTATAAGTATATATAAGAAAATAAAACTAAAAAACAACAACAAATAAAGTTAATAATACAACACAACGAACAAAGGATAGACGAGAAATCAGGATAAATTAGTTAAAACATTTAAAAATATGTAGTTACAAAAATGATGAGACAAATATAATTGATAAATAAAATTTTTCTTTTTGGTTTTTTTTTCAATTTTATACAATACTAGCGGTCACCGGGCAGCCCATCCCAACATTTCGTATTCTTTTTTTTTTTATTAAAGAAAAGAAACTTGAATAAATACTGGATTTATTTGTTAAAGATTTTAAATTGCAAGAAAATTGTTTTTGGTTTAAACATTATTTTCTTTTCTGCAATTGGGGTTTAATTTATTTTTTCTCATACTAAAATGTCTTAAATATTTTTTTTTTAAGTTAAAGTTTTAGTTTAAATAAATATTCATATTTTTAATGGCTCCATTAGAAAAATTAAAATAAAACAAAAATTTTGTTTCATAACTCTATATACAATAAATAAAACAAAAAAAACAAATCAAAAAGCTTTTTGTTTTGATATAAATATTAATAATAAATTTGCAGTGTACTTTCATTAAAAAATATATTTATATATATGTTTATATTGAAAATATTTACAAAACTTAAAAGCTGAACAATTCAAAACAAAAACCAAAAAAAACAAAAAACAAACCAGGTAAAAATTTCCAAGTACAAATATTTTGAATATTTTACAAGTGAGTGAAACTGTTGGGCAGAGAAGAACTGTATGAGTATTTTATTTTTAATGAAAATAAGCAAATGTTTTAACAAAAAATAAAAAATAAAAACAACTTAAACACTAAATGATGGGGGTTTTAATATTATAACTATTAGCTGTTAATTTCTAAATGGTAAATGGCAATTTGCAGTTTGAAAGTTGCTTTAAAAAGTGCTGAAATATGCTAAATATTACTTAAGTGAAACTAGAACTACGCTCATCAATTCCACAATTTTTAGATATAATTAAAATTATTATTATTATTTTTTATTTATTTTTGCATTAGGTCAACAATATTTTTGAAAGGATTTAATAAAAAAAAAATATCTTTAATGGTGTTTTCTATTCTAATAATTATAAATTGAAATTTTTTAAAGACATTCATTCGTTTTAAAACAAAACTGTTTGTTTTCCTGGTTTTTGTGGTTGCTAACCTGTTTTCAATTATAGCAACCACAGCATTAAAAGTTAGCATATGTACTGTTAGATCCGAATTTTTTCCAAAATTTTACTACAGGTTTGAATAGAAGAATTACATTTGTACGGTGCAGAGGTTGGGGCAGACATTTTCTGGTTTCATATTAACTGTATCAAATACACTGCGTTCCACATGAATAGATGCAGCGCTTTAGCAATAAATTTAAGCTTGCTCAAGATAATTCATGGAGACAAATTTGTTGTAATTTTTATTAAAGATCTGACAATTGAGAAAAAGAGTAGGAAAAAAGAAAGCTCGAAAACGTTCCGTTAGATTTTATCTGTGCTTGTTTGTGTAAATTGTATAGAAAGTAGGCGTTATTTTTGCGACGCTTGAATTACTTCATTAAAATGTCATTGCACGGTCGTTTGTGTCAACTCTAACAAGAAAATTGTCATTAGTTTTATTTTTTTAAATTGAGAACAAAAGTGATTTTTTATTAAATTGAAAATGGGGCGCGCTAAATCTTTAACAGCGGCAGCAAATGCTAAAACAGACGCTTATAACCTTCAAGGTCTATCTGAAAATGAAATGTCTAAAAAAGAAATAATAATAATGAAAGAGCTAACGTTGTGTGGAATTCTCAAAGAGACGAAGAAAATTATGGCAATAACATGATCACAGCAGCCACGGAAAGGCACACAATTCTAAGTACTCGTATAGACTCCAATTCAAATGACTTTGCTGCAAAAGTTAGAGCAAAAAGTAATTCCAGTGCTAGTGGTTGCACCGTTTGAAGAATAATAAATTTAGCGGAAGACCTTAAAAGACTCAAACTGCAGAAGAAAACACGACTAAGCCATAATGTAAGTAATTGCAGTTAAATTTTTGCAGGGAAAAGACTGAGGCAAAAGTTGTGTATTCTGACAAAAAAAGTTCAATATTAAGAAACCAGACGGCTTCAACCACAATTTCCATGATTTGAGAAAGGAAGAACGATTGTTTTTTAGCCTGTAACCATAGTCGAGTAGGTGGTGTTATGGTCTGGGCAGCAATATCGTACTATGGAGTCATAGACTTGGAATTTCAAATTATGAAAATGATTAATTCTGCAAAAGGCGTTTCCGAATTTTCAAGACCAGTTTGGATCCATCCCAAGTATTTTTCAATACGATTATGCTACTGTTCGCAAGGCAAGTATTGTTAAAACGTGGATTAGCAAAATGTTGAACTGTTGCCATGGCCACCATACTCGTCGGATTTAAACGTAATTGTTAACTTGTGGAGATGGTTATCACGGAAAGTGTACGAATCTGGACGACACGTTGATGACCGAGAATCATCAATATATAATCAAAATAAAAGAAGCGTGGTCGGAAACTTCGTTGCAATATTTATCGCAACTTTATAACGTCCTTCGCAATAGAATTTGTGAGATAATTTTTGTGGAAAGGCGGAAATACACATTATTAAAAATTAAGAAAAAAAGACTAGTGAAGAAATCTTCAATGTTTTCGTGTTTTATTTAATTTGTTTGCTGTTTTTTCTTTTTTTTTTTTTTTGAATATGCACCTATTCAAGTGAAGCAGAATTAAATCCTGCTATTCTTTATATATTATAAAAATGCAAAAGCTGCAATGTTTCAAACTTTGTTTACTTATAATTCTTTACTTTTAGACCTTTAATAAAAATTAAAATATATTCCTGCCAATGGATTATTTTGAGAGCAACAAGTTTAAATTGATTGCTAAAACACTGTATGTATTTATGTGGAACGCAGTGTACAATAACAGTTTGAGTACCTACGGCAAAATTTGTTCTCATTTTTTCTTTGTTTTCGCCAATAAAGCTATTGTCGAAGACACCGTTTTATATTTGATCTCTCCTATAGAGAAATGGGAAATTTTTCAAAACTTGCTGGCAGTTCACTCCACAATTTATTTATCATACTTTTTTTTATTAAAAAAATTTTATATTTTTTTTAACTAAATGCTACTTCAAAATAAAGTGTTATAGGCATTTCAAAATTTTTGCTTTGTCAAAAAGGTATCACTGTAAAAGGATTTTTTATTTATTGTGACTTTTCTTCTTGCTAAACCATTGTTTTAAAAAATAATTATAATATTTTTATGTTTAAACAAGCGGTTTAATTACTTTTTTATTTTAATGTATATTTTTAATTTTAAAAAGATATAATAGATTGTGCTGGACAACATTTTCCTATTCTTTAAGAGAAGTTGTATGAAAAGGAGACTCCCTATTGCGTTCTTTTTTATTTTTGACAAAAAGAGGGGAAAGAAAACTATTTAAAATGAATAGTACTTCTCTTTATTCACAAAGTTATTTTATGCTTAAGAAGCGAAAGATGATAAAAGTACTTGTGAATTTGTTAAGTTATTTTGTTTCCTCTTGGCACCAAAAGGAACCATTTTGGTGAGTGCTATTCTTTGCAAAAAATTATTCTACGCATATATACATATGTATGAATATATGTACATAAATTTATGTGTACATTTCTATATATCAGAGAATGGCAACAAGTATCGAGCTCACGAGGGTACTCAATAATTTTCTTTGTGAATGTTGAAGGTTAAAGCGTTTTGGTAAAAACAGGGGCCGAATTAGTTTGTTTGTGATGGTTGCGATTATACGAGTAGTATAATTATAAGATTAGAGTTTTTTCGTACCTCAATCTTGTTGACAACTCGATAGAGCTACATATTACAAGTCGCGCGCCACAATTGATTTACTCGAAGTAACTTTTTATGAGAGAATAATTTCATGTATTTGTCCAATTAATTGGTCTATAATATCGAATGACTTATCCATATTGAATTATTTTTATTGGGGTTAAGCACCGTGTCTACGTCGATAAATCAGGGGTAGACGCGAACACGATTTTTTGTGGGTACCTGCTAGTGTGGCCATACCCCACGGTGATCTTATCACCGCATGAATACAATGCGTATACACATAAAAAGTTGTCATGCATGAGTACCAATTTGATCAGTGACAATTGAGCATCTGACAAAATATGGCCATGAATGATACGAAAAGTTTGTGAAAAGAAGTGTGCCAGATTGCGATTTGCACGTGCACGCCGTGGCGGCCATTTGGCCGAAATTATATGCATATACACGTTAATATCATAAAATTGTTCATCCAATAAAACCGCTTTCACGGTTATTAAAATATATCAGCCGTGTCTGTTCCGAAACGGAATGGAATTGATTATTCAAAAAATTAAACTCTAAAAATTTTTTGGAATGAAATCATTTCTATTGATAGAAATAGTTGGATTTCAAAAATTTCTTTAGTTTTTCCGTTTTTTAGAAAACCAAAAAAAGAGTGCAATACCGTTTCCGAATGGAGCTGGATCCTGTGACATGGCTGTACCTAATTTATTATGATTTAAATTTGTACAACTCTAAAAAAACACATTGTATAATGCATAAACATTCCGAGTGCTTGTATTGAATTCGTACCAATTGTGAATATGACAGCTTGATCATACTTGTTGCAACTCTCTGGTACATAGGAGTACATATCTTTCCTAAGTAAGTTTTAATTTAAAGGCACATTTTATAGAAAGCAACTTTCTTTAAAAAAATTATCGTTTTGATTTAAATGTAATAAGTTATATAATTCTTTTTATAAATAGCAATAGTGCTAGTAAAATTTTTTCTTCAAACCCCTAATCAAATCAAATTAATGTTTACAATATAGTTGCAAAATAAAATAGAAACTTATGTGATCAAAAAACAAAAAGCAAAGGGCTACTTTGCCTATAAGAATTCCAAATTTGATTTATGAACGAACACATTCTCTGTCATCACTTCATTTGTACTCGTATTATCATAATAATAGTATGTAATTATAATGTCATTAATAATTACATAATTATACAATAACAAAGATAATGGATTGAGTAAATGAGGAGCAAAAACCAAAAAGAGATTACAATAATTAAATTGTATTGAAACAGATTTTTTCCCAAGTAATGAAACGAAGTCAAAAGCAAAAAACAGAAAAAGTTGTAAAAAAATCATAACAAATTGGTTTTTACACTGAAAGAAACATAAACTCAAAAGGAATTTCCATAAACCTGTATGTTTTATTTACAAAGTTTTTGATTGAATTTTTTTCGTTAAGCATAAAACACTGTACAAATTTCTTTTTTTTTATAAATATTTTACATTATATATAAAAAAAAAATATATGTTGACAAATCAATTAAAAAAAGATTGTGAACAAAAACAGAACTACAAATATTTACAAAGTGAATGAAATAATATTTATAAGGAAAAACGAAAAGTTAATAAAAATGTTTAAATATTTACTAAAAGTATTTCGATAAACTGAAATATTTTCGTTATTTTTCATTATTTACAATTTAGTTGATGAAATTCGTTATAAATTTGTTATGGCAACAAATAATGATTTATTGATTAACTCAAAAATGGACTGATTCTTTTTTTTCCATTTTTTAATGCTTTCAGTGTTGATGTGTGTGTTTTTGGTTAAAAGTGTTAAAATAAGAAAATAATTTAAAAATCCGTTTAACTCTGACAAACAATATTTATTTCCTTTGGAACATGTTTGTCTAACATTTGATAAAAAAAGAGAAAGTTTTAAAGGATAATATATTGTGTTAGGGGAAAATCCAAGTATCTCTATTTTAACCCATTTGAGTACAGTTAAAAGTTATACTTTTTGCATTTCTGGGTAAAAAATCTTATTATATACATACGAGTATTTATATCCTCCGCTACAAAATGGACTTCTAATCTGATACAAAATTGGTGTGGACATATAATCATAAACTTTCTCTTATTTTAACATTTACTGTATTGCTAATTTCTTTTGTATTTTTTAAAAACAAGCATTTCTATTTATAAAATAATTAAGAGAAATTAAAGATAGTTACAGTTATCCTACTTTAAATACAACTTGCAGAAATGAGTACAGCTGTGGAATCTACTCGTATCGGCTACTCTGTTATATTTATAGAAATATGAAATAAATACCTATGTATACGTTTACGCTCAAATCACATAGATTTCTGTAATCTCACCTGCTTGTTTTTACTCATGAATTTCTCAACATTTCTCATACTTATTATTATTGCTAGCTTTCGTTATACAGTGAATGGCAATAGATAAAGAGATAATGTAAGTAACATACGTGTTTTAGTTTCTCTCAAAAAAAAAAAAAAAAAAAAAAAACAACACTACTGAATACTTAACTTAAGGCAGAATTAGATTCTGATTTTATGTTCTGAACCAGCTGTTTTGTTTGTGTTCAATTGAAACTGTATGTGCATGGTTTGTTTTTACTTTTTCGTTCTGTTCTGTTCTGTTGCGGACCAATCTGTTGAAAATAGAATTTGGCATTAACTGACAGGTAGATACGACTATGTCTATATTTTATTTTTATTCAAATGTACATAATTTTTTTTATCAAAAGCTAAAGGTTGGTTTCAATTAAAGATTTTTAAAGGTTAATATATTTTTATCAATTAAGCAACAGTGAATGATCAAAAGAATATTATTTTAGCCGAAAGAAAATTATATTTTGTTCAAGAAGTGCCATAAACTCTGCAGATTGTGAGAAAGAAGTGAGCTGTTTGATCACCAGTTCTAAATTATTAAATTGTTTCTTTTTTGTTTTTTACACAAGATTATTTTTATGGGCATATTTTATTCTTCATTCCAATGCTTTGCTTTTAATTATGGTTTACTTTAAAAAACAGCTGAATGATTTCACGGAAACAATAATTGTAAAATATTTGCTACAGAAAAGAAAGTCAGAGAACGGCAACAGAAAGTAAGAACTAATTAGGCCTTTGTTTTGATGGGTTGCACTCTGGCTACATAGCAAGACTGTTTGTACGTGCCTATACTTGTGTTCATGTATGATGTATGTATGTATGCCTATCAGTTATGTTAACTTTTCTTTTCAAATTACTGCACAGCCTTAAAAAATTGCCGTTTTTGAGCAATATTACCATACGGAGCTATATAATTGATTAATTACCCGAGCTATATAAGTGAAATAAAGCGCTTAAAACAGCTGACACTATTAAAACATTTGAGCCGGTATTTTAAAAAATTTATTTAAAGCGCCAAGCTGCTGTATTCAAACGAATTCCAAAAAATAAATGTGATGTTTCTACCAAACGAGCAAGTTACTTGTCTGAAAAACTTGTATAGAAAATATTGAGTGCTTTTTATATACACTTTCTTGACAATTCAATTGGCTGTGATATGAAAACATCACATTAGTATCCTTAAAGGCCATGTTTCACTATTCTACACAATTGTGCGATCTACCAAATATAACATATGTGCAGAAAAACTACTAAAAATGCAACTGTGTGCCAGACTTTTTGACAAATCGTGCGCTTTGAAAATGTTTATGAACATTTTCAAAATAATATTGTGATGTTTCCATAGCAATAAGGACACAATGATAACGTAGGCATATAGCTGCCTTTTTATTTAAAAAAGTTTAGGCATCCATCTTTCTTATTAAGATTCTGCCAGTGGCATTTTTTAGCGCCGGCAAACTTATTTTATTTTTGGAACACAATTTAGTATAAGGTTTCTCACTCCACTACACTCCAACAATACTTTCTACTACATATTACGGTTTCAGTATGAAACTACGGGTACTAATGCTAATAGTGACTGTTTTAGATAAAGAGTTGAAACTTTGTGTCAGTGTCTGAGACTATAAATATAGAACACAACAGTTGTTTTCGATGAGCTCTAGATGGCGATGGGAGCTTGCCGAGAGTTAAGTTGTTAGAACTCGACAATAATTTTGTTTGAAGTGTTGATAACGACAGCAGAAATGTTGAACTACAAAATTAAAACAAAAATTGCTATAAATATTTTAAAGGTATTTTAGTCTTATAGCTAACATATGCAAGGAACAACTGAACATTCCTAATATGAAATGCTGGTAGTTGTTCTTTAGAGAAAATTATGTAAAACAAAGTCGAAAGCTTTGAAACTTTCAAAATTATAATAAGATGTGTTAAGCAGCCTCTTCAAAAACCTGATATTTCAGTAAAAAGAATTTATGGTTTTTGTATATACATATAGAATGCATTAAAAAATATAGTGCGTACTGAGTGGTTTTATTTATTACGTCTTGTTTTATTTTGCCATTTAATGGGTTAAAACATTATTCATCTGGAAGCTGTATTCAGTTTTGCCAGGAAAAATCGCCCTTTGCAGGTTTTGCTTATTTTAGTACAGCCCTGGTTACATAAAATATTTAATGACTAAGCTTTTCCCTGGCGTATCATGCGTAAGTTTTATTTAAGTTTTGCAAATATATGCAAAAACTTTAAGGACTAAAATAACAATAATAATCGTCAAACCCAAAAGTATAGAAGAGTCATAGAGTAGAAACAACTTTTTTCATGTAAAGGATTTTCCAACTCGAACAAATTATTGGAATAATTGAATTTGTTACTGAAAAAACTACAATTTTCTAATATATATACATTTATATATATTTATGAATGTATGTATTTGATTTTCTCACATTAAATTATATATTTTTTTCTACTGCTTCTTCATGAAATGATAAAATTAAAAAGACTACAATTTATGATATTGAAATCGCCTTGAATCGAATCGAAATAAATTAGTTATGGCTCGCCTTCTATCATCATAAAGCTGCCATACTCGTTCCTATTTGCCCTCAACCCACAAATAGTTTCGTTAAAGCCACCCCCGGCAGACAAAAGTAAACACGAGTGGCACAAGTAGTAGTCAAAAGTGGTTTAAAGGAGTTTCTGTTCTGTTCAGAATTTGTATGAATAGTAGTTTTTGTTTGTCTTTTCCACATTTATTTTTATTTTTTATTTTCTTTTCTTTAGAACTAAATACAATATAAGTATATGTAAAAACTTTATTTTATTATCTGGAATTTCGGTTGAATTTATCGATTTCTCAAGTATAATATTTTAAGGGAAGTGAGTTTGAAAAAGCAGTCTTTAAGAATGTATTCATTTTTCACATTGAAGATAGTATAAAAATAAATTATGAGAAAAATTATCTTGACTCTAATTTGTTGACCTTTTTCTCAAATAAATTTCCTCTTACATTTGTCATCAAGCTCGAGGATATAAAATATTGTTCATGTTATTTAATTTCCTGTCATAAGTGTTTTGAACTTTACAATTTAAAATGATTTGTTAACAACATATTCCTAAAGATGTTTTTCAAAGAATAACGTAATATTAAATAAATTTTTAAAATATTTTTTTAAAAAGCAAAAGACCTTAAGCTTTGTGACCATAGCAAAAGGAAACTTATCCCTAAGTAAATAGGATCTAGATTTTATTTGTACTCTCTGTAATAAAAAATAATTTTGATATTAATAATTTTAAGTTTTAATAATTAATAATTAAAAGTACTTTTATATACAAAAGTATGTTTAATAAAAATAAACTCTTTTTAACAAAATGTTTTAGATAACACAAAAAGGAAGTGTCTACTAATTAAAGCTCAACTTTTTTTAAGTATATTTGTTTTAAGTATATGTTGTATATATACGGCCATGTTACAGAATTCACTTCCGTTCGGAAATGGAATTGAATCGGTTTTTTAATTCTCAAAAATCGAAAATATAAAACTTTTTTCGGTATGAAATCAATGCTATAAGACAATACTAGTTCTATTCTTGCAATTAGCAACGATTTCATTTCGAAAATTTTTTAATTTTTCGTTGTTTGAAGGAGTAAAAATATAATTCAATTCCGTTTCCGAACCGAATTAAGATTTGTGACATGGCTGATAATGTTAATGTACATGTCCGCCGTGAAGGTATACTATTCGTTTTGTCGCCATGTTGATAACATTATGCTAGGAACACAACTGCGACGAACGACGAATTTCGTCCATCGCACTTTGTTTAAATTCATCATGTGAAGTACAATATCAACGAACTTTTGTATAACATTGTTCACTTACCGTGCAAAGAACAAAGTTTTTAAGTTAAAAGTGTTTTTGGTTGTGCGTAAAATCCTACGATGGAGGTGGTGAGTATGGCCATTGAACATTAACAGGAAGGACCTAGAGTTCCAAAGAATCAATTTTGCAGAAATGGTGATCAAGAATGAAGAACACTTCTTTATTCTTGAACATCTTGAAAACATTTTTTTAGCAAATTATTATTTTCATAACAAATTGTTTGTTTTATACAAATTTTAATACCAGTAAAAAATTATAAATAGCTTGTTTTCTATGTTTCCCAGCTATCTATATGTCGACATTTCATAGGAACTACCCTAATCATCAGTAGACTTTGGAAATTTTTGAAAGATATTCTCAAACATTCAACTTTATATCCCAACAATCCAAATAAATTGCTGAGAATTTAAAAAGAAAAATGCTCTAATAATATCCGTCAAAACACAAAAAACAAGCTTTTCTTTTCTTTTTAAATTCTCAGCAATTTATTTGGATTGTTGGGATATAAAGTTGAATGTTTGAGAATATCTTTCCATTTCTACTGATGATTAGGGTAGTTCCTATGAAATGTCGACATATAGATAGCTGGGAAACATAGAAAACAAGCTATTTATAATCTTTTACTGGTATAAATGTTAGAAGCTTAAATAGCGAATAAAAAACTTAATTGTACAAATTTTAATTTTAATTAAACAGCTGATAGGGTGCCCATATGAAAAGATATTGATGAGGTGACCATATAAATACCATGATGTAAAGAATACAAGGTAGTTGCATTCTCTTTTTATAATTTTAAATAAGGATTTTTGAAGTTTGTTTTTAAAGAGAAATATAAAAAGGCGTTGCCACACAGTTAAATAAAGGAATCTACTGCTGAAATGTGTAAATGCGTTGTTCAGAAGAAACTAGTAATAATAAGCTGATGTAACATCTGTCTAATCTGTGGATGTTCTTTAGCTATAATAAAATATTAAACAAATATACTATTAAAGTATTCGTCGTTTGCTAATGAAACAATTAGAAAATAAATTTATTTCAACTCTAGTAGAGTTTCACGAATTTCGATGAACATCACGATTGCGTGCATTTACATCTTTATTTTTGGCGAAGAATATTCGCGACCAAAAATTCGTCGTTCGTCGCAGTTGTGTTCCTAGCATTAGTCTCGACAGTTCAGGTAGTCGTTAAGTAGACACGTGGCAAGTTTATTAAGGAAAAATATTTGATAAGCCAACCTGCTTTGATGGTTAAAACATCAAAATCGATTTTCATTAAAGAATCACAATGAGTGACGAGGCACATTTTCATTTGAATGAAAATGTGAATAAACAGAATAGTCGGTGGGACTTCGCAATGGAAAACAAATTATTCATCAGCCACCTTTGCCTTCATTAAAAATTACAGTCTGGTGTTCAATTTGTTTAGGAGGAATCATTGGACCTTACTTCTTTGAAAATGGAAACGGCATAACGGTGATTGTGAATTGGGAGCGATATCGTGATATGATTCGAATGATTTTAACACCACAACCGCATGCTTTGGGCTTGATGACATCAACAAGACGGTGTCACATGGCATACTGGCAGGATTACAATGGAACTACTGCGAGCAGTATACCTTTCCGGTGGACACTCATCACTTTAAAACTATTAATTACTACAAAAATTATCTTTCTCAAAAGAAATCCTTTTAACAAAAGGATACCTTAACTTTGATATTTCTTTTATTATAAACACACTTTTCTTTATAGAAAAATAGATCCATTTACGAAAAGAATTACTTAAATAAATCAGACGAGTTCATTTTAATTAGAAACAAAAACCAGTTTAATAAAAAAAATGGTTTCTACAAAAGCACACAATTTCTTTCAGTAAAATAAAACACCTTTTATTTAAAATAAACATTTCGTTTCTTTATTGCCACATAGTCATATCTCAAAAAATGAGCTTTTCGAGTTCATAATAAAGAATTGTTATCAGTCCAACTTTTATATTGTGGCAAAAATTTATTCAAATTATTTTTAAACTGTTTCCTTTAGGAGATATTGTCTAAAAAAACATTTTCTAAGACTTGTATAGAAGCTAAAAATTTGAATCGTGTTTTTCTCGAAGCAAGCTTTTTTGAGTTATGACTATGTTGCAATAAAGGAGCGATTTGGTTTAATTGAAAGTTGTTTGTACGGATATATAATATGCGAGTATAGTGAAAATCTATTTGAAAATTAGAAATTTTAATAAAATATACAATAACAAATATGTAAAATATATACATGGTCGTATACATAAAAATCAAAATTAATTTAAAATGAGTTTTATTTAAAGTTCACTTCAAATACATTTAATTTTTTATGAAAATGCCTCAAAAAGTACAAATATGTACTTGAGTATCTGTGTACTCGCAAGTACTAATGATAAATAGTTGAACTTTCTTATTAAATATTGCATGTTGTTATTTGTCTGGTTATGAGTTCGCTTCCATCTTCAGCCGAGAAGGAGAAAAAGATGATTGTTAGACAATAATAGAAAATCCTCTTGTTTGAAGGTGGAAACGAACTCATAACCAGATAAATAACATCATACAGTACTTAAGTATCTTCAAAAATAAAAGTAAAATATTATGAAAAACTATAATAAAAACAATTAGAAAAAATATAAAAAGTTTTTGAAAAATTATAAACAGCTTATTTTCTATGTGTCCTAGCCAGAGTTGTCAACTCAGTGCATTTCGCACCGTTTTTGGTGCTTTTTAAAACTGTTTGTCTAGTCGGTGCGTGACGAGTTTTTTTCTAGTTTTCGGTGCGCTTTTTGCATTTTGGTGGCACCGAAACATATTCAACACAACTTTTTGTTTTGATATAAGAAACAGGTTTGTGTAATTATTCAAATTACAAAATATTTACATTTCATTTTACAAAGAACATGGTAACAATGTAAAAAACGCACCAAATCGTGTATGCAAAGTAAGAAAATCTTGCTATTATATAATATACATATTCTCTAAAGAGAAAGGAATATATAATTTTATAAAATTTTCCCTTTTAGAGGGTGTTTTGATATCAGGTTTGTTAAATCTTACAGTAAAGGCAGGCGGCTTTAAATAGTGAAGTTCCTTTTTATGATGAAGCGTGGATTATTGCTTTGGTAATTGATAAATTACCAAACTATTTATAAAATTATTAAATGTATTCAAAATATTTTAATTTTTAATTATGATAATCTTCATCTTTTATTTGTCATAATTCTAGCAAATTTTCTTACAAAGTGAAAAATTCTAGCCAATATCATTCGTTTACTAAAACACAATGGAAATTTACAGTGTGTTACCTCTCAAACGAGTTTGATGACCTGTAGTGCAATTCTGTAGTGCAATTCTGTAATTTTAAACGATCCGATCATCGCTTGCGGTAGTTAGATTAGGTTTAACAGGCTGCCAGCTATTGAAAATCTAGCCCACTTGGGTCCAATCTGGATCGGATAAAGTAGTCCAATCTACTTACATCACATTCCGATACCTCCGCCAAAAAAAAGCCCTTACGTAGGAAAGAGCTGGACATCGACAAAGGAAGTATTCAACACTCTCTACTTCGTCCTCGCCATTAAACGCTTGTAGTAACGATTGTATATTGATCAACAAGGTATATCGTTAAAAATATTGCTGAATAACAAATTCGATAAAATATCGTTATAATTTTTTTATATTTGGTTATTTGACTTTGTTTTATAATAATTAATTAATTGTTCTATGATAATTAATTATTATTTTTGCAGGTAAAGATTATTTTGGTTTTATATAAAAAATTCAGTAGTATTTTTTTTCGATATTTTGATCCTGACAATGATAACAAATTGTTACCGAAATACGGAAAATAAATACTGTGGATTCTTTTATATAAAGCCAAAACGATTTTTAGCTGCAAAAACATAGTTAATTACCGTTATAATTAATTTACCATTAAGCCAAGTTTGACAAACACAAATCTGGGCTATTGAAGGCGTCTGATGGCACTCCAACAGGCAAACCTAATTTGATCGTCTACTAGGCGTTTAAATGCATGCTTTTAATATAATTTTTATTCAAAATGGAGCTTAGAAATAAAAATACCAAGCTTGGTGCGCTATTGTTGAAATAAAGCGGGGTTTCCCCATTTTGGCGTGTTTTAAAATTTCAAAGTTGGCAGTGCTGGTCCTAGCTATCTATATGTCGACATTTCATAGGAGCTACCCTAATCATCAGTAGACTTGGAAAACTTTCTATGATATTATCAAATACTCAAGTTTATATTTCAATATTCTAAATAAATTATTGAGATTTAAAAATAAAAATGTTTTAATAATACCTATCAAAGCACCCAAAACAAGCATTTTGTTTAGCACCCATCACCACTTTTGTTTACACCTTTCAAACAAATGAAAAAGTTACGACTTGTTTTTGTTTTTTCTTTTTTTCTTGAAAGTCTCAAAAACAAAGAAGAAACATTCAAACAACTGATCAATACTAGAAGCTAGGAAACAGAAAACAAGCTGTTCATATCAATATTCGAAGTTGTTTGTTTAAAAAAATTTTATATTTTAATAATTGTTTTTAAGATATTTGCAAGTTTATAAAAATTAACTCTCTACACGAAAAAATTGCCTATTTTTAGAAAGATTACCTTCTGCCAATATGTGCGTTTCTCAAAAAAGTACCTTTTTTTAAATTAAGTACCTTATTAAAGATATTTACTTTACTTTTTTTTTTAAATAATATCTTATTCAAAACTTAGAAATTACTTTTTTTCAATAAATTACTTATTCAAAAAGTACTTTCTTGATAAATTAAAAAGACCTTTTTCATTAAAATCTATTCATATTAAAAAAACTAGTTTTAAAAAAAGTACCTTATTCAAAATAAAGTTTATATAATAAAGTACTACAGTATAATCCCAATAATTCGAAATATCAAAATGTCCGAATTTCCAATAATGTATGAGATATGCATGTATATGTTAACTAGCTTAAGGCAAGAGATCATGTGTCTGTTTATGTGAAAGATTTTGATGATTTCTTAAAACTCAGATTGATAATGATATTTATAAAGCTTTCAAATATGGTTCACCAATTTACATTTTATCCAGATTTGACTTTGAAAACTCTTGCAGATATCATACGTTTATATGTGCCAGATTTTGCTCTCAAGTTTTCGGAATTCAATTTTACCTTATACTGACAGACACTTTTCTCATTCGCTTTCTAAATTTAGAAATGCAATTTTGTCGTGCCCCTAAATTTTTGGTTTCAACTTTCTCATCAGTAAGGGTGGTGTATTTATGATATTGTGTGAATTTTTTTATGATTCATAATATTATATATGATTTATGATTCATGATATTATACAGGAATTATTCTTTTTTTTTCTATTTTTTTCCATGAGTTGCTTTTAGTAAAAGCGCTATTTTAGAGCATATACGTAAATGTGATAGGAAGCTTAAAGTTTGATATAAATATAAGTATCAATAATATAAAGTATGTAATTTAATTGGCCTTTGTGTTGGCTTAAAAATTATGAACACATTGAATTGAAATAAATAGTTTACAAGCAATATTCCTGAAGAAGTTTTCCAAAGTAAAACAAAACATCTAATCAATTTTGTTAATATTAAAAAAAAAAACAATAAAGCTCGAGCTTGATTCGCAAAAAGAAAATTATATATGGTTTTAGTAAAAAACCCTTTTTTATAAGAAACGTGAGGTTTATTGTAATAAAATAGTACTTTTATGTAAAACGGTAACTTTCCATAAAAAATCCTTTTTATAAAAAGTACAATTTAAGAAATTACCTCTCAAATTGTTTGAAACGCCACTTTTTGAAAAATTTTTTTTAAATTATCTGCTTACGTTTTTGACAAAAACTACATTATTATGGTGTTAGTTTAACATTTTTAGAAAAAGGTACTTCTTGTAAGTACGTACGAGTACATTTTTATAAAATTTGTATAAACAAGTAAGAGTGTGGTATATTCGGCTGAGCCGAATCTAAAATACCCTTCACGCTAGTCACGTATATGTATAGCATATATTACAAATTTGCACTAAATATGCTCGGATATATGTGGACCTATATCGGAGGAAAAATATTTTCACAATTCCGAAAAAGAAATCTTTCATGAACATTTTATTGGAAAAGTTTGTTTAAGCTATATATCTCGGTCATATATGAACCGATATCGGAATTTTCTATTTTCTGTATTTCAGTAACTTTCTTTTATAACGAGAATTGATTTTTAATGGAAAAATCGGTTCAGGCTATATCTCGGTCCACTTCTATGGGCCGATATCAGAACTTTTCAGTTTCCCTATTTATATAAATTTATTTCATTACCAAAGCTGCTTTTGAGCAAAAAAAAGTTGTTTAAGTTCGCTTACGCGACACTTTAATGAAAAACCCGGTCTAGCCTATATCTCGGGTATATATGGACCGATAACGGAAATTTTCATTTTCCATGTTTATATAACCTTATTTTATCACCAGAACTGCTTTTAGGCAAAAAAAAAGTTGTTTAAGTTCGCTTACCCAACATTTTCATGAAAACCCCGATTTGGGCTATATGTCGGGTATATATGGACGGATA
Organism: Thecocarcelia acutangulata; assembly: GCA_914767995.1. Classification (NCBI taxonomy): domain Eukaryota; kingdom Metazoa; phylum Arthropoda; class Insecta; order Diptera; family Tachinidae; genus Thecocarcelia; species Thecocarcelia acutangulata. Next base: position 183,856,291 of record OU612094.1, on the reverse strand, counting down.
TCTTTGCCTTTTAGTCACCATGCTTAATGAGTGTGTGAAGTTTGAAGCAAAACAAACAATTTTTTTTTTCAAAAATTTTCATACAAAATTGCAAAACAATTGCTTTTTTCGGAATATTGATATATCTCAGCTATACGTGAACTGATATTACTGAATTTCAATAGCAAACCCATGAATCGATGGGGCAAAAGAATGGTGACAGAAAAACGTTTCAAAGTCTAATGGTTTTCTCAGACAGCGGACAGACGGACATCGCTTAATCGACTTTTCCATTAATTCTGATTCATGATATATATACTTTATAGGGTCGCAAATAAAAACTGTAGAAATTACAAACAGTTTACAAACTTATATATACCCTTCACATTTTTGTGAAGGGTATAAAAAGTGATTGTTTTCTTTTACAGAAAAACGGCCGAAGATGTAATTCGCTTTGAAATGTATAATAACCTTAAGTACATGATACTATTTTACTAAATGGTGCCTTTTTTAAAAATAGTATTTTAATATAAAGTACTTTTTTATTAGTCTTTAAGAAAGAACTGAGTCTACTTTTCACTATATTAGCATCTAAAATTAATACAAATCAAAAAATTATAAATAGCTTGTTTGTTTGTTTCATAGCTGTCTATATGTCGACATTTCATAGGAGCTACGCTAATCATCAGTGTAGACAGATATTGTCAAACATTTCACTCTATGTACTTTTTTTTATTTAATAGTAAAAAATAATACACCAAGCTTGTGTAATACGTAATTCGAAGCGTATCATTGTATGTAAATAAAATATTCTTAAATATGTTTAAACACTTTAAAAGCTCTGCCTGCTCTGCTCTGCGCTGTTTTGTTTTGTGTGGTGTACGAGTATTTTTGCATGAGTTGTGAAAGAAGCAAAAGAAAAATAACAATTTATTTGCTTTTGCACAATATACGAGTATTTACTTAAGATCTCTATTTTATAGACAGCAAAACAACATTTTATTGTTTTTTTTCGAATTTTTCACAAAAAATAAAGAAAAGGAAACAGGAGAAAAAATAACACAAAATTATGAATTTATTGTGTTTGTCGGTTTGTTTGTTTGCTTGTCTGACTTGACTGACTGAAGTTATAATGATTGTTATTCCCACTAAAATATATTTGAATACAAATACACTCGCATGTGCGAGTATTTGTCATCCTGTCACTGAATGAGTGTCCACAAGTGTGAGGATTTAATTAGCAGAAGTAGCCCACCACTTGATTTGAGTGGAGATGTGGGGAGATTCAGCTAAATTTTTTTTATAGAAATCATGTTTTAATTAAATAAAACAAGAGGTGTCGATTTTCAATAAAAGTTTTTAAATTTATAACCAGGTCATGTCATCAAGTGTTGAAGCAATCTTATGGCCATGTGGGAAACAGTGAAGATATTATTACTAGGTTTTTTTTATTGAACTAAGGAATGTTTTAGTTTCAAAGACTGAGTCAAAATCATTTCATTAGCAACCAAAATTAGACTTCTTTGGATTGAAAAAAGTGCCGAAATATTAGAAACTTATTTCCCAAGTGAGCGTAGTTTGGATCAAGAAGAATCTAGTCTAAAACCAACCCATTACGAGTATTGTTGGAGCAAAACTTGTTCGGACTGATTTGCGTTTAGTTGACGCTCATGTAATTTATAGTTACTAAGGGTGTAAAATTTTAAGTTGGCAACACTTTTTTAACTGGCGGCTTTTTTACAGCGCAACCTAACGCGCGTCAAGTGTAATTTATGTATGTCAAAAATCCTCATGTGCATACAAAATGTATGAGACCAACCCAAATAGCGCAGCGTCAATGCTATGCAATTGGACAAAACGTAAGAGAGAAAGCCTTAAGGCCATGTCAGATAAAACTCTGTCGCTTTGCGTGAAGTTTAAAACTTTAACAGAAAAGCACACGGAAAAATGTGTATGTCACAATAAAAACTTTGGCAACGCTCACGATTTGTTTATTTATCTAAAAACATGGTTGTTAATTTTTATATTTAACTATTTCTTATTTCTATTCTTTAATATTTACATTAATGACATTTTCGATAGCTTTTCTGATGTTCGTAGCCACTTACATATATGCAGATGACCTTCAACTGTTGGTTTCTTCGAAAAACAATGATGTTTATTCATTAGCAGCTGGTATTCATAATAACTTACATGGAATTGAAAGATGGTGTGATGAAAATTTTATTGTAGTGAACCCTAAGAAATCAAAAGCTATATCTTTCAATACTGCGGGATTCAATATGCCTCAAATATTTATGAGTGGTGAAGAAATCAATTATGTGGAATATATCAAAACTCTTGGGATTATTATTGATGATAGGCTCACATTTAACCACCAACTGAACTATGTGTTTTCACGATTATCTTTTGGGCTGCGAAAACTTTATAATATAAATTGTTCATTGCCATTAAACATTCGCAAACTTGTTGTACACGCTACGCTCATGCCAGTTTTACTCTATGGCTTAGAGATATATAGTGGAACCACTGAGACCAATATTGGAAAACTAAAATTATATTTCAATAGGATAATTAGATATGTTTACAAGCTTAAGGCAAGAGATCACGTGTCTGTTTATGTGAAAGATTTCCTAGGATGTTCCTTTGATGATTTCTTAAAACTCAGACTGATGATGACATTTTATAAAGTTTTCAAATATAGTTCACCATATTATATTTTATCCAGATTTGACTTTGGAAACTCTTCCAGATCTCATACGTTAATATGTCCCAGATTTTCCTCTCAGGTTATGCAGAGATCTTTTGTGGTCAGAGTTTGTCGAATTTGGAATTCAGTTTTACCTTATACTGACAGACACTTTTCTCATTCGCTTTCTGAATTTAGAAATGCAATTTTGTCATGCCTCTAAATTTTTGGTTTCCTTTTCTCATTGGTAATGGTGGTGTACTTATTGTGATGTGTGAGTTTTTTTTTCTTGTAGAAGAATATGAATCTGTTCAAATACATGATGATATACAGGAATTATGGTTTTCTTTTTTTTCTATTTTTTTTTCCATGAGTTACTTTAGTAAAACTGCTATTTTAAAGTATAGATGTAAATATAATAGCAAGCTTACAGTTTGATATGCATAATTATAAGTGTCAATAATATAAACTATGTAATCAATTTGGCCTTTTTGTTGGCTTAAAGATTATGAATAAAGTGAATTGAATTGAATTGAAAAATGTGTATGTCACAATAAAAACTTTGGCAACGCTCACGATTTGTTTATTTATCTAAAAACGTGGTTGTTAATTTTTATATTTAACTATTTCTTATGATAATAGAAGTTAGAAATATTCATGCATGTTCTGAGAAACGCAAATCGCGTTTAGCGTTTTCGATTTGAAAACGCCAAATAGGTGTTCTGAGAAACGTATAACGCAGGAAATATGGTTTTGCGATTTGAAATCGCCAAATAGGTGTTCTGGAAAACGCATATCGCTTAAAATTGGCGACTTCAACTTGCATGTATATATTGAAGTGAGCTGATTGAGTTTGCTTAAACTGAACTTGTAAAAGGCAATAAAATTAATATGTTTTCTTTTTATTTCAATAAAAAGTTTAAAGAATTTTACACATTTTCATTAAGAAAACTAAATAGAAAAAATGTTTCTATTTGTTGTCAATTTTTTTTTTTTCGTTTTATATTACTACCACATACATACATATATATGTATATTAAACACATGTTGTATTTTTTTGGAAAAAACTCCTAAACGCCAGTAAAACGCGCGTTCCTCAGAACACCTAAAAATCAATTAAGCGTTTTTCAAAACGCATTGCGGTTTCAGAACGCGCGTTCTCGGAACATGGCTGATTATTGTACAGACTACTGGAATTGGTTCTAAGTGTTTTCTTAGTGCATAAAGCTGTGGAGTTAGTAAAAAAAAAACTTCAAAGCGTAGAATGATGAGAGTTGCCGAACTTTTCGCTTCACGTTGCATTAAAAGTACTTTATGTGACATGTTTCATAAAAGTATGTAAGTATATTTTATCTTCGATGTTGAAGCGAATTTGCGAATTTGACACGGCCTTAATCGCTGAATCAATTGATATATAATCAGTATGCAAGACCATGATCACCCCATAAAACAGCAGAAATCGAAAACAAAATTTTGAAAAAGGGACTGCGAAGTCAGACTTGTCAAATACGTATTGTTATTTTCGCTTAGGACACTTGTATTTGAACCACCCGTTATGTATTCAGGCTTAATAATGTTAATGTAAATGTGAGCTGGATATTTTTTCCAAGTTTAGAAGTGGGAAAATATAAATAAAAATAAAAGTTTGCACGCTTTAGATAAAAAAGTTTAATATTTATATATAAAAAAAATAGTTATGACATGTTCCAAAAATATATACAATAAAAAGCACACAGCACTCAGACACATATCCCCCTCCCCCCTCCCGCAACACATTTCTTTAATGCATCAACACACACGTTTTTAATACATTTCTTTTTTCTTGCTCCTAATTTGAACCCTGCAAGGATAAAATGATGTGTGTGTATGTGTGTGTGTGTGTGTTTGTGGATTGTTTTTTGTTTTGTGGTTATTGGGGTTTATTTTTTGTTTTTTTTTTTTGTTTTTATTATTTGTAATGGGGTGGTATTTTAGTATTTTTGTTTATTGTTTACAAGTCCTTGCAAAGATTAAGACTCTTATCAGTTGAAAAATAAAAATCGTAATAAAACCAAAAACACTTTTACCCACTTTGAACTCTTTTCTGAACTTTCAATTATTAGAAGCAATAATCATCGTTTTCAGCAGCAGTTTAGAATTTGTGGGGAAATTTGTTATACAATTAAGCCTTAAGTTGGGCCAAAACAAAAAGGGTGTCTTTCAAGGATTTTTCTTTGTGGTTAGAGAACAAGTGTTTGAATTACTTAACAAAAACTTCTAGAGGTCACAGGTTATTAAGTTTTAATATATTGAAATCACATCACAATAAAATTCAAATAGTTTTAACCACACATTCTAACTTACGTACACACGAGTATGTGTATGCGATTACATTCATGAGTACAGTATGACTGAATGGGAGCAGATTCGAAGAGACTTGACAAAGATAAAAGGCTGTTGGAAAGACTGTGCTCAAGGAAAGGAGCAAACAAAAGTCAATAAATATATTAAGCCAATAGGCTTTTGAAAAATCTTTTGCGATAGCTTTGCGTAGTGTGGAATTTATAATCATCCCCATTCAAAACAGGGTGTATAAGATAAATAGTTTTTTATCTGACTTGTTTGCTAACTAACAAATAACTAATGGAGTTAATAATTCATAGACGTAATATTTTAAGGCTCTTTCTAACTATGTTCAGTTTAATGAACTGTTCGTTCAATTGTCTAAAGGTGGACAAGTAACGGTCAAAATTCTTGCTGTCAGCCTTTGTACATAAAGTACGAAGGCTGAGCAAAAAATTTATTTATTCATCAATAACTATCTTGTCCCCTTTAAAGTACTCCCCCTCAGGTATAATACAATTATCCCGGAGTTTTTTTCAATCCTCGAAACACTTCTGAAGCGCGCTTTTTTGATTTTTCTTTTATCTCCTCAATCGTAGCAAAACGCTTTCCTTCCATCGGTGTCTTCAGTTTTGGGAAGAGGAAAACGTCAGCAGGAGCCAAGTCCGGTGAATATGGTGGTTGAGGCATGATAACGGTTTTGTTTTTGGCCAAAAACTCACGCACAAGCACCGATGTGTGAGTTGAAGTATTACCATGGTGCAAAATCTATGATTGTTTTTTTCACCAATTCTGTGCGTTTCAGACGAATTGCTTGGCGCAACCGGCGCATAACTTCAAGGTAGTATTCCGCATTAACCGTACGACCTTGTGGCAAGAATTCATGATGCACTACGCCATTGCAGACAAAGAAAACAGTGATCGAACTTGACGTACACATTTGATCGAACTTGACGTGCTTTTTTCGGTCTTGATTTTTCTGGACGCTTCCATTGGTATAAGTGGGCTTTGGTTTCAATGTCATTGCCATACACTCATGATTCGTCACTAGTTATGACCTTTTTGAGGAAATTTAGATCGTCATTGACGATGTTCAACAGCTTCTGAGCGATGTGAATGCGATGTTGTGTTTACTCAAAATTTACTAAATTTAGGAAAAAATTGAAGTTTCACCAAAACACAACCAACCTTTTATCTGTCAAAAACAAACTGACAAACCGAAATGTCTGATATTGCCAACATACACTTGACACGTGCTAACATAACTTGACACGTGCTAACATAACACGTACTAACATAACAGAAAAAATACGAAAATCGAAAATATTTAACTCACGAAATTTGAAAATATAGGCTATTTTTTAAATTGATGCTTGATGCTTTGTGAATTTCAAGCTTGATGGCTCATCAAGAGTTTATTTCAGTTTTACGGTCTTCGTTTGGCAGACAAAGACCGATAAGCTTCAATAAGTTCCAAGCCATATTGACAGCGTTGTACGCCTCGATGCGTTTTGCACCGTTTTTAGTGCTTTTTATAATTTTTTGTGCGGAAAATTTGTTAGTCGGTGCGAGAGGAATTTTTTTTTGTTTTCAGTGCGTCTGTTTGAATATAATTTCTTTCGAGAGTTCACAACTTTTATATATCTTTTCACAATAAGAATACCAAGTTCTAATATATAAACCAGAGCAAATTATACGCAAAGCAAAACAATCTTGCTATTGCAACTTATTTATATTTTCTAAAGAAAATGACAAATATCTTTTTATAAAACTTGCTGCTTTTATTAGTGTTTATTTCAAAAGTTTCTGGATTTTGTTAGTCTAAAAACATTATAAATTAAAAGAAAATTTCCAGACTTGTTTAAATACAAAGTTCACAAAGTGTACAAAATTATGTAAAAAAAAATGTATTATCTTGTAGAAATCTGCTTTGTGCTTTATCAAAACCTGAATTGAAAAGTGGCTGGTAGACGATCAAGCATGGCCTGGCATCATCGCTTGATGGGGAATGAAAGATTACTTTGCTATATTTGTCAAGCAAAAAAAAAAAAAAAAAAAAAAAATACAGAAAAATGAAGGATATTGAATTGTGAAGTTGTAATTGTTAAATTACAAAATTATTAATCAAATTATTCAATTTTTCCAAAATTTTTTGCTTTAAATTTTGTTATAGAAAACTTCATCTTTTATTTGCCACAAGTCAGGAAAATTTTAATAAACATTAATGTATGTATTCTCCTAAAACTACGTAGTCTTGAAAAGGCATCTTTACTGTTCGTTCAGGAAAAGCAAATGAATTTTACACTGTGTTTGACAGAATTAGTATTAAACGAGTTCGGCAACATATCAAAAAATTTTTAATTACATCAGGTGAAGTTTGACAAACATAATTTTAGCTAGTAAACGAGTTTGATGGCATGCCATCAGGCCGTTTGATCATCTAATAGCAGCTTAGCCCCCATTTTTAAAAAAAATAAATATTACAAGCTTGATGCGCTTTTGTTGAAATAATGAGTTTTTTGCTACATTTTGTTGCGTTTCGAAATTTCAAAATTGACAACGCTGCATCCTGATTTTCATTCCTTATTTGTTTCCTTAAGATGTTTTTTAAAATTAAATATAATAATAATTTGTTCTCGTTTGATTTACATTAGATAAGATTATTTTTTATCATTTTCTTCTTCGTTTTATTTCTTTCCTTGACAACCATTCACCATGAAAACACAATAATAACAAAAATTTGTTTCTTGCTGGGTGGGGTGAACACACAGCCCAAAATGTGATGGCAAGCAAGCCAGAAAATCAGAAGTGGGTTAGACACGGTCAAGCAAGGCATTAATTGGTAAGAGGGAAAATTTAAATAGCGGCAACACTTGATGTGAAATCAAATATATTTGATTTTTGTGAAGCACTATTGGTGTCACACATATTGACGAGTTTTCACAACGATTGACGATTAATGTTTGATCGTGTCTGTTGGCCTTTAGCTTTTCATTCAAGCTTACAATTACAATGCTTGTTAGGCATTTTGACCTTCCATGTCTATCCCGTTTAAAATTTTTGATTTTCTGGCTTGCCTGCTGTTTTAGAAGTGCGACTTAATTTTGCATACTAAGTGAACAGCGCCACATCAAGCATTATGTCCCTCCGATATTTTTCCTTTTAAAAACATTATCAGTAAGATAAAGAAAAACTCTCTGCTTAACTCACAGAATCTGTGATAGAAGTCTCTATAAAAAAATATTCATGACGACATTTGTGTGGCATGCGGCATTCATTTGTCTACTCAGAGAACAAAACTTTCTACAAATTAATTTCGTTGAATTTTTTTTTTTTTTTGATGTGGGTTATCACTGACATAGTTTTTTGAAAACAATTAAACTATGGCAGCAATTAAGTACGCATATACAAGAAATTTATTAATCAATCAATCAATCAATCAAACGTTTATGGTTAAAGAAAATTAAAGAAAACAATGATTGATTTCACTTTGACTAGTTTTCTCTATCTAACGCTTATTATCTCCCATTTCATACACGTTATTAAGCTTTTTGTAATATTTTTATACAACTTTAATAAATTGAATGAATTTTACTTTGCAATAAAGATAAAACTTGCAACAGAAATTAGAACGATAAGCCAGGCAGTGGTCTGCTGTCTAGCAAATAACATATTGGTTTGAAACCCCTTCTATTAAGGACCGGACCAAGACAGAAATTCTTAATACAAATCGGAATCGTTCCTGGCTGTGTTAGCACTTCTTTTCTGCTGGTAATAAAAGAAAATTATTTCACAATAATCTTAAAATTGTGCAGTGAAATGCAGTTGGCAATTATTTTGGCATAATTTCAAAATAATAATCCATCCTCTCGTATGAGCTGTCTCCTTCCTACTGCCTTCAAAAATGAGTACTTTAATGAATATCATAAATTTATTAATGGAAGCAAGAGCCACCATATTTATGTTACAAAATTTAAAATGCTGCTACTTTCAGCTGTCTCCTGAAATATCAGACATCTTCAAAATAACAATCGATATTGAATTAAAATAAAATCACTCACATACACACACACATATGTATACCAAATTATTCATATAAAATAAAAGGATTAAATTGTGTTTTTTCGAAATCACGCCTCAAAAGGCATAAAAACAATGAATTAACCTTAATATTAATTTAAATGTACGAGAAGGGATATACATATATACTGTACCCAGTTGGCAAATTTGCCGTGGACTTGCCGCCTATCCCATAGGATTTCTAAATGAGCTTTTTAAGAAAAGTGTCGTAGATGACAATATAGTTGACATCGTCTAGTGCATTGTCTTCTGTAGGAGCTGCTAAATAACTATGTATACAACATTGTTTTGAAACACACAGTATAGAGTGACGTTGTCTTGTAAGTTGTCTTCTATCAACATATATACAATACAAGCGAGTGAAATTTTTTTTTTATAATATCTATTACGACAATTTTCAATACATTCTCTTGCAAGCTGTCTTCTAATAGCAACTATACACTACAACAGTGGTGCCCACAAGTTCTATATGGAAGAGTAAACACCAATACATTTAAGGAAACACTATTTTTATTAATATTTTTTGTTGTAAAAAGCAAAACATTTACATACACAAAATTCACACTAATAATCGCTATCGTCAATGTTTACCAACAAATCATGCGAAAGTGTTGTTGCTTTGCTTTTGTGTGTGTGCGGTGAAGAATGAAAAAAAATATAAAATGCTGAGCGCAGTATATGTGTATTAAAGAGCACAGCCCTATAGCTTTTACAAAAACAATTGAGCATCAAGCGCATAGGGCTGGCCACCCTTGCACTACAATATTAACAACATTGTCTTGTAAGGTATTCTCCATGAGCATCTGTACACCACAATGTTAGCGAAATTGTTTTGTAAATTCTGCTCTGTACTGATGTACTATATACGAAAATATGAGCGACATTGTCTTGCAAGTTGTCTTCTAGTACTAACTATTCACTGCAATATGGGCGAATTTGTCTTGCAAGCTGCCCTCTGTCAACATCTACATGCAACAATACACGACAATATGAGCAACCATATACGGCAATATGAGCGACATTGTCTTTTAAGGTGTCTTCTATCAACATCTATTCACTACAATATGAGTGCCATTGTCTTATAAGCTATCCTCTGTCAACATCTATACATGACAATTAGAACCGCACTTGTAAGGAGTCTTTTATCAACATATGTACATAGTGTTATGAGCAACGTTGTTTGGTAAGTTATGTTATACAGATGCTGATAGAGGACTACTTATAAAACAACGCTGTTCTTATTGCCATGTATAGATATCAGCGACATTGTCCGACAACTTGAGCGATATTGTCTTGTAAGCTGTTCTCTATCAACATCTATACACGACTGTATGAGCGATATTGTCTTGCAGTGCGTCGTAAGCGTTTTTTCGTGACACTTGTTGTCGGCGATTTGCATTAGTTATCCCTTGTGCATCGTGCAAACACTGTTGTCTGAGAACCATCAATGATTCGTGAGCGACATAGCCAATTGGGTATATTTTTTACTTATAAATACGAATGCATGTCACTATTCTTGTTTTGTAAAAATAAGTGAAACTACAACAATTATTATATAAACATATGTGTAAATATTGAATATTTACACATACGAGTACATAAGTGGTATTTATATACAACGGTTTTGGAAAAAAGGAAATAAATCCTTGTTATTGTGTGTGCATATGCGCGTATTTGCGTGTGTGTGTGTGAGTGCTTCAAATAACAACAGGACTCTTAAAATACTTGTTCAATTTAAAAGTGTTTAATGTTTTATAATTTTTTTTATATGATAATGCTTTTTATGAAATACAATTTATGCAGTTTAAACATACCAGATTTCTTTCATATACTATATGCTTATTTATTTATTTATTTATTAAGTACATAAACACGCACACGAACAAACAAAAATCAGCAGGAGCATGATGTGTAAAAAACGGAATATTATAAACTATATTTGAATTGTAAAAAGTTTTTCTTTTATTTTTATTGCTTTTTATTGTTTGTAGTGTTAGTTCGTTTAGTTGTTGTTGTTGTTGTTAATTTTTTGTATTATTGTTTTTCTTTAAATTGTATAAATAAAGTGTACGAATATATTTGCTGCATGTATGGATGTATTTGTGTGTATGGGTGTGTGTGTGACACACACACACACTTGATGTGGATTTAAGGGAGTTAAAATAATAAAACTTTTTTGGTGTGTTTGCAGAGCCCCAGAGCTTTTAAAGTTTTAAAACCATATTGCTTTTGGCAAACGGCGACTTGGTAAAAAAAAAATCTTAAAAATGCTTTCAAACAAAAAACTACACTCAAAAAAATAATAAGCTTAAGTTCAGCAAAATCTTCTTCTAGTAGCATCAAACACATTTTACACACTTTAAAGAAAATTTGCTTTAAAGTTTTAAATATAAGTTTATAAGTCCCGTAAAAATTCCAAAAAAAAATATTGACATCACTTTTTCTTTAAGTGTATTTGTAAAGAAAATATACAAACTTTTTTTGTACTTTATTATGAATTTTTTAATATTTTTTAGCTAAAAAATTAACTTAAAACTACTTGCATCAAAACAGTCGAATGAAAAATATGCTGCTTGGCCCACGGTGTCATGCGACATCGCTCGCTCGCTTAAATACGTTAGAAACACAAACAAATTTTAAAATGTTGTTTTTGGTTTGCATGTATTTATGCGAGCGAGCGGTGTCCAGTGACATCTTGGGCCAGGTAGATATACATATTTTTTTTAGGTAAGAAGAACTTTTATGTTAAAAAATATATTCCTATCAAAGAAAAGAATTGCATCATTAGAGTTTTGTTATAGTTTTAGTTAATGCACTCATAGCAAAAATGACAACAAGTCCATGATACATATTTTTAATACTTACTATACTCGTATAATAAATCCATTCTGACAAAATCATCAGAATGTTGACATAATTCAAAAGCAAATAGTCATCAATAATGTGAAAACTGACATCAATCTGAATGACAGAGGATTTTGTCATATATTGAGTATCATCAATGCTATATCTGTGATGACATAAATTCAGTACATAAAAATTTAGAAAAATTTTGATTTTTAGAAAAAGTAGCACATTTGCAAAAAAAAAAAATAGGTTTTCCAGAAGTACCTCTTTAGAAAATTGTGTTTTTTATGAAAAAGTAGATATTTTTGGAAAAAAGATCTTTTAAAGAAAATTGTCATATTAAAATAAAGTACATTTTCAAAATTTGTAATTTTTAAAAAATTTGCTAAGAAAAAAATTTATAAACAGCTTGTTTTCTATGTTTCCCAGCTGTCCATATCTCGACATTTCATAGGAGCAACCCTAATCATCGGTAGACTTTGTGTACCTCCTATAAAATGTCGACATATAAACAGTTGGGAAACATAGAAAACAAGCTGTTTATACATTTTTTGATTGGTATCAATACTAGAAGCTAATATAGTAAATAAAATTAAATTGTTTGGAAAAATTTACTTTTATAGCAAGACTTATGGCATTTTCTTTTCTACAAAAGAAAATGTTGCATGTGATTAGGCCACATTTTAAAATATTAAACTGATTTGTTAAAAATTTTATAATTTTCATAACGCTTTACATTTACACTATCCCACTTGCACGTATTATTTGAATTTTTGACAAGTCTTAATACAAAATGGGATAGTCTGCAGTGCCCTTTAGGGGTGGCAGTAAATCCGTACGGATGTATTGAATTTTCTTTTCAGTGTAGTTCTTTGAAAATAGTGTAAGAAATTGGAATTGGAAAAGTGATACCAATACCTAAAGTAGGGAACCCTCGCTGTACTGTGGACTTTCGCCCAACAAGGATTTTGAATTCGTGTTTCAAAATCTTTGAGATTTTAATAAAGTCTCAGATAAAAAATTTTTTTATTTATTTTTTCCTTATCAATCCGATTTTAGGAAAGGATATAACACAACCAGTTTGTTAATGGATATATAAGATATATGACATATACGAGTAAATAAGGCAAAACTTGGATTGTTCCTTTATTTATTTAGTGACATTAAATTTGACTATAAAGTTTAACTTGTTCACAAAGAAACTGTGAAATAAAGTCAAATTTGGAAATTCTGCTTGTTGTTTATTATATTCCTATCTTGTGAACAGATTTCAGTTTGTTGAAATAAATGGCCCTCAGGGATCTATTTTAAGCCATTTACTGTTTATCATAAAATTATGCACAATTGAAATTTAATGTTTTTTATTTATTTCAATAAAAAGTTGGGAGGATTTTACATATTTTCAATTAAAAAAGTCAAATTGAAAAATTCTTCTATTTGATATTTGTAATAAACTTCTTCATCTCAAGGTCCTTTATGTTTTTAAAAAAATGTGTAATGTGTTTTTTTTTCAGTATTATTAATATTATTACTTCTTTAGGATAATTTGTTTGTGTGTTATAAATTCAATAAAATATTTTATTGAATTTTTTTTTTCAATATTTCGTCTTCCTTCGGAAAACTTCTTCAGGAAAATTAGTTTGTGTGGTGAAAAAATACATAAAATTTTTTTTAAAAAACTAAAAGGACCTTGAACTGAAGAAATTTATTGCAAATATTGAATTAAATAAAGGGCAAAGCCTCCGAAACGCCAGCAAAACGCGCGTTTCTTAGAACACCTAAAAATGTATTAAGCGTTTTTCAGAACGGTTTACGGTTTTAGAACGCGCGTTTCTGAGAACATTGCTGTATGAATCATCTTTATAATGTAAATGATTTCGGTAAAGTCTACACATATGCACAATTATGTCCTTCAGCTTATTGCAGATTGGGCTGACCGAAATTTTATGTTTGTGAACCCTGCGAACACCAGCGCTATGTGCCTTGCTAACAGCACATTTAGTCCGTATATACATATTCGTAATCACTCTGTTGCGTTTGTTTTGTATCGCAAGGTTTTGGGCTTATTCATATATAACAAATTGGACTTTCACTATCAAGTCAACTCAATAATATCTAGAGTTTCTTTCACTCTGCAGATATTTGGCTATTTTCTTGCCGATAAATGTAAAAAAACATGTAGAATTTTCTTTGTGTTTACTTCTTTTCTTGTGTGGAGTTCCAGTGTTTTCGGGTACATTTCGATAAAATATTTCTAAGCTCAAACTTTGCTTCAACAGAGTTATTCGTTTTATATACATATGGCCTACACTATGTGTCTTCTTATGTTGTAAAAGCGTTAGGTTCTGACTTTTCAACTTTTATCGACCAGCGACTAAAGCTTTAAACATATAGACTACAGCAGACAGCAAGCAGCAATCTGTCAAAAATAAAATACATTTTAACGACATCACAGCAGCACAGCTTCACAGCAGCATTTGCTGCTGCTGCTAACTTAGACTAATTTCTATTTTCGTAAGCAGCAAAAAGTAAATGCAGTGCTGCTACTATAAATATAAATTGGCAGCAAGAAGAACTAAAATTTGTTTGAAATATTTAATAGAAATAAACATCACATAAATAAAATAAACAAATAAATTGATTAGTTTTTATAGTTTTACGTGACATTGTTACGTTTTCAGTCAGTAATTTTAATTTTATTCATGTAAAATATAAATTGAAATTTACATTGTTTAAATACACATACGGGCGGTTCGGAAACTCCTGAAACACTTACTCCAACGCTTTTCTAGCAATTCTATCCCTTGATTAAAATAGTTTTCCTCAAGGTCTTTAAAATAGTGGTTTACAACTGTAATTGCATCTTCATTTGAAGTGAAACGCTTGCCAGCGAGAAATTTTTTTAGATTTGGGAACAGGTAAAAGTCACTGGGAGCTAAATCAGGAGGATAAGGCGGGTGGGTGGTCAAGCAACTCGTACTTTAATTCGTCGATCTTAGCCCTTGTTAAAACACTCTTGTGCGCTGTGTTATAAGCCAGGACGTTTTTCTCGAACTTGTACATTTAATTTTGTTCGTGATGGCCAACTTCAAGGCGAACATCAATGCTCAGCCATATGCTCGAGCATCGATGTCAGAGCATGAACGAAACATGAAAATAAGCGGTCCACATTAGCCATTTGCGATGTTCGCCACGATGCTCATGGCTAATGGAGACCCACAGTTAGGCCGTTTTTATATTATATTTGTTAATAGCGCATTTACACCAACTCAAAATCTAGTAGATTTGAATTGAAATCTACAACGAAATCTATATCGTTTACACCACCGTTTTTTGACATCTAGCAAGATTTCATTTGCTCAAAAATAATTTATGCATGCGGGTTTGACAATACAATATTATCAGAGACTGAATACACCAGCATTAAAGTGTATATTTTTTGCGCCCAGAGACTGCATACACCACATTATAGTGCAATTTTTGTTGCAGCGTAGTATTTTTAAGTACTTTTTGAAAGAAATCACAGTTTCATCGCTTAGTACTGAGTAGATTTCAGGAGATTTCGTCGAAATCTACTCATAAAGTAGATTTCATTTTCTATGGGAAATCTTCTCAAAATCTACTAGATTTGACTTGAAATCTCGAGGAGGTCTATACAAGGATATCCGTATGATTAGAGAATAATTTATGTACATATGACACATGCCATTTGTACATATGTACATGTATATGTAATTATATAGTTTACACATACAGGTAGCACTGAGGCTAAAGAATTACGCATCGTTTCCGTACAACGCGGACGCACTTTAACACAGTTTGGAAATTGTAACTATCCTCACATACTCGTATAGTGTCTTGAATATCATATTTAAAAATTAGCAGTTTTCGTTGAACAATTGGTTTTGCAAATTTGTGGTTTGAAACCGCGAATTCAGGAAAGTTCACCATAAAAAGTAGGACAAGTTTAGCTTATCTGCGGGATATTAATATTTAGTAATGGATGGTAGGGTGGCAGATTGGCGTTTTGTTAGACAATGCAGTATTTTAAGGCTGCCGATTCTAAAGTTGTCAATGAGATCAATATTACTTGTTATTTAAGTCATACATATTTGTTAATATTTTTAATACAATATATTAATAGAGAATATTTTTAATTATTTTATGAAAAATAATATCTTGCAGGTGGTGGCAATTTTTTGCTTTTGCAAAACATTTTCATAGTACTTTACAAAACTTGTTGATTTTGTTTGTTTTTTAATTGCCTAATGGTTGTTCTACACTTATTACCATAGATTTCTTCTTTCGCTGAATACGGAGGCCAGTTAAAATCGCTCGTAGAAACCCTACTTGCGGATGTTTCTACACGGTTGTGTCCACTATAAGAGATATATAGAACGATTATCATTTCCTAAGTGGGCCGGAAATAAGTCTGCGTTTACAAATGCAAGTGCAAGAAACCCAAATCATCGTTATTTTTTACTAATACATTCATACTTCTGCAAGCAAAAGAACGGTGTTGCCTATAGAATATGTAATTAATAGCGTTGGTATTTTTATTATATTATGCAATTGTAATAACCATTTGAAATTTTGAAACTAATTTGGCCATGAAGGCTTGTAGTTCGTAATAAATTAATAAAAAGAAAGAAATAATTAAAAAAAAAAATACTTCCCATATACATGTAATAAGTATATGCGTTTGATATGAATATAAATTTTTTTTAGCAAAATCCTTAGTATTACAAAATGAATACACTCTTAATGGGACCTGTCTGATTTCGTGTTTCGTTCTTTTTGTTTTTGTGAAAACAAAAACTGTTTTGTTTCAAACTCGCTGTATTGTCGTCATCAACATGAATTTTTAGCTTTTAACGTTGTTGTCGTTGTTTTTATTATACACAATACTTATTTTATTATTTTTGCATAGAAATTTTAGTTTTTACATCCTTTTCCGTTGCAAAACCACTGACTGCGAGAGTTTTTGTGCACCAGTATGAGATGAGAGTTATTCATTTTTGGTACTTTTCCTGATTTCAATAGATGATGTGTTATGAACTGAACTCCTGTATTTTTATTTGAGTTTTTTCTTCTTTTTTTGTGTCCAAAAAAAAAAAAAGTGTATAAATTTTTTCTACAAGCTGTGAGTATGTGTTAATGGTTTTTGTTGTGTGAGTGTATTTGAGTGTGATATAAAATCCTTTCTATTTATATTTGTATTCGTAAAGTATTTTTTTTTCCTTATTTTATGTGAAATTGCGCGCGCACCCTGCTTGTTTAAGTTGAGGTTTGTATATTTTATTTTTTGCTTTTTGAACAGATTTTTAAAACAGATTTTCTAAAATACACACAAAAAACTGTTAATGGCAAATAATATTAAACTATTAATTTTAATTTAATTTCTTTTTTTTATATTTTTTTTTTTTTGTTTGTTTTAATTTTCATTTTCGTTTCATACGAATATTGTGTGCAGGCAACAAAAACTTAAAGGTTGACTTCATTCGTTTCAAGCTTTTCAGATTTTGTTTTTTTTTTCTAATTGTTTATTAAAAGGTATGGATTTTTGTTTCAGCGTTTTTAATAATTTTAATGAAAAATTATTTCGAACATAAAAAACAAGGTGTTTTTGTGTTTCAAGTGGGAAGTTGTGGTATGTTCTTTTTTTTATTTTTAATTAAAGTATTTCTATACATTGAGTTAAATAAGTAGTTCTCTTTTTTTTAAGAAGGAATCAAAAGGAGGGAAGCAAATTTAACCCGTCTCAATTTGTGATAAGATTTAATAAAATTAAATAAAATTTTTGTAATAAAAAAAATTAAAAATTAATAAATATAAAACTATTAAAAAGAAAACAAATTTAAAGCAATTAAAAGCAAAATCAAACAAATGGAAATAGAGCAGATTGGGCCCTGGACGATGTAAACGACTTTTAAAAGCACTTACGGCGGTTTTGTAATGGATAAAAACAAAACAAGTTTAGTTAATTATTCTGCTACAATCTATTACAAAGCCGCTGTAGGGATGTTTTCTGCACGCTTATCACGTTAAGAGGGCTTATTTAATGGCTCCTACTGTAGTTGGCAAACTTATAAAAACGCCCACGACATTTTTGTAATAGATTAAAGAGAACAATTTTAGTTAATCATTATTCTATTAAAAACCAGCTGTAGGCGTATTTTAATTGCGCCTACCACATTAAGAGGGCTTTTTAAATATATTTTAAAAGAAATCCTTAATATCCTCATTACATAAACTATGAAAAAAACCTTCTATATTTTCTATTAAGAGAAAGCAATAATTGCTTATAGAAATTTTAAAGAACGCTGATAAAAATGTTAATGGGCTGTGGACTCAGCGGCTTTACGTGCTGTTCATAGAACACAGGCGAGCATTTCCTCTAAAATATTTGTATGAAAGTTACTCAACTTTTTGAGTAATTTCCATATAAAATTTTTTAGACGAGTGCTCGTCTGTGTTCTATGAACATTAATTAAAAAAAAAAAAAAAAAAAAAAAAATCACTGAGTTTCAGCTTTTGGGAATTTCGTTTGTTTGCAAACATTTAACCGACTGTTTTTCGATCTGGAACGTTAAGGTTTGCAAGCGTTTAGCGTTTTACTTTTAAAATTATTATTTTAGCTTATTATAAAAAGTTGTTGTATTTCCGGTTTTAATGCTATATTTTCACAACACAAACAAAAGACTTGTTAGGAAATTTTATATGAAAAGCACGCAATATTTTGATAATTTCTCTACAAATTTTTCAGACAAGTCACTTGCTTGTGTTTGCTAACGTCAACGTTCGAGATTGTGAAACAGACCTATAGTGTTTATTAATAATTAATATATCCTTGTGAATATTTAAACCAATTACTAATTCAAAATAAGCTTACAACTAACTTGTTTACAAAATCTCTATTTTCTTAACTTACTTAAATATAAATTTAAAATTAATTTATTATAATTTTCAAAAGTAATAAGAAAAATATTTGGCTAATCACGGTATTTGTTATTATTACAACGGTTGGTTATCTTTTGTCCTAAATAAATCAGCTAAAGTGGAAAAAGGGTAAATCTTAAAAAGAAAAGGAGTTATGGTTACTAAAATCCTTTTGTTTTCCTTTTTTAAGGCACATTGTTCATTCATTAGCGTGAATGTTTTGTATTCCCCTGCCTCTTCAGCTCAACGTCAGTCTTTAATTAATTATTACATTGTTTTACTTTCTTTTCTTTTCTTTTTTTTTAACGCAATACAAAAAAATATATAAAAAGAATTGAATAAAAGAAAAGATTTCTATGCCATCATCATAATAAAATGTTTTTTATTTTTTATTTTATGCATAAAAAATAAAATATCTTTAGTCTTAAGTAGCATATGATGCTTATCTTTCAACAAAAAGCAACAGAAAAAAATTCTTACCGGAGAGAAAAAATTTTTAATATAAAAAATCTATCTATTCATTATACTTTTAGAAGATTTTAAGAATATGTTTAAATATTTGCACAGTGGGGTTGGATGAGCTTTGCAAATTTCTCATCGGGCAACACTTGCGGCCGCAAATGTTTTCGAGCAGCACATGAATTTAATTGCCCTTCAACTAAACGATTGTGGACGATTTTAGTAAAAATATTATAAAATATAATATTAGCTAAAAACCTAAATTTGAACCATATAACGTTTTATGAGATTTTTGTTTGGCATTGGGCCTGTGACACTAAGACTTTTTCAATATCTCGCGCAGTAACTTTATATACAACGCTGCTGCCCTCAACCACCATCTTTTGATACACCTCTATTGAATTTTGAGTACCCTGTGCTTGTGTCCGATAGCGATTAAAAGCAGAAAACCTCGTAAATTTTAACAGAAATGTAAAAAAATGAACCTCGTAAACGGTAAAAGTGGATTTCCTGTCTTGACTAAGCATTATTTTTTTTTTTGCATAAAAAACCTCACTGATATGAAGAATATACTTGTATAGTATCTATGGGAACACTGTACCAAAACTTTTAATGGTTAAAAGTCCCATTGTAGTCGTACCAGCATAAGTCACGTGCTGTTTTCAGGTCACCCAGAAGATACCATACGCCAGAAATCGACGAGAAAGAAAATACGTGAAGTGGCTGAGGCTGTTGCACCGGGTCAAGTATATCACATTTTAACCAATATTTCGACCTGTATGTCTATTCGCGAGATCTGTGTCGAAATTGCTTACACCCAAGCGTGTGACTACTTCAAATGAGTGTTAGGCGATGTTAAACGACAATCAGGACTAGTTTTAGTCTTTTTTACCGTAAGTGAGACATGAATCCATGACAACACCCCGATGAAGAAGGACTTACAACAGCGGACGCATACCATAGATGTGAGTGAGACAGCACACGTACATTTTTAGAAACTGGTAGAATGATAACGGGTGAATATTATTTAGTGCAACCACATTTGCCGAAAATAATGCTATCCCATCGATGCCAAAGTGTACATGTGTGTAGTCATCACAATGACAAAAATTCATAAATTGGATTACGAACTGCTCTTCATCCAGCTTATTTTCTTGATTTAGCCCTCCACAACTATTTTCTTTCTCGAAAATCGAAGAAACGTCTGGGTGGTAATAGATTTAGGTCGAATGAAAAGGTTTGCTACCGAAATAGATACTTATTTTGAGGACATAAAAAAACCTATTATTTGAAAAGAAATAAAAATTGTGAAAACGCTGGACTATGTTGGACAATTGATGTAATTGAGATTTTGATGAAGAATCAATTGTTTATTTGCCGAAAGAAAGTTTTGAATTCAAATATTCATGGAGTTATTAGACTTCCCTCGTATATTTGTGTTTTTTGATTTACAGTGTGCTATAAAGTTGGAGGTTGGCAATACTAAATTTGGTATTTAAGTACGAAAATCAAAACATTTTGCTTTTTAAAAAGGATACTGCACGAATACGATAGCATTATACAAGCTGCTGCTTTAAACTTGTGCTATTTGTAGTAAAGGTCAGTTATATCTTGCATATATAGCTGTTGCTTTATAGTTTTTCAGACAGTTGGATAAACGACTGAACTGAAAATTTTGTGGTGTAAAAAATGCAGAAATGTTTAAGCGTCCCTTTAATTGCTGTCTGCAATATTTATACGTTTAATTTAATTAACCTAATTAGGGTTGAAAGAAATATATTTTGTTATTTGTTCATGTTTTAAACGTTGGCTTTATTAACAAACAAGACGTGCTATAACCATAGCCATCAAAAACGTATGTTTTAAGACTTTTAATTAATCGTACATCTTTCGTCTACTATAAACTAGACAAAATATATTTTATCTACAAAATCAGCTGACTACAGATGACTCTTTACTGCAATGCTTAGTAGGTTTTAAGCTGCTTCATCCGTAAACCGGCTTTATTTTTTACTATAGTTGACAAAGATTAACAAGATTGTTAAAATTTAATTTGTTTTTAAAAAGCTTTAATTTTAGCGTTTGTTTATGATCATGTCGCAGTATCTTTTTCAAACGCATTATTGAGTTCACAAAGAGCTTGTGTTACTCAAATAAGTAATAGCATTTTATGCAGAAATTTAATCCATCAAAATTAACCTCTTTTTATTTCCATTTTTAATTTGTCATCTCTGATTTATGTCACAACCCACTGTGCGTGTCTTAAGCTTCTTCTTTATATTCTGTTGCTTCTTGTATATAAAAATTGTTTTTTGTTCTTAAATGTCCTCCAAGTATTTTTGTTGTTGGCTTCATTTTATAACTTTTTCTTGTTGTTGTAATAAAATCTTCTTTCTATTCAGACCTTTTTATTAAAAAAAAAAATATTAAAAAAAATAATAAAGTAGAATATAATAGTGTAGGACAAAAAAAAATGTATAAAAAGGGGTTATCCTGTCACTTGAAAATGTTGACATGTTCAAAAGAAATTAGGGGTAATTGACTTGTTTAAAATTATTTGGCTTTTATTTTTCAATATTGTGTTGTTTCTTGTTCTCCATAAAAATATATAAATAATACGTATCTCTTTAAATAATACTTTCATAAAATATCCTTAACATGAAAGATGGTCGTCGGCAAAACAGAGCTTAAGAAATATAGAAATTGTGACGTAAAGAATATAAAATCTTGATGGTAACTTTATGACCTGGACTATGACTATGTGGCACACAACAACAACAAAATACTGTTACAATTTTAGAAAAATAAAACAAACAAAAAAGTCTTGTTATAATTGCCCTTCTTGGCTGCACATCCTTCACTCACTTACTCAACCATTCATTCATTCACTGCTCACTATAAAACCTACTAAGATTTTAAAAAAACAAAGTAAAAAAAAATGAGATTCTTGTCTCACTTGTTCCTCTCCCCTCCCACAAGTTTCTAATTTGTTTTTGTTGCTCTTGGTGTTGGTCTGTTTGTCTACCTTTAAAAACGGTTTCAATTACATTCAAGGAATTGAGAGGTGGGCAGATGGTTGCTTTTTTTATTGTTTTTGTAATAAAACGGTTTTGTGTTTTTTCTCTGTTGGTTGAAGTGTTGGTTTGTTTTTTGCCATGTGCTTTTTCTCTGCCTTAGAAGACACATCCATATATACATACATACATATGTGCATACGATTTTTTTCAAATTAAAGCATTCAGAAAAGAGGAGGGAAAATTAATTCTTTTACCGGGGCTTAAAATGAAATATTTAACTTTCTTTTGTTGCTGCTGGTTTTAAACAAGTTGTGTATGTATGTTTGTATGTATGTGTATTAATTTATTAATTAACAACAACAGCAGTAACAACAACAAACATGAGATAACAAATAATACAAAATTGAAAGAAATAGGAGGAAGTAAAAAAGAATGAAGTCAATGTTGTTAAAGGGATTTTGTAACCATTTTCTTCTTTGTGCCACTGTGTTGTTTACAAAAGAGTTTGTTTGTGTCGTTAGGTTAGAGAGTGGGCGGAGGCGGTTGCCGGGGTTATTTGTCTGTAGCAAGATTAAATGAGATTTTAATCTAAATGGTCATTATGAGTTACAAGTTTTCTTCTTTTTTATTTCAAAATTGATTTAACCTGCATATCAGAGAATTAAATAAAGGTGTAATTTGTTAAATTGTTGTAAACAAAGAATGAGCTGAAGCAGATTGTAAACGAAGAGGGAAACCTTAAATGTTTTAAATGAAAGCAAAAACACTTTTGAGAACATTATTGAAGCTGACTTAAGCTTGTGATTAAAATTTATATTATTTTGTAATATGACTGAAATATTTTGTAAAAAGAAACAAAAAAAAAACCTAATTCATTTGTATGAAAGCAGAAAATTATTATAAACTATAGCTGAAAAAGTTTACTTTAAAAAACTTTTTGACAAATTGTTTATTTTTGCCGGTTAATTTTACTTAATTGGCTCAGCTTGATTAATTTTGTTCCAAGTCTTTTAAATTGTTTGAAAACTGTGGTCTTCTACTCAATAAAATGACAATATTAAGAGCAATTACAATTTAACTCGAGTTAATTTGATTTTAATGATATCTAAGTACTAAAATCTTCAGAAAAGGGGTAGATGAACTAAAAATCTTAATCCCAGTCAAATATGAGGCAAACAGTTCCAGGCAGTTTTTCTAAGGGAGTAACTAACTACCTACGACATATCTTAAAAGGATAGGTATTTTTTAAAATGCAATAGGTGCTCCGATTTCCACAAGATATTTTTTGTATGGGTATAGTAGGTATGTACATATGTACCTCTATCACTGAACTTTTTCACGAAAGGAAACTTTTTATAGGAAACCTTTTCCAAAAGGAACTAGTAGTGTAGCCACGTCGTGTGCCAAGGTACTTAGGCGTGAAAAGTTTCTTCACGAACAGCGCCTTCGTGCCATGGTCCTTGCAGCTCCTCGGGGCAGCAAGACCTTTTGGTCTTTCGTTAAGAGAGTAAAGAACAGTGCTAGTTCATCAATCCCTACTCTCTTAAAGAATGACCAAGCATTCACCGACCCGGTTGACAAAGCTAACCTATTGGCTGAAATTTTTGCCAGCAATTCCTGCTTGCCGGAAAGCAGTCAACCACTTCCCGAGCTCGAAAGAGTATCTGTAACTATGCCAAGTATATTCTTCCGGGCGCGAGCAGTTAAAAGGGTTTTAGCAGACCTCGACATAAACAAGACTCCTGGACCGGATGGCATTCCAGCACTGGTCTTGAAGCAGTGTTCTTCTACGCTTGCGCGTCCATTAGCACACCTCTTCAGCAAAATTAACATGGTGGTGAGTTTCCATCGTGCTGGAAGGTTGCTAATGTAACACCAATACCCAAAAAGGGTGAGGTAAATAACCCCGAAAATTACCGCCCAATTGCAATCTGCTCTGCGCTTTCCAAAGTAATGGAAAGTATGGTTAATTACCATCTTATGGGATATCTAGAGTCGCACAAATTACTTTGTGATCGCCAATATGGATTTCGTAAGGGTCGCTCTACTGGCGATCTTATGGCATATCTTTCGGAAAAATGGTGCCACTCAATCCATCATTTCGGTGAAAGCAAGGTGGTGGCTCTAGATATTTCCAAAGCGTTTGACAGAGTGTGGCATGCTGCACTGCTGGCAAAACTTACTGCTTTTGGTGTCGGTAACGATTTCTCTCGGTTTATATCGAGCTTTCTCAGAGACCGCGCTATACGAGTTGTTGTAGATGGGGTCTCATCAAACGAGTTCAAGATTAATTCAGGGGTACCGCAAGGCTCCGTTCTTTCTCCTACTCTATTTCTTATTTTCCTCAACGACCTTCTCTATCAAACTTCCAACCCTATCCACTCTTTCGCAGATGACAGCAGCATTTGTCACTCGTACTCTTTTGGTCATAGGCCCAGCCTATCAGAGATCACTGCCAAGAGGCTAAATATGAACGATTCACTGAATAGTGATCTTCTATTAATCTCCGAATGGGGTCGTAAAAACAGGGTCACCTTTAACGCTCGTAAGACCCAATGTTGCTTATTAACGCACAAACAAACGACCGCAAATGCTGCTTCATCTGTACTCATGGATGGTACAAATATTGAGGAATCGGATGCTCTTGATGTTCTTGGAATGAAGATACAGTGTGATGTCCGCTGGACTGAACACATTTTTCATGTCTCTAAAGAAGCATTCAAGTGTCTCGGTTTTTTGAAACGGTGTAAGATGTACTTCACTCCATCCGATCTCCTTACTATTTATACCACCTACATCCGACCGAAAATGGAATACAACTCTCATGTTTGGGCCGGTGCCTCAAAGTCTACTTTGGGGTTACTCGACCGTGTGCAGGAGAGGGCGAAGAAGCTCATCAGTGACAGTAGGGTATCCAACTCTATTGATTCACTTGAGCATCGACGCAGTGTGGGGTGCGTTACTCTGTTCTATCGTTACTACAATGGATTTTGCTCTGACGAGATTAGGGATCTTGTTCCTGAAACTCGCACATTTTTACGTAGCACACGTACATCGTCCAGAGCTCATCCATTTGTGGTCGATTGCCCGGGGAATCGTACTACGCATTACAGAGAGAATTCGTTTTTCAGCCGCACGGTTCGTCTGTGGAACAAGTTGCCTGCAGAAGTGTTTCCTGTCTGTTATAACGTTGGAAAATTCAAGTCAAATGTTCACAAACACTACTCCCGCTTTCCCCCTCCTCATAACCTATTTTCCTAGTTCTGGTACAATGCACTGCATATGTAGGGGTCATCCCCTGAGTACTGGTCCAATATAAAAAAAAAAAAAAAAAACCTTGGTATGGCGACTGTATCTTTTTCATCCGCATTAGTATCTACGTCTCATTGCTTGCCGTCACTATCTGTCTCGACCACTCTTGACAATCTACCAAGACCCTGTGCGAATAAAAAACATTTGAACTGAGTAAAATGGGTAAGCAAAAATCGGGTTACTTGAGGTTTTTATTTTTTACTCAATTTTTTTTTTTTTTTTTTTTTTTTTTGTATGAAACTAACAAGTATTGTACCATATTACAATCTTGATAAAATGCGCGAACTTTAGTACAATTTGTTAAAGGAGGGCATTTCAATATCGACAAATTTTGAAAATTTCATTCATAGTTGAACAAATATTCTTAACTGTAGAAAACTTGAAAAGTTGTTTAAAATAGTTAAAGCTGGACCAAATTTTTAGTGTTTTTTTAAATGCCCATAATTTTCAAACTGCATGGGATAGATTTTGTTTTTGATTTTTCTCATGACGGTTACAATCAACCACATTTCGGCTTGACGATGAGTTCTTAGACACCCTGTATATTCTATTGAAAAGTAATTTTTATAAAAATGTCCTTTTTTTTAAATATACTTATTTAAAAGGTCTGTTTATAGAAAAACAATTTTTAAAGAAGAAAAAAGTATTTTGCTTGCTTTTTGATAAAATGCCTTTTTATCAAATGTAGGTTTTTGTAAAAAAGTACTTTTTAAATGTAAAGGCCCATTTTTATTAAAGCCTACTTTTTTATAAAACAGTAGTTCTTTTTACAGCATTATTATTTTCATTTTTTTTTTTTTTTTTTGCAAAGTAGGTATATTTTTATAAAACGATATTTTTTTTAACAAAAGGTAAATTTTATAATAAGATAGTCTTTTGTAAAAATATTATTTTTTATGTAACGGTACACTTTTATAAAAGGTAATTTTCTTTTATTAAACAATGCTTCTTTACATGAAGCTAATTTTTCATTAAAAATCCTTTTTTTCAGAACAAGCATTTTTTTAAAAAAGTGATTTTGATAAAGAAAAGTTATATATTTTGATTATTAAAATACACTTTAATGCACTAAGCAGAACACAGAAGAATCGCTTGGAAAATTTATATGCAACGCACTCAGGAACATAAGTACTTTTCATTAAAAATTTTCTAACAGAGTCGCTCATCTGTGTTCTGTAAACAGCACATTATTTAAAAAAGTATTGTTTGTTGCTTGAGTTAGTGATCCATTGTAACAATTATAGTTGTTTATTTTCTTCAATATTTCAAGAAAATTTGTTTTAAAGAAAACTTAAAATTTTTTCAAGAAAATTCTTTAAAAAAATACGTTTTTTCAGTTGCTTTTAAACGCTTTTTTAATGTAGCTTATGCACAAAAAGTCTTATGTGCTGTTCACAGAGGAGTTTACCGTCTGAATAATTTGTTTGAAAATGAAACGTCTGTGTTCTGTAAACTGCACAAGAAACGAAACTGTCTTCAGGAATCACCAAAATCCCCCAATTTCACGGATTCAATATGGCAACTTAAATTTTCGCACTAAATCGAATGACCGTTAATAGTTAGCTACACGTTTCACGGCCAAAACGCGCACGGAATATGAAAAACTGGATCCGATTCGGTTAGCGAAGCGGTTCCAAACGTTTTGGGAATTCTTAAATGCGGTTTGAGGAAACGTAAAAAACGCCCTCCTCCTTCTTCAGAAGCAATATGGTAACTTCAATTTTCGTGTTAAAATGAATGACCATTTAAAGTTCAGATGAATGTTCCACGGCAAACAGCGAAGTTGTTTCAAATTTTTTTTTTAAATCCCAAAATCGACTTCGTGAATCCCCAAAATCCCCCATTTCGCCGGAAGCAATACGGCAACTCCAATTTTCGCATTAAAGCAGCAACACTGTATATACAGTTTTATATACCAACATATGTAATAATCACGCATACAGCATGGATTTTGAATGTTGCAGACATACAAACGAACATACATACATATAAGTGAAACTAATATAAACGTGTTAAAAATGTTAACGAGCAAAAGTCTAGGACTGAACGAAAGGCGGTTTTAAAGCTTTTCGTAAATTTTCATCCAACTTTGACCACAATGCGGGGTAACGACCCTAATTTTTTGCCCCATACAGTTTTTCTCCAAACTGTTTTTGTTTCGAAATCGAAAATTTGTGCACATACCGTCCCTAATGTTCATTGAGGCAATTTTCTCTGCGAACCAAGAAACACTTCGCTGGGTTATTATTGTTGACAAAATGCACTAAATGCCATTCCGGTCAAAGTGGATTTACAATTAATTGAAATCACTAGGAAGGAGACTTGAATAAAGCACACATTCCGTAATTGTTCGAAATAAGTCACTGTGAATGAAGTCAACAAAAATGGAAAACAAAATTAACTAGAATAAAATGAAAAATAAACATAAACAAAACTCAATAATCTGAAATAAAAATAAGAATTAACTTCACATGTCATCCAATTATCATTTGGCTTTTTTCTTTTATTTATTATTACTTTTTTTCTGTTCGTTTCGGTCTCGTTTTTGCCTCTTGATTGGATTTTAAATACATTTAATGAAATGAAATGCATTCTGGAGAGTCGTCAGTCGAATGTTAAATGTCGAATGTACGATTGTAACTCCAACTTGAATATTAAAAACAGAATTAAATAAATGCAAGAAAAGAAAAAAGAAGAAGAAAAAAAAAACTATAACTAAAATTGAAATTTAAATCTAAATACATAATGTTGAGGTTGAGTTTAAACATTTACTCGTATACGTGAATCTGAATATTTTTGTTGGCTGTTGCTGGGTTCGAAGACTGACTTGACTGCCAACAAAATTTTCATTCATTTAACATACAGCACAATCAAACAAACAAACGAACAAACAACCAAACACTGTGATTTTTTTCCATTTTAATTCTCCGTTTTTTTTTTTCTCTTCTTTGAATTTGTATAGAGTGAGTGAGCGAGTGAGTGAATGATGATGGGGTGCCTGCCCTAAATTTGTTTCTTGATTTTTCTTAACATGGCAAATGATTTTCATACAGCAGCAGCTCCTCTCTTTCCCGTTAAAGGGTTTTCTTTTACTATTTGTAATATTATTTAGCATTTTAAATTAAAAGAAAATATATTTTTGGTTTTTTTTTTTCGTATTTCTTTGCTTTTCTTGCTCGGCTGCTTGCAAGCAGAATTTATTCATTTTCCTACAACTTTCTTATTAAGTTTGAAAAAATATCATTTTCATTACAAAAATTATAAAATTAAAATGAGAAAAAAAATCAACATTTCTAAAGAAAAAGAAATTTAGAAAAAAGAAGAATTATCTTAAAATACTAAATATATTTCTTTTCATTATTAAGAAGTTTGCCCTAAATACGAGAAATTTGATGCTGATTTGTAGAGATGTGTGAATATTCTTTCAGATGAATTATAGACATACATACATACTCGTACATATGTACATACGTAAAGAAATAATTCCACAAACATTAAGAAATGAGATTATTAACAAATAAGTTGATACTGTTTTAATTGAATTATGTATTTATTTAGTCAAAACATTTTAATTTTAAAGTTCGTAAAACTAGAGCAGTGATTTGTTAAGCTTAAATTGCTATTCAGCAAAAGTTTAAAGGTTCCGAGTTTTAAGCTTTGCACTTTGGCTTATAGTTTTTTTAATGAGCTAAGAGATTTTTAAAATAAATTAGGTGAGTTTGTGTTTTAATGGCGTTTTGTTTTTTTGCTTTTATTCATAAAAATTTGACAATCAGCTTTTAATTGCCTAAACAGTGCACTCATGATATGATGAAATTTTACGCTAATGAAAAATCCAGTAATATAAACTCTAAGTTTTACTAATACTTGAAAATATAATTGCAATTTGGGATTTCCAACATGCTAGACAAAGAAAGAGCGTTCGTTTGTTAATGTTTTCAGTATCAGCTGTTTTTTATATGTCATACAAGCAGGATTGATTGCGAGAAAACATTGTGAGCAATTACAATGGAGACACAGTTTATTTGAAACGAGCTAGTATTTTAGTTTTAAATATTTTTCCTATTCATGTTGTAAACAATAACAATAAAATGAACAGTTAGTTTTTAGTAGTTCATATTACTGATGGTTCACTGTATATAGATGGTATGTGTAAAATAAATACATTTCTTAGTTTATCTTAAATCTTACGGAGAGCAGGTTACGCCACGGCATTTATATAATATGGCACTTGTTTAGTTATCGCGTGTGTGTTAACAGCTTGAGGGAGCAATACTAGAATTATTCTTATTTCTTTTATTCTTATTAATTATAATTTGGTTCATTACACAAAAGCAAACCTGAAAGGCAGTTCTGCGCCACCTTGTATAACACAAACCATCATCAATCTATCAGCTAAATTGAGCTTTTTAGAAATGTCCTTTTATGCATCTCTGTGCCCACTAGCTTCCTCCATTTCAGAAGAGCAAAATTACACAGCTATCTTATCTATCAGCCCAATTATGAATATTCTCGTGAAATTTATATCTCACGGAATTTATTCCTCTCGGAATTTATTTTTCACATAAAGTACTTTTTTCAATTCAAATTAAAGAAAAAATCAAACTTTTTGTTGGCTTGAGTGCAGGAATTGAAGATTTGATTATCTTTTACAGTTTTCAGTGAAGTGCGAGAAGGAAGAAAAACATTATAAGCCCAATTATGAATATTCTCACGGAATTTATTTCACTAGGAATTTATTACTCACAGAAATTATTTCTCATATAAAGTACTATTTTCAATTCAAATTAAAGAAAAAAACACAATTTTTGCACGTAAGAATTGGAGAGCGTTTTCAACAAATGGAGAGAAGAAAAAATACTTAACTTTTGTTCATAATTGGAGGAGAGGGAAAAGTGATAAAATTCCTACAGAATTTCAATTTATAATTGGGCTGAATATGTCATTTTTCTTCATAATTGGAAGAGGAAAGTGAAAAAACTCCCACGGAATTCAAAATTTGTCTAAGTGTAAAAAAGTTTGTAAATTATTTACTCTGTTATTCAACGTACTCTATATGCCTAAATGTCTTAATACTTGTAAATTGAGCACTGGCTTGTTAGCAAACATGAGCAGTGGTTTGAAAAATTGCGCAATTAAAAAAAAATCTTTTACTTACAAGCAGCGTTGTCAACTCGGTGCGTTTCGCACCGTTTTTGGTGCATCTTAACATTTTTTGTGCAAACAACTATTTTGGCCGGTGCGCAGTGTGTTTTTTTCTCAATGTTCGGTGCGTTTTTTAAATTCTGGTGGCACCGAATTGTAAGAAAAATGTTTGTACAGCGGTGCGAATACCATTTTATTTAAGAGACAAAATTTTTCCATTGCATTTTACAAAACACAATAAGAACATACAAAAATAAGGAGTAATAATGTAGAAAACGTACCAAATCATATGCACAAAATAAGACAATCTACAACATTTCATTTTATAAAACATTTCATTTTATAAAATTTTCCACTTTAGAGAGTTTTGCCATTAAAATTTCAGGCCAAATATTACAATTTGTCAAATATTACAATATGTACAGAATCTGAATAGTGAACTGTAACGACACGTTTCTACTGGTTGCTGGAGTAGAGCTCAGCGGCGTCCAGGATCGTGATCTTCTGCAGAAATTTATGAAAGAAAGAAACACCTCGGGGTTTCCTATCACGTTATAATCTTTATTTCTACATTTTCTTCTACAGCGGATATGTTCTGGGCTGGCAAATTATATAGCACGAAGGCTATATAACGAAATAATGACACGAACAGAGTGCCTAGCAGTGGTCGATTAGGGATTGGGCAGCGTGATAACTGATGCAATGTAGCCACCAACACAAATAGGACGTTCCACTAGTCCCTTAGTAGGCGTTGTAACTAACACCGCCCTAACTATCAGGGCAAACACCGCGGCGAACGGTAGAAGCAGCGTCTTCACTCAGGAGTACGCAGCGGAATGTCTGGTGCATGTCTGGTGAATTTTTCAGTATGGTAACTTTTGCCTTTTGTTATGAAATAACTCCAGCAAATTTTCATATTTTGCCATGATTTCACTCATTCTGAGCAATATGAATATCTTCACTGTTCGCTTACGAAAACACAATTGAACTTTACACTGTATTTGACATAATCTGCAGCTTTTACGAACCGATAATCGAAACTTTTTTCTACAATAACTTCATCATTAGCAGTAATTATTGTTCTTTAATGTTGTTAAAGTAAAAGCTAATTTGGTTCGGCAGCGAATATTGTTAAAAATATTACTGAATTTCAAATTCAATGGGTAGGTCTACTAGGGTTGGCAAACAGGAATTTTGGCTATCGAAGGTGTTTTGATGGTATGCAAACAGGCGGTAGTGCGGTCAAGTCTAGTTTGGTTCTCTACATGTGTTTCATTATGCTTTTAATACAAAAATATTATGCTTTTTATACAAAATGCGATTTTTAAATAAAAATTCTATATTTGGTGCATTTTTGTCGAAATAACGCGTTTTTCTCCAATTTTGGTGCTTTTTGAAATTTCAAAGTTGACAACACTGCTTACAATTTATATAAAAGTGAAGTAAAAGTTAAGAATATATATATGAATTAATTTTTTTGCGTTATGAACAAAACAAAAAATTAATGTATACTCATGTTTATTCGTCGCTTTGTCACTGACGACTAAATTTGCGTTTGTTTACCACTAAATATCATGGATGGGCATTACTATTTTAGAAGAGGAATATTATGCACAATCGTCTGGAGGTTTTCTACGTAAAGTTTGTCGTCCTTTCATTTCCGATTGCTGCATAGCCTTTGATATGCGTCAAAGTTGTAGTAGCTACTACATAAACAATATTGAGGGTTCGTTCTCTAAACACAAAACTATCGATGCTATCGATAGGCGCTATCGATTATATGCCTACGATTGATCTAAAAATATAACAACTTGTGAGTTGAGCAGTTATTTGTTAGCATATTTATTGTTGTAATACTAGTACAAATATAGAAATAAAAAATACTTTTAATAAAAGAATTTTTTTCGTTGCTTAATTCTGCAACCGAGCAGGGTTGTTGTTACCTTCAAATAACTGGGGGTGTTCTATGCATCATTTTGTTGCTCTCTCCTTTTTCAATTACCCCATATTCTTTGATAAAAAAAACACAGCAAACTGTTATCGATATGAACGCATTAATTAAATTTTCGAATTGAATTATGAATATTAACTTTCTATTAATGCAAAAAAAAAAGGAGAAAAAAATGTTTTAAATACTAATTAATTTATGTTTGTGGAATACATACATATTTATGAAGTTATGTTTTTCAGAGGTGTTGCTTTTTTGCAATTAACTTATTATTTTAATATTAAAACATAAATTTCCATTTCAATAATAATAATTTTACTGTTGAAAACAAACATGAAAAATCGAACACAAGAATGAACGAAACGAAAGGAAAGGAAAGAGAAAAAAAGAAGAGTTGAAATAAGTAAAACGAGGGTAATTGGGATTTAGAGACTGGGTTAAACAGCACACACAAGGACACACACATTTAATTTAATGTCGATTCGTTTTTTTATACATTAAAAATTATTATTATTTTCTTTTTTTAACAAAAAAAAGAATCATCATAATATTAAATCATAATTAAACCAAAACCAACTGGACTCGAAAATTTATTCAGTAAAATGATGCCAACGAAACAAAAAAAAAAAAAAAAGTAAAGGAATTAAAAAATAATACAACTTTCAATTTTTAATGAAATAAAAATTAGCTTGAGGCGTGCAAAGGAAAAAATTAAATTAATATAATAAATTTATTTTTAAACAAAGTTAAACTAAAAAAACCAAAAAAAAAAAAAAAAAACAACAAGTGAACAAAATATTATTTTCTTAAAGAATTTTTTTCTTCAGAAAACAATATGGAAAATGGCTAATAGAATAAATAAATTATTATATTATTAATTAATGAATAAATTTAACTTTTTATATAAAAATAAATGTTTTCAAAAATTACACAGTTTTTATAAAGAAAATAACTCATGATAGTTGGTAATTTTCATTCTCCACATTATTATTATTTTTTGCTGAACAACAAAAACAAAATAGTTTTTATTTCCAATCAAAGGTGGTTCCTTTTTTTACAAAAAAAAAAAATGAAATGTGTAAATATTTATATAGAATGGTTATTTACAGATGAGTTGAGATATGTATTGTTTTATTAACAACCTAATAAATTTCATAAACTTGAAATGAGAAGCGTTAAAAATTTCAAAAAAAACCCATAAAACAATAAAGCTCCTTGAAATAAATATAATAAATAAATATAATATTTATAGGTTTGTTTATTAAGCTTAAAAGCTTTTTGAGCTTTAGCCTTTTAAAAGTAGTTCTAAAATCCAAAAAAGCTGAAAGGCAAAGCTTTGAATATTCGTATTCTAAGAAAGAACTTATTTACATATTTATGTAAGACTTAAAAAGCTTTAAAAATAGTTGCCTTCTTTGAAAAAATGCCCTGAAAAATTATATATTAAAAATATAACCACAAACTTCAGACCTCTAATAAACTAATGACCTTATTTATAAAATAATTTTTCAGATTTTTTATGCTTTGTCTAATAAAAGTTTAATAAATATAAAACAAATTTTATAAATAAGGCCAAAAGTAACTTGGTATAAAATTTTGTTGATTAAAAAGTAGTAGTGCAAGCTTTTGCTGTTATCAAAAACTTTCTTAATATTTAGTAGTACAAAAACAACCTGCAAAACTTGAAAAACTTTAACTGCCTAGCGCACGAATCGAACGATCAGCTTCTGCTGACGCAGAGCCCAGTAGTATACTCGTTTATCTGAGAGACATATCGATTGCACACAAGGCAAAGTAAAGCTTAATACCGGCCAAGGAATGAGTCCTCCTGATGTTAAAAACTATGGCGAACGGAAATAAATCTTATAACATTTTTTTAAAATGCTATACAAATCAAAAATGTATACAGATGTTTTATCTGTTACCTAGCTGTTTATATGTCGACATTTCATAGGTGATAAGCAATTCATTAATAGATTTGGAGCTCTTTGAAAAAAAATTTAAAATATTTTATTTTTCAAGAAACTAATGAGAACTAAAAATTAAAAAGTACTAATTACGCTTTTCAAATACAAAAATGCTGACGCATCAGCTTATGCATTGCATTTGGAAAATTTGTTTGATAATACTATTCGTTAACACAAGCTTTTCCTAAGCTTTCGCGATGTTTTTGAAGTATAATAACATTTTCCTCTTGAAGACACAAAGTTTCCAAAAAGCTTTCAGTTCAAATAAATTTATTCAATTACTTTATCGTTAGCTTCAAAGCTTTTTATACGGTTGTATATGTAAGGACAAGGTTAGGTTGAGCGAGCTTTCTTCCTCGTTGTTAAAGTAAAAAATGCGCTTAACCCCGAATTAGTTCAACCATGATAATAGTTTAACACTTTGTCTAAACTTAAAATGGTGTTTTTAACTTGTAGGTTAATATTGGTTTAAATTTGGTTTAAATAGACTGCCTTCGCCGTCTAAGCTTTAGTTAAAATTTGCATTATACTGTTTTGTTTTTAAAATTTTCTTTATGAATTCGATTATTACAGGATTTAGTTTGGCGTGAAATTTATAGATTCTTTTATGGCTTGAACACGCTTTATTTAACACTAATAACTTATTTTGCACGCCACTATACTATTTTCTTATTCTAATGTCAACATATTTCACAAGAAAAAAAAGTTTTTGATTTAAAGCAATTTATATATTAACTTTTTAACTTTTCTCCCTAAAACTAAACTTTAAGATTTTATTTGAGAGATTATTTATATAAAATACTCTTAGCCATGTGAAAGCTCATAGCTTATTGTAGTGTTTTTTAAAACTTAGATTTAGCAAAGAAGTTTTCAAAAAGCTTTTTCAACTAATTACCAGTAACTACAATTTTAATTTGTCTAATTCTTACATTATAAATTTCAGGAACATATTTTCCTTGTGCTTCACTTTTTATTATGTTTGACTTTTATAAATAATTCGGCAAAAGCTTATTTTATATTAAAAACATATTAATTCAACTATTTTTATGTAGTTTAAAATAGGATATATTTTATTGAACGCTACATACAATTAAACTTAATTTTAATATTTAAGCTTTAACGT
Organism: Thecocarcelia acutangulata; assembly: GCA_914767995.1. NCBI lineage: Eukaryota > Metazoa > Arthropoda > Insecta > Diptera > Tachinidae > Thecocarcelia > Thecocarcelia acutangulata. Next base: position 183,820,464 of record OU612094.1, on the reverse strand, counting down.
ATTTTATGCTGCAAACAGAGAAAATCAACAGGCGTTTTTCCTCATTTTTGCTAATAAAGTTTACTTGGAATAAAAGAATCAAACTTAATGAGAAATAGTTGATTTACTTGTTTTTCAAACAATTTTTTAAATTTTATACCAAAAGTTTTCGTGCTTTTCTTTAAGTTTCTTCTTGCTTCTTTTTATAGCAGCAAAAACACTTTTTTAAGTTTTAGCAACAATTTTGCTTAAGTTTCTCCAGCGATCTCCAGCTAAAAAACTTATCTCTTCAACGTCAGAAGGTTTCTTGTTTGCTTTTACGTTTAAATATAGCCTCAACAACACTTTTTCAAGTCTAAGCAACCATTTTGTCTAAGCTTTTGAAACCAACAAGCTTTAAAGCTCTAGCTTAGTTCTTTGACTAAATTATTTGTTTTTTGTTTATTCTATTTATATTTTGTGGTATGTATATAAAATAACAAATGAACAATAAAAATTAACGAAAGGTTATGTATAAATATAAAAACAAACAAGTTTTATCTTTTTTAAGATAATAAATATTTACAAAAACTTGTTAACTATTTACAGTTAAAAAAACATATTTTAAATAAAAACTTTGTTAGAAAATAATAACGTTTTTTAACAAAAATATTTTTTAAGAAAACTAAAAAAGTTTTGTGTTAAACCAAAAAATGTTGTTTGGTTTTTATTTAAATGAAAAGTATGAATTTTTTTGGTAAATATTTTATTTTCCTTTTTTAAAGGGTAAATTTTTTTATAAATTTTTTATTATTTTTTCCAAAAATTGCAAGACAAAAGTTGGGACGGGTTAATCTGCTATTCCGCTAATATGCTTTAAATTATTTATATTTTTCGAAAGACTGTAAACGAATAGTGCTTTTAAAAATATAATTAATTTTTCTTAATTTTTAATTTTTAAAGGAAAGTTTATTTTTTCAATAAATTGACTTTACCTTCAAAAGATTAGAAGGAGAGAGAAATAGAGGACCCTTTTAATTCATTCGATTTCACTCAAGAAACCAAATGAAAGAGCTTAAAGCTTTTTATTCACGAAAAGCTTTGAATGGTTTTTATTAAAAAATTTTATATATTTTTTTTGTTTTGTAATAAGAGAGAAAGCTATTTACAAAGATTAAAGATGGATTTCTTCTTTTTTTTTTTTAACCAAAAATAATTTTAAAAACTTAATAAAATAAAATTTCAAAAAGTGTTATTTTGTAGACGATTTTTGATTTAAAATCATATGAAATTTTCAGTTTGAAAAAACCCTAATGAACGTGTTTTTATGTTTTTTTTTTTTTTTTTCTTTAAGATTTAATGAATACAAGTTTTACGAATCATTAAACTAAATTAAACCTCAAATATTTAAAATTTATATAAAAACGTAAACAATACAAAATAATTATTAAAAAAAAATAAACAAAAATCAAAAGAGAGAAAAAAACTCAAGGGCACAACTAAGTCAAAATTAACAAAAATTTAATTCTTTCTTTTTTTTTTTTTGTTTGTACTTTTGTTTTGAAAATAATCTTAATAATTTGAAGTTGTTTTAATTGGAAATTCAATGCTTACAATCATTCATATCGTCATTGGATCTCATTATATACTGATCCGATGAAGATAGTCTTGAATGCCCGTTCAAATTGGGATGAGCTCCCCCCCTATGATCACCACCATTATTGTTGGCTTTTTGATTTAAAACGCTACGCATCGCCATTGCAGATGGATTTGTTTGATGCATATACATACTATCACCTTCGCACTCACTTTCTTTATACTGCAACACATTGTTGTGTTTCTCATAAATGACCAGGCACCGATGACATCCTTTCCTAAAAGTTTCATTTTCATTTTAAAATGATTTTTTGTTCATAAAAATTATTATATTGTCTTTAGTTTTTCGGTTTTCCGAAAAGAAAAGTTTTTTTTGTGAGTTTTTATGATTTTTAATTAAATATATTTTTGTTTTTTTTTATAATAAATTTAATAGAATTGAAGTAAAAAAATTAAAAGTAAAAATAATTAATAAAAAAGTCGATTTGAAACACTAAATGTAAATAAAAATAAGAACGTGTTTGAACACGTCACAAAGGGGTTAATTAAATATTTTTTATTATATATTTTAGTTATTGGGGGTCAATGCAGCATAGATTTTGATTCGATGTTATTTATAGTTAAAAAAAAAGGATGAGGTATAATTTTATGGTTTACTAAAAATTAAAAACAACGATTTTTGCAAAATGTTTAAGCAGAAGTTTTAATTATGTTTAACATATTGTTTGAGCAACTTCATTGATGATGTACTGATCTTATATAGTACGCAGATAAAGTTTATAGGGAAACTAAGTTCAAGCTGCCACCTTAAAAATTTAAGTTACTTTACTTTGCTTTTTTTTAATGAAAAGCTTTCCCTTTCCAAATACCCGTGCAACGAAATAAAACACTTTTATATGCTGACCAAAGTGTTTTCTTTTAATGTTAGTACTCGTAAAAAGCTAATTATCTTTTAAGTACTTACAAATAAGCGCCCAAGTTTTTTTTGCTTCTTGTGCTTACCAACATATGTATGCTACTTTTACTAAAACATATGTTGGCTCTATTACAAAGTAAACAAAAATCTTGTACATTATTTCAGCAATTTCGACACGTGAGCTTTCGAATGAAGTAATCAGTGTATTCGATACGTCACGAACTTCAAAATTCTTGCTAAATAATATTAAAAATAGAGAGCTCATATGAGAAAGGTAGACATGCTAATATCAGATATCAATGGTGAGGGTGTCGAAAGCACGCAGAATTTCTCAACGCTATAAAGCTACCAGGGATAGCTAGAATTTTTGACAGAAACTTAGTGCCATTACAGAGCCTGCATCAGCTTAGAGTTGCAATTTGCAACTATTATGTGTCCTACTCTATTTCTTATTTTTCTTAATGACCTGCTATGCCAAACTTCAAATTCTATCCATTATTTTGCAAATGACAGCAGCATTTGCCAGCCGCATTCATTCACTTATAGAATATGAATGACTCACTGAATATTGGTCGTATCTTAATCTTCGAATCGGATCGTAAGAACAGGGTTAATTTCAACGCTCGTAAGACCCACTTTTGTGTATTAACACATAAACTCATGATCGAAAATGCTGTGATATCTATATAGATCTTGAGGAATCGGATACTCTTGATGCTTCTAGAATGAAAATTCAGTGTGATGTTCATTGGACTGGGCACATTTTTCATGTGTCTTGATTTTCTGAAAAAGTGTAAGATGTAGTTCACTCCATTCAATCTCCTATTTATAGCACATATAGTCGACCGAAAATTGAATACAACTCATGTTTGGGTCAGTGCCTCAAAATCTATTTTGAGGCAGGAGAGGACGAAGAAGCTTATCGGTGACAGTAGGGTATCCAACTCTATTGACTTACTGGAGCATCGCCGCAGTGTGGGGTGTGCTTCTCTGTTTTACTGTTACTACAATGGGCTTTACTCTGACGAGATTAGGGATCTTGTTCCCGAAATCCACATATTTTTACGTAATACGCGGTCATCGTCCAATAAACCAAATCTTCGTTTCTGGGACATTAAAAATTCGTTCGGGATGCATGAACAGCCGTTACCACCACTCAAAGCTACTGTGTCGTGCCGTGATCACGCAGGAGGAGTGATATTGCCATGGTAGTACACTTACTGGTGGACGCTACAGGACCATGATAAACGGTTTCTTACTGCCGGAATTGAATCCCTTGGGGAAGAGGTTTTGCTTTGGCGTAGACCAAACAAGGTCACGCTGTTTTCTGGGGCATAGAGGGGAAACAGTCCCTCGTTTGTTGTAGCAAACAAAACTCTAAAAAGCCGCATTACTTATATTTGTTGTGGTGGAATTCCTAGACCCGTTAAAATTGGCGGTGATCAGCCCCCGAGAGATTTTGCCTTGCAGATGTCTCGTTGCTGATCAGAGTTGACGTCTTTGCCTTGGCTGAATAGTTCTGGCTGTGGCTTAAACGTAAAGTCGCAGAAAGGGGCATTAGTTTCCGTGATAACTATGGTGCACGCCAGTTGTAGGGGGCCACCAACCCCCCGAAGTGCTGTCGTCTTACAACAGATACCTGTAGTGTAAGGAATCAGGAGTGACGGTTAGACGGGTGAGTTGGTTTAGGGCTGATGCTTATAACGGGCTTCGGCCTACTCACTTACTAAACCCTGCCTTCTGTTGACTGTTGGGAAATTGCACGTAGGAGGGATTAGAAGGCCCGAGATTCGTCTAAAGGGCTACAAACTTATAGCGAAACATTGCGACTTGTGTGAGCCTAGTAAGCCACCAATTCTCCCCGTGGAGTTGGTTTATCATCAGATTAGGCCGTATAGGCAGGAGCTGATGTAAATCAATTTCACAACTGCCGGACATGAGTCCCCCCGGAGATCAAGTTTTGCCTTGGTGTATACCAAGCCAAGGCACTCTGCTGATCATGGTTGAAGTGCCAATATTAACTGAAGCATTCTGGCTGTGGTTTACACCTACAGTCGCAGGAAGCGGAATTGGTCTCCCTGATAGCTATCGTGCAATGTTTTGCCTTGGTGTATACCAAACTAGGGCACTCTGCTTTCGAGGGTATATAGGGATAGGAATTCTTTGTTTGTTATAGCAAATAAAACTCTAGGAAGCCGCATTACTTACATATGTTGCATTGGACTTTCGAAACCATCACTAATGGTTAATTGACAGACTGGGCAACAGCGAAGCCCTCGGGAGGTTCTGCCTGGTTGAGCTGCCTATCTTAGCTGAAACGTTTTCGCTGGGGTTTAAACCTAAAGTGGCAGGAAGGGGAATTTGCTTCTCCGATAACTTTGAGCATGCTGGTTTTCGGGGGTTAATAAGCCCCCGAGGTGCTGTTGTCTTGCAACTGATGATGGTCATACTGGTAAGTTGGTTAACTGCTGATGTTTTTAATGGGATTCGGCCCACTAACTCATTAAGTCTTGTATTCCCCTGACTTCTAATTCTGAGGAATTAGAAAGCCCGAACTCTTCAGCAAGGAGGTTGAGAATGTGACGGCGGGCGCCGCTGAATTCTCCCCGTGGTTTTGGCTCATCATCAGATAAGGTCAACAAGGCAGATACCACATCTGCCATTGCATGAAAAATTTTGAAGTATCATTTTTCTAATAAGAGCTGGTATTTTAAACATTTTAAAAATCTTTGCAAATACTTCGTTCAGCTCAAGGTCCTTTTTGCTTTTTTTAAATCTTTTGTTTTTGCTGAACAAACACTTAACTCTATTTTTGTTCACACTGTTTTTCAAGCAGAAATAACTTTTATGTTTTTACTTAATTTTTTTTATATTTTATCTGTAAATTTTATTGTATTAAGATAATAAATTAGCTCATGACTTTTGTCATGAGCTAATTAATTATTATAAAGGCTATAGCCTTTTATAACATAAAATGGTGTTAGGAATTTGTAAGCAAATTCTTAAATCAAGTGTTCAGAGCAGTACTTTATGACCCATTTGTCCTGTGAAAAATCTTAAGGTTTTTTGAAGCAATAAAAGAATTTTATGGTTTCCAATAGCGCTGATGTTAAGCGTTTCTGGGTGTGCGCTAATAGAAGGGATAGGGTTTATATCTGCTTCTTAAGCACAAGTTGCTTGCAGAAAACTTAATCTCTTCGCGGTTCTTATTAAAAGCAACAAAGTTAAAAGATGATACAATGTGATCTGGCAACAAAATATTTAAACATATAAAAAATGTTTGAAAGTAGTTCATTTTGGCTGCAAGTGCAACAAAGAGCTGCTAAGTGGCGAAATAGTATTTTTTGCTGGAGAGCCTCGTAAATGGTAGTTGCCTAATCAAACCTTGTGTACTCAATTAAAATATTTAAATATGAAGTCAAGTTTTTACAACAGGAAAACGAAGTTCTTAAATATTTTGCAAAAATCTTTTGTTTTCTATTTTTTTTTTCTTTCTTTCTTAACAATATGATGTAACTGATGATGATGATAAAAATAATTATGTCTGAATTCACAAATTCAATTGCATTGTGCAAAGTTGTATTATGGAAAGACAATTGCAAATACAATTTTCGAACACAAAAACAATCTACAAATATTTTATGTTTGATTACTACAATAAAAAATTTTTTGCAACTTCAGATCGTGATTAGTTTGTATAAAAAAAAAAACAAAAAAAAAAAAAACTTATCAAGATCTGAAGCAAAAAACTTTATAGCATAAACTAAAAAATATAAATATTTAATTTGAAGTACTCCTATATTTGTTTTGAGCGTTTGTGTTTGATACAGTCTCTCCAGCTACAACTTTTTACAATACAACTGGGTCTGTGAATACGGCCTATATATTGCGGAAATATGTATTAAATATTGATAATCCTTAGTATAATATGTAAAGTATATTTATAAAGACTTAAACAAACAAAATGAAATTATTAGTAATAATAATAATGTGCTGTTTACAGTACACAGTCAAGCGACTCGTCAAAAAAATTTTAAAATTGCGAAAATTCCTAAAAAATTTCTAAACGAGTCGCTGACCTTGTTTTGTAAGCAGTAGTTAATTAAAAAAGTTAATAAATGAAATATGATTTAGTATTTTTTTTTAATTTTCCAGGTATGGGAAATGACATATATGTATATAAAACTTTTTTTATTGTGAAAAAAAAATGTAATCCAAGTTAATACAACAAATACTTAGTAAAAATATAAAATTTGATAAAAAAAAAAATATTTATATAAAACTAAAAGACACATTTCAGCTACAACTTAAAATCACAATTGTTTAAAACAATGTTGTCAATTTAAATGAAGAAATATGTAGGTTTAAAATTTATTTTAAATTGTATAAATATTTATTAAAAAGCTTAGTTTTAGGAAAATATTTTTTAAAACATTCATGTTAAAAAAAAATCCATTAAAATAAAATCATAAAAGTTTGTTATTAATCACTATTAATTTGACGACTTTTTTCAAACATTTCAAAACAATTTTGAGTTTGATTTGTTTCTTTTTTTGTTTAGTTATATTTTATATGTCAGGAGGCAGAAAAAGTAGTTTAAGTAAAGTGGGGTAATTCATTGGAATATAAAGAAAAGAAAAACTTTTATAAATGAGGTTTGAAAATAAAATATACATATATAACGAATGAACGAACCGTAGGAACAAAATACTCATAAAAAACGCTTAACTAAAACAGTAAAAACTTTTATTTCTTGTTTTATGATTTCTTACAACAATTCGTAAAGAACATAAAAAAATCGTTTTGGTATTAACGAAATGAATTGAATGAACCTAAAATAATATTTCCTTAACGTTAAAAAAATAGATATACAGTGAATCACAGTGAAAATGGCACACCTTTAACCATGATACATTTTGTAACATTTCTTATATAAAAAAATTTTAATTAACAATCTTATATTTTAAAAGCTAGTACAGGTAGTATTTAAATAAATAAATTTTTACTATTACCATTAAAAAAGATTAAAGGCAAAAAGCAAATTTTTTATCTCACAGTGAAAATGAACCGTTTCAAAAACCGCCGTCGGTAGTATAATGGAAAATTTTTTAACTACGAGTAATGAGGCAACGTTTACTTGATCTTTGCTTTTGTGTCCACTGCTTTTACAATATTGGTTGCCTACCCGCCGTTAATGTTCTTCAGTATTTTTTAAATCAGAACACTGATTTGGAGACAGATGAACTTTTCTATTGAAAAGTTCATCTGTCAATCGCATTAATGATTTTCGACACAGAGAATACTTCGTCTTTAATCAATTTTTAGTGTTCTAAATAGAAGAGAGTGCTTTCGTTTGAGATAGTAAGACTGGCCCTTGATCACAGTTAAATAAATTTTGAAGTAGATGCGACACTAAGTACTACTACGTAGCTGATGAAAGCCGTGACTAAAAGAAAACGTGATTACTTTTGTTCTATATAATCTGATGTTGTATAGTGATCCTTAGATTTAATAGAAATAGAAAACTGTAACTCTGCAAAAGATCTCGAATTATGAGTATAAGCGATTTGTACCGCTAAAGTACCGCTAAAAGTGAACGGAAAGACAATAATCGTCAAGTCCTTGTGCACGTTAACCGTACGAAACTGTAAAAGAGACCAGTAAATTATTTAGAAATGTCTTAGTGAATATATATAAATGTTAGAATGCTTAGTTGATTTTCTTTTCTCATTGGTTCTGCTTTGACGGCCTTATCTGATATCGAATCAACTCCACGGGGTGATGAACGTTTCACTAGAGCCCCCGTGTGACTTGCAGGACTCACAAAGATCGCAAGTTTTTGTCATAAGTTTGTAGTCATGTAAAGAGTTTTGACCTTCTAATCACTCCTGTATGCATTTCCCCAGTCAATAGATGACAAGGCTTCATGAGCGCTAAAGAGCACCAACCCTTAGTTACAGCTGTAAATCGATTTTCATCAGCATCTGCCTCCACGGCCTAATCTGATCATGAACTAAAAATGTGGCTAACCAGGTGCACATGGGTCGCAACTTTTTGCTATAAGTTTGTAACCTTATAGACAAACCCCTTGCTTAAAAGTTCGGCCCTTCTAACCTCTTGCTAGTTTCCCAGCAGTCAATGGAGGGCAAGGCTTAATGAGCTGGTAAGCTGAAGCCCATTAAGAGCATCAGCTCTTAACGAACTCACCGTCTAACCATCACTCTTGGTTTCTTAACACATAGTTATCTGTTGTAAGATGACAGCATCTCGAGGGGTTGTTAGCCCCCGAAAACCGGCCTGCACCATAATTATCAGGGAAACTAATTCCCCTTCCTGCGAGTTTAGGTCCAAACTACAGCCCTTTTCTGAGGAAGTTTTATGAACGAAATATCGAGCAATTAATTCATAAAAACATTTTTTTATATAAAAAACAAAACCGACATTTCAATTTAATTTATTTTTTATAAAATCATTCGTAGAAAACAAGGCGAATTCATTCGCCTTGGTAGAAAAGTTTCAACATATTGAATTTAATTTAAGTTGGCAATACCGTATAAAGGCGGCTGAGCGGCTATGTTAAATTCAATTTAAGGTTTTGTTTTACCGCTTCAATTTGTCAAACACAAAAGCAAAGAAAAAATGTTACGAAATAGAAAAAAATATATTTTCGGGTTTGAAATTTTTAACAATTGAATTTATTAATTTATTTTTGCTTTAAGAAAATCAAAATGTTTTTTGTTTACTTTTCGATGAAAAATGTTTCTTCAATTAGCTGCGTTCATTTGCCTACAATAAATAAGTTAATGTGGCAGATAGTACAGTTGGGTACCGCCCTTTGCTGCAAGCCGCTTACATTGGCCTTTCACTCTAAGGCCGTGACATTAAGCGGCATATTCATACAAAAAAATGTTTTTGAAAAACATTTCATAAAAATTTTATATGAAATTTTGGAATTAACACTCAAATCCAATTCAGTTTAAGTTTTATGAATATCCTAAATTAAATATTAATATTTAAACAATTTAAATTGTTTAAAATTTTTACAAATTTTTTAAAAATTAAAACAACAATAACAAATAGCTTGAAAAAATAAAATATCGGCCATGTCACAGAGTTCACTTCCGTTCGGAAATGGAATTGAATCGTTTTGTTAACTCTCAAAAAACGAAAATCTAAAACTTATTTCGGAATGAAATCTATGCTATAAGACAATACTAGTCTTATTCTTGCAATTACAAATGATTTCATTCCGACAAATTTTCAGTTCTTCGTTTTTTGAAGAAGTAAAAAAATAATTCAATTCCGTTTCCGAACGGAATTAAACTTTCTGACATGGCTGTATATTTGAAAAACATTTCATCAAAAATTTGTATAAAATTTTAGTTTCAGTTTAATTTTTATGATACCATATAACTTTTTCTTGCTACATTTTGTGTGTTTCTTCTACCACTTTACTAAACAAAATTTACGCTGAAATGCCAAAATTTAGCGCTAAACAACACAAGCAGTTTGACAAACATCAACATGTTTTTGCAAATTTGTTTGTGGCAACAAGCAAAATGTTTGTGCAATTGTAAAATTTTGGCATGTTTGCCAAATAGTTTGTGTAGTTTATTTGGCCTTTAATGCAAATGACCTCAAAACGGCTTTGCAAGAGAAGTGGGAAAAAATATCCCTTGAGTTAAAAATAAAATAGTGGAATTCATTCTTTTTGCTGTTCGGTCTTCGAGAGTTTTGCGTCTCACTCGCACAGTTTAACGGTTTGCCTCAACTAACTGTATTGGTTTACAGTTTTTTGAAGGTATTTCAGTGTTATCCACGCTGCAACTTCCTATGTGAAGACATAGGTCGTTATAGTTAGTCACAGTGACGTTACCAACATACTGTTAATACCATCTTGGATATATGGTCTTCGGCGCCCTGCCCAGGCTGTGCATCCCATACTTTGCAAATTTACTTTGCAACTGTTTAGTTACATAAATAAATAATCTTAGAGCCTATAAATATGCTGGCCCATTTTCATTGTTATCTGAGATTTACATTGTGCGAGTATTTACTTTCTACAGTTATTATTAACATTTGACTATTCATTTTACTAATGAGATTTAATTTTTTTTTTTTTTTTTTTTTTTTTTTATAGAATACTATATAAACCTGTTTACGAAAAAATTTTATTTTTTATTTTATTTAGTATTAACAGAATATTTAACATGTATTAAAACTTTTGGTGGTGTGCCAAACTCACTGTGATCCATCCACTGTAAAAAGAAAATTAAGTAAAACTGAAAAATTTAATTTCTTTGTACGAGTTTTTTTACTTTTTTTTTGGTTTTTTAATGAAAAATTTTAAGCACAAAGAAACACGCAAACTCTTAAGATTTTTGCTTGGAATTTTAATTTTTCATTCCTTGTTTTGGCTTCTTTTATAATATAATAAATTTTTTAAATACCTACATACATATAAATATGTAAGTACATACATATGTTTATAAAATAGTATGAATATATAAAAGAAATTATACTAAAAAATTAAAAGGAGAATTAAGTCCAAAAACAAACAAAAAAAAAACAACAAGAGAACTTAGATTTGAAATTTATACTCGTATGTGTATGAAACCATCATTAAATACATATTGTTGTTGTTAGTGGAGGTAAAGAGTCATCATCATTAAAAAAACAGAAGAGAAAAACTAAATATGTTTTTTATACATACACATATATATTAAAAAAAAAAATGAAAAACTATAATGAAAGCAACAGCAATAATACAAAAAGAAAAAAAAACAAAGTTAAAGGAAATGACTTAAAATCAGGGTAAGGATTATAGTTAAACGCTCAATGATTTGCGGTTAAAGAGTTTCCGTTTAAATTTAATCAAAGTACGAACGAGTACGAGTATATGAAAGTTCACTCAATCAAAAGTTGAATCAAGCACACACATTGCAATAATCATTAAGGGCAAAAACTGCAGCGAAAAATATTAATTTACTTGATGAATACTTATAAAAAAGAGGTCTGTTTAAAACATCATTTTGTTTTTTCATGCGTTTAAATATTGCTGTGAACTAAACATTCGTATTGGGATAAAATTCTGAACGGAAAGTTCAGATTGATAAGGCGGAAAGCAATAAATTTTGCTTCAATCTGTTAGATCTTATTCCCTGCAATATCCTCTAATGGTTTGATGGTTCAAAGCCTATTTTAGATATTACTGTTGTTAAAAGTAGCGAAGTCGTACTCAATATTTCTGGCTACTAATGACTTTCTTCTCAACGAATCGTGGCTAAATTTCATTTGCATAGCATTTGTAAAGCATCAGAAGACAAGGATAACAAAAATTTCCACGAATTACACACAAACTTTAGGCTTTCAAAAGTCCCCAAATTTCCCCCTGGCTAGGGTTCCTGTGTATACATTGGTTTTCCTTCCCAGTGCAGGCGGTTGCGAATGAGTATACTTTTAAAACAAACAGAGAGAAAACAAAAAAAAAAAAAAAAGAATATACGTTTGCATGTCTTTTGCTCAACCTTCAAAAGCTTTTACTCTGCACAATTTCCATGCATTAAAAAATGAACATTTTTGAAATCATATTTTTCTTACTTAAGAATTTCATTATAACTCATTACTATGATCAATAATTTTGATTAAAGAAGATAAGAATTTAGTTATAGACTTTAGCTGGAGGTCATCTAGCTCCTTCGTAGTAGTTACACTACTCAAGCGGTCTCGAACTCGTAACTACGATAAAGATGCTTAAGCATGCAATACCGTTCATGTTTTTTCTTTCTCTCTATATTTATCATATATTCCTTGTTAAATATATGTTTTCTCTAATGAGGTCTAAACAGTTTTGAATTATCGCCATAAGGGGGAAAAATAAGGAGCCGCTTAGCATTAAGTAAACAGCTTTGTTTTATTAGATCATCCAACGAGTTTAAGATTAATTCAGGTCGACTTTTTCTTTTACTAGATTTCTTATTTTTCTTAATGAACTTCTATGTCAAACTTCCAACCCTAAACGCTCTTTAGCAGACTGTAGCAGTATTTGGCATCCGTAATCATTCAGCTATAGGCTCAGCCTATCCGAATTCGATGCTAAGAGCCAAATTATGAATGACACGCTGAATAGTGATATTCTTAGAATCTTCAATTGGGTTTGTAAAAACAAGGGCGATTTTAATGCTCGTAAGACCCAGTGTTGTTTGTGTTTCCGGACTCATGGATGATGTATATATTGAGCAATCAGATACTCTTATTGTTCTTGGAATGGTTTAAGGGCTGATGCTCTTAGTGGGCTTCGGCCTAACAACTCATGAACTAACTTTTCTTCCATTGAATGCCTGCCGGAAATTATATACAGGAGGGATTAGCAGGCCAGAACTCCCCAACAAGAAGTTGTTCATATGGCTACAAACATATGACATAAATTGCTACCTTTGTGAGCGTAGTCAGCTACATGAGGGCGCTGGTGAATCATGAATAATTCACTCCGTGGAACTGGTCCATCATTAGATAAGGCCGCAAGGCAGGTGCTGATGTAAATCTTTTTCATAACTGTTCTTAGAATGAAAATGTAGAGTGATATTCGCCATACTAAACAAATTTTTCATGTCTTAATAGAAGCGTTCAAGTGCCTCAGATTTCTTAAACAATGCAAGACATACGTCAGTCCTCTGATCTCCTTGTTATTTATAAAATTCTCAAATTTCAGCCAATGCTTCAAACACTATTTTGAGGTTATTCGACCGTGTGTAGTAGAAGGCGAAAAACCTCATCAGCGAAAGCTGTGTATACATCACTAAACACATACTTTTATTGTTCAGGTAGAATGGCCTGTGAATCACACAACGCGTTCCAGAGAGAATCCTTCTACAGTCGTGTGAACGTTTGTGGAATAAACTGTCCGCATAAGGATTTCGTGTCACTTAAGATGTAGGAAAATTGTAAGCAAAAATCCCCATAACCTTTTTTCCTAGTTAAGGTATAATGCGCGTCATAAGTAAAGATCGTCCCCTTAGTACTGGTCCATGATAACAAAACAGCCTAGGCTATGATGAAAAATTCTTCGACACACTACTAAGTCCTCTTTAAGTCTTCTGCCCAATCTTTTTTGTTTTACAGGTATTAGAAAAATATCCCTTTTCGTAACCATTTTCACAACTGTCACATTTTCGTGGGAATTTCTTTAACTTTCAAACAGGTATTTCAAATTGTTTTCCTTTCGTTTTTATAAATTAAAAAGAAAGCACCATCCGAGATAGCCTGAAAGGCAGGTTGGCCAAAATATTTAAAGAAAAAAAAAATTCAAACTCATGCACCGCGCATTTATGCAAATAATCCAAACCCCATTAAATCATTCTTTACATTCTTGCTTTACAATCTGTATCCTGTTAATATTTTCTTTTGTTGTAATCCCTATAAAATTAAAATAAACCAAAAAGTTAAACAAAAAAAAAGAAAGCTGAAAAAACTGAAAAAAGAACAGAAAAAACTAACAACAAAAATGTATAAAGTAAAACCCAAATACAACAACTTTATTGGTTGTACTGACTGCACCCAATCATGGTTGCATTTTAATGTAGAAACTCGTAGAATATGCGTGGATGGGATGTTTAAACCCCTAAACAAACTACTCAAGCGGTAGATACGAGTACTTTTCTTTTTTTTTATTATTAATTTTTTTTTCTTTTTTTAACTTCCTTCTTCATTTCATTTAATATATAGTTTATTACACACACATATATTTGTAGTTGTTGTACTCGTATTGCATGTAAAATGATTTTACGAGTTTTTCTTTTATTTTTGTAATCGCAAATATACTTTTTTTGTTTACTTTTTTCGTTGTTGTCTTGTCTTCTTAACGATTACAATTTAACTATCAAAAAGTAAGTGTGTATGTATACTTTTTTATGTAACTGTTAAACAAGTATCTATGACCGAAGTCGTATCCCAGCAAACATAAAGTGAAGGCTATGAAATAATATTACTTGATCATGTGATATCAAATACAAATAACAAACGATTTTCAAATCAAAGCTTAGTTTTGAGTTTAATACTTTATTTTAAGTTGTTTTGTAATCAGAGTTGCTGCTCTGAGTCATTCCAAAAGAAAAGTGATAATATTTTTTTCATTTTCGTTACTTTTTTTCTTAAAATAATAATCTATGTACATATTTTTTATCTCTAAGGGCGTGTGCGAAACGGTAGCAAAGTGAAAAATAATTTGTTTGTGGTAAAAAAAATTCCATATTTTTGCTGTGTGAAGATATATTTTATTTGACAACATAAAACTTTGACAAGAGCAAACAGTTTTTTCATCATAACTAATAAGCAAATAAATAAAAATTAAGAATAGAGGTATTTTTCAACGTTATATTATTTCACTTTTGCATTTTTAATTATAAAATTTTCCATTATAATTTATTTCAATCAAATTCTTAGATTTTAAATATTTTTATTCTAGTGAAATTTTACTTATCTGAGAAATGTCAAAATTTTACTTACGGGAGCCCTTTCGACGTTTGCGAAACGGTAGCAAACTACTGTTGTCAGAAATTTGTATAGAAAAATGTTTAATTTTCAAAAAAAATTTTAACTAATTTTAATTAATTTTCAAAAAGAATTTTAACTAAAAAATCTTAAGTTCTGACACCAAGAAGTTAATTATTACAAAGAGATGTTTACTTCAATAATACAAGAACATAAAAAAAAAATCAACTTTTTCCAAAATTAGGAATATAGATTGCCTCAGTAAACACGCACTTTTTGTAGTGTCATTATATTGTAGTGCAAATGTAGCCCCTGAAATTTGTCAGTTCTCACGTGAGCTTATGCCGAATATTAAAAATTAAATGTCTTACGAAAGAATGAAGCGTTATAGCTGTGAAAACATGCATAACAAAAGATTGGGAGGTTATGCTGAGAAAAAAGCCATTTTTGATGAAGCGCATTTACATCCGAATGGCTTCGTGTATGCACAAAATTGTCAATCCACGAGAAACAAATACACCCTCAACAAGCAATTGCCCAGTGCGGATTTTGAATAAGCGGGCTCGTCAGTATTCACTTTGTCGAAGATGAGACATTCGTTATAAGAATATTGAAAGGGAGGTCTCAAGGCATTAACTGGAAGGCATGGATGTCGACGATAGGTGGTTTTAGTTGACACACTATTTAAGAAACAATCAATTTATTGTAACTACGGTTTCTAGAACAAATTGTTTTAAGGAATGTTGATACTAACTGGCCACCAAAAAGCCGTGCAGAGAGACGATGCGAAATTATTTGTGGCGAAAATTCTATGATTTAGACGTAGATAATATGTGATTTTAACAGGATGGTGTCACTTGTCGCACAGTAAGAGAACAAAAGGATCTATTGAAAGAAAATTTGAAAAATCACATTATTTCTCGTAGAGGAAGAGTAAATTGGTCACCAAGATTGTACGAAGTGAAACCTTTAGATTTTATTTATTTCTTTTAATTGAAACTGTGCAGCAATTATCCCATAATAGAGCAGATATTATTTAAAACCATGATTGATAAGTTTGGTAAAAGATTAAGAGGCTCGCCAGACTGACATAATTTTTATTTTTAGCGGGATCGTAGTTGTTATAGAAACATTTTTAATATTAAAAACAAAGTATTTCTTTTATTAAAATTAACGTAATGCCCCATTTTAAATTGCGCTGAAAAGGCAAAAATTATATCAAAATTTATGTAATTACAAACGTCGAATTTCACTGAATGTTTGAAAATAATAAAGTTTCACTAGCTCTAGGAGCTAGTATAAATTTTGACAATAGGATATCAATATTTGAAATGTAAGAATTTGATTGATATAAATTTTAATTGAAAATTTTATAATTAAAAGTGTAAAAGTGAAATATTATAAAATGAAAATGGCTCTATTATAATTATTTCTTAATTTATTCATTTTTATATAGATGTTCTTTTGTCAGTTTTGATAAAAAAAACATTATTATTTTTCAAAATTTTTTTCACACAGCAAAGACCACAAACAAAAAGTTTTTCTCTTCAGTTCTTTAATACCGTTTCACACACGTCCTTTGTTACTGACCCGTACATGCCCTAGATTGAAAATAAAATTATTCAATTAGTCACCGAGTTATCAAACATCACTCGTATTAAGCATTATTGCGATTAAAACAAATTTATATAGCTTTCAAAGTAAAGACATGCCTATTAATTTACGTTATTTTGTGCACATCTGATAGCTTTTTAAGAAATTTTGTCTTTAATAATTTTTTGGTCGTGGCAGCACTAACAGAATATAACTCAACTTCAAGTGTTTGATGTCTGAGAAATAGTTCGTTCAATGTCAAATAGTTTGCTAAATGAAATCAAGCCGTAGTGTTTGCTGGGATGGACAGTATACATGAGTTAGAACTTATGTGTATTTTAAGTATTGTCTGGATGCGAACTACAGCTAAACTAAGTTTAAGTTTATAGGTATTTGGAATAACACTCAAGAGAATTTGTGTCCATTTCAATTCATTATTTTATTATTTTTGCTATATTTGTTTTACGCTTTTTTTTTTTTTTGCTTTGGATTGCTGCAAAATTCAACATCAGTTTGCTTACCTCATTTTTTTATTTTTTAGATTTATTTTCTTTTTCATATGCCTATTTTTATTTTTCTCTCTTAATAAATATTTTAATTTTAATTCTTTAAGATAAGTCTCTTGTATATTGTATATATGTATGTATATATATTTTTTTTTTTCATTTTCAACTTCATTTATTTTTGTTTATTCGTCTGTATTTCCAGTAAAAGTATTTGGCAATAACTGATACTTTTTCTGTGGATTTTTTTTTTTTTGTGCAGGATTCCTATTTTTTTTTTTTTTTTTTCTTATTTTTTCCTATAGTTTGTTTATATGTTATATGTTAAAATAAACGAACTAGACTCTTTATATACTTAATGTTCTTATTTGGTATTTGTTTTAATTAATTATTTACTAGCAATTTATTTAAAAGGTATTTTCAATGATTTTTAAATGAGATTTGAAAAATAGAATGCCAAAGAAAACAAAAAAGTTTTTTTTTTTTTTAAATGAGACTTATGATGGCAAAATACCTAAACTAATTAATACGTGGGCTAAGAGGAAAGCTTTGCAGCTTTCAGGGTGTTTAGCTTTAAACTGGAAGTATTTCAGTTTTAATATCAACTTGGCATCACACGAAATAAACTTTATTAAATTCTAGTTAATTCTGTTCTCAGCGCTAAAACATCGTGTATGTCCATCGTGCTTTACATTCGCAGTAGCCACTCTACAAGATATACGTATGTAGATGGTCGAAACTAATTAATACACACACTCAAATGTTATTATGCAACACATTCACAAAAATGTTATACGTATTACATTGAGAATGTGTTAGAATAAACATCACACGTACACGAACAGAGTAACGCACCCCACATAGCGTCGATGCTCCAGTGAGTCAATAGAGTTGGATACCCAACTGTCACCGATGAGCTTCTTCGCCCTCTCCTGCACATGGTCGAGTAACCCCAAAATAGACTTTGAGGCACCGGCTCAAACATGAGAGTTGTATTCCATTTTCAGTCGGATATAGGCATTATAAACAGTAAGGAGATCGGATGGAGTGAAGTACATCTTGCACCGTTTCAAAAAACCGAGGCACTTGAATGCTTCTTTAGGGGCATGAAAAATGTGTTCAGGCCAGCGAACATCACACGTATCTTCATACCAAGAACAACGAGAGCATCCGATTCCTCAAAATTTATACCATCCATGTGTACGGATGAAGCAGCATCTGCGGTCGTTTGTTTATGTGTTAATAAGCAACATTCGGTCTTACGAGCGTTAAAGGCGACCCTATTTTTACGACCCCACTCGGAGTTTAATAGAAGATCACTATTCCGTGAATCATTTATATTTAGCCTCTTAGCAGCGACCTCTGATAGGCTGGGTCTATAGCTAAAAGAGTACGAGTGGCAAATGCTGCTGTCATCCGCGAAAGAGTGGATAGGATTGGAAGTTTGATAGAGAAGGTCGTTGAGGAAAATAAGAAATTGTGTGTTCAGACGATCGTAAGAAAATCTTACAATTTCATTGTCAGACTATGGTCTGACAAATAATTCATCTGACAACAAAAACTGTCTGTTCACACGGTTGTCAGATAGTTAGACGAAAAAAAAAATTGCCAGACATGTTGCAAGACATTGCCGCTTATGTATATCAACAATGATCTGTTTGGCAGTGTTGCCCATCAAACTTTTTTCTGACAATGATGCCATTGTCAGGTGCATTAATTTTATACATCTGACAATTAAAACTGACCTTACAATACCAGCCAATTATCTGGCAATGCCGACGATGAGTGTTCTCACGATTGTCAGATGCCTGACAACATTGTCGTCTTACAATTGATTGACAATGGTTTTTCTGACAACGTTGTAAGTTAGTGGCTGTTCACACGATTGTAACACATTTTCAGACAATTTTACTGGCAATATTGTAAGATCTGACAACCGTGTGTACATAGCCCAATATTCGTTATGGATTTTTTTGCTACCAACTCAGGCGCTTTGACATCTAACAAATGTCTAGCAAATTCCACACAGAAGGGATTGGATAGCTTCAGCTCTCGAGTAAAGGTTTTAATGTGGCCAAATCAAAAACTTGCCAGCTGCGTGTGCCTTGCAAGCGATATGGAGCCGGTACTAAACCGCTGATAGTCTCTACCCGCGAAGCTTGACCACTATCAAATTAGACCGAAAGGCAATTCACGCATACACTTGTCACTTGGCTTCAAGAAAACAACTTTCAAATGTGAAAAATATATTTTAAAATTAAACACAAACGGCCATAATCATAAAAAATGATTTATGTTTATTACAGGCTTATCTGACAAATTTCTACATAAAGTTTGTAAAATAAAACTTTAATAAATATAAAATATTTTTTATGAATATGACCATTAAACTGAATACCTAATTTTAATAGATTAACAAAAACTCTCCTCTTATACCCACGTATTAATAAAAAAAATACCTAAAATGAATTGCTGATTTTAAATCTGCTGAAAGTGACAGAAATTAATTAAGTCTTAAATATTTTTCTGTTTTATTTCATTAGTAAATCTGTAAGTCGTTAAGAGAAGAGGGGAAAAAGTGTTAAATAAAATCAAACTTACTCGTCCACAATTAAATATTTGTTACCATCCGAAGCAGCACATCTGCCCCTATAGCTAAATTGGGAACCTTTGATGTGTATGGATTGTTGATAGCCCGATAGGAACCAAGAGCCCTCCCAGCGGGCCGGAAATGTACAATTGGTGGGCACTGGAAATATACAAAATAAAGAAAATAAGTTTTATAAAATCACGCCAGTAAACAACAAAATTTGAATCACAATTGTAGTTTTTTTAAATGACAAGAATCACATATTAAGATTTGTGGCATTTTAATTCAATTTTCTGTTTAGCGAACAACGACAAAAATGTCTTCTTGGTTTTTATTTGTAGAAAACTTTGAATAAAGAAAGAATTAAATTTGAATAAAACGACCTTCAAAAGTTTTTTCCACATTCTTTTTTTATGCTAAGCTGGGATTTGTGAAAATACTCGTACACTTCTAGAGAAATGCCAGATGGAATTTTCTAAGATTTTCCATATCAGCGCAGACAGACAGTGCGATCAAATAGTTTACGCTGTTGTTTTGACTTTCAAGCACCCGCTCTAATTTAAATATTTACTGTTGTAAAATTCCCTTTCGTTCAAACAAAATGTTAAATAATTCCGTTAAAAAGAAAACCAACAACAACTCGTGCACCAAAAGGGCCTATTTAAACATTAACAGCAACAACAACAACAATAACAACAGCAACAGCCATTTATGAAGAACACTCTTTCATAAAAAAATACGACCGGAAGGGAAAAAAGCAATAAAAATTTAAATGTCACTCAGAGTATTTTCTTTTCATTTGAATACGAAAATAAAAAAAAAAACAAGCAAGGAAAATTTGGTACAACAGGGTTTGAGTGCTTAAATTTTTAATACAATTGTGTTAAAAAACTACACAAAAAAGAAAAAAAAAATACATTTAGAGAAAGGAACCACAAGAAAGAAATCAACATTTAATTCTTAACATTTTAATTGACAAAAGTGAAGGGAGGGTGACCAACCATCATTATTTTCATTCGTTCATTCATTCATTGTGTTCACACCAATTCTATTGTTATCATTTTAAGTTTCATAGAATTACTTTCGCACATTCAGATACAACATGTAGTACTTGAAATACTTATTATCGTGCTGGGTAATAACCCAGCATACATTTTTTAGCGAAAACATCCTCAAAGAAGAACATTAACATATTTAAAGTTTACAAATGATAAATGATGAAACAGAATACGTCCGCAACTTCAAGCAAAAACGACTCTCAGAAAAAACAGGCACATAATTGAAATTGAATTCTTCTTTTTTGTTCGGTAGAAAAAAGCTTTTTCTTTAATTTTTATTTTTCCTCGCGTTAAAGCTTTTGAAGCTTTGGTTTTGTTTACAAAATGTGTGAAATTTACTAAAAGTGTGGTAATATTGTTGAAAGTTTTTCTGCCTCAAAGTAAGAGCAGATTCTATTTTACGACCGCATTCTCTGGCTTTATTTTATGCCAAATTGTATGGAGAAAAGCGTCATGCCCTAATTCTGTTTCATCATTAAGAGTCGAAATGGGCTCGTGCGAAACGAGCTGATGCCAGCGGGTATAAAACACATTGTTGCTTGTCAAAAGCCCTTCTCTCTTTATCTTTGGCTGTAGCTCTAATGCTCTTGTAATGAGAATTAAGTGTGCTGTCCAAAAAAGCCTCTAAACGCCTTGATTCACTATCCTACACGATCGTACGATTCATTCACAGGAAACTGTTTCAAAAGTCTGGCCGACTTGAAAAAATCGCTTCAAAATGGCGTTGTAGGCCACACTATTATACAAGTATGATTGCAATAATTTATATACACAATAAAATAATTAAAAACTCTTATTAACATAATAATTTCATATTACTTAAATTTTTTTCGCGAGGCACCACCAATATTCTCATATTTTTCACAATATATACCACACTGAACTATAATGTTTTGAAAAATTTTATAAAATTTTTCATATCGCACAATAGTCAAAAACTCTGTCGCACAGTTGCTTTTTTAGTACTTTTTCAGCACACATGCATTATTTAGTAGATCGCACGATCGTGTATGATAGTGTAGCAAGACCTTTAGTGTCTAGATTTATTGAAACAGTGCAAGACGAACAAACTTGAATCCAATTTAATCTTCTTACTTTTAACGCCATATACGTCTAATTTGAAATTACTGGATCGCATAGAGGAAGAGCGAAATAGCGAAGATGCAACTCTGAAGTCGACTCTTTTCTATTTCAATTACAATGTATATTGTTCAAAATAGTCACGAAACTTCCAAGCAACAAATACTTAGATTACAGACACGACGATTACATGTAAAATAATAATGCGTACGAATCTACCCAACGGCAAACATTGTCTACTATATTATACATATTTAATGATACGTGCAACACTTTGACTTTAATAAATGATAACTTAAAAACTCGAAAATGGGGTCGTGAGAAACGAGCTGATGTCAGGGAACATAAAAGCCAATGCTTTTCTACAGCCTTTTTCTCTTTACCTTTGGCAGCTCTAATGCTTTTGCAATGAAAATTAAGTGTGATCTCCATGAGTCAAACGGCATCCTTTAAGGTTCAAAGCCTTTAAGCGCCTCGAATCATTGAAACGGTGCAAGGCAAACAAACTTGAATTCAATCTTATCTCCTTGCTCTTAACGTCACCTATGTCTAATTTGAAACTACTTGATCGCATGCAATAGAGAAGAGAGAGAGCGCGCAAAATAGATAGGCAATTCTGAAGTCGACTCTTTTTCTATTTCAATTACAATGCATAGTGCTGAAAATAGGCAACAAATATTTCGATTACAGAAGCGACGATCACATCTGAGACAATAATGCACTCCATCTCATCGAATCTACTTAAACATCACTCGGCTATAGTGACTTTTTGCTTCAATCTTGTTTGTTGGGTATGAATGTTAAAATATTTCTATGTTATATGTGTGCGAAAGTGTTTGTGTTTCTTTTCTAAGTTGGGTGATTAAAAGGTGGTTTGTTTTTGGTTTAGGATTTACTCCACTTCTTAATTGTACATTTGTGCCACTGAATACCGTTGTTAGTTTCATTTCTTATTGTTAATTCTCAATTCAAAGGTATGTACAGTGGGCCGACAAGAAAATATTTTAAGAAAAAAAACCAAAGAGATCATTCAACTCAGAATTGTTACATTCCATGGATCCAGTCGAGGCAATTCCCACCCGGTCAAAGTACTTTTTTATCGAGTAAAAAGTAGTTTGTTTTCCTAAAAATGTATAAAAACCGAATTGTCCTTCATCGTAAATTTAATCTAAATTCCATTTTGGGAATCGTTTACCTCGTAAGCAATTAAGTAATATAAATCTGTGCCAAATCTTTTCTGAATTGGTTCAAGGATGTAATAGGTCTTTCATGTTCTTTTTAAGCGATGTTTTTTCTCTGGGAATCTGCCCATTACATGAAACCTGTTAATATTTGAGAAACAATACGCTTCGAATGAGTATGAAAAATATCATTTAAGACTGGTTGAAGCAAGCTTACTAGCAAAATGCACACCAAACAGTGACTTTTTTCGAAGGCGTTAGGCGTGAGGCAATCCTCGTAACGTCCCAGATTAAACGAATATGAAATCGTCAAAACTTCCAAAGATGTAATCCAAAAAGTGAGCAACTTTAATGATATTAATGCGGATGTCAATAACGCGGGTGGAAGAGAAAATTATTTAAATAGCAGCGGCAGTACACTGATAGAAAATAGCTTCGTTATGGGAATGAAACAGTTTCGTTCTCAATTCTTACGTTTAAACCATGAAGTTATAAAAGCTCCGGCAAGCGGATAAGAATTTTGCATAGCCCTACTTTATTATTTTTTACAACTTCATTAATATTACGAAAATTGTTTCATTCGCGTTACGAAAAACTTTTGGAAGAAAATTTAAGCATTTCGTTATAGCTACTAAGCAATGTAGTGAATATAATTAACCTATTTCACTGTATTAATGTTAATTATATGTAATGACCTTTGTAACAGTTATGAAATAATGTAATAATCAGGATACTGTATACTCAATAGATTTGACTAATAGTCTCAAGGTTGCAGGTTCGATTATTATCTCAGACTCTGTTTCATACACCAAGAAAATTACTTCATTGTTAATCAAAAAGCAACACTAAATCGTAACATGAATATAAAAATCGTCATATCTACGAAAGTTTTTCTATCAGTGTATAGTGTAAATTAGTGCTGTGTTCGTTGAGTACGTATTGCCTATGTATGGAAGATAAGAGAGTATGTGATCAGAAAAAATTGGCTTAGTCATATATGTATTTTCCTTCTCTAGAGGACAATGGGGAAAAGTTTACAAAAAGTGTTTGTGCGAGAACCCCCTAAAGAGAAATGATAAAAGTACCCTGGAACTACTTGAGACGATGACGGAAAATTTTGCAGAAATATTTTATTGTTATGAAAGCGTCTCATGCAACATTTTACCTTCCTAGGAAAGCAGGGAAAATAGGGGGTTGCCAAGATCAGAAGAAAAAAATTTGATAGGAATAAGTATTACATTTTATCTTTCTAGGAACTAGTAAAGGGTAGTTGTGAAGCATTTTATGAAATTTAACCTTTTTCCATAACTTGCGTATCCATGGGGGAACGCTTTTTTAATTTTTTGTGAAAATTCTTGCAATAAAGGGGTTTTTTTTCATTCAGGTGCAATGTATATACCCATGATGATCTGGTAAAAGATACTGAATAAATGACAGGTAATTTGACAAATGTGGATGCTGTCATGTGCCAAAGCCAAGAAGTTCCTTTTGAAAGTCATTGTATCTAATATTAATCTCTTAAGCATAGTAATAATTCCCTGATTGGAATATACACTAATTCTAGTCTAGTCCAGGAATGCCAGACATTTTTAAATAAGATGGCGAGACATTCTAACCTAACCCTAAAAAGGGTACGTGGGCAACTGCAACAACATCGTTGACGTCTTAGCCAAAAAAGTGACAGCCCTAGGATAGCGATAAAAATCTGCATATTAGAAAAGACTAAAACTCCACGCGATGGAACATGCCCAAGAAAAATATCTCACAGAGCCCACATGCCGCATATTAACTCTAAGAGAACGTGGGAGCTATTAAAACTGCCCAGATCTTGCCTAAGAATGACTGTAGCAGGCATCACTGGGAACCATGCAAGGAGACTAGGCCTACCCTATAACAACTACTGCAGAAATTGCCAAGACGAGGAAGAGGAGATGATCCTTCATCTCCCCATCATCGTCTAAGATACCTAGGCGAGCGCAGCTTCAACAACCTATCATGTCTGGCCTCGGTTAAACCGACCGCGCTAGATTCTTTCATAAGAAGCAGCGGATGGCTAGTACAGCAGCATGTAATGCTACACTAAGAGGTTCCCACCGTTCCTCTTCATCCCCGCCCATTCATCTCATCCACTCACAATATATTCCTCTAAATTCTATTCTGCACTTCACTATCCCACTTTTCAGGCAATCACAAAGGGAACGACTTCAGGACCCAAGTGAGCTGGAAAACCTAGGCTATTTCGCGGTATCCAGCGCCTACCTAACCTAACCTATGGTAACACTTGATTACTATTAACTGCACTCCAATGACATGCCCTACTACTAATATAAGGAGTCATTTTTAGTAACGTCTGATGTTGCCTTCTGAACCACTGTAGTCTCAATTATGGCTGTTTAAGCGGGCTGATAAAAAAGACTCTGCCTTCATTCTAAGTACATATTTCATTTAATAGTTTGTACATTTGGAAGTGTTGATGTATATGAGAATATAATAACATTTAATTTTTTTCCTTTTTTTGTAATTTACTTCTATTATTGGTTCATTAAAGAAGGTTTTTTGTGTACTTGAATGTTCACATGCTTGACACATACCTATTTGTATTTTTGTTTGTTGGTTTGAATGTACCAGTATTTAGGTACTTGTTATCTGTTTATTTGTCATAAACTAAACAATTAAATGTGACGTCATTATTTAAATTTATTTTTATTTGTTTTTTTTTACAATATTCCGCCAGCTGACCAAATACTTTAACGATTTGAGGTGGGTTGATAATAGTTTTTTTTTAATTACATTTTTGTAATTATATTGACAGGAGGGAGCAGCATTTATTCTGAACTTTCGTCGCTGAAAAAAAAATTCTGTGCTGTCTACAGAACACAGACAGGCAATTCGTGTAAAAAACCACCCAATTTTTTGAATACTTTCTACACAAATTTTCTACACGGGTCGCACACTAAGCTTTTCAAGCATTTTTATACCCTTCACAAAAATGTAAAGGGTATATATAAGTTTATAATTCCGTTTGTAATTTCTACAGTTTTTATTTGCGACCCTATAAAGTATATATATTCTGAATCAGAATTAATCGAAAAGTCGATTAAGCGATGTGCGTCTGTCCGTTGTTGAAATACCGTTTCTGAGAAAACCATTAGACTTTGAAACTTTTTTCTTTCACCATTCTTTTACCCCATCGGTTTGCTATTGAAATTCAGTAATATCGGTTCACGTATATTACTGAGGCCATTTTTTGCAATTTTGTATGAAAATTAAAAAAAAAAATTTTTTGTTTTGCTTCAAACTTCACACACTCATTAAGCATGGTCACTAAAAGGCAAAAAGATACCCGAGATATACCCATATATACCCGAGATATAGCCTAGACCGGGTTTTTCATTAAAATGCCGCATAAGCGAACGTAAACAACTTTTTTTTTCTCAAAAGCAGTTTTGGTAATAAAATAAGGTTATATAAATATAGAAAAAGGAAATTTCCGATATCGGTCCTTATATACCCGAGATATAGCCTAAACCGAATTTTTCATGAAAATACCGCGTCAGCGAACCCAAACAACTTTTTTTTTCTTAAAAGTGGTTCTGGTAACAAAATACGGTTATATAAATATAGAAAATGAAAATTTCCAATATCGGTCCATATATACCCGAGATATATCGTAAGCCGGTTTTTCAAGATTTTTTTTTTGCTTAAAAGCAGTTCTAGTAATAAAATAAGGTTATATAAATATAGAAAATGAAAATTTCCGATATCGGTCCATATATACCCGAGATATAGCCTAAACCGAATTTTTCATGAAAATACCTCATCAGCGAACCCAAACAACTTTTTTCTTAAAAGCAGTTCTGGTAACAAAATAAGGTTATATAAATATAGAAAATGAAAATATCCATTATCAGTCCATATATACCCAAGATATAGCGTAAACCGGGTTTTTCATGAATTTTTTTTTTGCTTAAAAGCAGTTCTAGTAATAAAATAAAGTTATATAAATATAGAAAATGAAAATTTCCGATATCGGCCCATATATACCCGAGATATATCCTCAACCGATTTTTCCATTAAATTTATTTTTTTGCTGAAAAGCAATTCTCGTTAGAAAAGAAGGTTACTAAAATACAGAAAATAGAAAATTCTGATATCGGTCCATATATAGCCGAGATATATGTTAAACAAACTTTTCCATGAAAATGTCTAGGAAAGATTTCTTTTTTGGAATAGTGATTACAAGCAAACATATTTTTCCCCCGATATCGGTCCATATATATCCGAGCATATTTAGTTCAAATTTGTAATATATACTACACATATACGTGACTATCGTGAAGGGTATTTTAGATTCGGCCCAGCCGAATATACCACACTCTTACTTGCTTTTTTTTTAATTTATATTGACCTTTTCGATTAAATAAATTATTTTTCTTGGTTCAGCAAATACGAGGTCGATTGTTTATTATACAAAAATTTGCCAAAATTTATTCAATACTTCGTTTTCCTTTGGAAAATTATTTCATGATCATTGTTTATGATTTGTTTTAAATAATGAACAAATCAATTCTTAATTTTGGAGCTAAAGTAGATAACACACGATAGACTTTTAGCAATTTATAAGGTAAAAAAAAATATCTTCAGCTGCTAAAATAAGAATTGATTACATGAACAAGATCAATATTATTCGAATAAAATTTTAATGAAATAAATAAATATGAAAAAAATATATATAATGTATGTATTAATGTTAAATAGCCGAACTTACTTTAATATTTCTAATATTATATGATGGGTTGGCATCATTCGTCTAGCCAGGATTGAACTTGAGCCAGACGAATGATACCAACCCATCATATAATATTGGAAATACATATAATATTTGATATTAAATACAGGGAGGCTGATGAAAGCTGCTATCAAAAAAAAAGTAATGACTTATTTTCTGTGTATCTAACCTGTTCCATTTTTGTTGTGTTTTGTAGATTGATCTTTAAATTTAACTAAAGTGGAGGATTGGGATAATGAAACAAGAATTTGGATAGTGCAACGCTTTCACGCTTTAGAGTACATTGTTTCCGTCCAAAGAGAATATAGGCGCATGTTTGGCGGCACTCCTCCTAGCAGATGGAGCATAATGAGGCACGTAAAGAGCGCGGCACAATCGCTAGAAGGCCATACAATCTAATCCTAGAGTTTCAACAAGTAGCTTATCTGCTCAAATGGTCGCTGCAGACAATTTTGCACCAAGATTAAAACTTATTTCCATATAAGAATCGATTAACAAACAAAATGAACGAACCCTAAAGGCTTCCCGATTCGCTTGGAATTTTGTGAGAAGATCATTCAAACGGTGTCAGAGGATGAAAACGTCTTGAACTGCATTTTTATGTCTGACGAACAAACAAAACTGTCGAATATGGAGTAATTCTAACCCGCAGATACTCAATCAGATGCAATTACATCCACTTCGCATCACAGTGTAATGTGCAGTTTCTTCAAGGTTCACTGCCTTTTTCGAAGAAAACGATCTTACTGTATTGGTCAATGGAGACCGTTACTTAAAGATGTTGATGAGTTTTTCTTTCTAGAATTGCGCTGCAAGAGAATCCCTTTCAACAAAATGGGGCAACATAGCCACTCCTTTTATGACAGAACTGAGGCAAAAATTTCCCAATAAACTGGTTTCAAGAAACTCCACATTCCGTTGGCCTCCCAGGTCTCCTGATCTCACTGTACCTGATTTTTTTGTGGGTTTATTGCAAACCAGAAGTTTACAAAAAAAACCAACAAATTTGGATGATTTAAAGCAATCCATTCGAACGGTAAGTAAACCAGTTTCCACTGCAACACTCCAGGCAGTTATGAATAACTTTTTGATAAGATAACGTATATGTGTCAACGAGGGTGGGGGCCATTCGAATGTAATTATTTTCAAAACTTAATGAATTACTCAGTGTTTATTTTCTATTTCTTAATGAATTACTTTAATAAAAACGTATTATTTTTCAAATGAATTTCTTTAAAAAAAAAAATTACATAAATTTTAAATTCGTATCTTGATACTAGTTTTTCGACCTTTTTTAAATATAATTGTTGTTTAATGAGCATGAGGTCATTTGTTGTAAAAATTATTCGTTTATTGTGTCGAACTATCGAAACAATAAACGAATAATTTTTACAACAAGTGACCTCAAGCTCATTAAACAACAATTTTACATAAATTTTACAAAACTTGATTTTAGTTTCTTAATATAATTAAAATAATAGCAAAACTGATCAGTCACCCTGTATAATCTACAAATTATAAACAATTTTCCTGAAGAAGTTTTCTAAAGGAAAACAAATGTATATAAATCAATTTTGTCAACTTTTTTCTAAAAAAAAAAAGAATCGACCTCGAATTGCTTGATAAATGAAAAAGAAATTGTTAATTTGTTTGCTTGTGAATATTTTGCAATTCTTCATAAATATTTATATTTAAATGTTTAATTCGAAAAGTTTAAGTTTTCATATTTCTTAAATACATTTCAATTTGTAGAAGTTTGTAACGCACAAAAACGCATGAATGCAAAATTTGCTTTGAAATGCATTAAACTGGAATTTTCTATTACAGGATTTCTTTTGTGGACTGTTTGTGGCGGTAAAAGCAATTCCGTAGAACAAACTTTGCTAATCGCCCCATAAAAACTGTAATAACATTCAAATTGTAACAAAATCGATTTAAATTTCTCTTTTGTGTTGATGTTATCTATCGGTTTTATTTTATTAAACTTTTCTTTTTTGCTGCCATTAATTAATTGTACTGAATTTCATTTCCTTTTTTTTTTTTTTTAATCCTCCTGACAATGACTTTATTATTGGCCATTAGAATACCCCATACCGAGATGTCTCTATGTATTAAATGCAAATGAAAAATTTCCCTGACTGTAATGGCGCATTATGATGACATAACCTCAAACATTGACATTAAATGTGGGCGATAAAATGAGGAAGCCTAAAAAATATGTTTGTGAGTGTGTGCCAGTTGCAACTTGAAACTTTGGGGGAGAATCCTAAAAAATTCTATTCCTTCAAAAAAAAAAAAGAAAAAAAAAATGTGATCATATTAAAAACGTTTTGGGCTTTAAGGATTTCTAGAGGCGAACGATTTTCTTAATGAACGAATAGAAACACAGAGAAAGGCAGGCAATAAGCATGAAGCTGATGTCTGTCTAGTTCTTCAACATTTCCCCTATTTTTAATTTTTACACAATAGCAAAAAAAAAAAACTATACGCACATATTTAAATAAATGACTTTATTTTCGCGTTTGAAGCTTTAAGATTAGTATACGAGTATGTATCTCAAAGCTCTAAAATATATCTTCTTTAGTGTGAAGGGTGGGGATGAGCAAAATATGTATATGGAAATAGTGATATTTAAGAAAAATGTCGGTATACATATATCGATGCGTCGATATTTATGTACGAGCTTAGTTTTCAATATTTGTAACTGAACTCATTAAGTTAGCGTGTAAGGTATCTATCAAAAGTCTTCATGCATATACAAAATGTATGAGACCAACCCGAATAGCGCGGCGTCAGCGCTTTGCCATTGGAAAATCCAATTTTGACCGTGCGTAAGAGAGTAAACTTTACTCTCTACTTAATAAAATTTCATCTAAAGCAGCGGTCCCCAGCGGCCAAAGTTTCGCTTACAGAAGCGGTTGTCCGATGCACACTTGTAAGTCAGTAATGCAGACCATCTGATATACGAACCTAGTATACATTTTCATACACATTGCCGCATATTTGAAGAGTAAACGCCTACCAACTGCACATAAAGTACATCCAATAAAAGCTCATTACTACCTAGAATACATTGTAATTGAACAGTAAGCAGCTCGTATACAATCTCGCATACTTTGTAAGTTGGCGGTAGGCAGTTCGGATACAATCTCGCTTACTTTGTAAGCCGAGAGTAGGCAGTTCGGGTACAACATTGCTTACTTTGTAAGTACTTAGGTCGAAGACGTACTGTGCACTTCAGTTTTTCAGGAATATTCCATTAAATAAATTTGTTCTGTTTTTGTTTACTGCGTTCTTTAAATGTTTTATATTTCTTGTTCCTTTTTTCCAATATTTTCTAGACACTCTTACGTTTAGCACTGATTTTGTTAATTGAAATTTTTGCAACGTAGTCTGACTAACAAGGCAAACGTTTGAATTACAACTAAAAAATCAAATACATACATATCTACGTTATACCAAAGATGAACGAAATTCATTTTTGAGAATTCCATATACTACGGTCACTTACTTTGTAAGTTAGCATTCATTGATTACAAAGTGTTGTACACATCATTGAAGAGAAGTAATGTGGTAGGCAGTGTTCGCCGCTGGGTCGTGTACAAATTTGTTTTAGTGAGAATATTTGAGAGTAATTTGAAGTACTGTGACAAGCAAAATTAGCACAAAGATTTCCGCATGAAGAATTAAATCGTCTACGTGAATGTTATGACAGTTTTGTAAGAGCAATATATATTGCAAAGATGTAGAACAAATTTTATTATGTTGCTTAGTACAAATGAATTTTAAGTCTGAAAAATTTTTTTCACATAATTAAGTCATTATGGAAGGAGTCATGATGTCTCTTAACAATATTTTCTCTAAACATTTTACATGTCTGATGGCATAAAGGGCATTGAACATATACATACATACAAACGCATTGTTTTCATAAAACTATTTTGCATTGCCATTTATGTTATCTACTGTAATTAGAAAAAAAGCTATAAGTATCTACCGAACAAGTGCATTCTAGCCTTAAAAATTCGCAAAAAATCGCCAAAATATTTTTTGTATGATCACAAGAAAAAGAAATCCCTAAAAAGAACAAGAAATCCCTAAAAAGTATCCTCAAATGATTTTTCATAATTTTGTAGTCATATATAATTTGTATTCTTTTAATCCATAAGTTGTATATTTATTTAATAAGATTAGGCCCTATGAGCTTTGTATAATCTATTATAAAGGAAATAATAAAAAAAAAGAAAATAGCTCGTCGACGATCAAAAATACTTTTCGTGAGATTCCCAGTAGACCTTTTCAGGTTTAGAAATGCTAGCTAGCTTATTATGATAAAAAATAATGTCAGCAATTTGCAAACGTGTCACTGGTTAAAGTTTATCTATAATGAAATATCAAATCAAACTAAATAAAAAGTTATTATCAGCTGTTAAATGGTTTGTCAATTAAAACAGTGCTGCCAACGTGTTGAACCCCTAAAAACTCTCTTTACCTATACTTATGTCAAACTAATTTAATTCCAACATTTTAAATGCTCTAATAGAGTTTCGTTTGGTCTTTCGTGTTGTTATTGTTCAAGTCAAATCTCCACAAACACCACTCCTTTCCTTTACCTCATAACCTATTTTCCTAGTTCCAGTATAATGCACTGCATATGTAGCGGTCATCCCCTGATTACTGGTCCAAGATAAGAAAAAAAACTTATAAGGATTTATTTTGATTCAATAAAACAAAATCATGTTTTCATAAAAGCATGTGGTATTAAATCCATTTATGATATCAATACAACTTTAGCAACTATCAGCTGTTAAATTAAATATAATTCCATGGTGCAATTATTAGGTGGCAGCATTAGAGTTGCTGTACTAGATACATAATATTTTGTTTGTGTAAAAATTCCAACATAATGTCAAAAACATGTTTACAAAACGGAGGAAAATTAAGAAAAAAAGTTTATATATAAAGAAAATTAATTATGTATTATTATTTTCATAAATTGTTTTTAACGCATTTTAAGCAATTAAATTATTTTTGAAGCGAGGGAAGTCGATAAGCGGTAGAATTTTTCTTTTTACATAGCAGACAGCAACGCATAATAAGGAATTAAAATATTTTTGAAATCTTTTTTATTGTTTCTTTTGCACATCTTCAAGCTGTTTAAAATATTGTTTTTTCACTTTACTTTGTATAAACATAAACAGCTTTTACGCAATTAAAATATTTCTGAAAACTTCTTTATTGTTTTTTTTGCACTTTTTTATTTCTTTTTTTGCACGATTAAAATATTATTATTTTTCACTTCACTGTGTGTAAACATAAACAACTTTTGACACTACCGGTCGTTTTAAACAAAAAATTGTCACCTGTGCTAGTGATGCCACCTGGCTAATGCACCTTGTATAATTCGGTATGGTGCCTTAAAAAATTCTGATTCCCCTTAATCGGAATCTGTCAACAATATAATTTTAAAAGTACTGAGTTTTATAGTACGTTCCCATTTGGGCTAAATCATTTTATTTACCCAAATTAAGTAATTTGCGACATGATTCCCACGTATTTTTCAAATTATCTCAAATGCCTTACTTTATTTCAAATTAAGTCGAAATTTGCCTGTGTCATTCTTACAAATGCAATCCTGGGTCATGTGTTCTTAGTGAGTTAAATTCCGAAAAAGTGACATTTAATAACGAATCAATATGATTGATATGATGGAAACGTACAATTAATCAAATACTTATTAAATGCCTTAGTATGTCTTAAATTAAGTCGAAATTTGCCTGTGTCATTCTTACAAATGCAACCTTGGGTCAAATGTTATTAGTGAGTTCAGATCCGAAAAAAGTGACATTTAATTACGAAGCAATATGATTGATATGATGGAAGCGTTAGACGTATGTATATATATAAATTCCTGTACAGCCCTCGGAAAATTCAAATGCCACAAAATTGAAGGATCCCAAAACACTTTTTTTTTTGGTATTGCTCTTATAAATAAACTCACTTACCATCGTTTCGTCCCGCCCAACAATGAGCCGATGTCGACAGCATTGTAATTAACAGCCACATAAACAACCATTTTGAAACCGCAACCGTTTTATTTAACATGGAACAGCCAAAAAATGACACTAACCAATGTCCGGGCAGCAGCAGCAGCAGTTGCCACAAGTTTTCACCAAAACTGTTAGAACTTAAAGTCACGCCCCGAACAGCAGTTGGCCTCGATTTGATCAGGCCAAAGTGTTCGCTTGGGGATGATGACGTCGTTGCTGGCGATGTCATTGCTGCTCTGCTAAATATTTCCAAATTCTTTTCTTCTAAATTACATTCGCTGCCAATTGTATCACGTTTATGTTGTTTAAAGCACCTACATTCCTTATTGAATATCGTTGTATACGAAGGATTAAATGATGATAATAATTTTGTTGATTTTGTTTTTGTTTCTGGTTGTATTGAGGATGAAGATAACTTAGATGTAGATGAAGTTGAAGTCGTTTGTGTTGGTGAGGAAGTTTGAGTGTTAGAGTTTAAAGTTTTTGTATTTGTGTTTGTCTTTGTCTTTGTATAAAATAATATCTCTTTATAATTAATATAGGAATTCTTAAGTTTTTCCTGTTCCTGCTCCGGCTTCTCCTCTCGCCTCGCCTCTTCGATTGTTTCCATCTTTTTGTCATCTTGTGTAATATTTTTATTTCTTAATCTAAAATTAATATTTTCTTTTTTCATTTTACCAGCTTCGAAGTGATTATCATACACTGCCTCATTAAAGTCTTCTTTATATTGTTGCTGGCCATCACAGTTTGTCGAGGACATGAGAGTTTTTATGTGGTTATTTTCCAGTTTCGTTTGCTGCTTCATATCTTGGACATTGTTGAGCATAATTTTGTTCCTGTTATGATTATTATTTTTATTATGTTGATTATAAATTAAACAATGGCATCTTGACAACACTGACGTGTTGTTACTGCCATGATGTTGATGTTGATGTTGCTGATGGTTTTCGTATTCGTGTTGGTGTTCGTGACGGTGATGGTGATGGTCCTGTAATGGCACTGCAGTTGTAGAATCAGTAGAAGGACCACTGTCACACGTTAAGTTTCGTTGTTTTTCAGTTGACTCTTGTACTTCATGCCTCACAGTTTGTTGCACAAGATGTTGTGTTGATGGTGGTAGTAGTAGTAGCTGTTGTTTTATTATGGAACCATGTGTTTTTTGCTGCTGCTGTTGTTGTTGTTCTTGTTGCAAATGTAGGGTATTTCTAAGAACACGTTCACATAAATATTTTGTACTACGCTTGTTCTTCGTATAGTTTACAAATGAGGTTGATAGACCACTCAGTAGTGCTGAAGAAGACGACCTGGCCGGTAATAATGAAGTTGGAAAAGACGATAATGATGTTGGCGACGACAATGATGAGGGTCTGTCTTCTTTAAGGTGTTTCTGTTTATGCTGTTTTCTTGTGCTGCTATTATTATTTTTATTATTAGAGGAATATATTAATGTATTTGCCGTTGCAGTTGTAGCTGTTGTTGTTGCTGCTGCTGTTCCTGTTGCTGTTTTTGTCGTTGTTGCGGTCTCTAAGGCAGGCATTTCATAACTTTTATAATATTTATCCTTTTGTTGTAAAATTTGCTCCTTAACCTGCTTTTCTGCCTGGTATTCAGATCTTGTTTGTAATTCTTCTTGCTGTTGATTTTGTGTTTGTTGTTTTATAGTATTATGACAACAGCTGCTACTTGCTGTTGTTGTTGTAGTTCTTGCAGCAGTGGTAGTAGTAGTCGTAGTAGTAGAAGTTGTAGTCGTAGTCCGTTTATCCAAACAGACACATTCCGTTTTAAAACTCAAAGTCGTTGTAGCTAGATTTGTATTGGGAATAGTACTGCAACAAGGTCTGCTGATATTAGTTTGGTTGTTGTTTTTATTGTTGTTAATGATGGTGCTATTCGAATTTATAGCATTATTATGATTATTACGACTGCTATTCAGACGATTACGCGACACATGTGTTTGCTGCTGTAGCACAACTGCTGCCTTTGTCATTTTAGTTGCAATATCATGTTCACTTCCCAAACTGTGTTGCGGCATTGACTGGGCTCGTGTCTTTGTTGGCGTTGGAGCTGGGGCTGTAACAACATTCTTACATGGTTGCAAAAAAGGCGCTAAATATATTAATGTCGCCCTCATTTGTGTTGCCGTCATCGTTCCTGTTGCTGTCGTCCCTTCCAAAGATGTTGTGGCGTGTTTTGAATTCTAAAATAAAGAAAACACAATTTTAGAGTGTTAAAGAAATTCAGCAAAAAATGAAAAAAGACATTAAATATAAATAGCTAGAACAAGAAAAAAAAAAGGAAAAAGAAAAAGAAAAAATACACTCCTCTCCACTTTGAAGAAAAATGAAAAATGTAGTTGCAATTTTTGTTTCCAAGAAACGTGTAAAAATATTTGATTGGTATTCGTATGCTGTTTTGCCTCTTCCCCCAGCCGACTTTTGTTTTATTATTCTTACATCTGTGTAAGAATTTGTTTCTTCCTTTTTACCAGGGGTTGTTTTCGAAAGGAAGAAGAAAAAAATTGTTGCTTTATGATGAGCTTTAACCTTAACCATTAAACATGTTTCAATGCTGGGCCCTTGTCAAAAATAAAACTAAAAACTCGAAATGTCAAACATTGAAATGTAAAAACATTTTTCTTTTTAAAGATTTATTAATAAATGTATATGTATGAATTTTCGGTAAAACATCTAACAACGAATTCAGAGGGTTTACAGTTTAAGATTAAGCAAACAAAGAAAGAAACTAAATGCTACAACTACGAGTACGTAGTACAGGGTGGTGCAAGATTTTTTATATTTTTTTTTCAAAATTTTGTAAAGAGGACTTGTAGATGAAATTAAAATGGAAGAGTACACAATTGAACAATGAGCCCAAATCTTTGAACTCTACTTGTAACATACACAGTCCGTCGGTGCCTTGTTTTGATTCATTATTTTAATTTCCGGCTTGGACACTCAGGTTACAAATGTTCAAAAGCAAGGGTCAATAAAGAACCTTCCCGCTGCCGGCAGACGACAAAGGGGCACAATGATGACAATAGGGAATAGGTATAAGAGAATATTTAGGAAGATAAAGAAATATGTACCAGATGACTTTCGACATAACTGGACCTCACACCAAGTGTGTTGCATACAACAATTGTTGAATTTTGCATACAATAATAATGTTTCCGTACAAGATTTAACTTGTCCTAGAATTAAAGCGTGCAGATTACCAGCAACGTTTTGGTTATGAAATTTGTTTTCAGCAAAAAGCAGAAGAAAGTCCTGATTTTGTTAATATTTGAATTATGAGTAACGAAACCCATTTCCAATTAATGTGCTCATTGATAGATAAACCAGAACGTTATGGGCTTCAAAAAATCCAAGAGAAATTCTGCAGTAGCAGAATATGGAATTGAGCTACTTCAGCACCTGCCTTGACGACCTTATCTGATAATGGACCCACCCACGGGTTGAACCCCCACATGTGGCTTGCTAGGCCCACATAGGTTGCATATTTAGCCATAAGTTTGTAGTCATTTAGGCAGAATCTCCCAAGGGCTTTGCAGATCCCGGTTCTGCTAATTAGAAGTCAATGAAATACAAGACTTAATGAGCTAGTAGGCCAAAGCCCATTAAGAGCTGTAGTTCAGAAGCAACTCACTCGTTCAACCGTCACCCCTGGTTTCTTATATTACAGGTATCTGTTGCAAGACAACAGCACCTCGGGAGGTTTTTAGCCCCCGAAAACTGGCAATGCACCATAGTGGTCAGGAAAATTAATTCCCCTTTCTGCGATTTTATGTTTAAACCACAGCCAGAATGTTGCAGCCACTACAGGCAACTCAACCATGATAAGCACCGAGAGGTCTGCTAGACGGAACCTCCCAGGGGTATACTGATCGCGGTTCCGCCAATTAACCCTTGGTGTTGGTTTCCAATACAACACAAGTAATCCGCCTTCATAGAGTTTTATATCCCACAACAAACGAGGAATTCCTACCCCAAAAAACAGAGTGCCCTGGATTAGTGTACACCAAGACAAAACCTGCTCCATGGAGGGATGAAACAGTGACATATTGTGAAATTTATTTACATCAGCACTTGTCTTGACAACCTTATCTGATGATGAACCGACTTCACGGGGTGAATTATTCACAATTCATCTGCATCCCCGCGTTGCTTGCAAGGCTCATACAAGTCGCAGCTTTTTGCCATATTTTTGTAGCCCTATAGACTAACCCCTTGCTTAAGAGTTTGGGCCTTCTAGTCCCTTCTGTATGCAATTTTTCAGAAGTCAATGGAAGACAAGGCTTAAGGAGTTACATACATATGCAGTGCATTGTACCGGAACTAGGAAAATAGGTTATGAGAAGGGGGAAAGAGGGAGTAGTGTTTTGACTTGAACTTTCCAACGTTATAACAGACAGGAAATACATTTGCAGGCAACTTATTCCACAGTCAAAGCGTACGGCTGAAAAACGAATTCTCTCTGTAATGCGTAGTACAATCGACCACAAATGGATGAGCTCTGGATGATGCGCGCGTGCTACGTAAAAATGTGCGTGTTTCGGGAACAAGATCCCTAATCGCATTAGAGCAAAATCCATTGTAGTAACGATAGAACAGAGTAGCGCACCTTACACTGCGTCGATGCTCCAGTGAATCAATAGAGTTGGATACCCTACTGTCACCGATAAGCTTTTTCGCCCTCTCCTGCCCACGGTCGAGTAACCCCAAAACAGACTTTGAGGCACCGGCCCAAACATGAGAGTTGTATTCCATTTTCGGTCGGATATAGGTGGTATAAATAGTAAGGAGATCGGATGGAGTGAAGTACATCTTGTACCGTTTCAAAAACCCGAGGCAGTTGAATGGTTCTTTAGAGACATGAAAAATGTGTTCGTTCCAGCGAACATCACACTGTATTTTCATTCCCAGAACATCAAGAGCATCCGATTTCTCGATACAGTGCAGGTATCTGTTGCAAGACACAGCACCTCGTGAGATTATTAGCCCCCGAAAACTGGCAATGCTCCAGTGAGTCAATAGAGTTGGGTACCCTACAGTCACCGTTAGGCTCCTTCGCCGTTTCCTACACATATTTAGCCACTTGGCAGCGATTTCTAAAGAAAGATGCATCTTTCGCTATGTTGCCGAAGAATAATATTACAGAAGAATCTGCTTCGCATAAAGTTCCGCGACTAAAAACTGCACTCGTGGACGATCCAAACTGCTCGTTATGAGATTCCCGGTAGAACCCTTCACAATTATAAATACAGTACTTGAAAAGGGTTGCAAGCATGAGAGTATGTATTAAAATTGAAATCTTAATTACTGAAACTTTCAATAATTTTCTTTATTTTTCTTTTCGCTTTTGAACTGCATTTTTTCCAAAGAAGTAAAGAAAAAAAAAATATCCAATTACCTAAGCACTTCAACTGCTTGTCTGTTTATAGCCTGCAACAAATTCACACAATGAATCTTAAGAAAATTGAATACAAAATACAAAAGTTTTCAAGAAACATTTATTTCGAAGACACTCAATTCGTACAAAACGCACTTAATAAAACTGTGCACAAGAAACCGAACAAACGAACGAACGAACTGATGAGCTGTGACAATTTCACGCCTTTAAATCTAAACAGAAAAAAAATTGTTTAAAAATAACAACAAAAGTGCTCTGAAAATGTCTCCCTTTTGAAAATAAACTGCCTCCACGAAATATTGTAAAGACACATGTACTCGTATAAATTTTAAAGCATTAAAATGCAGTAAAATATACTTTTTAAAAACATTTAAGACATGCATAAATCAAAAAACTAAAAAAAAAAAACAAAAATAATAAGTAACGAAAACTTCAACGCCATTAAAATTTCAAAGAGAAAAAAAAATATTATAAAAATAATTTTTTCTTGTTTTCACTTTTGAAAAACACGAAATGAAAAGGAAGCAGTTGCTTGAGTTGCAGCAAAAAATATCCACTGAAATTAATTGGAATTAAATTTTTTTGATTTTCAATTTATTACTTTCGGCTCACAAATATTTCTACAGTTCATAATTTTTATTTTATTATTAAATTTTTTTCTGGAATCCTAAACGCCAATAGCGGAGCAGCGCGTCCAAGCATTTTGTAGAAATTGTCAATAATTTTATAAATACGAGTAATTTTTTAATGGGAATTTTGGAGCAGAGCATTGCGTAGAATACAAAATTTATGTTTGGGCGCTGAATAAATGGCTGCTGGAGGAAATTGTGACTGGCGCTCGTTACGCAATTGTGTTAAAGTAATTATTTATCTGTTAAACTTGTAAAATGTGGGGAGTGTGTGTGAGCGTTTGATTAATGGTCAGTAGTGCCACAAAACGGAGTAGATGTCGCATTTTTCAGCACAAGACAAATTTCTCCTCTTTTGAAAGCAATAAAAATATTAAAAGCGTTCAACAACAATGTTTTACTATATTTTAAAACTGCCAAGGCCCAATAGAACCCTACACGACATTTAAGTGGGCCTGTCTAAACGCAATAAAAAGCAATTACAACGTAGAATCACTACGTTGGAAAGTGCTAAGTATTTCGATAGTGGCTTTAGTTCCCGGAAACATGATAATAGAGCACACCAGTATTGCAAAACAGCAAAACGAATGATTGGAATTCCAGTAAAGTTATAAGGTAGAACTGAAGCAACAGTTCTCAAGCGCCATACACAGAAAAAAATATTCGTGTTCAATAACCAAATTCATTGAATCAATTAAGAAATTGTTTGAATTAGTGTCTAAAAGTTTAGTAAAAGTAATTATTGATCGAAAAAAAATTTTTTTAAACAACAACATAATACTAAATATTCGTATTATTTGATTTTGTTTATATTGTTTTCTTCTAAATTTTTCAGCTAAAGATCTTAATTGATTTTTGTTTTTTATAAAAAAGGTTTAACGGTATTTTATTTTCAATATTTCGAAATTATTGAAATGATACTGTCAAATTTTCTTTTGATTACAAACAGTTTCGCGACATTTTAATCTGAAGTTTTTTGGATGATTAAGTGAAGTTTCAACAAAATTCTTATGAATTTAAAATTGAAACCCCATTATAATCTGTGATTTTAATTACAAACAATTTTATATTTAACGTTTATGTAACATATATTCTTAGCTAAACAATTTTAGACATTTGAATTTAAATTTTGACATTCTCAGTAAGTTTTACAATAACAAAATACATAGTATTGAATTCGCCTTCGCGCTTGCATTCACCTGTATAAATTCGCCTTGGTATTTCATTATTTTACAAGGCGAGTTCATTACAATCTGAACTTAACAGCGCAGGTGATAATTTTTTGCTTCCTTCCTTTTTCTTCCTGGGACTGTCATTTTTTTTTTTCTTTTGTTTACAAACATTTTCACGCCATTTTAATCTGAATATTTTTTTTTGTGTGATTT
Source organism: Thecocarcelia acutangulata (assembly GCA_914767995.1). Lineage (NCBI taxonomy): Eukaryota > Metazoa > Arthropoda > Insecta > Diptera > Tachinidae > Thecocarcelia > Thecocarcelia acutangulata. Next base: position 183,779,238 of record OU612094.1, on the reverse strand, counting down.
AGTGTAATTACGAGAAATTTTTTTGATTTTAAAAGTGAAAACTAATATAATCTGTGATTTTAATTACAAACAATTATAAAAATTTGTTATATCGTTGACAAAATATTTTTCCCAGCTGAACAATTTTAAGCGAATTTAAACTTTGACATCCTCAAGAAGTTTTACAATAACAAAATACAAAGTACTGAATTCGCCTTCGCGCTTGCATTCAGCTGTATAAATTCGCTTTGAACCCGATGTTCAAATGTACAAAAACCAAAATGTCATTTAAAAATTATAAGTTTCAGCAAAACATCAATAAATTAATGTTTACAATTCAGTCGTTAAGCAGCTCTGCGCTGTGGAACAGCTCTCGCATTATCGTAATTATTTGTTAAGAGCAATCAGGCTTGTTGTTGTTGTTTGGCCTTCGAGAGTTTTGCGTCTCGCTCTCACTAGTTAACTATTTGCCTGCACTAATAGCCTATTTACACCAAAGCGAAATCTGCTCATTCGAGATTTCAAGCCAAATCTAGTAGATTTTGAGAAGATTTCCCACACAAAGTGAAATCTACTTTATGAGTAGCTTTCGACGAAATCTCCTGAAATCTACTCAGTACTAAGCGATGCAACTGTGATTTCTTGCAAAAAGTACTTAAAAATACTACGCTGCAACAAAAAATGCACTATAATGTGGTGTATGCAGTCTCTGGGCACAAAAAATATACATTATAATGCTGGTGTATTCAGTCTCTGATAATATTGTATTGTCAAACCCGCATGCATAAATTATTTTTCAGCAAATGAAATCTTGCTAGATGTCAAAAAACGGTGGTGTAAACGATATAGATTTCGTTGTAGATTTCAATTCAAATCTACTAGATTTTGAGTTGGTGTAAATGCGTTATAACTGTATTAGTTTATAGCTCTTTTGAGCTTTATTACATACAGTCTACACCTAACTTGAAACGCAGTTAAAACTTGCTGTTTATATATCTGTCTGTTTAAGATGGCGGACACTAGTAACGTTAGAGTTATAACTTCTCATAGTAAAAAAATAAAAATGGCGAAAAACAACTACAATTAGCAGGCTGTTGTCAATTTAAGTTATAACAGAGTTTTCAAATGAAATGTTTTAACAACCAAGTTATAACTTTAACCAAACTTCAACAAGAGCGGTCCACATTTAACTTTAACTTGAAGTTAGTGTTAAATGTAGTGTTTTCATGTCAGGTGGAGACCGCACGCGGCAACTTCTTATGTGAAGGCATAAGTCGTCAGAGTTAGTCACAGCGCCACTACAGATTGCTGTTAATACCATCGTGGGCATAAGGTCTTCGTTACTCCGCCCATGCTGCGCGCCCTAAACTTTGCAAATTTCTTTGCAACACTATAGTTAAATATATAAATAAAATAAATAATATTTACAATTTCATCCCTGGTTACGGAGAATTATTCAAATACATATGTATGTATGTTAACAACTAAAAAATAAATACCGTTTGTTCAGAGACAGCAAACGCTGTATATGTACAGCAGGCAATTAACAAAATGTATATGTGATTTAATATGAGATGAATATAGACAGATAATAATTCAATGGCTCGATGGCTGAGAGTAGTATAGCGGCTACGAAACAGCTAGTTGTCCTCCAGCTAACGATTAAACTATTTGTCTTGTCTTCTTCAATCAAAAATTATTGACCACTACAAATTTGTTTTGTAAAAAATCCTTCTTAAGAAAACTTAAGAAAGGCAAAACTTGAACAAAAACCCCGATGAACAAATGTACAAAAATATAAATCAGCTTAATTCGACTGCGGCAAAGGAATCAGTATGGACAACAACCTGCAGTCCTGTTGTCTTGCTGTTGTCAAAATAAACCTCTGCATTTCAATACGTGTATTTTACATTTGACATATTGAAGTCGGTTGTTTACTGGCTTCAATGTGTTTAATGCTAAAGGGTGTTTTTTTAAGCTAGATAGAACTTTAAATTGTAAAAAGTAACACAAAAAATTAAATTTTGATGAAACATTTTTTTTATTTGTTTCAGTATACTCTGACAAATCATCATGAATAGACTCACGCTTGAACAACGCTACGAAATTATCCAAATTTACTTTGAAAATCAGTCGTCGATTCGCGCAACTTAATTGTGTTCAGCGATGAGGCGCATTTTTGGCTTAACGGGTTTGTTAATAAGCAAAATTACCGCATATGGAGTGAGACCAATCCACAAGAGACCCTACAGACTCCATTACATCCAGAAAAATGCACTGTTTGGTGCGGTTTTCATGCTGGTGGCATCATCGGACCTTATTTCTTCAAAAATGAGGCCGGAGCTCGCGTTACGGTCAATGGAGATCGTTACCGCACCATGATCAATGATTTTTTGTTTGAAAATATGGATGACATTGATCCGGAGGAGATGTGGTTTCAACAGGATGGCGCTACGTGCCATACGGCGAACGCAACCATCGACTTACTGAAATCAAAATTTGGCGATAAGTTGATTTCGAGAAATGGACCTGTCAATTGGCCTCCAAGGTCGTGCGATTTGACACCTCTCGATTATTTCCTGTGGGGCTACGTGAAGTCACTGGTTTATGCTGATAAACCAGCAACAATTGACGCCTTGGAGGCCAGCATTGTTCGTGTTGCAGTGCTCGAAAAAGTGGCCCAAAATTGGACGTCCAGAATGCGCTTCGTCAAGAACAGCCGCGGTGCCCATATGCCCGAAATCATTTTCAAATGTTAATGTCACGTATTGATCTTTCGAATAAAAAAAAATTTTGATTACAATTTCATTTTTTGTGTTATTTTTTACAATTTCAAGTTCTATCGGGCTTAAAAAAACACCCTATATATACTTGATTAAATTAAAAAAAAATGTGTTTCCTTATTCAAATGGCAGACAGTGTACGAGTATGTTTGCATGTATGCATGTGGAAGAATTAAATAAACAATTATTATTAACTTTGGATGATGCTTTAAAATTTTACAATTAAAAAGAACTGAAAGTTGCTAACACAGTTTAAGTCATCGTTAGAAAATGGGCACAATTTTTCTAGTTCATACACCGAAATAAACTCGTCGTACTTGTGAATAAGAAAAACGAAAAAATCATCAAACATTTAATCGTCCAACCGGCAGAAAAGAAATGAAAATTAAAAAAAAATGAGACCATAACCAACCAAGCGACCACCTGACAGGGTGAAAATTTATGTTTGCATGTTTATTTTCAATTTATTTCATACGATGATGATGATGTGTTATGGCCGGACTAAGATTGTGTGTGTGTGTGATGTGTATATGTATGCGTATGTGAGTGTGTGTGTGTGTGTGTCTGTCAAAGTGCTGGTTTATTATATGAGTGTGTTTCCCTTTTCCGTTACAATACATACGAGTATCAAAGATACTTGAGCAGTAGAGAACACACACACGCGCGCGCACACATTCACACACACGAAAAGTGCTGGTTTTTTAACTTTTGTGCACATATGATATAAAGGAGTCAATAGACACGAAATACATGCAACACAAACACTTAATATTAATATTACTTGCACATAAATTCATACGCGCTTATACACAAACATATGAACGTTTGTTCATGATTGCAACGCGGCAGGTCTGATAATTGCGACGCCATAATTGCTCTGGTTGCCTTGTGAACATTTGGAAATCGTTTTCGGAATTATTCAGAGCCGAGTACTTTTACAACAGCCTTCGCTTTCGTGCAGAAAGAACTTAATATTTACCTTTTACATAAAAAGGATATTTAACCCAAAATAAACATAAAGACCACAAAGCGAAAAAATTAAAACAACAACGACAACAACAACAACAATAAACACATGTTAAAATTGTTAATAGGAAAATAAGTATTTTTCTTTTCTTTCATTTTCCATCGTACTTTTTCTTTGTTACGGACTTTTTTCCCCACAAAGGATACTCACAACCTGCACAACAAAAACAACAACAACAACACCCCGCTCCTATACAGCCATTAGGAAGGACCTGTATTTTGGTTAAACATTTTATTTTAATGAAACAAGAGATTCTTGTTGTTGTTTTTGTTGTTGTCGTACACTTTTTACACAACACTGACATATTTTATTGTTATTACTTTGTGTTCTTATAATTGTTGTTGTTGTTGCTGTATATTTGTAATTATAGTCTCAAGCTATTTTCATCCTTTATACGCTTCTTGTACAATCTATTACAGTTAACGTCGTCATTGACCACAGCACAGTGGTGTAGAAGACGATTAAATATTCATATAGAAATTCCTTAGACATTGAGAAAATTTTAAACTAACGCTCTTTCTTTCGAAAGAAATTTAATTTTTTAAATGGCTTTTTAATTATTAATTATATTATCAGGCACCATTAAGTTTTATAATTAAAAAATAAAAACTTGTCATTAAATCCCATGATTATTACTTTTAGAAAATAGGAGACGTAGAAGTGAGCCGTGCAGCAAACAACCAGTTGAAAAACATGTTCTTTAGAAAGTTGCGGTTGCAGCATCAAGTTAATACGTTTTACTTAACTCTCTGTCCATATCGCTCCTTTATTGCAACTTAGTCATAACTAAAAAAAAAGCTTGTTTCGAGAAAAACGCATTTCAAATTTTTACTTTCCATACAAGTCTAAGACATTTTTTTTTAGAAAATGTCTCCTAAAGTAAACAGTTTAAAAGTAATTTTAATAAATTGTTGGCACAATATAAAAGGTAGTACTGTTAACAGTTCTGCATTGTTAACTAGAAAAGCTCATTTTTTGAGATATGACTATGTTGCAATTAAGGAGCGATATGTTATTTATTGACAAAATGAAAACAAATGTGTAGTAAAATATTATAATTATCAAAGTTAGTGGTTGCTTCACTGGATACTGATGAGCAGCACAGTTTATACACTGCACCAAATTTCGTCGGTATTATTAACTAAAAAAAATTTAGTCAACCCTTCACGAAAAAAAAATATTCAAATCGAAAGATTATTTTTCAAATCGGAACAAAATTTTTTCAAACAAACAAATAGGCCGACTTTCTAAATGCAAGCTGCAATGCATCTTTACAAAGCATACACTTCGTAAACGCACACGTCAACTTTCCGGCAACGTTCAATGTTCCAAATCGTTTGGCAACACATTTTAATGACTATCAGCTGGCAGAATCGTGCATCATTTTTATTTTTTATGCAAACATTTTTATTTTTGATCACTTTTTTTCTCGGAATTTTTATTGTTCTTAATAAGTTCCTTTTTAATAAGTTTTTTTTTAGCAAATCAATATTTTTTGAAGGTTTAGCCTGAGATAATTCCTCAACACTTGTCAACAAATTGGATAAATAATTTTGTGTTACCTCCATTTTTCCAAAAAAAAAAAATTTATTCAATTTTATAACATGTTATAAAATTTAATAAATTTTTTTATGTATGAGTTGCATAGCGACGTTCCTAAATGCTGATAAAATGCCAACAATTTCTCTGCAACGCAAGGTTGTACTTAAGTCATGTTTAGCATTCCATGCACACTTTTTTTGAATTATGCATTGCAACTTACGTTTAGGAAGTCGACCATATTATTCGATTCAACTTTAAAGGGTTTTGTTAACAATTTAAATTTGTACATTTCAAAAAGATTTGTTGAAAATGTTGATTTAGTAGAAATATAATTAAAATAGTAGTAACTAATCGTAAAGCGAAATCACACACAAATATTCAAATTAACATTCTGAAAGAACTAGCATCGTCCAGAGCTCATCCATTTGTGGTCGATTGCCCAGGGAATCGTACTACGCATTACAGAGCGAATTCGTTTTTCAGCCATACGCTTCGACTGTGGAATAAGTTGCCTATCATATATAAGGTTGGATGGTTCAAGTCAAATGTTCACAAACACTACTCCCACTTTCCCCCTCCTCACAACCTATTTTCCTAGTTCCGATACAATGTACTGCAAATGTAGGGGTCATCCACTGAGTACTGGTCGAAAATAAAAATAAAACATTCGTTTATTTTTTGTTTGTAATATTATATGATGGTATTATTTGTCGTGATCAAGTTCAAACCTGGCTTTCGCCAGGAACTATTTTTATTTTTAATTATAACAATAATTGCCGTAATCAATAACTCTTGATACCAGAAGACAGGAAAAAATAATAGAATACACTAAGATGGGTGACAACATAAAATTCACCTTTGTAGATTTGAATAAATTTTTTCTATATTCAACAAATTTATTTTATTAAACCTGAAAACTATTTTTCCATTTAACTAAGGATATGTTATATGAATAAATCCCTGTAGCAATGAAGAAATTTCTTTATTTTATTTTAGTTAAATAACTCGCAATAGTCGAAAGGCATTTAAAACCTACAAAATATTTTGTAGGTTGTAAATGAACTACATTTCTTCAAGTTTACACCTGATTTTTCAGTATTTAGGTAAATTTTTGGTTCAGTGTAATTTTATAAGATTTTATTGTATTTATTCTTTTCTTGTTTTGGAGTCTAAGCCAGAATTAAGCATCGATATTTGCACTGATATTAAAAATCGTTGGTCTCACATTTTGCTCCAATTTGAAACTTTTTAGTAATCAAATCAATTTCACACAAATACACCTTATCACAAGAATTTAATGGAATACGAATAAATAACAGGATTTCTAGCATTTGCACAAAAAAGTTACATAAAGTTGATAAATTAGTTTCTATCGATGCATGATAATATTAGTTAGTTCCTTTTTACATTACGCCAACGACATGTACACATATTCAAATATAAAAATTTTTTAAGAAGAGTGTACGTAAAAAAATTTTTTAATGCAACATTTTTGCGAATAATTATACTTTTTAACAAATTTAATTATACTTTTAAAACTGGTACTCTTTTCTAAAAAGTACCTTGCTGAACACTTTAAGGCTTTTATAATTCTGGAGAAATTACTTCATCCAAAAAGAAACTTCCCAAGAATATAATTTATTTCACAAAAGTAGATTTAAAAATTATATTTTTTTAAGTTGTTGAAAAACTCGACTTTTTGAAAAAACTACTTTTTCAAAATATTCCTTTTAGGAAAAAAGTATCTCTTTAAATAAGTTCTGTTTTGAATAAAGTACCTTTTTAAAAAAGTAGCATTTAATATAAAGTAGCTTTTTCCAAAAGTACTTTTTGCAAAAAAGAATATACATTTTTACTAATATGATCAGTTTTAAAAAAAAAGTGTATTTTTACAACTTTTTCGAAAAAATAAAACAAACAACTTTTTAATAAACTGAGCTCATGATCACTCACTGATCAGTTTTAACTAAGTTAATACCAACACTTTAAATGCTATGTGTTCTTATTGATAGGTCTAAGTCCAACGTCCACAAACGCTACTTCCTCTTTCCTTCTCCCCACAACCTATTTTCCTAGTTCCAGTACAAAGCACTCCGTATGCAGGGGGCTTTTCCTGAGTACTGGCGCAAGATAAAAAAAATACTTTTTAAAAAACCGCCTGCTTAAAAAACACGTTTTGGAAAAAATACTTTTAAAAAATCCTTTAAAAGATTTAAAGATTTAACAAATTGGGGTTTTAAAAATAAAGCAAGTTTTTGAAAAAACTCGTCTACAAAACTTTTATTTTAACCCCTTTTTAAAAATACTGTTCCTAAAAAACAAAAGTCTTTGTTTATAATATTTTCGTTAGAAAAAAACTTCTTTTAAAGCAAGTACCTTTTTAAAATCAATTTCTTTTAAAAATTAGGTACCTTTAAAAAAAAAGAGCTATAGAAAATATAACTTTCTAAAAAAAGTACCTGTTTCAAAAAAAGTATACTTTAAAAAAGTACCTTTGAAAAAAAGTATACTCTAGTAGTATGTAGTAGAATGTACCCAGATAGCATACGTTGTTTGTTAGGCGATTGTGTTCATTATACAATCCCCAAAAGAATCTTCTGGCGATTATCTGACGACTAACAGTAGCAAAAATATCTACTTATTTATTTCTTTTTACGAATTTTCTGATACGCTCGTCGGAATGTTTGTTAGACGATTAAAAAGTTAATTGTTTTTATATACTTATATTTTTAATTATATTATAGACATAATAATTTTTTTCTTATTTTCTTATTTCTTTTGAATATAAAAAGAGCGGGTGTGATTATATAAAGTAGGAAGATATGTGCTGTTGCCTGTATGTCTCATAAAAGGATTACACGCCTGATTTTGTTAGGAGTTGTAAGATATTATCTCCACAAGTCTCAGACGATTCTCTATACGATTAACATAAGAGTCTCTTGCTAAGTTGTGTAAGAGTCTCATAGAAGAATCAGCTTTTGTAACACTTACTTCTGTGCGAGGGATCGTTTGTGATTAAAAAATGAGCTCGTCGACGATCAAAAACACTCTTCATGAGATTCCCAGTAGAGCCTTATACGATTGAAAATACTAGCTGGGTAGTATATAAGTGCACACATATGTATATGGATATCTTTTAAATTGTATTCTAGAATAACTGTTTTGATTCGTTAGCATAGTTCTTCTGCAATGTTACTATATCTGTCCTTTTTAATTTTATTGAATATGAACGTAGATAAAAATCTAGATAATAAGTTAACTTTAATATACACATATTATATACATATAAAATCGAAATGTCATGTTGAAAAAGTGATTATTAAAAAATTTACTATCGAACAGATAAGACGCATCGTATTTTATTCGCCTACAATACCTTTAAAAAGCTTCTGTTTAAGACGATCACCCTTAAAAAGGTACCTGTTCAAAGCAAGAGCTTTAAAAACTACCTTTAAAAAATGTAGAAACGTGTACAAATGAAAAAAACATGCTTTTTGTGTTTTGACAGCTATTATTAAAGGATTTTTATTTCTAAATTCTCAATAATTTATTTAGATTGTTGGGATATAAAGCTGAATGTTTGAGAATATCTTTCAAAAATTTTCAAAGTCTGCTGATAGTGACTGTAGCTCCTATGAAATGTGGACATATAAAGAGCTGGGAAACATAGAAAACAAGCTGTTTATAATTTTTTCATTTATGTAGGAAAGGAAAATAATATTTATGGAGACAACAAATAAATGGTAGTAAAATAAATGCGTAAGTATGTGACATTGAAATGTTACCTGATATTTATTTGGGGGTATACAAGGCGAATTGATAACAGATGAACTTGACAGCGTAGCTGATAGCTTGTTTTTAATTTTAATCTGTTTCATATGTTAATGGAATAATTAAAACAATATTTGAAAACAAATATTTTAAAACAATTTTTTAAATTATGTATTGTATCTTGAGCGCCAGGTATCTTCCAAAATCCTTCCTAATCTGGCTGGCCATTTTCACTTTTCCAAGCTCTATGATCTGAGACTTTAATTTGCACGAAATAATTAAAAGTTTTTCTTTTCTTGTAAATTTTTTGTTTTTTATCATATATTTTTTTTGTGTTGATATTTCTCCCTTCACATTCAAAAAAGATTTATTTTTTGTAGTGTTGTATTTATTGCTCTTGCATTTACCTGGTATAAAATCGCCTTTGAGGTATACATATATACATTTATTTTACTGCCATACTATACCACAAATATTACTTTCATTTACTATATAAATTAACTTCAAAAAAATAAAGTGCGTTTGTAGTTGTTATACCAAAGATATGAAAGTAAAACTGTGATCCACAAAAATCTTCAAAAAACATACCTTAAATCGTCAACGTGCCATTTTCAGTACCTAAAATCGTCAAAAAGACGATAAATCGTCAAACACTGCAACCGTGATTGTAAGTAAATTATCTTGAAAATATAACTCTTAAAAAGCATTCTTAAAAAACTTTTTTTTAAAAGGTTCAATTATAGAAAGTATATTTTCAAAATAGCATCTGATTAAAATATGAAGGCTTTTAGTAAAATTAATTTGTATACTCGTATATAAGTGATAAATAAATTTGGTCACAAAAACACTGCGGCGTGAATATTAAAATTGAGTTCTGTGTAAGTCCACAGTACTTTGCAAATATGTATGTCTGTCTGCAGCTTTGTAAAAAGAAAACATTTTGTAAAAACTGTATGTATCTTTGGTTGCAATCGCAATCATAGTTATAGCTGTTACTATTATTTTATTTCGAATATTAAGTACATACAACAACAAGATATTTAAGATTAATGGTTGCTAAACATCCCAAGGGTCTGTCCGTCTGTCTGTCCATCTGTCCGGCTATTCAGCCAACTAAATTGAAAGCCGAAATAAAACAAACGCAAAGCCAGAACAGAAAACCACCAAAATCTGAAATAGAAAAGCTTAACGAACAACAATAGGAAGGAAGAGAGAATAGAGTGAAAAAAGTTGTTAAATTAATTTTTTACGTTGCTTTTGAATGATGTGAAACAATATGAATTAGATCACGCTAACACTAAATAAACTCATACACTTACATACAACTATTAAAGTTGGAATTTACAAGCAGTGCACAAACATACACACTCGTATGTATGTATATTTATTCCATACATACAAACGTTTAGATTCGTTTAACATTTAAAATACAAATACTTGAGTTTTCTTTTGTTTTCATTCCCACTTTTTTTTTGGTGCTTTTAATAATTTATTTAGCACCAATTAACAAGCAACCAACATAAAAATGAATGAACATAAAGTTTTCGTTTCACAAGGCTAATTGCTAAATGTAATTCAGTTTGTAATGCTAATTAATGTGCTTTTCTCCCCACACCACACCACACCACCCCCAACGCAACCCCCCACCCTCAAAAACCGCTATCTCTCACTCTTTGCTGCTTGCCTTCTTTTGAAGAAAATTTGTGCTCATATTTGAAGATTTTCGCCAGTTTTTCGCAAGTTTAATGGAAGTTGCTAATAACATAAAAACATGTTTGTAAATGTAAGTAAGTGCTTTCAAATATTTGCCGTTTTTCTCAGCTAATAAGCAAAGTTAATAAGTATAAACTGTACACGGCAACAAAACTTACTTTCCTTTCTGCTAAGAAACAGAAATTATTAACAAAGCCCAAATTTTCTCTACCTAAAACTTTTATGCAAGTAAGACAAATATTACCCAAGAAGCAAATTTTGAGCTTAAAATTAACCAGCACACCGTGCAGCTTAATATGTATTTCACATAATATGGGTCTACGAGTACTCGTAATATCAGCGTTGTCAACTTTGAAATCCCAAAACGCACCAAAATTAGGGGAAAAACGGGTTATTTCAACAAAAACGTACCAAATTTTGAATAATTTGTTTAACAAATTTTTTATTATAAAAACTATATTACATTTATATTAAAATCATGATGATATTAAAAACACGATGTTTATATTAAAAACACGATTTTGTTAAAAACACGATGATAATCAGCTTTTTAAGTGCGGTCTCCACCTGACATGAAAACACTAACTTTAACGCTAACTTCAAGAAGTTAAAGGTAAATGTAGACCGAGCTATTACTTTTACTACCTATTATAAAGTAAACAAAAATACAACTTTTTACCGTCGTTAAAATTATATTGCAGGAGCATGCAATCGTTAATATAAGCGATGAAATGTGCCGAAAAAAGTTACGATTATTAAATCGTTAAAAGTTACAGAATCGCAGCGTCAAACTCGTTTATATAAATTTCATTTGTGTTTTCATGGGCGAGCAATAATGCACTCACGCCTTTCAAATTACTTATTGAAATGATTAAGACGAAGTTACACTCAAAAAAAGTATGAACTAAATTTTAGGTAGACATTAAGTTAATTTTTGTTCATGAAATTTTCTTCAATTTAGTTAAAATTAACTTAAAACAAAGAAATAGTAGTTTTTGGAAGTATATACGAATTTCTTGTAAACTTGAAAATATTACACAATTTTATTTTTACTTATCCTTATTTACATGAAGTACATAATTTTATAAAACTACACTCATAGAAAAAGCATCTTCATATTGATGACGGCAGGTCATCAGAATTGTGACATCAATAGTATGTAAATAGCCATCAATAATATGAAAACTGACAGCAATCTCAACAACAAAAGTCATCAGACAGTTTTGTCATATATTGAGTATCATCAATGCTACAATTGTGGCGACATTAATTTAATGATACATTTTACTAATAGGTATAATATATATAATTTGTTAAAATTGATTATAAAAAAGCCTACATAGTGTTAAAATTTTTTATATTTATTGTTGAAAAGGAATTAGGTTGTTAAAAGTATTATTTTTGAATTTAAATTAATTTTTAAGAAGTAGAAAATAATGCATCAAATTAATGACATTTAGTCATCATATGCGACGTTAGTTACATAAATATAACGACAGCGTAGAGAGTAAACTAAAAAGAAGAACTACGAAGCAGAGAAAGCGAATATTGCCTCATACACAGCATACACGCAATTAAAATATGATAATACGCCACACAGACATTGTATTGATGGCAGGAAGTTATCAAAAGTATAATCAGGAGATTTTTAATTCTCATTGATTTCTTTAAGATGGTAGAATATAAAGTTATGTGTTTGAACATATTTTTGAAATCAGGAAATATAACCGGAGGTTAATGTTGATGATGTCGTCATGAAATTTACTTCCAAATCAATCTAATTTGTAGTTGGTCTGATGTTAGTGCGCCATTCTACTGATGATGTTTTGTCATTACATTGACATCATTTAGTAATTTCCTGGGTATTGGAGTTTCCTTGCATTGATTTGCATTGGTCCGTAAACTTTATCGAAAGGTTACTATCTAGATATTCCAAATTGCATAAAAGATATATCATTTCCTTAATTGTGTTCTGAAGCGTAAAAATGCTTGGCTTGCAGCATATATTTACTTACATACATAGATATACTTTGTTTCTCACCTACAAAAAAAATCAATAAATGTTGCCATGGTTTTCGTATAGCAAAAATCTTAATTTTTAGGACAAAAATCGTCAAATCGTCATTTGGCTAAATTTTAGCATGGAAATCATCAAAATTAGGTTTTGTCGTCAAATCTGACAGCTATGACTGTAACTCAAATACATTTGTTTTTCTCTGATTTGCAACAGCATCGCAATCTAGCCACAGATATGCGTCAGATAAAGCGAGAGAGATGTATTGAAGAATAGGCTCTTGATTTCCTGACTGCTACAAATGTACTCTAGATATTTCAAAAAATTTACCGTACTTCTTCTTACTGTAGACACTGCAGAAGAAATTGCAATTAAGCAGAAGTTTTCAGGGTTATTACTTATCTTTAAGGGATGAGCGTTACAATTACAATTTTTCAACACAAGATAATTCGCTTTGTTACAGACAAATTAGTACGTGTATTATTGCTACAACAATACTTAAAATTGATTTTTCTTAGCATGTGGTTGTTTTTAAACATCACTTAAAGCAGCAATTACACATTATATACGCAATTGAAATGTATTCGAATTCCTGCACGTCTGAACAACAAATACAACTGAATATTAATGCAATGTTAAGTCGAGAAAATGAATAATTATAACTGAAAAATGTGTTTCTTTAATAGAAAATGCAAAAAAAAATCAATTTAAACGCTTCTTATTATTGTTTAAATACATTAACATCAAGTGTTTAAGTAAGTGTATAATTTATCTGAGAAACACAAAAAAAAACATTCACTCGCATAATTCAGTTGTATACAATGATACAGTACTCTCTTTTCAACATACATACTCGTACATATGTACAATACATGTATTCATGTCGTTGTTGTTGTTTATTTATTGACACCTGAGAGTCTGAGGTGAAAATGTATTGTGTCAATTTTTCATATAAAGATGCAAACAACCAAACAAACAAACAAACATATGTACAAGTACAAGTACTTCAGTGAAATTATTAACAAAAAATTCTTATTTGTTTCATCAACACATGGATGTACATACATACATATGTGCATACTTTTATGTGTATGTATGTATGCATGTACTGCTGTTATTTTGTAATTGAAGTTGATGTTGTTATTTTAATAGTATTTAATATTTTCATATATTAATCACCTTTTAATTCATTATTTTCTTTTTATTGCATTAATTGAACGTGAAAACAATCATCAAGAAAAATGCTGCACTGAACAGTGGGCAGAAATGAAATTATTATTTTCGACAAAAATCATGGACCAGTTGCGATGAATGTAATTTTCCCTGATTGAATAAAAATGTATTTAAAGTTTTTTCCCTTTTTTAAAGATTTATTTTTCGATTTGCACACAATGGGGAAAAAACAGATTTTGTGTGATTAGGCATATGGTAGGGATTTTCTAAATAATCACGATTGGCTAACATAATAGCATAATTTTTCCGACTATGAAAAAAAATCATTGTCTAAATTGAATATCGGTGCATTTTGATGCAATTTATATCCAACATTAAAGTATTAAACACATAGATCACAGCAGACTTCACAAAGACAGCAAATGTTGCAGCCATAGCTGCCAGATTTGACGATAAATCGTCATTTCGATGAGTTTCATGCTCAAATTTAGCAAAATTACGATTTTTGTTCTAAAAATTACGAAAGGCATGGCATAATTAAATTTTTTGAATTACTTTGTAGGCGAGCCACTAAGTACATTTTCACGATGATCATTTTGGAAAGATGCAACTTGTAAATTTGCAGTGCGGGCTTATTTTTATAGAAATGTGGCCTTTTTCTAGAATAACAAAAAACTTCTGGCTGCACTAGCAGAAGTAAAATTTATAAATTGTAAATTTTTACATTGAATTGTGTACTCAAATTTTAAAGATATTTCATTTAAAAAAAAAACTCCTTATTTTATTAATATATGTATGTATATGAAGAACATGATCTGTATGAAGAGTTAATTCTTCTAGATGAAGCAATTTTTAAAAACTAAGAAACAAATTTATGTAGGTTCCGCAAAAAAGAAAACGAATTGACAGGCGACATTGCCCTATTCTTTGGCAAGGTGGACATATGCAATAATCAGCCAAGTTATTTAAAATAAGACAAAAATACGACACTTTAGAAAATTAAACGGTTGAAGGCATTCTTTATTATAAAGACTAACTAAAATGAAATCCTTTAAACTTCTTTGATATTGCAGTTAAATCCAATTTATAGGAATTATTCAATTCAGATATTTCATCTTAAAATTTTCGGAAAATTCAGTGTACCAAAGTGAATTTGATTTCTCATACTATACTATGAGTACATACATGCATGTGGTATATATGTAAGTGTAATTAATTAAAAACTAAATGCTTTAATAATTTTTCTACTTTTTACGAATATAAAAGTTTGAGATCATAAGCTTACATTACAAATCTATTGTTAAATCAAATTTAAAATATACTTAAAATTTGGTCGTTTTATAAGTTCGATTTTTTTTGACGATATTTCAAAACTAAAATGACGATATTTTTAAAAATTATCGTGATTTTGACGGGTTCTTCCGTATTTTTTCTGGCAGCCCTGGTTTCAGCCCTCAATTTAATGCCGTTTTCTTTTCTGAAAAAGTTTTGCATTTGTGCTGCATTTTTTTCTTAAAATTCAAGTTTTAAAATTTAAGCTTTATTGAGATGAAGAGAAGATGTCGCAATAACTATAAATATCTAAAAAAAAAGTTGAGAAAACTGTATACTTCTGCATTTTTTTTGGCAAAACAATATTGAAAATGTTACACTTTTTCTAGAAAAGAAAACGCCATTAGTTGTGTAGTCAACTACCGAAATATTTTGAACACGGCAGCAACATAAATTCATTTACATAAAAGTATACTTCAGTGTTTTAGCTTTACGAAATTCCGTTACTATACAGAATGAGTTCTGTTTATCTCAAACAATCTTTCATGAAAAAAGTTAATCTCTCTAAAAAAAAGCTCTTATAAGCTTACAAAAAGCAACTTAACTTAAAAACAGTTATAAAATAAAAAAGTTAGAGGTGTTTCGGTATGCTCTTCTATTTTTTTTTTTTTTTTTACTAAATTTACTATATTTTGAGCACAAACAACGTCGCACGGACATCGCTCAGGAGGTGTTGAGCAACGCCGATTCAGATTTCCTCAAAAAGGTCATAATGGAGTAGTAATCATGGGTGTATGGCAGTGACACTGAAACCAAAGCACAATCATTCAAATAGAAAGCATCATGAATTCTTGCCACAAGGTAGTAGGAATTCTATTTATAAATTGCATGAAATTAAAAACATTGGTTATATATATATGAATTCTTTTACTACTTTTAGCTTACCACCCCCGATTTTCTACTTAAATACAGTGCGTCTATCATGCTTTTAAGAAAATTAGGTTCTCTTTCATGTGCAATGGGACAAGAACCAGGAGCTAAAAGGTAATATAATTGTATCCACAACCGCCACCAGACCTGCAGCTGATCACCTCGCAAATATTCCTCAAGTGGTTTCGATAAATAACAACAATTGCCAATAAAACAATTTCCAGACAAAAAACGTAATTTTCAATAATTATTAATCAATCCTATTGTTTATCAGATAGCTCAACGCCACAAGTAAATTAATATAGTGTTATGGGATACGAATGAGTGATACGTCTAGAAATTTTCCATAAGACACACTTAAAATATTGAGTATATTTCTTAAAGGTTTTCTAGGCGTATCACTCATTCGTATGCCATAAACACCACATATGTAAATGTATTGTCGTCACATAAGTACATATTTATGTATGTACAAAATCAATCTTCTTCATTATACAAACAATTGTATGTACTTATATACATTTTTCTACAAAACTACAAATATAATACAAGTATTCGTGCTCTCTTTTACACTTTTAGTCAAAGAAAAATCATCTCCGAATAGAAAACGCCGCGAGCACAGCCAGTTTTTTTTTTATAAAAACGAAAGACGTCGAGCTGGCTGGTTATTATAAATATTTTAAACTTTAAAATTACTTATTAGCAATTCTTCAATTGTTTTTTGCTTTTAAGAATTTTCCCTTTGCTTTATAATTCAAGTTTCCTTGGTGCCATCATTTTGGTACCGCTTAGTAATGAATTACTATAGTTAAAAGAAATGTTTGCAACCACGTTGTTTAAATTGTGACCTGTTGGTAAACAAAGAATTAAACGGAAGTAATATTGGAGTAATGGATTAATCTTCTTCTGCATCACATCTTAACTGGTTGCGAATGTTGGCCCCAAAATAAGAGCTTATAAAACAACAATCAAACAAATTGCTACTTCATTTTTAATTTTCTTAATGCACATACAAGCATACGTCTCTCTAAGTGCGCATGCATACCCAGCAAACACCAAGTAAAAGGCTTGAAATAAATTATTTTTCATATGTTTGTATAAGTATCCAAAACTTTTCACGTTTCAACGTTCAGTGACTTTTGTTGCAATTCTATGAAGCAATTACTAGATGGTCGACTTACTCGATCCAGAGAAAAGAATGCTAAATAAAAGAACAAAATGCATTAGTATCCGACTTTCTCAGTTTCAGTGTTCAGTGACTTTAGTTGCAATTCTATGAAGCAATTATTAGACTGTCGGCTTCCTCGGTCAAGAGGAGAGAAAAGAGCAAAAGGCAATAAATAAAGCTTTTCCCGTCATGCCTCCCACAATTTTCAGTTTTGCTCACTGCTTAATTTTGTGTGCTGGGCATGCACATGCATCGTATGGCAAATGTACATACATGTGTATGTATGAGTTTAAGTGTTTGCATAAAATGCATTAAATATTCATTTCATCATGATCGCTGTCATAATTCATTTTTATGTCATTTCCACCCGTTTATTGTATTTTTTTTTTATGTTGCCTGCCTCATCGGTGAGTATTGTACGTTGTCATATTAAATCCACCAACAACACTGTTTGCGTCTGCAACTACAACAATTTAATTTTAACAACAGAAATAACTATAAAAAGTATTACCAACGTTGGACACAAAAACCAATAAAATAATGTGAAGAAAGAATGAATTAAAGGTAAACGAACGAACCATTGTCGATCGAATAAACAAACCAACAAGAAGCGAATGCATTCAATTAATATTTTACAGCATTAAGTACTTTGGCCAAACACGCATACCAACATGCATGCATGTACTAGCACCAACCAACAACAACATTTATTGAAATAATAATTACAATAATAAAATAATGCGCACATACAAAACAACAAAAAAAACTTATTAAAAGCAACGCAACAGGGTATTGCAATAACGTCGATTTGGCAAATGTATTAAACACTTGCATTCATATAGGGTTATCCGTTTTTCGGTATCAAAAGTAAAGTTAAATAAAACCCACATAACACTATGACACCAATAAAACCCTCCCTTATTGCATTATAACGCTTCGCCCTTGACTACTCGTATAAGTAGGAAACGCAATGTCATTAAAATTACCGCGACTAGATGGCTTGCAACACTCCCTTCTTTTGGAGCAGTTTTTGACTAATTTTCGCCCGGTATCTCGGCGATAATTTGTTGGGTTTGAAATCCTCTAACGTTAAAGAGAATGCGCTTAAATCACGTTCTTCGACATGCAAAAAAGTCTGACAGTGTCAAATTTATGATCTGGGTGGATTACTGATTTCACCAAAACGTGAAATTACGTGCTCTGGTCGTATTTGTTCGTGGCATGATACACCTTAATGAGTTGTAAGATTGATAAGAACGCTATGGAATTGGACAGTTCAGAATATCCGCCACACTATCACGAACTGCTGCACTTTGAGATAATGCGCAGCTACATCTGTGATGCATCCAGTCTCTTAAGGGGGGTAGACACGATCAAAATGCTTGCTTCGTGTACGTATCAAGCACAATTTACATTTTCATGCTTGATAGCCCATCAAGCATTAATTTTAAGTATGATTTTGCGGTGTTTGTTGGGTAGGCAATGACCGGCAAACTTCAATAAATTTCAAATTATCTTAATTGGCATCACACATCTTCTTGTATTTTTATTTTATCAGAATGTTTTCACATTTAAAAATAATAATTATATTTTCTTCCAGCCAGAGATTCAATATATTTTGTTTTATTACTTTTTACTTACTACCTAACAAATTTCCACATATACTCGTACTATTACCATGCTTGTTAAGCATTTTGATCGTGTCTATTAGAAGCTAATATAGTTAATACAACTCAATTGTTTTTATCATCTCATTGTAAATTGGAGTTGTCATGTTCTTCACATCAGAATATTTTTAGAGAACAGTTGGCATTAATTTATATTATCATTATTTTATTGATATTAACGCTCTATAATTTAAACATTTCCATTTCTAGTATTAATTTCAATAAATTAACACACAATTTAACAAACAAACTAACCAGAAACAACTTAGCTTTTAATTTTGTAATGATCCAGTTGATTTGCTTGAAAATATTTACACGGTAACACTGTTTGTTTGTCATTTGATTGCATGGAAGTTCCAAAAATCACTCGCAAGCAAGTTTAGCTGGTCTACACGCAGCTAAACTTGCGAGTGCGAAAAATATGAATGTGGTAGTAAAAAAATTTGAGTATATTGAGTTGTTTGAACTCTTGCTCGCCCACCGGTAAAAAGAAGTAGTAAGCAGCTCTTCTGAAATGCCTTATTTAGCAGACAGAAGTCCTTCTTACTCGATTACACCTTCATTTAGTTGTTACACACGATGTCCTAGGCAGCCAAGGCCTTCCACATTCTTTTATGCGGTAGGTATTATTAGAAGTGTGCTTTAGCGAGCCTTATGGAACCCGTGATTTATTAGGTAGACCTTCTTAGCAGGTTTAACTGGAGGCCTTTTATAGAAGACCCATTCAGGGCTTTCTTAGCAGTCGTCATCTAAATTCTTTTTTATTTTATTGACTCAAAAAATTATATAATGATAATACAGTGAAACGAAAAATAATCCAAATGAAAGAAACAACGAAAATATAATCACGTTTTTAAAGTTTATTTTCTACAGGAGTTGTTTACATATGTATATGTATATATTTATTTATTTAATATACATTTATACATACCTAACAAATATAGTTTCTGTTTTTGTCATTGGAATCTGATCGCATTATTGCAACGGTTTTTCCACAAAAATGTTTCTATACTTTCCTGTAGACTGTTTGGGTGACTCGATGGCTGATTTGGTAGAGTACTCGACCAACAGTCACGAGGCCATAGGTTCGATTCCTGCCACAGACACTGGGTGTTACTGCAAAAAAGCAAAAAGGCTTCGCAGTTTTTTTGTTTGTGTTTCAAAATACCTTCTAGAAGGCCTTCATTGGAAAGCAGACCGGAATGTGTATCGGATCTAAAATAATGCCATAGAAGGCCTTTTTGACGAACACGTTTCGAAGTTTCCCGCTGGGTTGTAGCTATGTCAACATACAAACATACTTTGTTTGGTAGTGTTAGTAATAACTTGATAGCCGTATTGTTCCTAAAGTTTTGAACCTAAATTACTGAATTTCAGATAGAGCTTATCTGTCAAAAAAAAAAAAAATGTTTTAGCCATATCTACATGTCTCTCCAAATTCGAAGGGATATTGAAAAACATGTTTGCCAATTAATTATATAGGTAATGAAATACGTCCATTATTTTAAACACATTGTTACGTAGTCTTACATAAATACAATGAAATTTTTACATTATATGTGCTACGCAATACCGCTTAGTAGCTATAACGAAATTTTTAGATATTAATGGGAATGAAACAAGTTATTTAAAAATTATAAAATGGTGTTACGCAAAATTTACATCCCATTAATCAAACTTTCGTAACCGAAATGAAACTTTTCATGGTATTAACGAAAAAATGGTATTAACGAAGTGAATTCATCACCGTAATGAAACAACAACAATTATTTACACACAACTTGTGTTTCTCTTTTAGTACTATCGTGTGTATTAAGGAGAAAACTTTGAAGAAAACAAATGTTTATTATGCTTGTCCAAACTAAGCACTATACGGGCGCTTCGGAAACTTCTGAATGAAAGAGAATAGTTAAATTTTCAAAAATATTTTTATTTTTCAATAGTCCAATGCGTTTCAAGCAATTCTATCCCTTGATTAAAATAGTTTTCCTCAAGGTCTTTAAAATAGTGGTTTACAATTGTAATTGCATCTTCATTTGAGGTAAAATGCTTGCCAGCAAGGAATTTTTTTAGATTTGGGAACAGATAAAAGTCACTGGGAGCTAAATCAGAAGAATAAGATGGGTGATCAAGCAACTCGTACTTTAATTCGTCAATCTTAGCCCTTGTTAAAACACTCTTGTGCGCTGTGTTATAAGCCAGGACGTTTTTCTCGAACTTGTACATTTAATTGATCCAAAAGGTTGCTATGGTACTCTAAATTTATTGTTTTACCCTTTTGCAGATAGTCAATCTATAAAATACCTTTGAAGTCCCAAAAACCGTTGCCATAACCTTACCAGCCGATTGAATTGTTTTTGCCTTCTTTGGGGCACTTCCTCCAGCTTCGGTCCATTGTTTTGATTGTTCTTTTGTCTTTGGAGTATAGTGGTAGATCCATGTCTCATCAACAGTTATGAAACGACGCTTAAAATCCATTTTATTTTGCTTAAAACGATCCAAACAAGCTTAAGAAATGTTGATTCTTATGCGTTGATTCTTTGGTCGCCGGTTAACAAATGCGGCACCCATCTTGCAGAAAGCTTTTTCATCTGTAGTTCTTCATGCAAAATTAAATGGACTCGATCATTTGAGATGCGAATGATATTACCTAATAATATTACTTAATACCATATCATGCATATCATGCACTTTGGACGTCCACTACGGGGTTCATTTTCAATGCTTGTACGACCACGTTTAAATTTAGCAACCCAAATTTTTTACTGTTGCATATGAAGGAGCACTTTCACCTAACACATTCGCCATATCATTATGAATTTCTTGTCCCGATAAACCTTTTTTATGTAAATATTTAATGACACCACGCATTTCTAATTTTTCCATTGTAAAAAAAGTCGCGGGTGCGTCTGTTTTGAACACCTGTTTCTATATGAAGGAGTTACACGATCGAAACAAAATTTAACATGTGTTCATAGCAGAGATGAAAGTTTACAAAATACTTAATTTGTTTCTGGTTATACCGCGCTTTTTGTGCTAGGCTAAGATGTTTCCGAACCGCCCTCGTAAAGTGCAAGAATATTTTATTAAAATTACATTAACTTTTAAAGCACCCTTTCTAAGTTCTACTCTTAAAAATGCAAATTGTTTTTAATTTTAAACAACTATAATTTGCATTCATGACACAAAAAGAAAATTGCATTGGACTTTAAAACAAACTTTTTACTTAATGAAATTCGCACCTTTTAAAAATTAAAATAAAAATATCAATAAAAGAAAACAATTCGAATTAAAATACTCGTACACACAAGACCAAAGAAAAGCATTCAATGTTTATGTAATCAAATAGTATTTATGTTCATACTTTGCAGTAATATATGGAAAGTTGTGAATTTTACTACTTAATTTTGTATGCAAAAAGAAGGTATGCGTTACTCGTACTTCATTCATTGTAGATTTTATTGACAAGCACACAGAAGCCGCAATTGACTCTTTAGTTTCAGAAATGTCTCTTTAAAAAGACAAGTGTGGATTGGTTAAAGTCACACAGGAAAATGTTTGTTAGAATATCAATTTGCAAGTGGCCATATTTGTAAAAGGAAACAATATTTTCTATAAATAAATCTATTTTCTTTTCTGCACTATTAGACCAATGGAACATTTTTTTTGGCAGAACTGTTTAGGGACAGTATAGGAAGGCAATACATTGCAATTTTTTTTACTATTTTTGGATATGTATAAAAAGTTTAATGTCTGCAATAACAAAACATGACAGCTACAACTGACACTAATTTTTGCTATTGATACTTTTGGTTTTAAGTAAATATCATAACTGTAAACATGTTTTAAATATTTTGTAACCATTTCAAACTTTTTCCTATTATTTGCAAAATTTATTATATTATGATACAGCCAATATTCGTTATAACGAATAAGCATATTTTTCTATTAGCTACTAAAGCAGCGAAGGGCGTTGATTTGGTTGAAATACGAAGTGTTTCGGGTGGGTGTTTGCAATTACTCTTTGTACACAAAAAGAAATTGCTGGCAACATGTTACTTACAATTCCCCAAAACACACTTTACACGTATTTTATTGCATTTCTTTTTACATTCAAAAATGTATGAACTTCTTATCAGCAAGTGAGTTTAAAAAAATATACAAATACGATCACTTAGAAAAAACAATAAAACAATTACAATTTTTAAATTGCAATCGAAATGTTAACACGTAGTTGGCGAAATCATCCCAGACGACTATTCTTCGACGATATATGCATGTTTATCCTCTTGTTTGGTTTTCTAAAGAAGATGGATGACAAATTAAGCGACAGTGTCTTCGATTTAGTCTTCCTATCGTTAATGCAAAGAATTTTTGCAAAAACAAAACAAGAAAATGAACAAAAATATGTACTCGTATATATAATTTCAGTACACATCTTTATTCGGTAACAGCCATCGACGAAATGGAAGATGTACGATACTATTGTTTGTACAATCGTTAATGATTGAGTAAGGGAAACTGTCGCTGGTGTGGTGTTGTACACATTCATGGGCATTTTTTTTTTTCTCGAAAATTACGACAAAAATTCTTATTTGACCTGTCCTCAATAACTTTTCCACGATTTTCTTGTACTGTCTTAAATACAATGTTGAAAATATGCCGTATGTATGTGGTATACACGTACTTGTGTGATGATGTATTCACTTATTGACTTGCTATACTAAACATCTTTAATCGTTAACAGCCACCGACGAAATGGTAGGTATGGATGATACTATTGTTTGTACAATCGTCGATGATTTAGTAAGGGAAACTGTCGCTGGTGTGGTCTTCTATACATTATTATTTGAGCTATCGTCAATAACTCTTCCACGATATTTTTGTACTCGTCGTTTAAGATGTCTATAATACATAACTAATATTTTTAAATTTGCCATATAGCACATACACATGCTTGTGTGATGGTGTTTTCACTTATTTACTACTGCCCATAAACAGAACATCTTGTATTGTGTCAAGCATAAATTCAAGGTGGCAAAAATGCTACCAACTGGTTTACATTCTTTATAATTTTTTCTTATAAATTTATTTAATTCTTTCCAGTATTTCATAGGGAAGTTTTGGAAATGTAAAATGAAGCAGCACATAATTGAACAAAGTGCCCAAACCATTGAATTTTGGAGAGGAGAGTCTAAGAGTAGTTCAATAGTGACAATTACACCCACTTATGTGTAGTATTTGACAAGGTGTTTCGTCGGAAACGGTGGCCCGTAATTTATTGAATGAAATTAAATGCGCCATTCTCATTACTGGTGTTCCATATCAAACAAAAGATTATCTAAAACTTTGCAATTGTGGTTTTTATGTTAATATATTAATAGTACCTTTCATTAAATGAAATCTTATTTTAAAAATATATGTCACAAAAATTAATGAATGGTATACTTATGAAATTACCTTCCTATTTGTAGGAGTATATACGATTATTTGTTGTTATAGCTTTAAATGCTGTAGTTTTTTATTAAAGGCAACCTTGACTTGTTTTTCTATACTTTATGCTGTTGAAATAAATGTTTTATTCAAAAATATTAGCTGACGATTTTTTGACGATATGTTAAATTATATTGACGATTTTTTCCGTCGAATTTGACGATTTTAAACCAGATTTATCTGGCATCTATGCCCATAAAGCAATTCATGGAATCAAAAAAAATTTTTGGAAAAATAATTATTGACCAGAGCAAATATTTTGCAACATCTACAAAATATGAAATGATTTGTTTTTGCTCTATGATACACAGAAAAAATAGTAAAAATAAAATCAACAAAATTTTTGTCTGAAAAAAAATGTGTATGCATATACATAAATATCAAAAAAATAACCTTGGATATCGTATTTTGTTGTTGTTTAAAAAAATAGTTGTTTTCAATCAATAAAAATTTTTACTACATTTTTGTTTGAATCTACGAATTCCTTTACAGGTCCGCATTCAAACAATTTATTAATTGATTCAACTAAATTTTTCTGTGTATGTACATATCATTCCTTTATTGCTACAAAATTATATGAGTTTTTCGTGTTAACAATGCAGACTTATTAACAGTACTATCCTTTAAATTGTGTCAACAATTCATTCAAATGGCTTTTAAACAGCCTCCTTTAGGAGATATTTTCTACAATTTTTTTACGGTGTGTGTAGATATTCAAAATTTTAAATATGTTTTACTCCGAATAAGCTTTTTTGAGTTATAACGTTGCTTCAATAAAGGAGCGTTGTATACGAGGTCTGATTAAAAAATAACCGTTATTTTCAAATTTCGCGAGTTACGTATGTTCGATTTCCGCATTTTTTCTGTTATGTTGTTACACATGTCTGTTTTTGACAGATAAAAAGGTTAGTCGTGTTTTGGTGCGCTCTTCGATTTTTTACTCATCGAAAAAATGGATCAAAAAAACTGTATTAAGTTTTGAGTAAAAAATGAACTTAAATGCGCAAGAACATTTTGAGTGTTGACTGTGGTGTTTGACGAGTCCTACTATGAGCAGAACACAAGTTCAATTGTGGTATAACCGGTTTAAGAAAGGCAGATAAGATGTCAATGACGATGCTCGGGACGACATGAAAACATTGAAGCAGTGAAGAAAATTAATTTGGATAATAGTCGAATCACTATCAGAGAGGTTGCTGATGATGTTGGCATATCGTTCGGCTGAAGCCAAGCAACTTTTACGGATGTTTTAGGTATGAAACGTGCGGCAGCGAATATTGTTCCAAAATTTCTAAATTCAGAGCAAAAACAACGTCGCATGAACATCGCTCAGGAGCTGTTGAACATCATCAACGACGATCCAGATTTCCTCAAAAAGGTCATACCTGGTGACGAATTATGGGTGTATGGCTATGACATTGAAACCAAAGCCCAATCATCCCAATGAAAGCGTTTAGTAGAGCCAAGACCCAAAAAAGCACGTCAAGTTCGGTCATATGTGAAGGTTTTGCTCACTGTTTTCTTCGACTGCAATGGCGTGGTGCATCATGAATTCTTGCCACAAAGTCTTACGGTCAATAAGGAATACTACTTTGAAGTTATGCGCCGGGGGCGCGAAGCAATTCGTCAGAAACGTATAGAATTGCGGATTAAATAATAATGGAGTTTACACCATGATAACGCATCAGCTTACACATCGATGCTTGTGCGTGAGTTTTTGGCCAAAAACAAAACCGTTATCATGCCTCAAAAACCGTATTCACCAGACTTGGCCTCCGTTGACTTTTTCCTCTTCCCAAAACTGGAGACACCGATGAAAGGTAAGCGTTTTGCTAGGATTGAAGAGATATAAGAAAAATCGAAACGGGAGCTGTTGGCGACACCAAAAAGCGCGTTTCAGAAGTGTTTCGAGGATTGGAAAAAATGCTGGCATAAGTGTATTATATCTGAGGGAGATTACTTTGAAGGGGTGAAAATAGTTATTGATGAATAAATAAATACTTTTTGAAAAAATATGAAAATAACGGTTATTTTTTGATCAGACCTTGTACATACAATGGTTTTTGGTGTTGCATTTATTGTAATTCTCACACTACGCTGGTAAAGTTGCTTTGCTTAATAACTTTTTTAATTAGTTTTTGTCACATCAAACGAAAATTACTACTACCAGCTACTAAAGTGATAGAACTTTTCCCCTGCACATTTAATTTTACAGCAGCTGCGAACCTAGCGAAAGTATTTCAGCATTATATCAATCGTTATACCCGATAAGACTGTATACATTTTTCCAAAACCCAATACTCTGGTATTATCCCTCTCAAAATGAAAAACACACGAACTCCGTTTTTTTTTTTATTTCCATCGCTTAAACATGAGTTATTTTAAAATCATTTCATTGTCATTTCCAGTATTTAGCAGATGTCATTTTAAGGGGTTGATTTTTTCCAAAACATTTGCATAAAATTACTTAATCCTCTTGTAATCTTGTGTACGCTTTTAAATTAGTTAGTTTTTGCCTCAGGTTATATTTTCTATAAGTAAGCACAGATACATACATATGTATGTATGTATGTACAGATATACATGTATAAAGGGCCTTATTGAGATATTTTCGTATGACAAATTAAGTGCCTTCTTTTAAAAATTATAAATTTTTATTAAAATGTTTATTAACAAATAGATTTGCATGGATCAGGGGTGGTCATTTCATGTTATGAACTTATTATGACAGTATGCATTTCAATCAATCGGTGAAACAATTTTAAGACGCGTGGCTGGATTGGCCTGAAGCTTTAAAAGCGTTTCATCTTTAATGTTTTTTATCTCACACTAAAAAATTCTAAAATTAAAAAAATCTTTCTTTGCAGTATTGTGTTAATAAACAAAAAGTAGAGTCTTCAGGATTAAAGTGGGTGATTTTTTATTTTTGATTTTTATTAATTTAAAAATAGTATAATGTGGGGTTGAGCAAGTCTGTTTGCTGTGTATCAAAGCTTGTCGTGTGCTTGCAGCCAGAAAATTTTGTCGATCCCTCTTTCAAACTATTGAAAATAGTTTTTAAATTGTAATTGCTCGTACTCGTGTATGCTAATTTAAGAAACCCAAACAAAAACTTTAAACAAATTATGACGATACGCTCATCAGCAATATGTTTTTAAATATCTTCGCAACAACATACTCCAAGATCACAATCGATTAATTTAGAGCATTCATCTGGCACAACTTTTCCATTCATTGACAGTGAAACCGTTCTTTCAAATTTAAGATAACTTAAATCTTCTTATTATCCCGGTCTGAATGGAATCCCAGCTGTATCATCAAACATTGCATTACATCGTTGTACAATCCACTTACGATAAGCTACAATAAGTTTGTTGACCTTCATTTTGAATGGAAAAAATCGCTCATTATCTCTTTGTTTAATTGTGGAAGCAAGTTTGGCGCCGCTCAGTCATCAAACAGTAAGCTAACATTACTAAAATGACAAAACGCAAAATTTATCGAGAAGTACTTTTTTCGAACACAAAAACTGCTAACACACAGGGTCTGAGGCAGGAATCGAACCTGCGAACTCGAGACTGTTGGTCGAGTGCTCTACCAAATCAGCCATCGAGGCAGTATAACAACGACATGTGTTCATTTAGTCAGTATGGAAGCAATTGGCAAGTTGACCTTTTCTATGTTCATCATTTTTATGTGAATGATTTCATTGAGACACCAAACTGTAGAACTTGAGATGATATCTAAAAGCATGTACAACGTATCCCACAAAACGCACTTTGCTTTAGTCACTGTTTAGGAACTCTTTTAGCCTTTGTAAGATGATATGAGTTCTAAAGTTGTGTGGCATGCGCAAGAGTTCAACAGACTATTTCTGCAAAAACAGTCAGCTATAATATGTTTTTTATAGAGGTATAGAACTTATATATAATAATTTACCGCCTTTTTCAATAGACGTTAAAAGCAAAAAAACTGAACTGTGGATTCAAGAAAAAATATGGGTATGGGTTGTATCAGCTGATTGTCTCGCCAAATGCGAATATTCAAATGAAAATGGGCTCCATCGATGAGCAAAGTTTTGAATGGAAGTGCGATATCAAGATGTATTGCACACACCCCATTTTTAGAATTGGCTTTTGCAAAGGGTGTTTTTAGCTATAGAACTTTGAAATTGAATAAGAGAAATATGAATTTTTTTAAATTGATACGAAATTCACTCTATTTAAAAAGTAATCTTCTGTCATTATAATTTAAATATGACCGCCACGGCTGACTCAAATGTAGTCTAACATAGAAGTCCAATTTAGATAGCTTTTTCCTACAACCCAGAAAGCACACCAAACAGTCAATTCTTCTGGACTTAACGTTGTCTCAACTTCCAAATAAGGCAGTTTTTTTATTGACGTACTCATTTAAACAAAAGTGAGCCGTCTATTATGTTCACCGTAAAGTGGACGTATGTATACATCATTCATGTGGGAATGCCAAACCAAACTAAACATAAATCACTTAACAGCTGATAAAACGGTTGCAAGTCACCTTAAAGTCTTATACCTCCTTAAAAAACATCTTTTATATACATAAGTAAATATCGTGTAATTCTTAATACTTTTTGCGCAGCAAATCCATTACTGACCAAATCTATTACTAACAAAGAAAAAACTTAACAAATACTATGGAAACTCGGCACCATAAGTTTTAACGGTTAAAAAATAGCTTACTGAGTTCCAGCACAAGTGACTCCGTTAGATTTTATATGGATATATGAATAGGAGAAAGGTTTTCGCGACATGAGTGCCGCAATTGCTCATATTCGATCATAAGCGAAACCTTGTGACCACTTCTAGAATGTATTGGATGATGTTTAACTGCAATCCGGGCGCCTTTTTGCCGTTATATACGAAACATGGATCCGTCAAAGAACAAGGAACTCTTAAAACAGTGCGTTTCGCTGGGTAAACGTGTTACAAAAAATAGTTTTTTGTGGCGCAAACGGTGTCATACACATAGATTACATAGAGAAGGGTAGACTGATCACCGGCGAATTTGATTCAGAGCTTTCACAGAGATTAGATATTGATTGAAAGCAAAAACGAACACATTTACCAAGAAAAAAAGTGCTTTTCCATCAAGACAATGCACGATACATGAGCGTATAGGCACTATTGCAGAAACCCATAATTTGGGCTACAAACTTCTACCTCTTTCAGCACACTTCCAGATTTAGCTCCTTTCAAATATTTTCTTTTTCCGAACCTGAAGAGATAGCTTTTAGGCCTTTACCGAAACAAATTCATATTTTAAAAGCTTTGAGGAAACCTACTGTTTGGAAAGAATAAAAAAAGAAAAACACGTGAATGGAGTTCAATTCATTCGAAAACGGAATTCAGACCGTTTTAAGACTCTTCAAAAACCCAAAAAGTTTTTCTGAATGAAAATATGTTTAACTAAAACTATTGATTTCATTCTTGGAAATGATTTAATTGCACAAAACTTTTGCGATGTTCGTTGTCTAAATTAAAAAAAAGGATTGAATTCCGTTTCCATGACAGTATGAAATATAAAACACTTGTATGCCAAAAAAAAAAATTTTTTATTATTTAAAAAGTTAACGAGTTATCAAACCTTTTTACTCATAAAGAAGCTGTTTCGCAAAAATATGAATCCAACTTTGTTCAATGTTGAATTCTCTGTTCGTATATATATTGTATGCAGATACGTACGAGTACGTCTACAATTCTCAACCTGAGCATATTTTCTTGTTGCACAAAATAAGTTTTGTTTAATGAACTTTTCTTTTCTTAAAAAAAAGAATAAGAATTTTCTCCCTCTGTCTCTATCTCGTCTTTTGTAACTTTATTTGCGGAAATTTTCATTTAAAACTTTTATAATTTAATTGATTTCCTAAATGTCATTGAAAGAACAAGGACTGAATGTTGAACTTTAAAACTGTCCCTTTTGCCGTTTTCTAGTAATTTTTTTTTTTTTTTTTTTTGTTAAAACAATATTTGAGCTGTCACAGTTTTGTACTCGTATAGAAAAACAATAAAGTTTATTCTTTTTTCTGTTTTCTACAATTTTTGTTCTTTGCGATCAGATTAATTTGCATATTGTTCCAATATTCCCACCCTTGGCTTTCCCATGCTCAGCTCAGCAGCCATTACACTCAATTTCCACTCAAAATGTATTTAAATTCTGTATTCGTTTTCGTATTTGTATTTGTTGTTGTTTTTGTGGGTGTTGGGACTTTTGTTCCTTTGCGTTCAATATCAATTAATTGAAATCATTTTTGGTTTTGCTTTTGTTTTTGTAATGAATAAAAAGGGTTGTGCTGTAAACGAACGACATGAACGAACATGATTACAATGAATATTTTGTTGTACTTTGAATAATTATGACAAACAATTTGTGTGTAAAAACTATTGTAATTGATGGTTTAGTGCGTTTTTCTTCATTTAATTTTATTCATTATGTTGTTATTTAATTGATAATGTAATGATTTATTTGTTTGCCGTGTATGTATTATATTTTTATTTAATTTATTTCAATTAAATTTATTTTATATTATATAAGTCGCCCCTATAAATGCCATGTAGCTATTTTTTGGGGAAATATTATTACTCTTGTAAAATAATTTTCTGATTAATTGATAAATTTAAACTTATGACAAGAAATTTTGTAGTTGAGTACCAAATTAAAAATAATGAAAATTGTGTTTGGCGAAATTATAAATACAACTACGGCAGATTTGTAATAGAATGGGGAATGAGTAAACCTGTTCTCTTTAAGCTCTTACAAAATTGCTGTACTCGTACACTGAACCAAATATCGTGTGTAAAAAAGAAAGAAACGAAAGGAAAATATTCAAATCGAAATATTAGTTTTCAAATCTAAACCAAGGCGAATTTATTTATGAATTCGCCTTGATCTGAACAAAATTTATTGAAATAAACAAATTTTCGTCGCTTCAACTCCAAACATAAATTTGTGCATTTCAAAAAGCATTTGTTAAAAATGTAGGAAAAGTTTTGTGTTTTGAGCGTGATTTACCTTTATTTTGGCTTAGCATTTCAACATCACTAGGCTGAGGCCTGCAGGACATTTCCAAATTGAAATTGGGCCCAAAATAAGATTTACCATTGAAACGAATTATGTTTAGCGATGAAGTTCAGTCTGGGTGGAGTGGGTGCGCCAACAAACAAAACTGTCTTTTTTGGAGTGAATATAAGCCTTAAGTATATATTGAGACACCGTTACATCCAGAAAGACTGACTGTTTGATGTAGATTGTGGACTGGTGGAATCATTAGTCCATACTTTTCTAAGAACAATACCGATATAGTCAATAATGTCCGCCATAGGGCCACGGCTACTGACTTTTTCGATCATCAATTGAACAACCATGATGGTTAGGAGCTGTGGTCTCAACAAGGTGGCGTACCATTTCACACAGCTCGTGCCACAATTGATTTATCGAATTAAATGTTTGGTAAACGCATAGTTCCACGTTTCAAGCCCGTGAATTTGCCTCAAAGATCGTGTGATTTAACTACGCTAAACCATTTTTTGTGGGGATATGTGAAGTCGCCAGTCTACGCCAATAAGCTCAAAATAATTAACCTCTTAGAGGACAGCATTCGTCGCACTATTTCGTGCTTGTTGGACTTATTGTTTAGAAAGCATTAAGTTCTTTTTCTGACTTTCCAACATATTCTTTCTATAATTAACATTCTCAGTGTCATATTTATCACCTCCCGGAGAGCTGGTTTGGCTTGGTGTACACCAACATATCGCTCTGCTTTTTGGGGCATACAGCGATAGGAGTTCTTCGTTTGTTGTAGCAAATATACCTCTAGGAAGCCGCATGGCTTATGTTGTGTTACTCTTCCGAAACTCTCACCAAGGGTTTTTTTTAATTGGAAGAACTGGGATCAACAAAGCCCCCAGGAGGTTCTGCTTACATACCATTTCTGCGCTGATCATAGTTGAGGTGCTTATTATCGTGGCTGAAGCGTTCTGGCTGTGGTTTAAACCCAAATTGCAAGAAGGGGAATTAGTTTTCCTGATTACTATGGTGCATGTCAGTTTGAAATGTGTTTTTCTCGAAACAAGCTTTTTTGAGTTATGACTACGTTGCAATAAAGGAGCGATATGTTTTGCTTTTTACAACAAAAAATAATAAATAAAAGTAGTTTTTCTTTGTATGTATTGCTGCTTGCTCTTCCATAAAGAACTTTTTGGCATCCTGGTTTACACAGTATATACGAGTATTAGAATACTAAATCTCAAAAATCTTCATTTTGATAGGAAGTTTTCCAAATCTTATTTTGCTTGGAAAATCTTCAAAATTAAAGTAAAAGCATTGTTATAGCCACGCTGGTGTATGCACTGGATACTTAGCAGTCAAATCAATGGCAATTAAATCCGACTTCGTGAATATAGCAAAGTTAATATTTGGGCTTCCTTCGTAATCAAAGTCATAATTCCACAAGCACTTCTCTATATTTTCTCCTCCATAAACGTGCTTTCCTCCTCCCCGTAACCTATTTTCCTAGTTCCGGTACAATACACTGTGTATGTAGGGATCTTAACATGAATACTGGGAAAACAACAACAAAAAACGGCCGGAGATTACGCGACGAGGATATGCTCTTTGCACAATATCCATTCTGGCTCCTATTGTATATGCGGTTCCACCGACTTGTTTCATCATTAAATTACAGATTCACCAAGTTCAGGGGTCTAATCACCGATACGATATCGAATTAACTGTCGTATCGAATAACATTACGATACATCTAAATTATGGCAACCGATGCATATTGGATCGTAATTTAAACAAAATGCAATAGATTGAAGACCATACGTTCCCTAAAAGTAGGAATACAAAAAATAAACTTTAACTTTTATATATTATTGCAATACAGTTTATTATATCGTATGCCGTGATACCAAAATAAAAAATTTCGATAATTTTGCTCGATATCGTATGCGGTGATTTGGCCCCAGCTCATTCAATGCCGGCAGTAAAAAGTCGCTACAGGCAGTAAAAAGTCGTCCTGTAGTGCTCGCCACTAAAAGCAAATGTATTGCCGATGACGTGTTCATAACAATACAGTGCAATCACTCCTCACGCGTGAACACCACACCATACAATAGCCTGTTCATGCATCAAAAGCAAACATTCAGTGCGCCAAAAACGAAGATTTTGTTTATGACGTAACCGATTAAATGAAAATGCCCCTCTTCGCTCATGATGATTTTCGACTAAAAATCGTCAAAAGAGTGTGAACATAATGTAACGATAGTTTATTGCGATGCGGTTTGGAAGTAAAAGAACGCAGTGCGGAACGGCATAAAATTAAAACCAATTTTATTTTCATTGCAGACTTTTTTATTCTGTGGATTTTTGACTCTCTTCCTCTTTACGATGTTGCCATAGTTTTTGAATAATTGACGATTTTCACAACATTATTGTAAAAAAAACATGATTTGGATGTTTATAAATCGTGAAATATAAAAGTGTAAAAAACATATTAACGAAAGAAGAATAAATGGACAATAACGAAAGAATTGTCGAGGAAGTTAGGAAGTATGACTGTCTTTATAATTTGCAATCGGGAAGTTACGAAACCTTCCAATATAAAGAAGATTTATAATATTGAAGTGTTTGCCATATATGGCCCCCAAACAATGAGGAAGACCATTTTTTTCATAAAAAGAAAATAATATTTGGGACCAATCAGTTATATTAGGATTAGCCACATAGACTTCATGCAATTCATTCTATATTACATCGCATGTTTCATTAATAACCTTCCTTACCGTAGGTTCTCCAATTTTACATGCCCAAGCAAAAACTTGCATACTGCACTCGTGGGCAAGGTACCTTAATGAAAAGTTAAAAAATTAGGTTTTGGGATGGTGAAGCAAGAAGTTTTTAATCATATTTCTAAACATATTGCACACTTAACACTATACATTATCACTTCTACTTGCAATAAGGTAAGTGATAATCGACACCCGGGGCTAAGCGGTTTTCGAAATGAATGATTTCCAGTTTCGGTGCAAGTAGAGAAAAGAGCACCTGGTATTGAAAAATAATCATTATTGTTGCTAGCATGCTGATTATAGCGCTACATTCTTTGTCTGTTTATATTCAGCAAATGTCTGGTGGGCAAATTTCAAGTACGAGTGGCATAGAAAGTCATTTGCAAAAGGTATTACATTTTACCATAGAGCCTTACCATGTAGAACTAATCGGTCAATTAAATGGCTTCAACGCTTTTTCGAAAGTAAATGAAAGCGTCTACACTGAAGATGACTGAATATCTAGATGGCCTATAGACAGGCCATTCTAGATATTCAGCAGATGAGGTGCATGTAAAAACACTCGATTCCATAAATTCTTATGATGAAGCATTAAAACAAATTTACTTTTTGAAGCATTTTACTAAAAAAGACTCAGTGGCATTTCGTACATTAAAAGACATTTTGAAACTCAACAGCTAATCTTAAACCGATCTGTGTGTATAAAATATAATCATCTTTGTAGCATTATGTAATAAAATAATTGAAATATTGTCCCGTTATAAAAGATGCAAGTGTATATAATTTTTCAAACACTTACAATCAGTGTTGCCAGAAGTTTTCGCCGAAAAATCTTCAGAGTCGAAAAAGAAATTCTTAATTTCGGTAAAAAAAAATCTTAAAATGCATTTCTTTTGATATTTTATGTCAAACACAAAAATTATATCTTTTGTTACAAAAGAATGATTATTCTAACATCACAACACTGCAAGAAAATCGTTTTCTTAATACCATAGAAAGCTTTAATTTGGTTGTGAAAGCTTTATTAATGGGATGCAAATTTTGCGTATCAACTTTTTAATATCGTTTACAACTTCATTAATGTTATGAAACACTTTTGTAAGAATTTCGTTATAGCTACTAAATAGTGTTCTAAATATAATGAATATATTTCATTGTACTGCTAGTGCAAAAAAAATATGGTTAAAATAACGGGCATACTTCATTATATATATACAGGATTTTCATTATGTACTCTATGGCTGGTTTGATAGAGTGCTCGAACATCATTCTCGAAGTCACTGATTCGATTCCCCTGCTACAGTCTCTTTTTTTTTCATAAACAAATGTTATTTCTTTAATAAAGCAATATTAAAAAAAATAATAATAATCTTTATATCTACGAAAGTTTTTATATCCATGCAGAACATAATACAAAAATTTATAGCAAAAATTCCATTCATTACAACTCCTTTCCAATATCAGCGTGTTGGAAAAGGATAAAAATTCACACGCTGGAACGTGCCCAAGAAAAGTGGCTTACAGGGCCCACATGTCTTATATCATAGAACTTGAGAGCTATGAAAACTGCCCAGATCCCACCTAAGAGTGTCTGTAGTAGTCATCACTGGAATTTGCCCATTTGGGAACCATGCCAGGAGACTAGGCCTACTCTATAATGACTTCTGCAGATATTGCCAAGACGAGGAGGAGGAGACGATGCTTCATCTCCTCGGTACATGCCCTCCACTCACACTATATTAATCTAACTTCTATTCTTCGCCAAGTGCCAAGTGAGCTGGATAACCTAAGCTATTCCGGGGTATCTAGCGGCCTGCCTACCTAACCTAACTCCTTCCCAAAATTAGAATGAAAGAGATTTGAAGCCAAAAAGTAAAAAATTATTTCAAGAAACAAGTTAATTTTCTTAGGATATTTGATAATAGTCACACGTATGTATCTTACTCGTAGAATACTATTTCTCAAAAATCTTAATTTTGAGAGGAATATCTTCAAACCTTATTTAGCTTATAAAATCTTCAAAATTAAGGTAAAATCTTCAATCTGGCAACGTTGCTTACAAACGCTGATTGCTTTTTCTTCATATCACTGTATTATTTTGCAAAAAGTTGCCTTGAAGATATGTGTACATGTATGTAAATTGTTTATTAAATTATCTACTAAACTTTCTTGGGCAAAAATAAAAAATATTTCCTTTTAAATATCTCTGATCTGCCAAAACAGTTTTTGCGTTCTTAAAACAAAAAAACTCACATCCTTCAAAAGTTGAAAAATCATTCAAATTACAATATTTTTTTGCTTGCGCTGAGCATCCCATTATGGCTGCTTTCGGTTCGGTCGGTTTTTGCATAAAACCTGTTTTTGCCATAAAATTATGCATCTCGAAACGAAATCAAGGACTTTTAGTCGAAAAAAGAAAACAAAAAATGTGCAAACGTCTGTTAAAACAACAGATGCAGGCAACCTTCTCAACCTGTCACAAGGACTCGTATTGCAAGTTGTTGCAAAGTTTGATTTAAAGTTACGAATCCTTTTTAAGGTCAGGGTAGAAAGAAA
Organism: Thecocarcelia acutangulata; assembly: GCA_914767995.1. NCBI lineage: Eukaryota > Metazoa > Arthropoda > Insecta > Diptera > Tachinidae > Thecocarcelia > Thecocarcelia acutangulata. The sequence continues at coordinate 183,742,320 of OU612094.1, read as the reverse complement.
TATATACCTACATATGTATGTGTGTATGTGTACAATTTAAAAATTTGCTTTTTGAAATTACAAATTGCAACATTCTTAAAAAGGGATACGCAACAAAAAAAAAAGCATTAAATGAAATGTCTACAAAGAAGTTGCCCAAAAAAAAACAAAAATATTTTTCCCAATGCTTTATTTTCCAATAGAAGAAAGTGTATATGTATGTGTTTGTGTGCTCAAATTGGAAAAATACGAAGGTGGCTGGTTGGCTGACGGACTGGTGTGTCTGAGCGGCAGGCAGGCAGGCAGTCAATATTTTAAGCAGAAATTTTCGGCAACAGAAAAACACTCACACAAACACAGAACCATAATTGCAGAAAGAGGAAACAATTGGAATATTGTTCAGCCAGCACTCCTTTTTAAGGAGTTTAATCGATATGGTAAAAACGGAAAAATTTTGTTTGTGAATAGAAAACAAAAAAAAAGAGACAAAACTCACCTCCAAAAGCTGTTCCATGCTGGAATCACCAGTATCAGTAGAGGAGTCTGTCTGAATTGCTAAGAAGTGTGATGGCTGCCTTTAATATGCAACATGGAAGAAAAGTTTCTTCCAACTTTTATTTTCTTTTTTTAATTATCCAAAATTTTGTAGGCTCAAACCTCTCTGTTTCCTGGCTGTTGGCTTTTATTAAAGCTTTATCGTTTTCGCTTGTTTTTTACTTGCTCATATGCGTGCGTGTGTTTGGGTATCCGTGCGTGTGTGTTACCAAAAAAGCAAGGTGTTTCCTTAACGCGGTGTAGCTATAAAGTTGCTGCTGCTACTTTTTTTTTTTTTTGGTGTTTCGTTTTTGAAATGTTTAACGATGATGTTGATGATGAAAATACGTACGCACGCGACTCTTCAAATTATTTCATTATTTTTTTGTTGTTGCTGTTTTTTCTTTAAAATTTCCACTAGTTTTCAAAATATGCTCTTATATGATTCTTTATGCTCTTCATGGAAAAGATGTTGTTTAATGTTCTCTTGTTTGGTTTTTGGGGAGAGTTGAAGAAAATACAAGAATTTGTTTGATTTTTGTTGTTATTGTTGTGGGTATGAAAACCACAGGAATACTTGAAACGCCGCGCGTTTGTTGTGTTGCTGCTCTCAATTCAACTTGAATCCAATTAAACCGTGACATGAGAATTGTTTCATTTGTATGAGTAGTAAAATGGTTTAGATACAATTCAAAGATATCGAAACATATATTTTTCTTCTGCACTTTTTTTTTGCTTTTTTTTTGAACTCTAAAAAAAACTCACTTTAGCACTTTTTCCTCACTGGCAAAAAATATTTCACCGAAAGCCAGCAAGCATTTCGAAAAGAAAAATATTTTTTAAAAAAAACTTTGCAAGATTAATTGTGCTTTGAATTTGTTTTCTTTAAATGAATTTAATTTCGTTTAGTTATTGTTGTTGTAATGAAATAAATGTATTATTGTACATACATACATAGATGTATGGTTGTAGTTTTGTTTTGTATGTAGAGTTTAGGGAGGGCAGCGCGCACCAGGGGTTTTTTAAGGGTACACAAAATTTTGCATTTGTGTGTTTTTTTCACTTACACTGTTCAGGAGAAAAGGAATTTTTGTTTTAATTTTTCGCTTTTGTATTAAGAAACTTAATTAATAATGTAATAAAAGTAATTTTATTATTTGATTAAATTTCTTTATTTTTTTTTTTTATTTATTTATTTCTAGTATAAATAAATTATTATCTTTCCGGTTCAGCCAAGTTATTTTTTTCACACTTTTATTTTATATTCTTTATTAACTATTTATAGATTTAAATTCCCAACAAATGTATAGTTATGATAATTGTTTGCTTTATTAAAGCTTAAAGTTTTTTTTTTTCATATTTTTATTAAAACAAAAAAGTATTTCAGGTTCTTGTTTTAGTAGAATATTATTTATGAATAAAAAATAATTTTCAGTGTGTTGTTACGGCTGCCTAAGTTCAATGTCTACTACCTATCTGACGACTGCAAGAAATTACAATTTACTTGCTTACTCGCTAGCCAGCCAACCAACCAACCAGCCAGCCGTCCATCCATACATCTTTCCAGTCACAGAGCTTGGAAAGTTACTCTCTTAAAACTTTTCCGTTCAACTCTCCTTGAGAATGATTTATTGTATTGCAATCTTTTCCATTCAAACACGTTTGTTTTGTATCTTATAGATTCGAATTAGCGGATAACAGAGACGACTGTATCTAACAAATGCTTTTAGTTCCCATAAATCTCTTTATGCGCCACAATTTTTAACAGAGAGTTGTGAATTTTCTCTTAAGTTTTTATGCTCTTGTATTCTTTATTGTTGTCTTATGAGCCTTATCAATTCCAATATTGATTTTTCCCAACAGCAGTCAGCTACAATGATGATCAAACGTATAGCACTCAAATACACTATAACTTTTATGGGATATTTCATTTGATTAGCTGAAACTTCCCTAGACATTATAATATTTTTTAAGTCAGAAGGTAAAAAAAAAACTCCAAATTGTGGAAAAGTACTAATAACGAAATAAAATAATAGCTGGAATTTAAGCACACAACTTTATTATCTTTTATTTACAGGGTGTCCGCCAGGAAGGTATAATATTTGGTTTTGGCGCCATTTTGGTAAACATTAGTCTTGACAGTTCAAATTTGGCATTCGTGAAGTAGACACATGGCAAATTTATTACGGAAAAATAAATATTCGATAAACCAACGTTTTTTAATTGTTAAAACATTTTATCAAAACCAATCATCGAGGCATACGAGGTATTATCAAAATATAACAATTATTTTCGTTTTTCTGAAAAAAGTATTTATTTATTCATCAATATTAATCTATCTTGTCCTCTTCAAACTAATCCGCCTCAGATATAATACACTTATACCAGCGATCTTTCCAATCCTCGAAACACTTCTGAAACGCGATTTTTGGTATGACCAACAGCTCCCGTTTCGATTTTTCTTTTATCTCCGCAAAGGTAAGCAAAACGCTTACCTTTTATCGGTGTCTTCAGTTTTGAGAAGAGGAAAAAGTCCAAGTCTGGCGAATACAGTGGCTGAGGCACGTACAAGTATCGATGTGTGAGCTGGTGCGTTATTATGGTGCAAAATCCATGATTGTTTTTCCCACAATTCTGTGCGTTTCTGACGAATCGCTTTGCGCAAATGGCGCAAAATTTCAAGATTTGCTCTTGTGGACGCTTCCATTGGGATGATCAGGCTTTGGTTTCAATGTCATAGCCATATACCTATGATTCGTCACCAGTTATGACCTTTTTGAGGAAACCTGGATCGTCGTTGACGATGTTCAACAGCTCCAGAATGATGTCCCTGCGACGTTCTTTCTGCTCAAAATTTAGCAATTCATGGAACAATCTGCGCTGCCACACGTTTCATGCCTAAAACATCCGTAAAAATTGTTAGGCATGAGCCGAACGATGTGTCAACATCATCAGCGACGATTATCCAAACTCATTTTCTTCTCTGTTGCAATGATTTCATCGTTTGTTGATGTGCCCGGGCGACCTGGACGAGCATCGTTTTGAAAATAATGGTGTTTTTATGATCACACCTCGTATTTTTATTTGAATGGATATGTGAATAAACAGAATAATCGGTTCTGGTCAATGGAAACCCCTCAAATTATTCATCAGTCATCTTTGCATTCGTTAAAAGTGACAGTCTGGTGTTAAATTTGGTCAGGAGGAATCATTGAACCTTATTTCTTTGAAAATCAAAACGGCGTAACGGTAATTGTGAACGGGAAGCTAAATCGTGATATGATTGAACTGCATTCTTGGGCTTGATTAACATGTGGTATCAAGACGGTGCTACATCGCACACAGCCAGGATTACAATGCGGGTAGTATATCTCCCGGTGGACACCCTGTATAACCGTAAGCGAAAGTTAGATCCATCACAATACCCCATAGAGCAAAGAACAATAAAAAAAGTGGATCTTACCGGTAATATGCGGCAAAGAACTGTTATCGAATATTTTTTCATAATAAATTTGCCACATGTCTACTTCGCGACTGTCAAATATGAACTATCTAAGACAGATGTTTACCAAAATGGCAGCAAAACAAAGTAGTATACCTTCCTGGTGATACCCTGTACTACTATAACGGCGTAAAAATTCACCCGGATGTTGCTGAAACATCCGGGTGATGTGGTCACACGACTGCGCTTATGGTCAAGTGGAAGAAATTACGGCACGCATCCCGCGGATAACTATGTCATGTAAAATAATAATGTACTCGCTTAGTTGAGATGTGTATAGCCTCAGCCACTGAAAGTACTTTGATTTTATGGATGATTTCTGACGCGATAACCTCTTTCCGGCAACGTGAACGTATGGCGCAACGAGTACTTGTGCTGGTACGACCACAGCGGAACTCACTAAGCTACTTCTTAAGTATTGAAGTTGATGGAACGGAGCTCCAATGGTATTTATCAAGTCTTGGTTTCAGTGGTTTTTTGTGCTAAATCAACAGGCGGTGCCATTCACATATGTAGATATTTTGAGGGCCTTGTGAAAACCTATTATTTGGAGGGAATAAAAATATTGGAAATATGCTAGACTGATTTGGACTATTGGTCTAAAAGGAGTTTATGTTGAAAACTAAAACTATTATTCGCCAACAAAAAAAAATCTTAAAATAGATGGAAAATAGTGATTCAATAATTGAAGGCTACTTTCTGCTGCAAAACAGTGATTTTAATGATGAACGTAAAATTTTGAGTGCAAATACACATTTTTTTATCTTGAGCCAATATTCAGGGATATATGCAGCCCATTGTACCAGAAATAGGAAAATTGGTTGTGTGGAGGGGGAAAACGGGAGTAGAGTTTATGGACATTTGACTTGAACCTTCCAACGTTATAATTGACAGGATACTTATTCCACAGTGGCACACTGTAGTTGAAAAACGAATTATTTCTGTAATGTGTTGTGCGATTCACTGGGCAACCGACCGTAAATGGATGAGCCCTGGACGATGAAGTTAAAATGTGGTTTTCGGGAACAGATCAACGCATCACACACTGCGGCGATGCTCCAGTGAGTCAATAGAGTTGAATACCCTACTGTCACCGATAAGCTTCTTCGCCCTCTCCTGCATCAAACTAGACTTTGAGCCCCCTACCGGCGAAGCCATGCGAGTTGTATTCCATTTTCGGTTCAATATAGTAAAAATGTTCAAATCTCTACAATACGAGTATTTTCGAATATCAATACGAATATTGCGTTTCTGTTCAACCAAAATGCAGGCATCATTTACCCTCTTTGGCACTTAATTCAAAGGGTTTGTCTCTTCCCTTCTTGCTTGCATTCTCTTCTCAACAAACACGAATAAAATCTGTCAGCCTTTGGGCAAGTTGATGGTCGTCTTAAAACACACAAAGAAGCGGCAAAGAAACGAACCCAAATGCATTCAGTAAGCATAGGTATGTACGTATTTAATTAAACAAAATGTTGGCACCGACAGACGAACAAACAAACAAACCATCAAAGAAATAACAGAAAACCCATTTATGATTAAAACGCCGACCCAACAAACGCCCAACTGTTCCGATAAAATTTTTAAAGATTTTCAGTTTTGTTTTTAGAAGAAAAAAAAAAAACTTTCCAACTCCAGTTTATTTTTTATGTGTTCAATAAAATAGTTCGCTTACACACACTAAAAGAGAAAATACTTATACTCGTATACTTATGTATGTTTAATGTTTAGTTGTTTGTTATTAAAGTGGTGGTCAGTCAAGTCAGTCAGCCTTTGACTGAACATGACAACTACAGAAACAAAAAGAACAACATCAATATCATTGGTAGCAACCGCCACAACTGAATAAAAATGCTGATGATCAACATTCATCAGAATCATTAAAAAGAAAACAAAAAAAAGAAAATACACTACAGAAATAAAACTGAAAAACAATTATAAAATTGTTCTTTTTATTCGCTTTAATTCACACAATTTCCTCATGAATGTTGCTTGCGAGTTATTCATGTTTTATTGCTGCAGTTGTTGTATTCATAATGTTGCTGTTGTTTTGATTTCTCAGAAGAATTTTATTGCAGTAGCAACAAAAAAAAACTGTAGAAGAAAATCTGAAAAAAAAAATCTTGCTTGTTTCATTACAAGTATGCACGTATGTACATAAGTAACTCAAATGTAGTGAATAATAAACGACGATGACGACAACTTCGCGGACGAAGTCGATAAAGATGAACCCCGCATTAAGCCCATCATCATCCTGCAAACAAACCACCAAATCACATGTCATTTGTTGGTGGGAATGTACGTGTTTGTGTACGTTTGTATTTGCTTAGCAGCGTACAACATGCAAAAACAACATCCACCAGTTTTATACCCTTTTGTCTGACTTCTGGGTGACTTTTTGTTCATTTTGCATTTTTCTTTCTTTTTTTGTCATCTTAATCTCCTTTTTGTTGTTTGACTTCTTGTTTGCTTAAATATTGTATTCATTCAAATTCAGACAATTTGACACAAGGTCTTAAATTTACACAGTGTACCTCAATTGAAAATGTAGGAGTATGGGGGTCCAGGCAGAACTTTACCAGGGTAATCTGAAAATTCGATACAACATCCGTTTTTTCACGCAATAAGAGCTTTCGGCAAAGTAATCAACGCTCGATAACACCGTTTTTTTTTTGCTCTACTTTGGGATCTCACGTGGACGAAAACGCTCCAGTCAAATTTTTGGCAACTCTTGCAGGAAACAGCTCTTACTAATGGGTGATTTTATAAGAACTATCGGAAATTTAAAAAAAAACACATAAAATTCAGAAAAATGCATGAAATATTTATTTGGATCAATAGTTGGGTCGATATAATTTAATGTTTGAAGATTATTTCATGCAAATGTTGGCCGCGGCTGCGCCTCATCCGCTTAGTCCAATTTTGGCACACTCTTTCCAACATTTCTATATATAAGGCTATAGACATTAGCCTTAACATAGCCCCACAAAAACTAGTCTAGAGGCGTTAAATCGCACGATCTGGGCGGCTAATTGACTGGTCCCAAGCGTGAAATAAACTGTTCATCGAACTCGCCTCTCAATTGGTCAATTGTTTCGCGTGCTGTGTGGCATGTGGCACCGTCTTGTTGAAACCACATGTCATGCAAGTCAAGCTCTTCCATTTTGGGCAAACAAAAGTTTGTTATCATCGCACGGTAGCGCTCACCATTCACAGTAACGTTGCGGTTCGCATCATCTTTGAAGAAATACGGCCTAATGATGCCGCCAGCCCATAATCCGCACCAAACGGTTGTTTTTTGTGGATGCATTGGTAGCTCTTGCAATGCTTCTGGCTGCTCTTCATTCCAAATACGGCAGTTTTGCTTGTTCACGTATCTATTCAACCAGAAATGAGCCTCGGCGCTGAACACAATTCTTCGATAAAAAAGTGGATCTTCATCTAACTTTTCAAGAGCCCATTCACCAAAAATTTGGCGTTGTGGTAGGTCGTTTGGCTTTAATTCTTGCACCAGCTGTATCTTATAAGGCTTCACACTCAAATCCTTGCACAAAATGTTCCACGTAGTAGAGTAACAGAGGCCCAATTGCTGCGAACGGCGCCGAATCGATAATTCACGGTCATCACCAACACTGGCCGATACGGCTGCGATATTTTCTTCAGTTCGCACTCTACGTAAGCGTGTTGGTGTTTTAATGTCCAACAATGTAAATTTGGTGCGAAATTTTTTTACAATAGCCCGAATAGAAGCCTCAGTAGGTCGATTAAACTGACCATAAAATGGAAGAAGCGCGCGATGAACTTTCTTAACAGAGCACGCATTTTGGTAATAAAATTCAATAATTTGCAAGCGTTGTTCGTTTGTAAGACGATTCATGAAGAAGTTTGACAGTGACACAAGATACAAAACGTGCGTGAGCTGTCAAAACTAGTTGCCAAAAAGATAATAGCAAAAAAATCACTCTTTATTAAAGGCACGTTTACATGGTAATACAAGATATTTAGATTTTGGGCCTGTTTCACGATTTCGAACCTGAACGTTCGCAAGCATTTTGAGTGGCGAAAACTCCTATTTCCGATCCACTTTTCAGCTGAGAGGGTACATCGTGTAAGGAAACGTAGCAACGAATATATCAACTCATAAGAAAAAATTTTATTTTAAGCTATACAGGGCTGTTCTGCAAATCACTTTTTGTGAAAGTGATTTGAAATCACAAAAAAGGTGTTCTGCACACAAAATATTTTTGATTTTTGTGATTTTAAATCGGTTAGCTAACTTGCAATCAATTTGAAATCACATCCCAATTTTTGCACGCACTTTATGATGAATTTTATAATTTATTACATTAATAAATAACTTAATGTGTTTTCTATTGATTATTTAAGTAAAATCATTTATTTTATACGAAATAATTCATTAAATTAAGAAAAAACTAGATACGCTCATTTTGTTACAAAACTTGTTGTATTATTTTGTGATTTGCTTTATTGGTTTATTTTATTTTACTTTTTATATTTATTAGAAGGAATTAACCTTATTTTGTAAATAATTCCGCGAATAAAAAAATTCAACCTGAAAAAAAATATCAGTAAATTGGACCAAAAAACAGCATTTTTTTGTGCTTTAGAAGAGAGTAAATCACATCGAAAATCACAAAAAGTTGTGATTTGCAGAACAGGCACAAATCACATTTGTGCTTTTGAAACGGCATGTGCTTTGAAATCACGTGATTTTTAGAACAGGCCTGATAAACGTATTTCTTGGCCGTTTCAAATTTGTGCGAACGTTAACGTTCGAAATCGTGAAACATTCACTTTGTGGGAGCAATATATTACGAAATTCTCCCCGCTTGAACGGAGAAATGAAAACTTTCACGAAATATTTATAAGTTTGTTTCTTATTGTAAATTTTTTTATTATATATTTTTTTTTTAACTTCTTTTGGTGTTTCTATTTTTCCCTTGACATTTGAAAAAAATTTATTTTTTGTAGTGTTGTATTTATTGCTCTTGCATATACCTGATATGAATTCGCCTTGGTATTACGATTACGAGGGCGGTTCGGAAACTTCTTAGCCTAGCACAAAAAGCGCGATATGAACAGAAAAAAGTTAAGTGTTTTGGAAACTTCCATCTCTGCTATAAGCACATGTTAAATTTTGTTTCGATCTGGTAACTCCTACATATAGAAACAGGTGTTCTTTTGTGAACGCATACGAGATTTTTTTTCAATGGAAAAATTAGAAATACGTGGTGTCATTAAATATTTACATAAAAAAGGTTTATCGGGACAAGAAATTCATAATGATATTGTGAATGTGTTAGATGAAAGTGCTCCTTCATATGCAACAGTAAAAAATTTGGGTTGCTGAATTTAAGCGTGGATGTTTCTGGACGTCCACTACGTGGACATTGTAGCCAAAGTGCATGATATGGTATTAAATGATCGACGAATAAAAGTGCGTGAAATAGGTAATATCATGGGCATCTCAAATGATCGAGTCCATTTAATTTTGCATGAAGAACTACAGATGAAAAAGCTTTCTGCAAGATGGGTGCCGCATTTGTTAACAGTCGACCAAAAACGCATAAGAATCAACATTTCTTAAGCTTGTTTGTATCGTTTTAAGCAAAATAAAATGAATTTTAAGCGTCGTTTCAAAACTGTTGATGAGACATGGATCCACCATTTTTATCCAAAGATAAAAGAACAATCCAAACAATGGACCGAAGCTGGCGGAAGTTCGCCAAAGAAGGCAAAAACAATTCAATCGGCTGGTAAGGTTATGGCAACGGTTTTTTGGGACTTCAAAGGTATTTTATTGATTGACTATCTGTAAAAAGGTAAAGCAATAAATTCAGAGTACAACCTTTTGGATCAATTAAATGTACAAATTCGAGAAAAACGTCCTAGCTTACAACACAAAAAAATAGTTTTTCATCAAGACAACGCACCAGAGCACAATAGTAGTTTAACAATGGCTGAAATCAACGAATTAAAGTACGAGTTACTTGACCACCCACCTTATTCTCCTGATTTAGCTCCCAGTGACTTTTACCTGTTCCCAAATCTAAAAAAATTCCTTTGTGGCAAGCGTTTTACCTCAAATGAAGATGCAATTACAGTTGTAAGCCACTATTTTGAAGACCTTGAGGAAAACTACTTCAATCAAGGGATAGAATTGCTAGAAAAGCGTTGGACTAAGTGTATTGAAGTTTCAGGAGATTATATTGAAAAATAAAAATATTTTTGAAAAACTAACTATTCTCTTTCATAGTACACAACTTTTACCGGGGAAGACCCTTCATATTCATAGTCCTCCTACAATCATACATAGGCCATATTTGCTCGCTATACGTCAGATAACGTCAGCGGAGCATCCGTTCTTGATTCTTAGAACTGTTTCATTCTGTATACATCGCGTTGCTGTACACGAACCCAGATCTTTGCTATTTCGTCCACTACAACAATATTTCCGGTCGCTTAACTGTACTTCTATATCCACAAAAGCTCCAGGTTTGCATATCTGGATACCTCATTACGTGCTATCCGGCATTTCACAAACCAACCTTGAAGTCGTGCAGTCCCGTCCCTAATACACTCAATGAGTTAGCTGCTCTCATTGTAACCGTGATTTCCACCTACATCACACTACACTCATTGCGCAGCCTAAAGCTAGCACTCCTATGATACAAGGGGATAAAGATCTCAAGCATGTCTTCTCTATACAGTCTATACATACCAACCCAAGACCGTGCCTGATTACGTAAAAACTCTTGTCGGGCAGTTGAGCGTATGAACAATCAATAGTCACAAAAAGTCTACTACTCTTCCCATAATTAAAATATGACCATCTGGCCATCTTTGTTCCACACTCCGCTTGCCACTAGCTTGATCGACAAATTCGAGGCTACTTCCTTCACCATGAGATCAGCCAGTTCAGCATTGTAAAAACTCTTTTCGATGGCAAAATACAGGAGGCACGGGTCAAACACATGTGCGCACTATCCTCTCTAGGACCTTGCACTAAGTAGTTTTCTCCAAAGTCTTCCACCATACGAACGCCTTTTATGTTCACATGAGTTTTACAATCCAGGAAAAATGTCAAAGGTTTACTCCCCACGTCTTCAAAATGGATCTTGTATGCAAAAATAAGGCGACAGTCGTCTTGGCTGTTCTTTACAAAACAATCCGTCGCCAAGACAGTTTGATGTCTATGTAGCTATTTCACAAACGATACGAGTCTTGTATCTCCAAGCACACTATCCATCTATAAGCCTTAGTGCAGACACTGTCACCATAATATTATCAGCATGTGCCACAGTCCTAAACAAACTGAAATGCAATGCCAATAGTAAATAATTCAGGGTTAGATTCCATTGACGAAGAGACAGAACTCTGCCCTGAGTAATGACCCTCTTCACCAACTCATTGAGATAACATATTCGTAATTGGTATTTCTAACGTCTGAAGGTCGTGAATTAAAGCAGTGGGAATACCAGTAAACTTACACTACTTTCAAAACGAATGGTCGGTCATGTTAAACTTTCATATCAAAAGGGCCATTCAGTTTGACCTCGTATTTAGAAGTAGCAAGTAGCAATACAAAAATAAATATTTACAAAGACATACCATTATGATATAAGAACAACAACAACAATAAGAGAAAACCAACCAACAACAACCAACCGACTGACCGACCAAGATTATGATACACACACGCAACAGCATTGTTAACTCTGTGGCATTTGGCTGCCTGCCCCTTAATAACTTTTAATTTCTTACTTTTTATTTGGTTTCTTTTCAATTATGTATTTATTTTCACTTTGTTTTGTTGTTTGTTGTTGTCGCTTTGTTGATTTAACGCTGTTGCTTTAACAGGTCTTAAAGCTAAAAGATCCCCCTGTTTGGTCACATCGAACTACTACTGCTCGTATACAATCCAAAACAGAATTAAAATCTTCTGGAAAAACAATAATAATCCAGCATCTCTGATTTTGGATACAACAACGGCATTTATTATTTATTGATTTGTTGCTTGTTGTTGTTGTTATTGTTAGTTGACATCATTCGAAAACAGTAACGAAAACAACAACGACAGCGAAACTACATCATTTGCATACAATGTACATACTCGTATGTATGCAAGACAAGTATTTATAAGAATGCCAGCAACAACAACAGCAATAGTAATGAAACAATGATGCTGTTTACATACATATGTATGTATGTGTTTTGAAACTTTTTTTCTTTTCTTTTGTTTTTTGGCAAGTGTATTTTCGAAGTTCGAACGCATTCACAAGCAATGGAGTGTGAAAAATAGCACTCTTTGACTCACAAAGTAAGCAGTGTTGCGCAAAATAAAAGCAGCACATACAATTACCGTTTTCATAATCTGAAACATCGATCCGTCACAGAGGAACCCAGATACCAAAGCTAAATCAAAACTGTGGGCTTCACCGAGTAAACGGGTACCAAAGAAGGCCAAAGTGGGTCTGTCAGTCAACAAAGTCATGGCCATAGTTTTTCGGGATACACACTATTTCGTTCACAGATTATGTAGGGAAGGGCAGAAGATCACCGGCGAATATTATTAAGGGCCTTTAAACAGATTAGATATTGATTGATTTGGCGAGAAAATAAGCGCTGTTCCATCCAGAAAATGCAGGGGAGTAGCCACCAAAAAACCATAAACTGGGCTACGAACTGCTAGCCAATCCAGCATATGCTTCGAATTTTGCCTCTTGCCGCGGTGATATTTTTATTTTTTTTTATTTTTACGGAAATGATTAGCAGGTAGTAGATTTTGCTCGAATAAACAGGTTAGAGAAATATTTTGGGGGTTTGATAATTTTGAGGACTTTGAGAAAATTATATATTATTTGGAAGGAATAAACCAATTAATCTAAGTAAAAAGCCCTGATTAGTATTTTTCCCGATTTCGACTTTAATGATGGACGCACAATTGAACAAAAAAAAAGTTATTTGATGTTTATGCTTTTTCTAATATGTTCTTCTCCCGTAAAATTTTTATTATGATAGTTAGGAGCTTTCTACATGTAATCAACGATATCTATCAAGTGATTAAATTTTAAGGACCGATGTTGAATGCGGACCACACCTAAAGATTTTTTCTGCATTTCATTTGACATTTCTCAATTTCAGACTACCTCAATTTGAACCAGATACACAATCAAGCAACGCGTTAAAAATATTCAGGCTTATTAAGAAAATGGGCGTTCATATCAAAATGCTTCGTGATTTTTTCGGTCAATTTAATCGACCATATGTGCGTACAATCGAAAAAATCGTACAAAAATGTGCGCAAACCCGGTTCGTAGGAGCTTAACTCGTTGTCGTGCCCAACAATTGCACCTCTCACGCCCGTCGTTGATGAACATTATTATCAATGGTGGCAAGAAATGACATCAGTGGATGATTAATTTTCGAAGAAAATCATCTTCAGTGATAAGGCACATTTTCATCTCATTGGATTCGTCAATAGACAGAATTGCCGCATTTGAGCGAATGATAATCCAAGAGTGATAATCGACAAACCACATACAAAGAGTGACTGTTTGGTACGGCTTATAGGCTGGCGGCATCATCGGGCCGTATTATTTTTAAAATAAGACCGGTCAGGCAACTACTGTGAATGGTGTTCGCAACCGTGAGATGATAACGAACTTTTTATGGCCCGAATTGGAACATATGGATGTGGACGATATGTGGTGTTACTTGCCACACAGCTAATGAAACAATGGCTCTTTTACGCAACAAATTCAATGGTTGTGTTATCTCACGTGGTGGTGATGTCAATTGGCCGCCAAGATCATGTGATTTGACACCGAGTTCTTTCTTTGGATGAGCTAAAGGATGACACGGAGTTCTTTCAAAAGCTAAGGGATGAAATAATTCGGAACATTAACGGCATGGAACCTCAACTATGCTTCAGAGTTATCGAAAATTTGTGCTATCAGATGGAGGTGTGTTGCCGAGGTCACGGCGGCCGTTTTACCGATATTTTGTTTCATATCATACCAATATTATTATCATAATAAAAAGAAATGACAATAACTCCTAAATAATTTGTGTTTTATTCAAAACCAACATCAGCCCTTAAAATATAACACCCCTTTATATTAATTAAACCGGTGGACATCAGGATTACTCTTAGTTTTATGTGTATGTTGCCCTATCAGTCTCCTTCTTTTATCCAGGACTTATACATTTGCAGCAGATGACAATATTTCTAACCATAAAAAATTGCTTTAAGTTTCTTCACATTGTCTGTTATAAAAAAATTCCTTTTTCCTCAAATTCACTTTCCAAAAAAATACTTTGCACACAGTATTACTAGTTGGAAAAAGGCTAAAATGCACACTGCTCTTAGAAATATCGAAAACGATACCCGTATACATATAAATATCGATGTATCGAAATTTCGTTTTTTAAATATCGGCAATTTATATCGATTTTATTTCATTATATTTATTTTTCTTATCTTGGACCAGTAGTCAGGGGATAACCCCTACATATGCAGTGCGTGCTACCAGAACTAGAAAAACAGGTTGTGAGGAGAGGGAAACAGAGAGCAGTGTTTGTGAACATTTGACTTGAATTTTTCCAATGTTATAACAGACGGGAAACACGTTTTCAGACAACTTATTCCAAAGACGAAGCATACGGCTGAAAAACGAGTTCTATCTGTAATGCTTTGTATGATTTCCCGGGCAATCAACCACAAATGGATGAGCTCTGGACGATGAACGCGTGTTACGCGTTGAATAGAGTTGGATAGCCTACTGTAGGTCGATAACCTCCAATACAGGGGTCTAATCACCGCATACGATATCGAATTAACAATCGTATCGAATAACATTTCGATACATTTAAATTATGGCAAACGATGCATATCGGATCGTAATTTAAACAAAATGTAATAGATTGAAAACCATATGTTTCCTAAAAGTACGAATACAAAAAATAAATCCTTTAACTTTTTTATATTATTGCAATACAATTTATTCGATATCGTGTGCCATGATACCAAAATGAAAAATTTCGATAATTTTGCTCGATATCGTATGCGGTGATTTGGCCCCAGATTTGAAGCGCCAGCCCAAACATGAGAGTTGTATTCCATTCGCGGTCGGATAAAAGTGGAGTAAATAGTAAGGAGAGCAAAGTATACCTTACACTGTTTCAAAAAAAAGAGGCACTTGAATGCTTTTCTAGAGACGTGACAAATGTGTTCATCCCAGCGAACGTTACACTGTATTTTCATTCCAAGGACATCAAGAGCATCTGATTCCTTAATATATATATATACCATCCATGAGTACAGATGAAACAGCATCTGAGATCGTGTGTTAATAAACAACATTGGGTCTAACGAGCGTTGAATGCTACCCTGTTTTTACGACCCCATTCGATTAATAGTTCACTATTAGTGAGTCATTCATATTTTGTCTCTTGGCAATGATCTCGGATAGGATGGTCCTTTAACTGAATGAGTACGAATAGCAAATGCTGACATCCGCAAATGATATGGTTGGAAGTTTGTTATAGAAGGTCATTAAGAAAAATAAGAAATAGAGCAGGCGAAAGAACTGAGCCTTGCGATACCCCTGAATTAATCTTGAACTCATTTGATGAGACTCTATCTATTACAACTCGTATAGTGTAGGCTCTGAGAAAGCTCGATAAAAACCGAGAGAAGTCATCACCGACGCCAAACGCAGAAGTATTGCTAGTAGTGCATCACGCCACACTCTGTCAAACGCGTTGGAAATATCCAGAGCCACCACTTTACATTCACTGAAATGATGGATTGAGTTGCACCATTTCTCGGAGAGATATGCTAAAGGATTGCCAGTAGAGCGACCCTTACGATATCCATATATCTCACATTATTTTCCATTACTTTGGAAAGCGCAGAGCAAATTGCAATTAGGCGGTAATTTTCACGGCTATTTGCCTCACGCACCAACATGGTAAAATATGCTGAAAAGCGGTGCCAATGGACGCGCTAGCGTAGAAGAGCACTGCTTTAAGACCAGTGTTGGAATGACATCCGGTCCAGGAGCCTTATTTATGTCGAGGTCAGTCAAAATCCTTTTAACTGCATGAATCCACAAAAATATCTTTGTCATAGTTACAGATTCTCTTTCGAGTTCGGGAAGTAGTTGACTGCATTTCGGCAAGTAGGAATTGCTTGCAAAATTTTTAGCCAGCAGGTTAACCTTATCAACCGGGTCGGTGAACGCTTGGTCATTCTTTAAAAGGGTTGGAATCGATGAACTATCACTGTTTCTTACTTTCTTAATGAAAGACCAAAATGTTTTACTACCCCGGCAAGCTGTAAGGGCCTTGGCACGAAGACGCTGTTCGTGAAGAAACTTTTCACGCCTAAGTACTCTGGCACATTATATACCGATATTTCGATATATCGCTGGATTTTGATCAATCTAATCAGCAAAATGCTTGAGCGTCAAAACATTTCAAATTAAATTCGGCATATATAACAATCATATTAGTATAGGATCAAACCTGTTCTTTTATTTATTTAGTGAAAACTGGGACTATTTTTATTGTTTATTCGATCATTGTTAATCAAGAAAGAATTTGAAAATTTTTGATTTTTTTTTAAATAAAAAAGTTCCCTGTTTATTTAAGTGCTGCTACTTTCCCTGAGCTCAGTGTGGCAGTAAGTTCACATGTGAATGTCACTGGCGTAGTTATCGCTTCATCAATGCTTACTCATGACTATTACTTATTTATGTATGTGTGTATGTACGTGTGTTTACTTTTGAGCAAACATATTTAAGTTGGCTAATTTCTTAAAATCCATAAGAAATAATGACTGGCTGGCTGGCGGGCTGATTGTGTTCACTTTATTTTATTATTTATTTGTTTTACTCTGACTCAGGTTTTTGTTTGAGTTTCGTACAAAAAAAACTGTCATTCGTTTTAAGCATAAATTAACATGACCGTCGTCGACTCCCTTTCCACACACACACACACACACACTCACTCATTAACCACCCAAAACCACCGCCACCGCCGTTCATCATCATCTTCATCATTCATGAATATTGGATTTTTGTTACTGTTTATTTAGTAAAACTAATCTCTGCTGAAACTGTTACTTTTATTTTGGTACCACGGCAGGCAGTTGCTGCAGCAGTCTGTTTGTTTGGCTGCCTGCTAGTGTATCTGTCTGTTGCTCGGTCTATATGTCTGTCTGTTTCTCAGTTTAACAACTTAAGTTCAAAGAATAAGCTTTGGTAATTTTTGTGATGAAAAACTATAAGTTTCGTTTCGTTTAATGTTTTTCTGTTATTTTTTTGCTTGATAATAATGGGTGGGAACTATTATCATCGTATTGAGGTTATTTAGTTGTAATATTTGCACTTAATTTTGTTTAATATTTATTTTAATGAGAAAATAGTAACACAATCGCTTCAAAACATTGAATACATAAACAAAAATTTATATTGTACTCGTATGTATGTATATACGGAGAATGTATGTGCATTCTTGTGAACATGAATTGTAATAAACAATAAACACGAATTGGGAACGAAAACTGCAAGTTTGCTTTTTTCGTTTCTAGGTTCTTTGACCTTTAAAAGTAACCAAAAATAATATATACTATACATACTTGTACACACATATGTATGCAAGTATGCCTTTACTAATGGAAAAACTTTAGAAACTATAGTTTGAAAAATACATTCTGATTTTAAAGGTTAATATTGCATTTTCGCTACAGGATAGAACAAGTTTTGAAGATCTAAAGCAAAAGTGCCCAAGCTATATGCGCTCATTTGTTTTTGTAAAAGCACTTAGCTTTAGGCTGTGCGCTGTAATATACACATGTGTGTGTACACACTCAAGTGCAAAGCTACAACACTTTCGCATGTTTTGCTTGTTAAATAAAATTACTTTTTCCTTAAATGTATTGGTGTTTGCTCTTCCATATAGAGATTTTGGGCATCCCTGATCTAGTTTCCCCATAGTACTCGTACAGGGTGTCTGGTGGCAAATTTATATTTTTAAATACGATTATTTTGCAGGTGGAGGGTGGCGCTATAGGAATTATCGATTGTGCGTATTTATAAGTTATGAAACCCTTACTTACCTTAACAGATCGCTGAAGCCCCTAGCAGGTTCTCCGGGAGCTGATCATGGTTTGAGTACCTAATTTGGCTGTTTCTCGCTATGATTTAAATTTATATCACAAGGATAATTCCTCTGGCGCAATGCTGGTTTTCGGAAGCTAATAACCCATGAGGAGTTATTGTCTTGCAACAGACGGGTGAGTTGGTTAATGGACTTCGGACCACCAACTCATTAAGCCTTGTCTTTCACTGACTGTCTGACTTGACTTCAACAAATGATTTGTTCATATGGCTAGAAACTTATGGCAGAAGTTGCGGCCATCAAGGCAAGTGCTGATGTAAAGCAATTTCGCATTCTGTCAGATGAAACATTGGGAAATTCAAACATTACTGCCACTTTCCTCCTACTCATTATCTAATTTCCACGTTCTGACACAATACACCGAATATGTGCAGTACTGATCCAAGATAAAATAAAGAAATTAGGTATGTATAGCATATGTAGACGGTAATATGAAACACTTGTTTTGCACTCTCAACCAAGATTACGGACCTTGGTGTTCAAACTATTATTGTTTCACCTAGACGTTGATATTTTTTCTGCAAACGTTTAGCGTAATTTTTTACGTTTCAATAAATTTTTATTTTTTCATTTTTAAGGCCGGTACGGAGTTCTTACGGAAATTCAGGTTTGGAAATATACATTTATTTCTACACGGAAAAATAATTTGTAGATTTGTGTAGAAAAGATATACATATGTAAAAACTTACCTCAAATATACGGCAAACAATTCTTCCTCAAATTTATTAACAAAAATTGGTTTTCTAATATATTTTATTAATAATAATAGTCAACTTCCGTAGGCAAATAAATGTATGAACATTAATTTTTGTTTCAGTTAACGAAAAAAGTTTCCACTTTTACTTTCAAAATACCTGTAATAATAAAAATATATCACAAATTCCGTTTACGAACACCTTACCGGTATGCTGAAGTTTACATAAGGAATTTACCAACCTGAAATTCCGTAACTTTTTTTACACATAGTTCTTATGGGAACCAGAAATTCCGTAAGAACTGATACTGCCCTTTATTTATTAATATACTGAAGGTTTTTTTTATTTATTTTTTTTTTTACACATATTAATTGTTGTTTATAGCATGTTCACACGAAGACTTATAATCGAGGCTAGCTCTCTCGCCATACAAAATTTTGTTGCGAACTATGTAAGAGTCAGTATCCTCTCCAAATTTGATAACAAGTTATCGCAAATTTATCAGAACTAGCTCTGAAGAGGATATAAACAAAGAAAAAACAAACTAGGTGTGAAAAAAAGAAAAATGTTGAACATTTTAATTAAAAATGGGAAAACAAGAAGTAGTGAAACGTAAAAAAACAAAGCTAAGTGTTTGTACAAAAAATATAAACTTCAAGGTGAAACAAGAACAGTAATCGTCTGAACACTAAGGAGCGCAACATGTGTTTCAAATTACCGTCTGAACAGGGTATTACATTTTTTTGAGAGCTAGTTCAGATAAATTAGCGATAATTTGTTATCAAAATTAGAGAAGGCAGTAAATTGTTCGTGTTTGACCGTAGTCTCAAAGTCTGCTTTTACATTTGGCAGACAGACGAAATTTTATTGTGCTGTTAGGAATATTTTCGGTGGGGGAGAGTATGTAGTACACTCTCTGTACTAGACATTTGTGAACATTCTTTGTTTTTCTTTTTAACTTTTCGCATTTTTTATGTTGTTGCTTCATATCATTATTCTCATACCAACATCAACTTCATATTAGCACACAAGCTTAAAAAAACAACAACAAAAGAGAAAGGAAAAGATTCTCTGTGTATTAATTTTTTAAACGTAAAAGGTTTAGGCAAGACCACAAAAAAATTAAAAAAATGTCTGCCCACCGTCTGTCTAAATGTAAAAGCTCACAAACTGAAGCAATATCTTTCGCTCTCAAGATGCTTGCAGATCCAAACATCGACATTTATACCATGCTCAGACTACTCTCTGGAGCACAATTGCGAAATTAGGTGTTCAGACGTTTGTTTTGGTTTCACTTTGAGGTTTTGATATATTTTTTGTGCAAACGTTTCACTACTTCCTATTTAAAATTTTATTTATATCTTAATGTTGTAAGTATCCAATTGTTATATGTTCAATGTTTTTCTGTTAATTTTACACGCATTAATTATATGATTTTTCTTTGTTGATATGATTTTTGTTTGTTTTTTGAGTCCTAGTTCAAATAAACTAGCGATAATTTGTTATCAAACTTGGAGATGATAATGAACTTTACTTGGTTGCCAACAAGATTCAAAATGAACCAAATTGGTTCGCTGCCAAAATTTTGTATGGCGAATCATGTTGGTTCAATCTAGAAGATTGAGCCGTAAATCACGAATGAGAGCTTCCGTGTAAACATGCTAGGGTGCGATCACAAATTAGAGAGAGCGAAACTCAAAGTGTTCGTGTGCACATACTATTACTTGGTTTCACTCACAGAATAAACATACTTAATATTTTACTCATAATATTTTATTTTTATAAATCTAGGAACAACGGCAGAAAGTGTTACCTTTCTTTGCTAATGTTTTCTCTTAAAACTTCTACTATTTCAATCAAAATCTGAAAATAGTGGCGTGTCCGTATCATGATTGTGTGTTATATTGCGGGCAAAAAATTCAAATTCAGCCAGATCGGTTACGAGACGGGCTTTGCAATTACGACTGCGTTGTTTAGAACAAACCCAATATTTGCGACCTTTTAAGATTTTGGCACAAATAAAGGAATAGCCACCACAAACCAATTTGCGCGAACCTCGTTGGCCTTTAACATAATGTATAGAATTAAAAATATTATCATCTAAAGCACTATTGAGGATGAAAAGGTCTGAAAAGAAATCAAAAAAGAAAAAAAAATAAATGCATAAAGTTAAAAAAAGAATCCTCAAATATGCATCAAAATATTTATGATGTGTAAAATTTTAAGAAAAAGCTTTTGTAAACTAATGAAAGCACATATCATTGTTCAAAGCAAACAATTTTGCAACGTAACAAATGCAAAATATTAAAGCCAAACAATATTTTGCACGTACTTTTTTGCAAGACACTGAAATACGTTTTTATTTTCCCGAACATAAGGTTAAAGTTGCATTTGAAAAGGAAATAAAGAAAACTCCAAGTTATAAATAATTAAGATTTTCTTCATAAATTTCTATTTTTTTATTTTTAATTTATTTATTTTATTTTATTTTTTTGTTCTAAAATATTTAACTTTTTTTATAGCTTTAAAGAATAATAGCAAAAGCCAAAATTACATACTCGTTTAATTTTGTTCATTAACTTAAAATTAATATATTATAAATAAAAGCACATTTTAATAGAAATCTAGAAAATCGATGGGCACAGCTTATAACCGTTTTCAAGGCCTTTTGAGAAAACTGCTTGCAATCAATTTAATTCAAAGTTAAAAAATTCAGTCCAAGTCGTTTTATACAAGAACTAGATTTAACCGGTTGCGCCTTGTGGCCACAAAACTATTAATCTGTGGCCATGTTCTGTAACTTAAGACAGAAGTTTTGGCGTCGAAAAGCCATGATAAAAATTAATCCATCGTTTCTCGAAAAATGTAAGAAATTACGTCTTTACTGTAGAAATGTCCCAAAATACAACTCACCGATGCCGAGCTAGAAATTTTCAACGACGGCCCCAAAAATGAAGCCACTAATTTATAGTGTGACTATAATGTTTATTGCAACTAGTTAATAAAAACAAAGTGCAAATTCTTATTATTCCTTTGTTTCTTAATATTATATAATTTCTTGAGCTTGAGGTCTCTTCTTATTTTATAGTTTTTTTTATCATTTTATTATCTGGCAATATTTCGCTCTCCTTCGGATAGCTTCTTCAGGCCAAATAATATTTATTTATTTTCAATTTTTAAATTTCTACCAAAAACCATAAGATAAGAAGAGACCTTAAGATCAAGAAATTATACAACTTACACACTCTTTATAAAAACACAAAAAATCAGTTAAAACCCCATCAGCCATGTGCTGAAACTAGCATTTCGCAAAAAAAAATGTTAGTACGATTTGAAGTCACAAAATTGGTGTGCTGAAATCGCAATCACAAAAAATTTTGCTATTTCAACTCGCAAGCATATAATGAAGTGAACTCTAAATGAACTAGCTTATAATATGAAAATTTATGATCAAACCGTGGAACTGGAGACATCTAAATTTGACTTGTTTTTATGTATTTTCATCAAAAAAAATTTGAATTTTCACATATTTTAATAAAAAAAAATTTCAATTAAAAAATACACATTTTTTATATGATCGTTGTGTTGCATTTGTTTACTTTAAAAATGCCGACTTTAGATGGCGCAACTAGTTTTTTCCGATACAAAAAGCAAGTGCTACCAAATTCTACACATATTTTTGCTCCAACAAATCGCGCGATCTTTAGCACACAAAAAAATGCGATTTGTGATTTTGTCCTAACAAGTGATTTAAAAATTTTGAGTTTTCTCAGCACATGGCTGAATAGCAGTCGTCCGTTCATAAAAAATATAATTATCTTCTGTTTTACTTGTAGACTTATAAGGGAGTTTAATAAAATTTTGAGCATTTCCCATTGCTCCATAGTTATTTTGTCAAGTTATGATATCTTTGTTTCACTTTACTCAAATTTTTATCAAGATAATGTTTTTTTTATCAATCAAAAAATTATAAACAGCTTGTTTTCTGTTTCATCAGTAGACTTGGCAATTTTTGAAAGATATTCTCAATCATTCAACTTTATATCCGAACAATCTAAATAAATTATTGAGAATTTAATAAAAAGAAATTTTAAAAAGATATTCTCAATCATTTAACTTTATATCCGAACAATCTAAATAAATTATTGAGAATTTAAAAAGAAAAATACAGACAGCTGGGTATCAATATTAAAAGCTAATGCTAATATCCCGACATGTTCCAGAAAAGTAGTAGAATGAAAATAAAAATTGATTTGAAAAGTTAACATTTCATTTTTGTCGTTCTGAAAAAGTACTAGTAGTTTGAATGTATTGTTCTTTCATTCGAACTGAACTTCGCAAATAAAACTTGGATAAATTTTCAAATAGCTAGTGCTGACACGAACCACGTTTCCAATTTTATTTTTATTTTTTAAATAAACCAGTACTGAAATGAACCATACAAGTATGGAAGGAAATATGTCTTCTGCAAAAAAAAAAAAAAAACAACGTGCAAAATTTTTAATCTATCGCTTTTTATTTTATAAGAGCAAAATTTAGAAAAGTTTATCAAATTCTCCGTCAACAAGGATGATCGTAATTTTTTAAGCGCCATTTTATGCAAAAATTTGATGTTGCCGGTGAGGGTAAATCCAAGACATGAAAGTTATGACGATGATTCGGATGAGTTAGTGATTCCGTAACCGCTTTAGTAAGAGATGATATCGCCATTTGACTTTAGTTAATACTATAACAAATATTAGATTTTTGCATAATATTTTCCTTATATTTCCTATAAATATATGCACAATTGTATCTGAAATAAATATGTCATCATCTAAACCTCTTATTTTAATGGGATTATAATTATACTCAGTTTTTCTGCAGGTTTTCATTTTCACAATGAAATTTAAATGTGTTTCAAAGTACTACTTTTTGTGAAAAATTGGTTTAAGAACCAGACAATTCACTACGAATTAATGTTCGAAAACAAAAGTTAAATAAAAAGTAAAGAGTAGAATGTAGAAAGCTTGAAATTGAAGTGATTTCAAACTATTTTCTCTTCAAAACAGAATCAATAACATACCCGATAGTGAATAAAACTCAACTGCTTGTTTGTTTAATAATTCTATTTCCAATATTTTTCATTAGTAGAGTCTCAAAGTTGTAAAAAAGAAAAATAGGTTTTTTAAACGCCAAAAATTTGGTTCCAGTTCTAATTACAAAAAAAAATCGGATACACTTAATCCTCCCTATTTATTAGACATGTTTTGAAAAACGCTAAATTCATTTTTAGGTGGTGTTCTGGTAATCGCACGTTTTCTGGCGACTTCCCATTTATCAGAGCTATTTAAAGAAAATAATATCAACGTATATTTTAAAGATTTTACAGGTTTAAAACGCGTAACATCATAAAAACAACATTTGCATTATTGGCAACAGCTGTAAAATGAAAAGCAATGTAACATTTTCTATAGATATTTATCAAATGAAAAGCCCAACAAACATTGTATGTTCTGCTTACAACTTCACAACGTCATTTTTAGTTTGGACAACCTTTTTCCAATTTGCAAATTTTCTGATTACTTTTTTGTTTCAAATGAGTGTAAACAAAAAACAGCCGATCATTCAATTCTAGTCCGAACTTACCCAAAATTCAGAGAAATTTTTACAGGAAATGAAAAAAATTACTCTCATTTTCCCTCTAAGTTGCACAAAATTTTTACTCTAGATATTTCAAAAGCGTTTGACAGACTGTGGCATGGTGCACTACTGGCAAAGCTTACGGCTTTTGGTGTCGGTGATGACTTCACTCGGTTTATATCGAGCTTTCTCAGGGACCGCACTATACGAGTTGTTATAGGTGGGGTCTCATCAAACGAGTTCAAGATTAATTCAGGGGTACCGCAAGGCTCCGTTCTTTCTCCTACCCTATTTCTTATTTTCCTCAACGACCTTCTCTATCAAACAGCAGCATTTGTCACTCGTACTCTTTTAGTTATAGGCCCAGCCTATCAGAGATCGCTGCCAAGAGGCAAAATATGAACAAAAAACAGAGTCGCCTTTAACGCTCGTAAGACCCAATGTTGCTTATTAAAGCGCAAACAAACGACCGCAAATGCTTCATCTGTACTTATGGATGATATAAATATTGAGGAATCGGATGCTCTTGATGTTCTTGGAATGAAGATACAGTGTGATGTTCGCTGGACTGAACACATTTTTCATGTCTCTAAAGAAGCATTCAAGTGCCTCGGTTTTTTGAAACGGTGTAAGATGTACTTCACTCCATCCGACCTCCTTACTATTCATACCACCTACATTCGACCGAAAATGGAATACAACTCTCATGTTTGGGCCGATGCCTCAAAGTCTATTTTGGGGTTACTCGACCATGTGCAGGAGAGGGCGAAGAAGCTCATCAGTGACAGTAGGGTATCCAACTCTATTGATTCACTGGAGCATCGACGCAGTGTGGGGGGCGTTACTCTGTTCTATCGTTACTACAATGGATTTTGCTCTGACGAGATTAGGGATCTTGTTCCCGAAACTCGCACTTTTTTAGGTAACACGCGTTCATCGTCCAGAGCTCATCCATTTGTGGTTGATTGCCCGGTGAATCGTACTACGTATCACAGAGAATTCGTTTTTCAGCCGTACGCTTCGTCTGTGGAACAAGTTTCCTGCAGACGTGTTTCCTGTTTGTTATAACGTTGGAAAGTTCAAGTCAAATGTCCACAAACACTACTCCCTCTTTCCACCTTCTCACAACGTATTTTCCTAGTTCTGGTACAGTGCACTGCATATGTAGGGGTCATCCCCTGAGTACTGGTCCAATAAAAAAATAAAAAATTTACTTCGTTCGATTCTGGACAACTTTGGACTAGTTATATTATATTATATTGAGTACATACATATATGCAGCAGCCCAGGTGTCTCACATTGTTTACAAGTTACTTACATAATACCAAAGTTTTTACAAAATACATACAATCAAAATTAAAATAACTAAATTTTATTATAAAAACAAAATACCTGTTGTTTTTGTATTGATTTCACGTTTCATGTATTTTATATAAATTAAATTTTGGGCGTCTCCTTTAAAACTTACACTTACACATGTGTACTAATTGCCAATTTCATTTGATAAGTCTCCAGAGTGAATTATATGCATATAAATTTTTAAATGCTAATCTGTTTTTTAAGAAGTATTACATATTGTACGTTTACAAAAGAACAAGAAATATTGTATAAAACAATAATGTACAATTAGCGCTCCTTTATTGCAACATACGTCATAACGCAAAAAAGCTTGTTCCGAGAGCAACACATTTCAAATTTTTAGTTTCCATACAAGTCTTAGATAATTTTTTTATAAAATATCTCCTAAAGGAAACAGTTTAAAGGTAATTTAAATAAAATTTTGGCACAATATAAAAGGTAGTACTGTTGACAATTCTGCATTGTTAATTCGAAAAGCTCATTTTTTGAGATATGACTATGTTGCAAAAAAGGAGCGATATGTTGTAAAAGTATACATATATACCGGCAAATATTAATTAATATTCATTTACTTCAAGCAACCTCGCATCATGCTAGTCTTAATTTTAATTTATTTTTCTTCTATCTATTTTAGCAGAAAGTATTATTTTCACTCTTGATTTTAAAAATAATGTCGTTTCGAAAAAAAAATTTTTTTTATTTCTGAAGAAACATAAAACAGTCGAATTTTATTTCCGAACGGAACTCTGTAGCACGGCTATACCAAGCACATCTGTCTTACGTTTGCTTTTGCAAACAATAGTAAAACAAAATGTTGACAACTTTTCGTAAACTATACCAACAGAATAGATGTGATGTTTTTTGGTGTTGTATTTATTGTAATTCTGCCACTACCTGTTAAAGATACCTTGTGCTATACATTTATATAAAGATTTGAAAGTAGGCATTGCCACACATCAAACTGTTTCTTCAAACTAGACACTTTTTTTATTGTATTATACTAGGAACTAAACTGAGACGGACAAAGAATTTCGCCCATCATAACGAATTCGCCGAAAAATATTCGTTGTATAAATTCGACGTGTGAAGTACAATATCAACGAACTTTTGTGTAGATATCATTGTTTACATTCCGTTCCGTGCAAAGAAAAAATGTTAAAAAAGTAAACCTATATAAATCCCATCCCAAAGAGGGATTTTTGTACAAATTATCTAAGGTACTTTATATTTTGAGAACATCTTCATATATTTTTTACTACATGGATTAAAATAAATATAAAAAGTATTATTTCGTGAAAAATAATTTTTTTATATAAGATACCTGGTCACTTGATACTGTTTTGTTCGTTGTTCGCTGAAGAAACAATTAGAAATAAATCTTGTAAGATCTGAGCTTGGAAAGGTGAAAATGGCCAGCCGGTTTAGGGAGGATTCTGGATCATAACTGGCTATCAAGCTACAAGCACATAATTAGAAAAATTGTTTAAAACCATTTTTTTAGTTTTTTTCAAGTTCCTTTAAATTATTCCATTGACATAAAAAATATAAAAACACACAAAAAAATATATTAGCTGCGCTCTCAAATTCACCTGTTATGAATTGATCTTAATAATCAAACCATACGTGTGAATTTATTTGAACACAACTGCGGTGAACGACGAATTTTTGGTCGCTAATAGCCATCGTCAAAAATTAAACACATTGGTATATATGAAAATCGAAATTCGCCATTCTCAGCGAAAGTTGAAATAGTAATTTATTGAATTTTTGTTGAACTTTTTTATAATTTTTAAATTAGATTTTTTTTTTTAATATTGGACCAGAACTAGGAAAATAGGTTTGAGGAGGGGGAAAGCGGGAGTAGTGTTTGTAAAGATTTGACTTGAATTTTCCAACGTTATAACAGACAGGAAACACTTCTGCAGGCAACTTGTTCCACAGACGAAGCGTGCGGCTGAAAAACGAATTCTCTCTGTAATGCGTAGTACGATTCCCCAATCAACCACAAATGGATGAGCTCTAGACGATAAACGCGTGCTACGAAAAAAAATATGCGAGTTTCGGGAACAAGATCCCTAATCTCGTCAGATTTTAGGTACATCGGGTTTTAGTTCAAGTTTTTCCTTTCTTAAGTTTTTTCTTAAGAAGGATTTTTTACAATACAAATTTGCTCTGATCAATAATTTTAGATTGATGAAGCGAAGAAAAATAATAATCAAATCTTTAGCTAGGGGAGTCGCTACACTACTCATCTGCACCCATTCGAATTTGAACTCGGGTCGTGACGTATCATGAACTGCTGCATTAAACACTCAGCCACCGAGATATTTAATTATTTTGTATCTATATTCATCTCATATTGAATCACATAAGCATTTCTGTTCATTGCCCACATTGTTTATTATAAAATTGGCGTCAAATCTGCCAGCTGTTTCACACTTGTAAATAGTTGATCTTACTACGTTTACTAAGTCTACACATGTTTTTGGTATTGTAAAGGTTGTTAATTTAGTAAATTAAAAACCTCTGAATTTTGTTGCTGTCAAGTTTTAAATTTACCAAGATTTACTAAATCTACAATATGTACAAGCTCCACAATAGTACTCTAATAAGAAGCGTGTGAACCGCTTATAATTTTTGTAAACAATAACATTTTTTGTGAAAAAAACTAGAATTTTAGCTTAAAAGCAAAAAATTATAATTAAAATAATTTCATCAATGAAAAAACAAGCAGACATCTGTTAGAAGGAGGTTAAGGGATGCTCCTAATTTTTTAGAGTCCCTCTCTGTGATGTAATTATATAGCATTTATGGGAAAAGTTCTGGTAGCTACGTATCCATGTGTGTTTTTTTCAGCTTTGAGGATGCTGTAGTGTAGAGGAAATTCTTAAGAAAGCCCTTCTCTAGTTATATGCAGATTTCTTTTGTTTTAGGCCAATTTCTGTTTCAAATTTGTTTTAAATTTAACCAATACTCTCTACCCTTCATCGGGTGCTATTTAATTTTTCTGAAATGTTGGCCCAAACCAGATCTGCAGTTGCTTTGCCTTCTCCAAATGCCCGAACTATTGAACAACATAAGGGTTGGCTTCTATTGTTTCTACAAGGATGTCAAACCATTGCCCTCAATTTTAACCATTTTCAAATTTGCTTATAAGGAATAATTTTGTTCAGTTTGTTAATTTTAATACGCTTAATATAATTAAATAATTTTTTTATTTTTCAGTTCATTTAGCTTTCAAAAAGCATACAGAAATAAAAATTTGTGGTTGCGAAAATTACTAGCAACCTTGGTTGCCAGATTTAGTTGCCACAAGTAATCTGTAACGCTTTTTTAGCAACTGGCAACGCAACTAAATTTCGATTGCTATCGATAATCGAGCCATTAATTTCAATTTGTATGTGTATTTTATAAAAATTTTGACATATGTAACTTGTGAACAATATGAGGAGTAACCTGGGCATTTGCATGTACTTAATATAATATGTGCTTCATAAATATTCTATAAGTACTTTGCTACCAAACAACAACTATCAAGGCGAATTTGGAATAAGTAAATTTTTGAGGAAGTTTCTTTCATTGTTAAAAAAGGCTAGTTTAATATATTTTAATGCAAAAATCTTTAATAAAATTTGTACTTTTAAAAGTGAAAGTTTTTTGTAGAACACTGTTCTTAAATAAGTTAAAATCAACTTTAGCTGGTTTTAAATTTAGAGCAAACTTTTGCGGTTAGAGCATGCATTTTTCTTGTTTGTAGTAGAAAACAAGTGCACTTTGAATTTAGTGGCTTAAAATTTCTTAAAGTATTCTTTTCGATGATTATAATTTTGGCTCAATATTTTTAAATTTCTAAATGTATAACTATAAATAAAATCCAAATTAAAAAGAACTTAATCCTTCTCTGTCAACAGTTTTTAATTTATACTATTTTAAATATTAATTTAATATTGTTAAAACGCATTTACTCCAATTAATGCATTTGACAATTAAGTACCTAAGTTAGATTTTTTAAGGGCGATTCTTATTTAAATTTTATGAGATTCAGGAATTTTACTAAACAAACTCAGGACCTTAAGTTAACAAATTATGAGGAATATACTTATATACATAGTTACATTTCTATAATACTTGTAATTTAACTAACTTATTTAAAAATAAACTTGTTAACGTTTTTAAAACTTAATTTTAGTCATATTCTAATTCTTTTTCAGTTTTTAAACTCGGCAAATGATTATGCTCCTGATTCTTAATCACCAACTCACCACTCGACGAGCAAGTTATTATTCTTGCCTTGCAACGCCTACAGCGATTTTTGGCACATAGCCAATAGGTTTTTGTTCCCTTGACATTGTTACGAAAATACGCATAGCCAGCTAGCTCCAATTTCGGTTTCCCCTTGCTGCCTTTGGATATGGTGATGCCATGTTTACGGATCATTTGTTCTATATCTGAAAGGAAAAGTGTAGGCAAAGATTTGTTAAAAAAAAAAAATACTATCAATCAAAAATGTTTTAAGTGCACAATAATAAGAAATCACCATTTTTAGAAAAACAAAAAGAATTTTAATTCAATTCAAAAAAAGACATGAATTTGCAATATTGCTCTTTTACTTTTCTAGGCATAGTGATTTCCCTTACTAAAAAGCAAGTACACAAAATTCGTTAATTATATTATTTTTTAGTTAAAATTGATTTTTATTAATTTCAAGTTTTTTCTTACAAGCTTTTTAAGTGTCATTAGTATTTTAAGATCCGGTTAAAAATAAAGTATTGCAAGCATTTTTGCACATACATATGTATAAGAAATTTTACTCTTGATTTCGATCACATGCGAGAAATTTCTGAAAAAACTTTTGTTTGTCACATAACGTAGTTAATCTTTTGGAAGTTTATTTCTTTTTTAAAATATGTTACGCACATTTAACTAAAAGAAAACAATTAAAAACCTCTTCCCTGATCTGTCTTTAAAGCAGATGACGTGACGTGACAAAAAGTTAACTTTTCTGCGGAGATACCTATTTACATTTTAATTACTGTTTCACAATATATCAGGTTTGTGATTATGATCATCATTTGTTATTCTAAAGTTTTGCCATCTGCCGTCCTTTGGCGTCACAAGACGAGCCCGGCAACTTTTCGTCCTAACGTGAGTACAGCTCCAATACACACGCTCATTTTTTATTTTATTTCTTATATACGTATAACCGTTCAACACTAGTTTTGGATTGCCGCGTTGACCCGTTATAAAATATACATCGCCTGAAATGTAAAGTAGAAATTGAAATAAGTTTTTTTTAAATAGAATTTAAAAATAATATTATTTTTTTAATATGGATAAGTTTAACTACAAACGGTCGGATTTAGAAATAACATTTCATGTTTATTTCCATAAATTTGCATACAAAATTTGTTTAATAAGAGAACATCGTTGTTCTTATGTCGAACAGAAGAAGAAGGACAAAACTAATATAAAAAAACTTATCTAAACTCACTAAAAGCTTTATTTTGGGAAACGTGCTTGTTAGGGGCTTTCTACATTTCACCAACGATATACAAAATATCTAGGACAAGCTCGTAAAAAAAACTATGTTTTTGAAGATTTTCAAATGCAGCCGTTTAGAAACTTGAAAAAATTGTTAACAATTCTTTGAAACGGAAATTTTACGATTTAAATAAAGGAATTTGGTTGGTCCACGTTGTACTTTACTGTGCGCAAACAATTAAGTGGAGTCGATAGAACCCAGTTTTGACAAACCACACCAATCGTTAGATGTATCCATACCATGCACTAAACATCTGCTAGGGTGTAACAGAATGTAGCCCAAAAATACTCGTAATTCAAACATGTTATTACGCATTACTTTTTATTCAAATTAGAATAATATATTGGGTGTGTTTCTTTACTGTACTTTGGGATCCCGCGGGATCCCAATTTGAGCGCTTTTGAGAGAATAGTACGCTTCCTCTTCTTGCACGAAACAGCCCGTACTTTTTCTTCGGACTTGTTTGGGTAAGTAGTTAAGCAATCAGCTGTTCGAAAAATAAACACTAACAAAGACACAAAGTTCATTTGAATCAACTCGTATACAAATCATTTTAGTGTTTTTATATAAATATTTAATAAAAAGGAATGTGCAAAAGACTTTAAAAGCCGAAACTAAATGCCAATATATGTTGCCACACTAAAACACAGCATATGTTTCTTTTTGGGCTAGAAATTCGGCTTTTTGCGTTCCTGTACTTTAAGTAAATTTTATGTGTATTCGAGAGAAACTTATGCATGCTCTCTTTTGCACGAAACTTGCCCGAAAAGTAGAGAAGCACACCTATTGTATCCTATTGCTTTGCTTTATTATTACTACCACACTCAAACTTATCCAGACAACAAATTATTTATGGTTTCTTGTTAGTTTTTGTTTGAGACAAACAAGCTTTTGTAAAAATTCATCGTACAATTTATCTGGGGGGGTTACTGTCTATTGCGATGTGAAAGAAAAATCGAAGAATAAGTACGCCGTATTGCGTTTTCGTATTTTCTTTTCGCATTTAATTTTTCCTTTCGCACATTTTATTTTATCATTCTTCGCTATTGTTTATTTTGTGATACCAGTATTACTATATTTTTAAACAATTTCGAGAAAAAGTTTGCGCAAACAGCACAGAATACCAAATTACACTCTTATCGCATCTACCTTTTGCATCAAACTTGCTTTCGCATCACAATAGAGAGTAACCCCCCTAATGCTTTGTTAGCACGCACGCGTAGACATGTACTTATACACACGCACACGTAGTTTGTCAATGGACGTGGCATTTTGTTCGTATTTCTTGTTTAAAGCACCCCATAGACGTTTCAACTCAGTTGGCAACTGAGTCGGTTGTTGTCCAAATCAAAGCGTGTATGGCTTTGTCAATTGATTAGTTTGGCAGTTGTCGAGTTGGTTGAAGAAAAAATAAAATGTTTTGATTTTTTCAAGTTGACTAGCAAGTCTTTCAATTTGATTGTGTTGTGTGTGCTCGAGTCTTTTGATCAGGTCAAAAATTTGTATTTGTACTGTTTTTGCAAAGAGAACATTATATATTTTTATATCAAAGTATTAGATCCAATCTGTAAGATGTCACGTTAGGTCATTAAGCCTGGATCCACGTCCAAGGAAATTATATAGTTTACCAGATGTTTCTTTTGACAGCCAAAGCTGGGCATTCACAGAGCAGGTGAAAGATCGCTTCACAAAATGCATTACAGGGCCAAGGCCAAGTCGACTTACTTGTCTTCCTAGCACCCAGTATCCAGTTATTTATTACTGATAGCATATCTGTCCTGCAATGGGTTATAAGTTGCCTAGTTCGTTTTTGTCAAAAGTTGGCCGCATTATCCTGGTCACTGTGCATGACTTTCATAGACTTTGCTATCTGCAGGAAGAATCTAAGCGTACCACCTTTAATTAAGTCCATCGTACTGCTGACTGATTCCGCGAAAAGTATACCCAAAATATATCCCATTTTGTCTAGCTTGTCTACCCGTTCATACCATAAAAGTCCCAATGCGCAGAGACCCCAACTAAAGTGATGTTAGATAGACGGCTCACTTCACTTGACAACTTCTATTTACACTGTCTGGCAAGTAGAGATGTTGTCATGTAGGAATTTAGAGTGAGCAATACTGTTTGGTCGCCGACTAAAATTGCAATGCCAGCAGGTTTTCCCCGGTAGCTTACAGGCTGCCATCACCGCAAATATTTCAACCTGTAAAAATATCACATTCGTTAAGCGAAGCATGATAGTAGTGTATTCCAAACTTATATAACTTTCAGGGTCGCCTTATCTCTCCTTGAGGGAGACATTCTTTCAAAATCAAAACTAGAAGTAAAGACACTCTCGCTCTTTCTTCAAAGAGTATCACTTTGGTTATCAGCAAAAGTTAAAGTAACCAAAATTAAGTTTTTAACTACTCGTACAGTGTGGACCAAGTCACTATGGGGTGCGTTGAAAATCTAATAAATTTTTTAGTTATATCCTTTTATTTTTTAGATTTACAATAAGTATGGAAAGTAATGTCACACAAATTACAACTCCCCCCCAGTGCTAAACTCGTTTTTGACTATTTCCAAAACTTTTTCAAAATATGTGGAACTATTTTGGCCTTGAGTACAACAATTGTCTCGCACTTGTTTACTACTTGACTTTTCAAATAAACCCTAATAAAAACAATCGCTTGCTGACATCTGGCGAACGCCAGATTTTATTATAAAATTCTATTATTTTGGTATTCATATATATATTTGGTATTCATATATTATATGAAAACCAAAAAATCTGTAAAGTTGTAAGCCCCACTTTTAACTGACTTTTAACCCATAACAAACTTGTAAACTTATATACGTACATATATGCCAAGTTTATCAGATTATCCACCTGTTATTGTTTATAATTAAAAATAATACAAAAATGTTCTACATTCCGTATAAAGTTTTCACTTTAGAATACTCGTATTCATTGTTCTTTAAACAAAAGAAAGATTAACAACAATTGCAAATTCCGTAGTGAAAATTTGATTTGGAATATATCTTGTCGATGTGCTTGTACAATAAAATGCGTTTTTAAACGTGAAGTTAGCTGCAGGTCTATTTTGAATTTTACATTAAATACATATGTACATACTTCGTGTAAAAATTGTCTGCGATAAAAATTACATTAAGTAAACGCAAATATACAGCCATGTTCTGTGAAACGCGCGATCTAAAAAACACTTACAGACATTTTCCGAGTAACGCAACTCGCTTAAATTTAGCGTTTTTTCGATTCGAAAACACCAAATAGGTATTCTCAGAAACGTATAATGCAACAAGTACGGTTTGGCGATTTGAAATCGCCTAATAAATGTTCTGGTAAACGTAAATCGCTTAAAATTGGCGACTTCAACGCGCGTGTGTACATGGAAGTGAATTGATTAAATTTGCTTAAAATAAACTTGGAAAAGGAAATAAAATTATTCACAATTGAAATTTAATATGTTTTCTATTTGCAATAAATTTCTTCCGTTCAAGGTCCTTTTTGTTTTTTAAAAAAATTTTGTAATGTAATTTCAGGAAAATTTGTTCTTCAGGAAATTTTGGCATTTATGTATTTACTCGTTGCCAACAAGAATTGAATGTGTTCTTCAATCTCTATCTAGAGCTTAGGTTTAAGAAATATCGAAGGCCTATCAAAGAATACATAATTGTTGTTAGCGACCAATGTATATCCGATTGTATTTTGATGCCGCCTTGATGTGACGACGTTGACTTCTCTTGAAATATGATACAACAAATATGTCTGTTCACATACGCGTAAACAAATGTCTGGTCTTAAGCCAAACGATTGAGCTTCTGAATTGAACAATTGCGTGCTGTATTTAATTATTGATCCCTATCGCCGACTACCAACATTTTTGTAGCGATTGAAGAGATCAAAATATAAAAAAATATCTCAATATTCATTTTTAAAATTGATTTAAATGAAAAAGTATAAAATAAAAGTTCCCTTTAAATGATTTTGAATGTTTACGGGTTCTGAATCAAAGCAGATTTAAAGCTGCCTTGTTCTGAATGAACGAATAAAAAAATATGAAAGGAAGGGGAATGATGAAAGAAATAGATAAAGAATACAGAAATATTTCTTTCTTTGATTTGAAAGAATCATTCAGTTGAAGTAATTCATTTATGAATGGCACTTGTTTAATTAAAGTTATCCATTAATCTAATACAAAATTATTGTAAACGTTTTTTAAATTCGCCAACCCCGATAAGTGGTATTATATACGCTCATAAGTTGATACTGCAGCATTTTGCCACTACATTTACAAGTTACATTTGATCGACGAGATACAGATATGTCACAGAGCTCAATTCCATTTGGAAACGGAATTCAATCCCTTTCTCGATTCGGTTCTTCAGAAAACGAACAACCAAACATTTTTTGTAGTGAAATC
Organism: Thecocarcelia acutangulata; assembly: GCA_914767995.1. Lineage (NCBI taxonomy): Eukaryota > Metazoa > Arthropoda > Insecta > Diptera > Tachinidae > Thecocarcelia > Thecocarcelia acutangulata. The sequence goes on along the minus strand of OU612094.1, from coordinate 183,706,452 downwards.
TCTATTTACAGAAAATATTAATATCTATCTTGAAATTAAAAATGATTTGATTCCGAACAACTTTTGTTTTTTCGTTTTCTGCAGAACCAAAAATGGATTAAATTCCCTTACCGAATGGAATTGAACTCTGTGACGCGGTTTTATAAATAACTTTCTCGTTTGTTCTTCTTTGCGTTCTTTGCCAGCTTTCCCATATTTTTTTAAATAAAATATGCAAGTTTTGAATAAAAATCTTGATTTTCAAGTGAAAATCCGCACTTATATTAGTTAAAATACATACATATGTAATTTATTTCATATTTTTTATTAAAACATCACTAAAAATAATATATTTATTTGGGCGTTACACGATCAAGTTCTCTTTCAAGTTTGAATTCTCTCTCATTTTTTCATCAACACAATCGAATTTATTTTTCAAAATTGAAGAGCATTTTCAACTCTTCTTTCAAGACCAGTGTTCAATTTGGGTTCAAAAAATCAGCTGTCTGTATTCTGCTGATTTTTCATTTGTATTTTTAGATGTATTTACATATAATATATATTAATAAAAAATTATAAATAGCTTGTTTTCTATGTTTCCCAGCTATCTGTATGTCGACATTTCACAGGAGCTACTCTAATCACCAGTAGACTTTGGAAAGTAAAGAAATGTTAGAGACGTATATAAATGAAAAAGCTTGTTTTTTGTGTTTTGACAGATATTGTTAGAGCATTTTTCTTTTTAAATTCTCAACAATTTATTTAGATTGTTGGAAATATCTTACAAAAATTTCCAAAGTTTACTGATGATTAGGGTAGCTCCTATGAAATGTCGACATATAGATAGCTGGGAAACATAGAAAACAAGATATTTATAATGTTTTATTGGTATCAATGTTAGAAGCTAAAATAGCGAATAAAAAACTCATTGTTTATAATATATATTTTTAATAATTAGTAAATAAAATCCATTGTAGTGTGTTTGTCATTTGTTTGCAGCAACACATTGTATCGACTCTTTCTCGAGTAGCGTGTTTAGATTAAATAATAGATTAAACAACACATTATTTAGACCAACATATTGTACATATGTTTGCAATTAAGTTTGGAGTTACAATGCAATGGCTGATAGCACATTGCAACCACTGGCATAAGAAATAATAGCAACATGAAACCATGAAATATTTTTATTAAAGTAAAACAACATACCTTGAAATACTTAGAAAACACTTATGAAATATTGATAACCATGTGTCACTTAAAAGAAATTACCGAAAAGAAGATGGTATAAATAAGTATAAATAGTTGTAAGCTTTGTATACATAAAAAAATCATTTTGTACCTCAAATAAAAGAGTTCTCACATATTCTAGCCGGGTACCTTCAACAGTTTTCACAAGAATTAAAAGTTGCTGTGGCTTAGCATAGCATCATAGCATCTTAGCAACTCTACCAACAGCATAAGTAAGGAGTTACTGCACGACCAAGACAAACTAAATACCAACATTACACCAAGTGTCATCTTACTAAAAAAAACTGAATACAGCCTACGTAACAGAGTTACTGCACGACCAAGACAAACTAAATACCAACATTATACCAAGTGTCATCTTACTAAAAAAAACTGAATACAGGCTACGTAACAGCTTTAAATTCTTATAAATTTTGAAAAGCTTGAAAGAGATTTGAAAAGAAACTTGATTGTGTAACTGCAGAGTTATAAGTCAAAAGTGCCTAAAGTATATTTATATACTATATAGTGTAGTTTTCATTCGTGAGAGCTTTTATATAAAAATGAATGGTTTCGAAATTGTAAAAATCCACTGATGAAATACATTTCTATACTTATAAATAGCGTTAAAAAAGTATTAAAATGACATGCCACTGTTCCACAAATAAATGTTGTAAAATTAAGACTTCAAAAATAAAAATTTATAGTTGAAAATTGTATAGTAATAAAAACTACAAAATTCGCGCATTTTACGAAAAAAAAGAAATATATATGATTTTTATAGCAAAAACATTCAAAACTTCGCAACCAGAACTGTTGGGCTATCAAGCGTGCTTGATGGTAAAGTACCAACTAAAAGGCTGCACAAAATGTTCTAAAGAACACTGCTCAGTATTGTGCAGTAGTTCCAAGCACTGTATTTCAAAACAATTATTAAAACAAAACAAGCAAGCTATAGAACATTTAGAAACAGAACAAACACTTCATGGTTTTGAAACGTTTTCACGACAGTGCTTGACTGTGCTTGAATTCTGTTTCACAGCAAAATCCAAAACAGAACATCACAATAAAGCAAATAAACGATGAGTCAAAGGATTTGAGCATACTGCGTCTGAAATATTTGTGCTTAATACAAATACAAAAACCATGAACAACAACAACACACATGCATGAGTGTACCCTACATACAGCACTTGCGCTCTAATATAAAGACAAATACCATAAACAACAAAAACAAATTTTATAAACAAAACTGAAATAGAATATTACTTGAAGTTCAGTTTTGTTCTATTTCAGCTCGTTCGACTTGTGTTTGATCTGTTTGTTCTAAATGCTTATAAGACAGTATTCGTTTATGTCTTTAGAACATTTCGGCACTGAAGTGTTTGTTTTGAAATGTGAAAGAAGACGATGGATAATACTTGAAAATACTACGATGTTTTGTATTAATGTGCTTGAGCAGCCCTCTAGTACCAACTACATGTACACGAAGTTGACAGCAAGAATTTTGATCGTGTCTACTTGCTATCACATGCGTGGTTGTATCTAATGAAAGCAAAAACGAACAAATTTTTTTATTTTTATTATTTCCAAAAATTCATAAATCTCAATTTTATTCCTGCCCATACAGAGTGTCTCATAACTCAACGTCAAGCCGACACAGGGTAACAAGATTGATTGTTTGATTGACCCTTTCTGATATGGTTCTAAGGAAAATAATTAAGTTGTTCTTTTGATTATCATAATTTTGAGTTATGTGGCCGAAACCGATCATTATGAGAAATATCGTTTTCAAAACGCTTGATGGAAAACGTCGATCACTTTTGAAAATATTTTGTGCTTAAATTTTTGGTGATTGTCTTTTAAGAATCACTTTTTTATATAAGTTACAATTACTTTTAATTTAACAGTCAAAAATATCTCTCGAAAAGAGAAAATTTATTATTTACGAATTTTGAACATTTTTCAAACGGATACCGAATCGTTTTAAAAAATTATTTCTATCACACATTTGAGGCAGAATTCTGCAACGATGAATTTCTTACCAGTGAACACTCAAGTTACAATTACTTTTAAATTAACAGTCAAAAATATTTCTCGAAAAGAAGAGAAAATTTATTATTTACGAATTTTGAACATTTTTCAAACGGATACCGAATCGTTTTAAAAAATTATTTCTATCACACATTTGAGGCAGAATTCTGCAACGATGAATTTCTTACCAGTGAATACTCAAGTTTAAATTTGCCTACTGGCATAGTAGTTATTTACTTTTTATTCAAAAGCGATTCCGTAAGAATCAAAGCATTTTATTGCGCTGCATGTGTTAGATCAGCTTGAATGATGTGCTTAAATTTTTTTCGTAAAGCCTAGTATTGAGATTGAATGTGCGAAAATTTTTCAGCAACATTACTTATTTCGTACGGAAAAATTGAGATGTACTCAGTGTCTATTTTTTCTCTTATTCATGTTTCACTTTTAATTTTAAGTATACATGTATGTATTTCGTGCGAAAAAAGCTTTGTTTATGTTATTTCGCAGCTGAAAAAACAAACATTCCCAGAAACAATTTTAATTGAAAACATGTTGCAGATACATATTGTGTGTTTTTCGTTTTAAAAACTCAGTACTACATTTCTAAACTTATTTCGCAGATATTTCATACGAAACACTTTTGTATGCAATTTGAAAGAATTTCACACGAAATAATGAACTCAATATTAGCCTTATAGCTGGTTAGACAAAGTTAAAATGTGAACATCGTGTATGATGCTTTAAGCTCTAAACACTTAGACGAAAGCAGACTTCACAACTTCACGATTATAAATGAAGTTAACTTCAAATGCTGCTACCTAATTAGCAGCATAAATATTTTAAAGGCAGCAGCAGCACTATGTGTATTTTAATAATACAAATTTCAAAGGTTCTACATATATATTTTACATGAATAAAATTAATATTACTGACTGAAAACGTAATAATATCACGTAAAACTGTAAAAATACATTAATTTATTTGATTACTTTGTGATATTTTTTCTGTTAGATACAACAACAAAAATTTCGTTCTTATTGCTGCCAATTTATATTTGTGGTGGCAGCACTGCATTTACTTTTTGCTGCTTACGAAAATAGAATTTAGTCTAAGCTGGCAGCAGTAGCAGACGATATTGTGAAGTCGAGCTGTTGTGATGTCGTTAAAATAATCGTTTTAATCTAAACACATGTATTTTATTTTTAACAGACTGCTGCTTGCTGTCTGCTGTCGTCTATGTGTTTAAAGCTTTTAGTGGGCTAGACACGATCAAAATGCTTGCTGTCAACTTTATGTACGTCTGATATGCGTTCGGTAGGCTATGACCGGCAAACTTCAATAAATTCCAAAATATCTTTATGTCATTACTCATTTTTTTTTTTTTTTTTTTGTATATTGATTTTCTGAGAAATAATAAAAAATAATTTGTTCTAGCTGGAAATTCAACAGATTCTTTTTTATTACTTTTTACTTATTTTCTTCATTTTTTTAATTCTTTTTTTTCGACAAACGTTCACAATTAAAACTATGTAATAATAAAAATTTGCCCATGCTTAATGGCTTTGAATAGACACAAGCATGTGACAGCATAAATTTTTGATTTTCCATCAAGCATCGTCGGTGTCACATGCTTGTAAAACATATTGATCGTGTATATCTTTCTTTACAATTTCATGCTTGATAAACTATCAAGCATCCATTTTAATTTTTGTTTTTACGCTGTTCGTTTGGTTGGGAAATAACGGCAAACTTTAATAAGTTCCAGAATATTTTAATTGTCATCACTCATGTAATGATGAAAATTTGTTCCAAGTTGAAATACAATACATTTTTTTATTTCTTTTTACTTATTTTCTTTTCTTTAATTTATTTTCTCCGAAAACCATTCACAATAAAAACAAAATAATAATTAAAATTTGTTCGTTCTTGATGGCTTTCACTAGATGCAACCATGCAAGTGACAGCAAGTAAACACGATTAAAATTCTTGCTGTCAACTTCGTGTACATGTACGGCCTTATGTATAATAAAAAACCTTGTGCTAACTAACTATAGCTGCTATCTTTCCCTTATGGGAATTTACACACAAAAAACGCAGCGGCTAGTTAGTTAGCATAAGGATTTTGATTATACATAAGACCGGTAGATGGTACTTTGCAAGTTAATGCTTGATAGCCCATCAAGAATTCTTCTTCATTTTGATTTTGCAGAGTTTAGTCGTAGGTAGTGACAGGCAAATTCCAATAAGTTTCAAATTATCTTAATTGTTGTCACTCATTTTCTTGTATTTTTATTTTGTAAGAATGTTTTTCACATTTAAAAATAATAATGATAATTTTTATTACTTTTTACTTCTTTTGCTCTATTTCATTTCATTTCATTTCATTTCACAATGGAAACAAAATAATAATAAAAATTTGTTCGCGCTTGATGGGTTTCGTCGCTGTCACACATTTTAACAAATTTTCACGCATACTATTACCACGCTTGCTGAGCATTTTGTTCGTGTCTATCCGATAGCGATATATTTGATAATTAGAATTGGTTAACATCAACGAAAAACTGTCGTTAAATTATCTTTTATGTTTATACGAAATTCCTCAAATATTGAATTAAGAAAATATTGTACAAACCTATTGAAAATAGATCTTCAACAATTGATGGAATTGATGAAAATTCCAATTGCGCAAGTTTACAATTATAAATACTGAATTGAACTGTAAAAATATGATTTTCTACTTAACACTATTATGTACATATGTACAAATTATCGGTTTCTGATGTCTGCTTCGCTGTGCGTATGATGAGGATTGCGTAAAAAGTAATGTTCGATTCCAAGCGAATTAACGCGGGTTGTGGCACGTGCTTTGCAATGACAGCTTTTGTAACGGGAGCAACGCCAATTTGTGCTCTGCTTTAGCTGACGATCCACCACAAACTCGAAGCCGCGTATTAGTAGTTTACGATTTTTCTTCTTCGTGTTACTAAAAACAGCAATGTTGAGTTTTTTATCTGCCGAAAAGATAAATAAGAATTTATATTAGTAAAAATATTGTCAATTGTTTTAATTATCTGCCTGGCCCACGATGTCATTCGATATCGCTCGCTCGTATAAATACGTTTGGTTTTTGGTTTGCATGTATTTATGCGATGTCGAGTGACATCGTGGGCCGGGCAGTATATATAATATTTGATAAAAACAAGAGCATACTTGAAGATGGGAAAAAACAATTATTGAAAAATTAAAAATGTGACTAGATCATTTAAGTGGCATTAATTTATTCTTATTGCTTTTTAATTTACGAATAATAAAAATAAATAAATGTTCATGCATTGAATTTCAAAGGCGGCACCACACTTAAACTTCGTGTGGTACTTTAGTTAATAGGACCTTTTTTGGTTTTCTCATATTTTGTTTTCCGCCATCATTAGACTTGCAGTGATTATGTGAACTGATGTGAACAATACGACCATTTTCGGTGTGCAGACGTCCGTGACAACGTAACCAAGTTGTGTATTGGGTGCAACGCCAATATATTTTGTTATGAACTTTCTTTTCACGAACATAAAAGAAGCCTTTGTGGACCAACTGGGTGCGGCCTTTTTGTGAATAAGTATAACGTATGCCATCGATGTTGCTTAAATGAGGTAAAGCTGAATGAAAGCCTATAAAAAAACAAAAACAATATATTAATCATAAAGTTTTAGTCAAAGAGCACCCCCCAAAATTGTAAATTTCAAAACGCAAATCAATCCAATTTAGAATACAAACAGTTTAAATACATACATATATAGCAATATGAATCGGCCTGTAGCATAACTTTGCAATTCGTTCCAAAATCAAAACTGCTGGAATTTTTATGTATTTAATACTGCGATTCGATAGGTTAGGAGAGGCAGGTTAGAGCTTGCAAATGAAAAAGTAACTATAAAAACAAGTCATCAGACATAGTTTTACAATGCACAATTTCCCTGATTTTTTCGATAATAATATGATCAATACTGAAATGGTTTCTGATGACTTATTTGCTTTTTTTTTACTTTTTCCATTGTTATACTTATATATAAATACTTTAAAATTTTTTTATTTTATATTTATTGTCTTACTTGATCATTTACAAACACAAACTTGTTAAATTTTATTTTAAGATTATATTTTTTAATTTTATTAATATATGATGCAACAGAATAATAAGAAATTCACATTTTTAATAAGATTTTTTTTTTCCTGGCTGTACACCCTACACGGGGGCAGGTATGGCCGTTGAACGAAACAGACAAGGAGAAGTCTGTTTCTCTGTCGATAGGAACCGGGTCCTTTGGGCGTTGAAGAGCTTTGGCCCATATAAATCACCGGGTCCGGATGGTATTATACCAGCAGATTTGCAAAATAATGCGGAACTGATCATGCCATGGTTGATCCGGATTTTTACGGCCTGTCTTAAATGGTCCTACATACCGAAACCATGGCGTAGATGTGTAGTGGTCTTTATTCCTAAGGGTGGAAAGACTTCACACACAACTGCGAAGGATTACAGGCCCATAAGCCTGACATCCTTTTTTCTGAAGACGTTGGAGCGGATGGTTGATCTACATCTTAGAAGGTCAATAAATCCGTGCCGTTTATCTGCATCTCAACATGCCTATACTAAGGGAAAATCTGTTGAGACTGCGTTGCATTCGCTCGTGGGGTATATAGAAAATACTCTAGAGCAAGGGGAGTATACATTGGTGGCCTTCCTTGACATAGAGGGAGCCTTTAATAATGTTGCGCCGAAAGTCATTACTATGGCTTTGGAAAGGCTGAATATTCGTCAGCCGATTATAAGTCTCATATGGAGTCTACTGACAGAAAGGGTCATAACATCTAGTATGGGACGGGCCACCATATGCAGAGTGGCAAACACTGCATATGGTGGAATCTTGCCCTAAACTCATTACTAGTGGAGTTAGACTCCATGCGTTTCAAGACTGTGGCGGTGTGGGGTAAATATCCGGACACCCTCTCACAGTGTTTGAATTCCGCACTGAGGATCATAGATGGGTGGAGCACCCATAGTGGTCTCAGTGTGAATCCACAAAAAACGGAGCTTGTACTTTTCACCCGGAAATACAAGACTCCTCCTTTCGATCTGCCAACCCTAAGGGGCGTTGAGCTTAGTTTGGCGGATGGTGCCAAATACCTGGGAATCTATCTTGATTCAAAACTGTCTTGGAAGAAGAATGTCCAATTTAGAGCGGACAAGGCGGCTGTTGCCTTGTACCTATGTCGTAAGGCCATTGGGAAGACCTGGGGTATAAATCCTTGGAATACTTGCTGGCTATTTAACATGGTAATAAAGCCCATATTAATGTATGGGGCGCTCGTTTGGTGGACGGCTTTAGAGAAAACCACCTATTGCAGATTCATAGAAAGGATACTGCGGACGTCTGCTTTGATGGTAACTGGTGCTTCTTGCACTACGCCAACAAAAGCACTAATTACGATGATGCATTGGCTGCCAGCTGATCTCATGGCGAAGGAAGTGGCCATATGCTCGGCAATTAGGCGAAAAGCCAGTGGGATGTGGAAAGAAGTGATGCTTTCGATAATAGGAAGTGTAATAGACCTCCCGGATTGTATTGATTACTGTGCACCAGCTCTAATGCCCGACAAGAGATTTGACGTGATATCATCAAGGACGGCCTCGGCAGCGAACCAAACGGGTCGCCAAGAGGACGTGCTTGAAATTTTCACAGATGGATCCAAGTCGGACATGGGAGTTGGTGGTGGCATCTTTATGCCCCAGTATCAGAGAAGGATCAGTTTTAAGCTATATGATGAGTGTAGCGTAATGCAGGCTGAAATTACAGCTATTTTGAGAGCAGCTAACTGGTTGAGGTACTATAGGGTATACGGGGTGAATATCCGAATCTGTACTGATAGTAAGACTGCGTTAAATGCGCTTGTGGGTGTCTATACGACGTCCAGGTTGGTTCAGGAATGCCGGATATCTCTTAATGAGATAGCGAGACATTCAAGCCTGGAGCTTTACTGGGTACCAGGACACAGCGGAGTGCCCGGAAATATTGTGGCGGATGAGTTGGCGAAAGCCGGAGCTCGTCTACAGAGAGGGGACATTGATACGATGGTAGGAGTCCCGCTTAACAGCTGTAAAAACCAAGTGCAGCGTCAACTTGTAGGAACTGCACAGGACAGATGGTCTGGTGAGGTCACCTGCCGAGTAGCAAGGCTGACTTGCCTTCGTATGATCGTAGAAGAACTGTGGTCCTAAAAGGTTTTCCCCGTCAAAGGTGGCATACCTTGGTGGCAATTATGACAGGACATTGTCTCATAGGGACGCATGCTAGGAGGTTAAATCTTCCATTTAATGATTTCTGCAGAAGTTGCGGGAATGAAGACGAGGAGGAAAGTGTTGAGCATTTTCTATGTCGATGCCCGGCTCTCTGTTCTATGAGAGCGCTGTATCTAGGCGGACCGATGCTGCACGAGACTATTCGGATGATCAATAAATAGTGTTCGGAAATTTTATTACACCTTTGGGGTACATTATTATTATTGAATACAATAGACACTCGTGTGAATTCGAATCCTTGTGAAACTAACTGTTCTAATTTCTGAGCGGCTAAACGTTTATTTTAAACACTGAAAATTTCCCTATACAGCTTTTGTTTTGCTGCCACATGGGAAAAGAGAGTAATCCTCTTGGAAATTAAAACTTCTCGCAATTTATTATAGAACGACCCCAGACACAAAGTGCTTTGATTTGAGAGGGCCTACTATAATTAAATCATTATAATTAATCGTAGAGACCTTTTCTTACGTTCATGTTCTAAATCTAAATTGTTTATCATATGCAAATTAAAAAACTTAATTTTAAAAGTTATAAATGAGTTTTTTCTTATTCAATTTATCTTTTTTTTATTCAGTATATTAGCTTTTTGTATTGATAGCAATCAAAAAATTATAAACAGCTTGTTTTCTATGTTTCCCAGCTGTCTGTATTATTAACCCATTTTTCTTTTTTAAATTGTCAATAATTTATTTAGGTTGTTTAGATATAAAGTTAAATGTATGAGAATATCTTTCAAAAATTTCAAATTAGGTTAGCTCCTATGAAATGTCGACATATAAACAGCTGGGAAACATAAAAAATATTAAAAGCTAATCTACTGAGTAAAACTCAATTGCATAAATCTATGTTTTTCGAAGAAAAATCTATTGAAACTGGCAATAAAGATATGAAAAATTTGGAATTTTGTTTGTTAAGCCGTCCTTTTCTTAGTATACTATCAAAAATCTAAGTAAGTATATGATGGTTCATTTTAATTCATTTTATAGATACTCTATCAAGATGCTCTACTGCAGGCTATTTGCGAATAAAAATATTGCAAATAACAAAAATTGCAGTATAAACAGTAAATAAAAGTTTTATATGCGATTAGCTAACTCACGAAAACAATTACTGATTAAAAACTTATTTGCAATTAAGACGTAAAAAGTTGCCACTTTATTTCACAATTACAAAGATTTCGTCGATGTGGCACCCATGAAATATATAGTAAAAACTACGTACAAAAGCAAATGTTCAAAATTTTTCATTTTTAATAACCATGGTACAATAATATAACAGGTAAAAGCGGAACTACAACAAGCCAACAATAAAAAAAACAACATGGCTTTTTATTGTTGCTTTATGATTATAACTGTCAAAGAACACAAAAGAAAATAAAAAAACAAACGTATATTTTTATTTGTGTCTTTATTTTACAAATAATTTTTCAATAAGTTTTTGCATTTAAAAGTCGTAAAATAAATTAAATATATAAATAAAGATCAAGAAAAAGCTGTCTGTTGTGTTTGAAGCTGTTTTTGCATTTGAAAATTATTATTGGAACATTTTTTTTTCAAAAAGTTTTTCAATTTGTAAACAATAATAAAATCTGTGTGTGTATGTGTGCACTTTTGATAGTTATCATCACAGAAAAAAAATGTCGGCCACAGTTGCGATACTACCTATATTAGAGTTGGGTAGTTCGCGAACGAACTAGTGTCACTGAACTATTCACTTCAGGGAGCTAAGTGAGCCGATCATTTCTGCGAGCTCTTTTAGCTCCGTAGTTCATGTTTCTTTCTTTTGTCTTCAAGTTTTCTTTTCGTTTATGTTTCTTTCTTTCTGGTACATATATATAAGGAAGTAGTCAAACAGTGCTGCCAGAATTTGACGTAAAAAGTACATATCTATGTTAAATACAAGTATTCAGAATATTAGACAACACAATTTTACTTTGGTTTTTTGTATTATAAAAATAAATGATATGATATATGACCATAATTGAATATAAAAATATCGAGACATCATCACAAATATATCGTTTTTTTTTTTCTTTTTAATAAAATTATTTTTCATCACACCTGAACATTTCTAATCTCACCTTTTATTAATCCTTATAATAATTTTACTTTTCATTTGTTTACAGCAATTTTCTTTTGCTTTTCTTTATCTTGAAACCTGAACAGAGCCGTTCATTGAAAATATTATTTACGGAGCACTGAACTATTGAACTAAAAGAAAGACATATTTCAGTAAAAAGAGCTGAACTAAAAAGAGCACTCTCTCAAAAGAGCTCATGAACTCAACTCTAACCTATATATTATTGTACCATGTTAATAACCTTTGTTTTAATTGAATCACAAAAAACATTTAAGTTTTTGATTTTTCTGTTATAATTTTAGTAATCAAAATGCTTTTTAAACTAACAATGCTACCAATTACTTATATTTTGAACATATGCCATACGAGTACTAAATACGCCATATACAAATTTTTATTTGTGAATAGTCTGCGTATATATCTATCTGAAATTCACAAAATTAAAATAATTTTTTTTTCGAGTTGGCTACAAACATCAATAAATGCCTAAATATAATTACTTTCTTTAATCAATTAAGTTTTTTATTCGCTATTTAAGCTTCTAACATTTATACCAGTAAAAAATTATAAATAGCTTGTTTTCTATGTTTCCCAGCTATCTATATGTCGACATTTCATAGGAACTACCCTAATCATCAGTAGACTTTGGGAATTTTTGAAACTGAATGTTTGAGAATATCTTTCAAAAATTTCCAAAGCTACTGATGATTAGGGTAGTTCCTATGAAATGTCGACATATAGATAGCTGGGAAACATAGAAAACAAGCTATTTATAATTTATTTTCTTTAATTTTTTATTTTATCTTCGTTACTAAAAACACGCAAAAACCACGCAAAAATTAAATTTGAAGTAATTACCCGCACACATTTCAAACTAGTTTCAAACTTCTGTTGCGATATTGTAAAAATCTAAACTATTTTGGTTTTCTCCAAACCCACTTCAAACCATACGTGTGAGGTTTTGTCACTAATACAATCAAAAATTGTCTAGTTTGAAGAAACAGTTTGATGCGTGTGGCAAAATCATGAAATTAAATGTTATAGTAGGGCTAAAACATTTTATAACATTTAATTTCTCCTGACATAGTTTTTATTACTTTTTATTTATTTATAGTTCACAATGGAAACAAAATAATAATAAAAATTTGTTCGTGCTTGACGGCTTTCGCTAGATACAATCAAAAATTTTTGATTTTCCATCAAGCATCGTCGCTGTCACACATACTAACAAATTTTCACGCATACTATTAACACGCTTGTATTTTGATCGTGTCTATCCGATAGCGATTATCTTTCAATTTTATACGAAATTCCTCAAATATTGAATTAAGAAAATATTGTACAAACCTATTGAAAATAGATCTTCAAAAATTGATGAAATTTCCAATTGCACAAGTTTACAATTATAAATACTGAATTGAACTGTAAAAATATGATCTACTACTTAACACTATTATGTATGTACACATTATCGGTTTCTGATGTCTGCTTCGTAGTGCGTATGACGAGGATTACGTAAACAGTAATGTTCGATTCCAAGCGAATTAATGCGGGTTGTGGCACGTGCTTTGCAATGACAGCTTTTGTAGCGGGAGCAACGCCAATTTGTGCTCTGCTTTAGCTGACGATGCACCACAAACTCGAAACCGCGTATTAGTAGTTTACGATTTTTCTTCTTCGTGTTACTAAAAACAGCAATGTTGAGTTTTTTATCTGCCGAAAAGAAAAATAAGAATTTATATTAGTAAAAATACTGTCAATTGTTTTAATTATCTGCCTGGCCCACGATGTCATTCGATATCGCTCGCTCGTATAAATACGTTTGAAACACAAACAAATATTAAAATTTTGTTTTTGGTTTGCATGTATTTATGCGATGTCGAGTGACATCGTGGGCCGGGCAGTATATATAATATTTACATACATACATACGTAAGTTTGATAAAACAAGAGCATACTTGAAGATGGGAAAAAACAATTATTGAAAATTAAAAATGTGACTAGATCATTTAAATGGCATTAATTTATTCTTATTGCTTTTTAATTTACGAATAATAAAAATAAATAAATGTTCATGCATTGAATTTCAAAGGTGGCACCACACTTAAACTTCGTGTGGTACTTTAGTTGATAGGACCTTTTTTGGTTTTCTCATATTTTGTTTTCCGCCATCATTAGACTTGCAGTGATTATGTGAACTGATGTGAACAATACGACCATTTTCGGTGTGCAGACGTCCGTGACAACGTAACCAAGTTGTGTATTGGGTGCAACGCCAATATATTTTGTTATGAACTTTCTTTTCACGAACATAAAAGAAGCCTTTGTGGACCAACTGGGTGCGGCCTTTTTGTGAATAAGTATAACGTATGCCATCGATGTTGCTTAAATGAGGTAAAGCTGAATGAAAGCCTATAAAAAAACAAAAACAATATATTAATCATAAAGTTTTAGTCAAAGAGCACCCCCCGAAATAGTAAATTTCAAAACGCAAATCAATCCAATTTAGAATACAAACAGTTTAAATACATACATATATAGCAATAAAATCAAAATTGCTGGAATTTGTATGTATTTAATACTGCGATTCGATAGGTTAGGGGAAGCAGGTTAGAGCTTGCAAATGGAAAAGTAACTATAAAAACAAGTCATCAGACATAGTTTTATAATGCACAATTTCCCTGATTTTTTCGATAATAATATGATCAATACTCAAATGGTTTCTGATGACTTATTTGCTTTTTTTACTTTTTCCATTGTTGTACTTATATATAAATACTTTAAAATTTTTTTTATTTTATATTTATTGTCTTACTTGATCATTTACAAACACAAACTGGTTAAATTTTATTTTAAGATTATATTTTTTAATTTTATTAATATATGATGCAACAGAATAATAAGAAATTCACATTTTTAATAAGATTTTTATAATAATTTTACAAAATGAAAATTTTATACATTCGTATTAACATTTTTAATAGTTGCCGATTTTAATTACATTTTATGAATTCTCAAAAATTATAATGAAAATCTTTTACAATAGAATATATTATATTTAATTGAACATTGTTAATAATATGTGTATATGCATGTATTATTATAAATTTATTTTTTATATTTTTATTTGCGCTTAAAAATAGTAAGAGCCTGATGTACGAGTATGATCTCAAACGTTATCGCTCGCAAGCCAACTAGCAAATTTAAGCGAGACAATTCGGATGATCAATAAATAGTGTTCGGAAATTTTATTACACCTTTAGGGTACATTATTATTATTGAATACAATAGACGCTCGTGTGAATTCGAATCCTTGTGAAACTAACTGTTCTAATTTCTGAGCGTCTAAACGTTTATTTTAAACACTGAAAATTTGCCTATACAGCTTTTGTTTTGCTGCCACATGGGAAAAAAGGGTAATCCTCTTAGAAACTTCTCGCGATTTATTATAGAACCACCCCAGATACAAAGTGTTTTTGATTTGAGAGGTCCTACTATAATTAAATCATCATAGGGACCTTTTCTTACGTTCATGTTTCATATCTTAATTGCAAATAAAAAAAAAAGTTTTTGAAAGTTATAAATTAGATTTTTTACTCAATTTATCTTTTTTTTAGTATAGTATATTATATTTTAGTATATTAGCTTTTACCAATCGAAAAATTATAAACAGCTTGTTTTCTATGTTTCCCAGCTGTCTATATTACTCGTCCTAAACCATTTTTCTTTATAAATTCTCAATAATTTATTTAGGTTGTTTAGATATAAATTTAAATGTTTGAGAATATCTTTCAAAAATTTCAAAGTCTACTGATGATTAGATTAACTCCTATGAAATGTCGACATATAAACAGCTGGGAAACATAAAAAACAAGCTGTTTATAATTTTTTGATTGGTATCTATATCTATAAAAGCTAATCTACTGAGTAAAACTCAATTGCATAAATCTATGTATTTCGAAGAAAAATCTATTGAAACTGGCAAAAAAGATTGATATGAAAAATTTGGAATTTTGTTTGTTAAGCCGTCCTTTTCTTAGTATACTATCAAAAATCTAAGTAAGTATATGATGGTTCATTTTAATTCATTTGATAGATACTCTATCAAGATACTCTACTATTTGCAATAAATTTGTTCAACTTAAGATCTTATGGGGAAAAAAAATTTTTTAGAAAAATATATTATTTTTGAAAACATTTTTTCTGACGATGGAAGAATTTAACAATTTTTTTTTTTAACCATAATGCAGCATACAGGCCATGTGTTTCCTTCAATGTTTCCATTTTCAATACACACGATAGAACCAAAAAGGAAAAGCGGAGAAAATATTTTGAAAATGAGTGACTCGAAAAATGTGTTGGCTTCAAGTATTATAATTAATGATATAATTTACGAAAATTAAAAGATTTTTCAAATAAGAAATTAAGAAAAAATGACCCCAAAGATTATGATACCCAATTTTGACTTTTTTAATTGCTGCCATTTTTTGAATTTATTTACTTTAATATTTTTCAATATACTTTGTTTTTTTTCTGTGAATAAAAATATACTAGCAGTACGATTGCTTTCAATGAACTAAAGGAACAAAAAAAGTAAACATGAATAGAGACGAGAAAACATTGATTGGAAACATGTAAAATATCAAAAAATTTTGATATTTTGGAAACCAAAAAGGAAACATGATTTTCAACAAGAAAAAAATTTTGATAATTTGGAAACCAAAATGGCAACATGATTTTCAACAAGAAACATCGCTAGAGACAAAGAAACATTAAACGAAACATACTCATGTTTCATTTAAAGTTCCCTCGTCTATATTATGATGCATAAGACCGCAAGCTGAACAAATTTATTGCAAATAATTGAATAATATAAAAGTCAAAGCAAATAGGATCAAGATAAATTTAATCGGTACTATTTACGTTTTAGCAAGAATAAACTACAAACTTGTGAACTTTCAAAAACAATAAATTTTATGTTTTAATAGAAAAACAGTAGATTATTTCTTAACCACCGTGGCAAAATTTGGTTTGAATTAAAACAACACACCAAAATTTTTCCGTCAAATTCCAATTTAAAATTGTTTTTAAAAGGAAAGAACCTGGGATTTTTCGGACATCGGAAAACGTTTCATCATTTACGAAATTAATTTTTTTTTTTTTTTTAAACTTTTTTAGCTTGTGTATTACAATGTTTATACGTGCAGGCTATTTGCGAATAAAAATATTGTAAATAACAAAAATTGCAGTATAAACAGTAAATAAAAGTTTTATATGCGATTAGCTAACTCTTATTTGCAAATAAGACGTAAAAAGTTGACACTTTATTTCACAATTTCAAAGATTGCGTCGATGTGGCACCCATGAAATATATAGTAAAAACTACGTACAGAAGCAAATGTTCAAAATTTTTCATTTTTAATAACCTTTGTTTTAATTGAATCACAAAAAACATTTAAGTTTTTGATTTTTCTGTTATAATTTTAGTAATGAAAATGCTTTTTAAACTAACAATGCTACCAATTACTTATATTTTGAACATATGCCATACGAGTACTAAATACGCCATATACAAATTTTTATTTGTGAACAGGCTGCGTATATATCTATCTGAAATTCACAAAATTAAAAAAAAAATTTTTTTTCGAGTTGGCTACAAACATCAATAAATGCCTAAATATAATTATTTTCAAAAACTTGCAAAAATTAAATTTGAAGTAATTATCCGCACACACTTCAAACTAGCTTCAAACTTCTGTTGCGATATTGTAAAAATCTAAACTATTGTGGTTTTCTCCAAACTCACTTGAAACCATACGTGTGAGGTTTTGTCACTAACACAATAAAAAAATGTCTAGTTTGAAGAAACAGTTTGATGTGTGTGGCCATGCGGCCATAAAATTGTATTTTTTATTGGGCAAAATCATGAATCGTAACATTTATAAGTTTTATTATAAAAATTACTTTGAAACAATATTTATTTCGCCCTCAAAAAATAAAGTTTATTTCTTGAATTTTATTTATTCCTCAGACAATAATAGTTATTTTTAAGTTCTATTTAACCTTCTGAAAAAAAGTAATTTTTGCGTTATATTTATTTCTCATTAAAAAAAACTAATTTCTTGAATTTTATTTTTCTGCTTAGAAAAAAAAACATGTTTAAACTTAAAAGTGTTTGCACAGACTGTGTAAATTCGATCTGAAGTCTGTGAATATTAATTTAAATTAAACGAAAGATTTAGTTTAAAATTTTCGAGCAAAATCTTTTGTATATACTTTTATACAGTTAATATTTTATTGCCTTATTTATAAAAAGCAATTCATGTTTATAAAGGTCTTATTGCACGGATTTCTATACAAAATGTTTCCAATAAGAGCTTAGTAAACATGAAATATCTTTTTATTCAATTTAAATATTACTCTTTTTAAGCAAACAAATAAAATTAGGAGGAATAAATACAACTTGTTTAAACTAAAGTTTAACATGAGAACGCTAATCGTAATTGCAAAAATGTAGTTTAAAAAATGACGAATGGGTGTCGCTGCATCGCGCGCTAAGGTTGCCGTAACTTTTACAAAATCTTTTTTCTAACTTCCTGTAAAACCAATTCTCGACATTCATATTTTTCTCTAAACATAAATGTTTGTAATTAAAGCTTAAACTTTTCATTACACTTGTAATTCAAAGCAGCACAATATTAGCTGTCTAAACCTAAATAGTTTATATCTATTGTATATGTCAAATTATTGTAATTAAACTAAACCTATAAATTTCTTTGGAATTAATAAACTGGATTGAGAAAAATTGGAAAAACTTATATGATTACTTTGTCTATGGTCAATTGGGTAATCTTAATCCGAAAAACAAGAGAAGTAAATACTCCAACGTTATTCAAAACTCAAGAAATAACTTTTATTTTCTAAAGAATAAATAAATCTTGCAATATAATCGGTAAAGTTGAGAGTTTTAATAAAAAGGAAATACAAATTTATGTTATCTTAAGAATGTTATCTCAGGGTAGTCTTGTGTATTCCTTGTCTTGGTGTATTCCTTTTGAACGTAACACTTTTTCTTAGTTTGTTTTTCTGGTTTAAAGCGGGAAAATTTTTGTATAGAATTTTGTCTGATAAGAGCTTTATAAACCAAAATTAGCTTTTATGTGTTGTTTCTTTACTTTCCGGGCAAGTTTCGTGCAAAAGAGAGTAGGCATAAGTTTCTCTCAAATACAGAGAAAATTTTCATAAGGTACAGAAACGCAAAAAGCAAAATTTCTAGCCTAAAGAGAAACATTGATATGGCAATAGAAATTGTCATTTGTCTTAAAAAAAAATAGTATGATTTTTTACGCTTTTGGGGTTTTTAAGTCTTTTGCACTTACTTTTTTATTTAATATTAGTATATTAATATTGAAATCTTTCGTATATGAGCTGATCCAAATGAACTTTGTTTATGTTTATTTTTAGAACAGCTGATTGCTTAACTACTTGCCCAAACTAGCCCGAAAAAAAGTACGGGCTGTTTCGCGCAAGAAGAGGAAGCATACTATTCTCTCAAAACAGCTCTCACTTGCCCAATTTTAAAGCACGGGAATGCTTTTTGTCAAATTGGGATACCGCGGGATCCCAAAGTAGAGTAAAGAAACAAACCTAATATAGTATATAAAATATTTTTTATGCTTCCGTAATTGCTCGCTTAATTTTTTTTTTTTGCATCGGCTGAAGCACACAAATTTGGCCGCGTGTGGCTTTGGTTTGATAAAATGTGGCTTTGAATCGTACTTTTCAAAGTAACGTTATATGTACGATTGCGAGTGAAATCGTGCGAAATAGTGCTACGTGTCCTTAATTTATACATAATTTGTATATATAAATATTATTTTTTTTCTTTTTTAAATTATTAAAAATGATTAAAAATCGGGGGCAAAAAATTTATGTATTTGTTTTAAGTTTTAATATTTAAAAAACATGGCAAAATATACTGCATCACATCAAACAGAACCTAAGTATGTTCAAAACATACGAAATTCACCAGAAATATCTTAAAATATATTCAGCCCAATTAGAAAAAAAAATTACGTACGAATTTTATTACTTTTTCCTTTCTTCTAATTATGAACAAAAATTAAGTATGGTGTTTTTTATTTTTTCTTCTCTCCATTCATTGAAAACACTAAAAGGAGATCAACTCTTGAATTCTTACGGACAAAAATTTTGCTTTTTTCTTTAATTTGAATTGAAAAAAGTACTTTATGTGAGAAATAAAGTCCGTGAAGAATAAATTCCAAGAGATATAAATTCTGGAGAATATTCATAGTTGGGCTTTATATTTAAATTATTTTTGTTGAATTTCAATTATATCTATTAACAGAAGAAGGATGACTTTGATGTATAAATTGCTAATGCATAATTAAATTTTGCCATTGTTTAAATTTATTAAATAAATTTTAAATTGTTTAATTGAAATAAAAGGTTAAAAGAAGATAAAATAGGTTAGCGAGAAACGGTAAACAAAACAAAATTAAAAAATAGACAAAAAAAAAGTTTAAACTATATGTATTAGGCTTTTTTCTCTGCCATTTATATGTTAATTCGTAAACCGCAAAAGACTACGTAAGTAAAACAAAAAGCAATAATACACATCTGTTGTCTCTGTTCTGGCATCTTTCCGAAAGATCAAAAATCTGATTTATTTTTGTTCAATCGTCATTTTTTTCATTTCTGTGTAATTTGAACCATTAGTGTGGTCTTGTAAAGATATGAAAAGTTTATGCAAACATTCGACTTTAATGCAAGACGTTTTTTAATCGGTTTCAAATAATAAAAGTAAATATTGTAGGCAGAAACTGCCTGGTCCACGATGTCATTTGACATCACTCGCTCGCTCGCATAAATACATTTGAAACAAAAACAAATTTTAAAATTTTGTTTTCGGTTTGCTTGTATTTATGCGAGCGAGCGATGTCGACTGACATCGTGGACCAGGCAGTTATTTTTAAGTCAGGTTCAAATCAATGAAGCAATATATGTACTTATAAGAAAAATACATGCAGATAAGTATATAAAGGCCGGGGCTCATAGAATCCTTTTTCAACTGACATCAACGTATACAAAGTATGAAGTTGGCAAAATCGGTATTTTGTTAAAAGATATGAAATCAACTGTTATTTTAATTAGATTAAAATCTTTTGATTAATTTTTCAGACACAGTACAGAAAATCGGACACAGTTTGTTTTTCATTTATTTTTGTACGAAAAAATAACTCAAAGTATACAAAAACTCATAGTTATCAAAATTCTCATTAAACGTCGCGTTGACGCAAAGTACTAATGTCAGTTGAAAAAGGAAACGGATAACATACGACGAATTTTATGTGCCCCAGCCTATACAGTCAAATGTTTGAAAATATTTTCAAAGGATGCCAATTTTAGTGATGATTAGGGTGGTTCCTATGTATTTTTTTCTTTTTGTTTAACTTTTGTTGTATTGCGAAAGGGAGAGTTATTTAGAAAAACCAGACAAACTTGATTTTATTTTCTATATAAAATTTTTTAGAGAACCATGTGATAGTTAAGTAAACACAATAGAACTTATAATCTTAATTAAAATAGAAAATTGTTTTTTTAAAAAGTCTCGTAATTGAGACAAGTAATAAACACTATTATAGTAAAACATTAAAATAATTTGATTTAAGAAGAAATGTATAAATAATATTAAAAAAATAATAAAACAAATGTTAAAGTTTGATATTCTTTCATATTTTTTGGGTTACTTATTTGTTTCCACAAATTCATGCACAATTGGTTAGTGTTTTAACAGAAACGGAAGTGCTCCAGACTTTGTTGATGTTATAACAGAAATGGAGATACTCTGTTCTTTGTTTAAGCAATGAAATTTTAAAAATAAACGAAATAAATCACTAACATATATTGTATAAATCACTAACATTGTGGTGTTAGCAAATTTAATTAACGCCAACGAAAGTTTTTTTAATATATTGAACCTTACATAAACTTGATCTAAACTGAATTTTCGAAACAACAGGCCCTGAAATGCGCATAAAAAAAGATCCAAAAAAATTTGATTAAAGTCTCGAAGATTTTTCGTATATAAAAAGTGATCGTGATATTCTCGAAATCTCCGAGTGCTTGTAATAGACTGAAAAGAAATTATTTGAATTTGCTTTAATCTACTACAGACTCTGGAAGATTTGGGAGTCGTAATAAGCCTCAGTCGTAAGCAAAAGTGAAGAGAAGTAATTTGGTTTTTTTTTTTAATAATTAACAAAAACCGAGGTCGTTTTTATTGTTTTTTATAGAAATTTTAATGTAAATTTACACAATATTTCGTTTTCCGTTGGAGAACTTCTTCAGGAATAATTGTTACATTTTGTTATTCCTGAAGAAGTTTTCCAACGAAAAACGAAATATTGAATAAATTTATACTAAAATTTTTATAAATAACAATAAAAACGATCTCGGATTTTGCTAATTATTTAAAAAAGGAAATTATTTAAAAAAGGCCAATTAGGATCAATACAAAATTGATCTAAAGACTTATATACTGGTAATTGGCATATTTAAACTCATTATATCATCGGTTTTTCACCGAGAATTTTTGACAAGGCATTTGATGTTAAATGCAGTTTTGCTTTCCATATTTATCGGTTATTGCCGGGATTGACCTAATGCAATGAAATTATAATCATTAAAGACGTTTTTTTGCTTTGATAGATTTTATTCTTGTTTTGCTCTCTAATAGTAGAATTCTTGGAAATGGTCTTATTGATTTAAAAAATTCGCCTAAACCGATTAATTTTTTTGTTGAATTTGGGAATCTTATAATTGAAAGTGTTCAAAGTACTTTGACCAATTTATCGCGTGTAAACACGCCATAATATCCAACACTGAATTATTGCATGTTTTGAATTCGCCGCATTTTGGAAACTGCTTAATTTCCTTCTTTTGATTTAAAAAAAAAGTACTGGTCTTTACTTAAACCAAAGAACATCCTAATGTATTAAAAAATTTGTTTTACAGTATTTTTGAAGTTTTTCCCATTGAATTATAAAATAAATTGTTTTCATTGATAAATTGTTTTCATGGATACACCTCCCGTTGTATTACTTTACTAGTAATACATGAGCAGTAAAAAGTGCAAAATTTAAACAGAAAGGATCAAAATACGAATTAGTTTTGTTATATATACAAAATGCTCCGAGTTTGAAGAGAAATTTAAATCTTATGCATTCCCAAGCTTTCATTTCAAATTGTGGAAACTGATTTGATGGAAAAATCTTGTTTTTGCAATCAAATTAACTAATCTTACTGGTTATTATTTCTAAATCGGGATGAGGTGACACGAGCTTCATTGGTGTTGCAACTTCAAAAGTAAGAAAAAATATTTATTTGATAGCTTCGATAGTTGTATGAGTTGTTACACTTCCTTCTTCCGTATTCATGACATAGTAATTGATGCCTTCTTCATAGTCCACGCTCTCAACCTTGGTCTTGGAAGAATTATTCGAATGTTTGTTCGAACCATATTTGTTGCGTTTTAATTGAGCGTGAATATGTTCTGCCTTATTGATTATAAATTTGGGCGGCTTTTCCTTTAACATGGTAATGCGTGCAGGACATTTAATTTTCTTTGTAGCCATTGAAGAGCAGCGCCATAATATTTTCTTTTTATTTTCACTCATTATCAAAAAGCGCACACCATTGGCCATAATAGCGGGGCGACCTCTCAAGGATTGAGAGAAAAATATCAAAACGTCTTCGGGGTTGGGCACCACATCACTTGGTAGAACCACTAAAGCATGAAAAGAGAAAAATATAAACAAATTTATTAGTAAATAATAAAACTGTTAATGTTTAGATTCGAGTTGTGTTTAAAAGATAAAAAAAAGAAAAACCAAAATCAAGAGAGTTTTTTCAAATATTTATTCTAGCTTTTTATTATTTTTTATTAGCAGATTTGTTTCAACTATACTAAAGTATTTCTTTTTCACTTTTATTAATGGTGTCTCGCTTCCTCGGATCTCGGCACCAATTCATCCTGCCCAGCCACATTTAGGATAACAACTTCCTCTTCTCCACTTTGATTGCTTTTTTCCGCAGTGTTTGTGTTTGCATTAACATTTTCATTTCGAATTATTTGTGTTGGCATAGAAGCACAATTAATTTGACTTATCTTTTTGGCTGTGGATTTGATATGACAATGTTTGTGTATTTGACGAAAGTCATTAATATCAAATTTGTTCATACATATCAGTACGGGGCAGCGAATTCGTCTATAATACCAGTGACAGCGCCAAAATAAATTCGTACGATTTTCATTGTTACGAAAATATTTCAAACCATCCAGCCACAAAAGTTGACCACCTCGTTTGGATACCGAAAATTGTATCTTAGGATGCTTGCCTTTATATTGGCCATGATGTGAGGATTCTTGAAAGACAAAAAAAAAAACAAAAATATTAGTATGAAATTTACACATTATAAGCTAATTTTGACAAACTGCAAATCAAATTAATTTATTAAGAAAGAAGAAAATTAAAAATATTGGTATAAAATTTACATATTTTAAGTTAGGTTTGACAAACTATTTTTGCTAATCAAATTAAGTTATTAAGAAAGAAGAAAATTAAGTTTAGTTTGAGTTCAAAACGAAAGTTTCCTTATTATGCAAAATTCAAATTGAGAAAGTATGAAAATATGACAGTCGCAATAGTGGCAATTTAACAAATCATAAATAAAAATATCTTTCTTAAATCTTTATTAAAAAATATTTCATAAAAACTTGCGTTACGTGATTGTCGAATTTGAAATGCTCCTACGACAGTAGTGTAATAGATTAAAAAGAACAAATTTAAGCATTCATTAATCTTATACAAAACCTTCGTAGGCTTATTTTAAAGTAAATTCAACCACAATATGGAAAATTAACTGACTGTTCTTATAAATATAAGGACTTATTACAAATCTCGAAATCTTCGACAGTGTGTAATATATTAAAGGAAATACGAGTATTTTCTTTTTAGCATATAACGAACTTTCGAAGACAGCATAATTAAATTATTATTTTTTTTATATTTTGAATAAAACAACAATTTATATTTACATTTTTTAAAAACAGACAGCTGAACATTTTCTTTCTTTTATAAGGTTTACATAAACAAGCTGTTAAGTTTGAAACACAATTTTATGTAAAATGTTGTTTAACATGTATCATGTCTTTCATTTTATTTTTAAACAATATTTATGTACAAAAAAATTACTTGTTTTACAGTTTCTTAGTATATATTTACAATTAGTTAAATAAACTAATTTAGATATACATATATAAACATAGATAAATATAAATTGTTTATTTGAACAACTTCGCTAAAAACGAAATTCGTTTTATTTAATTCAAAAAGATAACACTACGGGAAAAGAAAATTATTAAACTCTCACCGTCTGGCTCACCACCTCGAACGTTACCATTCGCCATAATTTTAATCGCCAAACACTCATTCCGACGCTGTTTATAAGCTTTATTCTGCCAAAAACTGGTACCATTTGAATTGTCTACCTCCGATACGTTTGTTAGTTATTTTATATTAAAAACTTTAGCGAAAGTTAACGTCAGACACCGTGGGCCAGGCAGTTGAGAAATTCTATAAGTTGTACGTAAATTCTTGGTAATTTTTATAAGTATAAACGTATGTTTTAAAATAACCTCGTATGAAAACTGCCTACAGTATATAGAATTTACAAGGGCTTGTAAATTGAACAAATAATTAGTTTAGAATTTTACGAAAAATATGTGCTACGATAATGTTCACCGTCGAACTGTATACTATATAATCTTGCTGAACGTCTTAAACACAAGAGTAACATGATTTAAAAGGCTGACTTACCATAAATTTAAAAATTAATTGTGGCTTAAAAAAGGTCCAGAGACGTATCCACATATTTACCATCTCTACCAGCATCCATCGATAAAAGAAATGGTTATTTAAAAAACATATGATTTACCTTTCAAAAAGCAGCGATTTTCATGTACTTTTGTAATTAATAGAATGCCGAAGAAGCGTTTAAATTTTTTGAGTTTCCCGCGCTTCAGGATCCACGTCAGTCTACGTCATATTAATCCAACAAATATTTAAACAAAATCTGTAGCTATATCTATGTACGTGGTTTCCTGGGTTTGCAGAAAATTGCCCTTTTAAATTTACTACAGCAACAAAATACTCGTAGAATGCAGCAAATTAGTCTTTCAAATTTACTTCAGCAACAAAATACAATAGTTCTTTTCAGGATTCACTGCAATAAGGCACGCCGTTATTTATCGAATTTCCTAGAACGTGCAAAACCAAAAGTCTTGGAAGACCAGAAAGTATACAAATATTTTTCAATTCGATTACACAACTTTTTAAGTAAATATATACATATATTTGTTTGCAATTTATCACAGCTTTAAATTATTTCTCTAAATTTCAGTTCAAAATCAAAGCTAAGATTTTCTTAATTTTTTTTTTTTTTTTTTAGAACATTTTAGGACCTCTGAAACAAAACAATAAAACAAATGGTATTAAAAAAATTTTAAATTCAGCTAAATGATTTGAAACAAATTATTTTCTTTGGATAGAATGCAAAGTTTCTTGAAAGAGTCTCGCATTTTATCCAAAGAAAGCAAAACTTCTTTCTTATCGGATTGGTTAGCATAACACATTTGTGAAAGCTAAAATTAGGTGCTAAAATTCTAATTCTAACTAGAACAAATTGCTTTTAATAAACTAATATTACAAAAACATTTTTGTTATATAACATTTTGTCAAATGTTAAAATTTTAAATAACAATAAGACATTTTCATACATAAATTACATTATTTGTATAAGAAAAATAGAAATTTGTTTAAGTTTTTGTTGTTTTATAAATTTGTTGGGCTTACTTGTTTGTGTTAAACCTTTTCTTTTTTTTTTTGTTTTCTTTTTCATGTTTTGTACAAAACTTGTTTGTGTTGTGTGTTTTAATGCGATTTCAAGGTTTTTAGATCAAAAGTCTTTTTGTTATTAATCAGTTTTTAAAAGCGGCTAAAGCTGCTTCGCCCATCATATTATGTTCTTTGGTAAAGAATGGTTTAATTTCAATGTCATTGCTAGAGACATGGCGATGTTGGTGGCATAAACGTAAGTTTAAAGTATTCTCATCATAAATAGCAATGGCAGGACATTTTTCCTTATAATAGTTACTGCATTTCCAGTATTGGCGAGAGCCATGTTTTTTATTGCGGAAGAAACGAAAACCGTTAATGACCAACAGTTTGCCACCATTTTTCTTAGAATCAATAAAATCAATGCGAAAGGCTAAAATGATACCAAAACAGAAAAACAAAAAGAATTACTTAATTGCAAGATCAAAATAAGGATAACAACATAGGTATTTGTACAACGTACAATATTTACAACAACAAAACAAAAAAAGTATGTATATAAAATATTATTAATTAATTGAATAGTTTTCGTTTAGATTTACTTTTTTAATATTGCATTTTATTCACAATTTAAATTTGTCTGTGAGTGTTTAAATGTTTGGTATTTATGGTTGTCTTTAGTCTTCATTTGTTAAAGGATGATTATGGCATCCTTTGATTATACATTTTGAGGGAACTTCTATGGAGGTAATTGCTCTGGCTTTGCAATTGTTGTGCCATTTGGAACATTTCCAGTAAATATTTGAGTTGTAAATGTTATTCTTAATAAAACGATGGCCTTCAAAGTACAATAACTTATTTCCTCTGGCTGTATCCGTATATTTAATATTGCCCCAATCATCCAAGGTACGAGAATTTAAAAATGTTGGTTTGCGTTTGGATAAGCCGGTCTTAATCATGGCCTCGATGCCACGGCCTGCACCTTTGCCACTGTTAATAGCCGCATTGCTGCACTTTAGCAAAGAATTGCGCAAAAATGTTTCATCATTTTCAGACACTTCCAATTTAATATTTGTTACGCTGTATTGAAAAGTGCGTATAGAGTCTGTAAGCAGAAAGAACAAATAAACGTATTTTTAAAGCAAAAGGTTTGCAATTTGTTACAAGTTTCAATGTTCAATTTTACATTTATCATAATGAAGTTAAGATTTAAAAACAAGTTTCTGAGAGATTTTTATTTTATAATATTTTTTTTATATTAATGCTTAGTTTATTTAAAAAAAAAAAAAAGCTTATCAAAATTAGATAATTACTGTAAAGCTAAAAACTTTTAAGATTTTTCAAGTTTAATGCTCGCATTGCAGGGACTACTTAATGACAATACTTTTGATATTATTAAGTGATTTTTATCTTTATAAATTTTACGATCGGGATATTTTCGTGTATGATTGTGTCCAAAAGAGTTTTGGATTATGCGTTCCAAGCCATTCTCATCACGGCCGGTAACAATACGTGCTCGACATAAGGTGACATCCTGAAACATAAAAAGAAAAACTTTTTGTTAAGACTAAAATATTTTAGAAAATAAATAAAACTGTTTAAGAGATCGCAAAAAATTATTTAAAAGACTAGAAACGTCAATAGGTCTGCAGCCAAGAAATTATGTTAAAATCGTTAGAAATGATTCATAAGCAAAGTAATAATGTTCCATACGAATTATTCGCTTTATTAGCTTCTTATATTGATACCAATAAAAAAATTATAAATAGCTTGTTTCCTAGCTGTCTATATGTCGGCAATTCATAGGACAAAATTATTCTTCTACATGATTATGTTCCTCCGCATGCTCTAGTGAAAAGCTATTTGATGATTAGGATTGCTCCTATGAAATCTCGAAACATAGACAGCTAGAACACATAGAAAACAAGCTATTTATAATATGATGTTAAACGCTGATTATGCATCATCAGCGCTATATAGGAATAAAAAAATCTTTTTTATACCGAATCGTCGCTGGCGATTAAAAATGGATACAAAAAGACAAAAATCATTGGCTTCAGTATCCACAAAAAACCCGAATTTTCATGGAAAAAAACGTATGTACCGTACTTAATGGCATTAGCTGGGTATGATCTACTAAGACTTACTTAGTCCAAGCGAAACAATGATTGAAACTCTACTGAATACATTTGATCTGAAAGAAGAACGCCATCAATACTACTCCAGGCAGGACAAACATATTCTTCTACATGATAATGTTCGTCCGCATGTTCTAACGAAAACCTATTTGATTTGGAAATAGTACCCCACCCACCGTATTCACTGACATTGGTGAATACGTGCTCTGTGGGAGCAGCCGCTCGCGTCATATGAAAATAGCAAAAATCGGGTTGATTCGTGCATAGCCTGAAAATATAAGGTGCTCTTTAGACGTGAAAGTTGCATGAAGGAAAGAAAACATTATTATTTGTACTCCTAATGTAAAAGGAAAAAGCTCATCAGCAAATACAAAAAATTCACAAAAGTTATCAAGAAGCGCCAATCAATCTTGGATAGATAAGAAATAACATGGTAACAAGAACCGGATCTTGGGGTAAACCAAGATACTAAGCCAGAGTTTATACTTCCAAGAAATATAAATTTACACGCTGCTTTAGAAATATTAAAAAGACTTCTAAATTCCAACACTAATTTTTTTCGTTAAGGCAGGATGTGGAAACTATTCGCAATTTCAAGATTTGAAATGGATGTTTTTATGCAATTAGCTTTCGAATGTGTATCTAGTTAATGACGCTTCTTCGACTTTTGAAAATATACAATTTTTGAATAGTCCTGCTACAACCACTTTGCATGGCTTCCAGCCGCATTTCTAAAATTCTCAATTTTACGACCATTTCAAATCAATGCAGAATTCTAACCAGACATTACTAAAAATAGATGGTTGACAATATAAGATATAATCATCCCCACAAAAAATTTCTACTCTTCTTTCACATTTACTGTTAACGCCACCAGTTGTGTACAACAGTTGTAAACTTTACTTGTTTAATATACGAGTAAATGCAAATGAAAATCAAATAAGAAAGAAAAAAGAACAATAAAAGCAAATCTGCCACATTTGCGCAGACTAATCGGAGTTGTATGCAGTCTGATTTGGGTTTTTCTTTTAATTACACATTACATGAGCCTTAAAAATTTAATAACTTTATCGTTTATATAAATTTTTTATTTCAACTAGCCGACGCGGCAAACGTAGTTTTGCTTTAAAACTTTATTTATATTGATATAGAGAAAAACGTAGAAACATGGGGTTTCATTGCGAAAGCAAGCCATAATAATAGAATAGTGTATTTCTCGAAACCATTGGGATTCGTGGTATCAAAACACGTTCCTCTTTATAATTTTATTTGAGTGTTCTTGCTTTTTTAACGTTGTTTATCAGTTTTTTCTCCGGAAGTCGAGCGTCATTACAGAGATATGTGGTTTGTTTATCCGACTTTAAGTTGCAGATTGTGAGGTAGCAATCCGAGAGATTTCAGCGAGCTTAAAAACTAGATTGTATCATCTTGGGAAGTAAAAAGAGCCAACGATTTTTACATTACCAATTCGGGAGCAATTTAGCATTGAATTCGGATATTCATATCGACGACATCACATTCGCTCAACCAATCATGATTTTGGTATAGAATTCGATTCGGTCAAATGGTAGAAAGTGTCAAGAAACTGAATACAGTCGGTCGAAATGCCAAAGTGGAATTTACGATTGCCAATATCCAGTAATTTATTTCAAAATACTTGTTCATGTTGGTTCTTTCTGCAGCTCGACACACACCTTCGTAGTCAATTTAAGTTTCTTTATGTGTTTCCAAAATACGGACGGTTTCGAAGATGCATTAAATTCACCGAATGTTAAGCTAAAATATTAAAAATTAATAAATCTTCTATGTCGTAGCACCGCATGTACGTCATGGCAATTGCTGAATGCCGTTTTAGCTAATATTTCGTAACACTATGATTACCGATCTGACATTAAGTTGCAGATTGTAAAGTGGCAATCTAGGTAATTCTCGGTTGTATAGTTGACGATATCATATTGGGAAGTAAAGAGAGTCACCGAATTTGAGATCACTAATTCGCAAACAATTTCATTTTGAATCCGAAAATTCAGATCACCGACATCACGTCCACTCAACCAATAATGATTTTTGTAACTTTGCGAAATGTTTGAGAGCACATTATGGATGAGCCCAGATTTTGATTCTGTAAAGTGGCAGAAAAGGACGGTAAATTGAACAGCCAGCACATTGGAGGAATAGATGGCAATATTTCAAGATATGATTAACCTTATTTTCACAAGCTATGAGTTCACAGAAAATACATTTTACATGATACTTTAATTTTTCTTTCCCAAGGGCTTAAAAAAAGTGTGCGCAGAAGTAGACGTTGACAACTTTGTACAAAACTTTTTCTCAACGTAAAAACTGTGTTTAAGATAAATTTAAAAAGTGTTTGTGATACAACAAATTTTTCGTTCCAAAAAACTTTTAAGTGGGTTATGACAAACACTTGATAAAAAAGATTATCATAATCATCGGTCCAGACATACCATTTAGACTTAAATTTTTTTTCTTTCTGGTTATTCAATTAATTGCAAATATCAAAGATAAGTCAAAAATATACGTTAAAAAATAAAATAAATAAATAAGAAGATAAAATGTTTGAAAAATACTCTAAAACATAAAATAGGCGATATATTATAAAGCCATTTAAAATTACTTTTTAGCTTACCTTCTTGGAACAAATCCAATATGTGCGCGTACTTGATTTCCGATTTTTGACAAATTTTTCATTTTTATAAAGCAGCACTGTGCAACCTCTTTGACCAGTGGCTAAAACAGCAAGTTCTGTAAAGAAAAAAGTTTATAAATTTTATTAATAAAAAAAACTTTTGGTTTAAGTAAAATAAAACTTATGAGCAGCAACTCGTTTCAAAAACTTTATTGAAAAAATAATGCATACATATTGTATATGTACATATTGTATATCATTATATTAATGCATTTAAAATTATTCAATAAAATTAAAAAACGCAGTAACCTTGTATTAAAATCAAGATAAAATTAAAAATGTCAAAAACACACATACTACATTTAAAACGCAAAGACTTTTTAACAAGGCGAACTCGTAACAGGTGAAATTGAAAACGCTTATAATTTTTTTAGTCAGTATTGGATGTACAAATTTCAAGATAGAAAATTTTTGTATTCAACATTTTAGCATGACTTAAAATACAAATACTCGTATATGTGTGTATGCATATACTTGTGTGGCTTATGCAAATTTATTTTATTGTACTAAACAGTTTGCACTCGTTGTGAGTTCGCCCTGCTTTTAAACTTTTTTAAGCAACATTTGATTTTTCATTAATTTTTCTTTAATTTTTTTTTCTTTCTTTTCTATTTTGTCATGTTACTTAACTTAAACTAAGCTGCTTTGACTAAAAGTTACAGACAGGAATATACGGTTTTGGAAAACAACTTGTTTTACTTAAGTTCGCCGTAATGGTATTTTCGCTACACAGTTTCAATGCATAAATAAATTTTAAGAATATTTAATTTGGCCTTGTCCCCACATTCATTGAATTCGACATGTCTTTTACCAATATTGTATACAATCTAAAATGATATAAATTACAAATTGAAATTCATAGTTTTATTCTTTAACTCGTGTTTACTAATTGTCCTAATTAATAAATATGTATGTGTTTCTTCAACGTTTCAAAAATGAATCATTTCTTTAGGATTCCAACAATTTGTTCTGTTGCTTCTGATATCAAGGTGAATTTTTTATTTTTTTACTTATTTCCTGTGCAAGCTTTGTGTTGTCGTTTAAAAGCGCTTCAGTTAAAGATATCACTGTAGATTTGCGTTTTTTGCGCATCACCACATGTGAATGATTATGATGGCATGACTCCAAAACAATCTGTGTAATGCCGTTCACAACATCGGTCACAACGCGTGCGTTACATTTTAGACTGCCCTAGAATTAAACAAGAGAATAAAAAAAAGTTACATTTAATTTGAAAATATGAATTCGAAAAACGTTTTTAATCATGTTTGATTCCTTATTTACATATACATAACGTACTCGATCAACAAGAGGAGATATTTACTTGAAATTTTAAGTTTTGAGAGCAAAACTGTTAGTCGCTACATTTTGAATGGACATGAGAATCCAAGTGCATACATATATCATAGAAAATAAAATCCATTTGAAAATATGTTTACCTTGTTTTTTTACATTTTCTTCAGCTATTATTTAAAAAAATAACCTATTTTTGAGTTAATGCCACTTTTCTGAAACTTTTCGAACTGTTTTTTTTTTTGTTATTTATTAACAAAACAGTACCAACTCAAAATACAACCAAATTTCAGTAAAAAAACTGTTTGTAGCAGAAATGTTTATTATTCTTTTATTTATTTGTTTGCAATGCCAAAAGCCTATTAGGCCAAGACCGTATTGCTAGAATACAATATACATATATATCAAATATACCTTTTATCTATATATAAAAATGGTATAAAAAATGTATTCATAAAATAGAACGGCTGGGCCGATTTCTGGAAAATTTTTAGTTAGTGGTTCGTATTTTCGAGGAGAAGGTTTTAATGGCTTTCCGAATTAGAGAATAGAAAGTTCTTAGTGTGAATCATGGAAAATCCGAAATTCGGAAAATTATAAAATCACCTCGCGAAAGTCGGAAACTTGGAAAAATCGAAAATTGGGGCGAGACGAAGTTCGTCGTGTTTTAATGGCTTTCCGAATTAGAGAATAGAAAGTTCTTAGTGTGAATGATGGAAAATCCGAAATTCGGAAAATTATAAAATCACTGCGCAAAAGTCGGAAACTTGGAAAAATCGAAAATTGGGGCGAGACGAAATTCGTCGGGTTCACTAGTTTTAAATTTGATGGTCCTGTACTAAAAATTGTTTTATTTAAATTTTATGCATTTATTTTATTTCGATTGAGCGTTACGTTAATTTATGTTAAACTCTCATTACAATAATTATTAACTGTTATTTTTTTATCTCTTTTGCATGCTTTGTTTTATTTTAATTCTTATATCGATGTATCCAGTCCAGTTGTGCTGCATAATGGACTAAATTTTATTTGTTTAAAAATTACCTGTATATCTTAGTTTTATATAAGAACTGTTTTCAAAATAAAGCAACGACATTGGACGGCAACAGTTCCTAAATATTAAAAGCTGTTGTTTTGCAACTTATTTTGAACAGTATTGACCAACTAGGACGTTTGTTTTCTCGCCACTGGCATTGCTGTTTTAAAATAATACCTCAGGAAGGAATAGCAAAGCCACCTTTTCACGTGTTTGAATATTTTTTTGTACTTAAATAAAGGATACGACCCAAATACACCTTTTTTGTAAAAATATCACGTAAATGGTTGCAATGTGAATATTGAAATAAAATATAAATTTATTGAATTTTTGATGAACATTTTTTTTTAATTTTTTAAATTAAATTTTTGGTTTGTACATTTGTACAACGGGCTATAGCCCGTTGTACAAATGTACAAACCAAAAATTTAATTTAAAAAATTATTGAAATAAAAGAGAAAACGTAATAAAGTGAGAATTTTATAGTAGCCAGATATTAGTGCTGTTTATTGATTTATTGTCAAAAGTGAAAATTTTAACATTTTGAGTCCATACCCATCCTTTTGTTGATCGAGTACGATATGTATCTCAGATTTATTTCTTTCCAATTTCTTAACACTTCTTCTGAAATGTATTGACATTATTTAACTTAAGGCAGAATTAGTTTGTACGCTCATTTCTGTTCTGAATCAGCTGTTTTGTTTCTGTTCAATTGAAACTATATGTGCTTGGTTAGTTTTTACTTTTTCGTTCAGTTCTGTTGCGGACTAATCTGTTGAAAATAGAATTCAACGTTAAGTGACTGCCAGATATGTGTATGCCTTACTTCTTTCTGGTATGGAAAAGCTAATTTTTTATTCAAAAGCAAATAATTTTTTTTATCAAAAGCTAAAAAATTTGTTTCAATTAAATATTTTTAAAAGTTAATACATTTTTATCAATTAAGCAACAATGGATGATCAAGAGAATATTATTTTAGCGGGAAAAAAATTTATTTATGAAGTTCATAAACTCTGCAGATGGTTTAAAAGAAGTGGGCTGGTTGGTCACTATATCTAAATTATTAGTTTATTTCGTTTTTTTGTTTTTTTTTTTTTTTCACACAATATAATTTTTATGTAGATATTTTATTATTCATTCTAATGTTGCTGTACTGTAAAAACAGCTGAATATTTTCACGGAAAAAGTACTTGTAAAATATTTGCTACAGAAAAGAACGTCACAGAACGGCAACAGAAAGTAAAAACTAATGAGGCCTTTATTCTGAGAAAGTCAAATTCATATTTTTTACATTACTTCGAGAGTCAAGCATCAGCATGGAAAGGTAGGTAAATACCAAATAAAAGGTTTCCTTAAAATCTGAAAAAGAAACTGTTTCAAGTGCAGTCAGCGAAAATAAAGTTCTACATAAAGGATTGGGGGATCTTTTACCGCATAATTTTGAATTACCAAAAGCAAGAAATTTTTAGAAACCAAAAATTCTTAAAATATTAGCAACTTTGGTTAAAATAACAAAAAAAAACACCTCTGCTTATAACCAACATCACATTTTTTTCTTTTTAAATCTAGTACCAATACTCAGGAGATGACTTCTAAACGCGGACGATGTAACATCAAAATTGTGACATAAAAATTATGTAAATACTCATCGGAGAATTTTGACATAAATTCCACAAAAAATTGTAATTTATTAATAGACAAATTTAAAGTGTTACAAATACAACTAAATACATAAATATAAAAAAATTAGTAGTATGAACACAGTAACTGAGGTGAGATATTTATTATAAATAAATAAATACAAACTTTCAAATCTTTGGAACTCGCATGTGAATTGGACATACGCACAAAAATCACCAACCATAAGATAAATCATCCTCCCTGGCAATTCAAGCAAACTGTTTTAGACATGTCACTAACAAAATTTATTAAAAACGAAACAAGTGAAGAAGTTTTTCTACGCTTCCTACCAGAAAACTGACCTTAGAAGGAATGGTTGGACTTTTCTATATATCGAGGGCTGCAAATCCCATCAATCTTTGCCGTCATACGCTATTGCCATAAGGCGTCATCGTCGCCACCTGAAGTCGACACAAACATTTTTCTATCGCTTATGTCTAGAAAATACCGAAGGCCTACCGAAGAATACATAATTGCTGTCGAAAGCGACTATGTAATGTAACCGAGTGTTTTTGTGTATTTTAATTATTTTGTAACAAATTGAAAAAATGCATCATATTGATGTACAGAGAGTATTCGTCAAACAGAGACAAACAAACGTAAGTATAACGAAACTGTATTTATAATATTACATATAGACATTATATAGTTATCATATACGGTGTTAGCTAAGAGAAATAAGAAATGAAAATGAAAATACGTAGCAAAATATAAAAAATGATGACACACAGACTTATACTGACAGTAACAGCGCAACCTAAATTAGCGCTTGAAGCGCATAGTAATTTAACGTTAAAGTGTAATTTATCTGTCAAAAATCCTCATGCACATAAAAAATGTATAACACTAAACCAAATAGCGCGTTAACAAGGCTTTACAATTGTCAGCACGTAAGAGAGTAAACTTTACTCTTAAAAACAAACGTTTCTCTTTTTTTATGCTAATCACACATCAGCTGCTTTTAGGTTAATTAAGCGATTTTATCTCTTTTAAATCTGTTTATTGTTTATTTTTAAACAAGGTTAGTAAACATTACTGTTATGAATTAATAATAATTAAGTAATTAAGGGGTTTATGATTGATTGTATATGTTTTGTAGTAGGAGTAACCAACTGAATGAACCATTCTCGGGGATATCCTGGAAAATAAGCTATTAGTAGGTGGCTCCGCTCGTTTACCATAAAATATGCAACATTTTAATCCCATTTATTCTTGGTCACAATTAATTAATATTTTTATCAAACATTGATATGTAGACGTATGACGTCTCCAGTTACAAGTCTTTTTTTTAAATATCTTGGAATAACATATGGCAATTTAAGTGTTTGAAAAACGTTACCTTTTTAGCGCATATCCAATATGTTTTGACGCCACTCTTCCGGTTTTTAACAAATCGATATCCTTTGTACGCCAGCAGTGTGCAACCTCTTTGGCCAACTATGTATGAAAAATCGTTACTATCTAATTTTACAACACCTACAAAAAGAAAATAAAATATATTAATAAAAATTATGAATCGATTTAATGAAGTTGCCGAAGAAAGTATGTAGCAATACAAAGTCCCAAACCAGCCCAATTAAAATTACTGTAAGATATTCCTGTTTTAAACTTTTAACGCAACAAATAACATTTTATAGTTTATTATAAAATTTTGCAAATGAATAAAAACAAAACAAATTATTCATGATATATATGTAGCTGTCATTTTCTTACAATTTTCTTAAATATTTCAAAAATAAACTTGAAAATTAATGGAAAATGAAGGCATAAATAAAACAAAACATACTGCATAATATTTGACGATATTCAAGTGTGTGTGTTTTATGTTAAAAACCTTTTAATATATTTGAAAAAACATCGAAATACGTATTGCCCCTTTTTAATTAAAGCCTTTTTAGAATGGAGGATGATTATGTTTGCCACATTTAACAACCACATCATGACGACAGTCCTCATCTATGGTAACAGCACGAGCTTTGCACCTATGAATGCCTGCACGGGCACATGACCAGTAGGTTTTATTGCCCGATGCTTTATTCCGTGTGAATGTATAGTCTCCAACTTTAAGTTTACGACTGCCACGGAAGCCGGTTATATAGGTGATGAAAAAGTTGCCAACTGGTGAAAAATTGAAGCAAAAATAAAATAAACGAAAAATGATTAATAAAAAATATTAAAGAGTTTTACTAACTAAAGTTTGAATAAAGCACATTAATTATTTTTATTTAGATAATAAGAAAATTTACCTTATCATCATTTCTGTTATTTTCTTTATTAATTTTATATACTAAAAAATTACAAAAACTTATGTTTAAATAAAAATAATTAATTATAAAGGTTTTATGTACGTATAGCAAAATATTCCAAATAGCAAATATTTTAATATCTAATTAAATATTTACGGCCTTATTTATAAAATTTTTTTCATGTATATTAAGCTCTTATTATACAAATTTTCTATAGAAATCAGTGCAATAACTGCTTACTGTCACTTTCTTTATTTCGAATAATTTCATTCGCATAAAAACATTTGAAACAAAAACAAAACTTGAAAATTTGTTTTTGTTTTAAATGTTTTTATGCGAATGAAAATATTTATTCGAAATAGAGGAAGTGGCAGTTAATAAACATGAACAAATTTTTATAAATAAGACAGTTATTAAATAAAATAAATACACAACTACATATGTACATACATTAGTGGCATTTTAAATAATACACTTGTTTATGTGTTTGTTTTCTCTCTTATTTTAAATTAAACTTTTATATCATTTTTTTCTTTCAAGTCCTTTTTGGCATTTTGTTCAGCTTTAAGAGTTTTCAATGAACCATACTTTCTGGCTTGCGTTATAACTTCATGATTATGTTCACTATTTAAAACTGTCAAAATATTTCCCTTGGTTTTAATGCGGGCACGACAACGCAAAACGGCAAATTGGCTGCAACGCCAATAAGTTACGTCCTCGCGTGAAACATGACGATTAAAGGTATGTTGTTTTAATAATAATTGTTTAGTTCCATATTTACTAACCACAAACACAGGACCACTATTACTGTTGCGGAGCGTTGATGACGAAAGCCTTTGGCCACATGACGACGAAGCTTCTGTAACGTCCGCTACCATTCCATCCTGCACCTGATGTTTAGCCTGCAGAACTTCTTCTTCAAAGATCGCATTTTCTACAAAAAATATTGAGCAATAGAAAGAAACATGCAAAGTGAAAAAAATTAATAAAAATATTTGCAGATAAAAGTAATGCCTTTTGGAAATGAAACACGGTAAGTTTTACATTATCAGTTTAATTTATTTAGTAGTTTTAATAAGTAAACAATTATTTAAATGTGTTCGACATTTGATCAGTTGGCCGCCTTTAAGGTCGCTTAATACCAAATAAGCAGGACAGTTGAATGTTAAGCAAGACCAGTAACTGCGATAAGCTGTAGAACGGGTTTTCTGATACTTTTTGCCTTCAAAATCAATGTATTCGTTTTGGCCCACTTTTGAAATTTGTATTTCTAAAAGAGTTTGTGAAAAAGCAAAATCAATGTCAAATAACTGAAAACGGTAAAAATATTAAGAACCTAATACTATAAATCGCAATGTAACGTCCGACTTGATAAATATATATTAACGCAGCAGTTCTCTACTTGGTACAAATGTAAATTATAAAAGTTTGAAAGAAAAAAATAAAAAATTCGTTGTGTCTTTAAGCAGGACTTCGCGTATGACTTAGCATATGACGTTTGTAAAACTATTGTATTTAATAAACAACCGCTTAAGGAATCTTTTGATGGGTATCTAACGAGCAACAAAAACATCTAATTTTTCAACTCAATTTACCAGTTTTCTGAAATGCTCATTAATCTTGGATTAGTTAACAGATGATGATTAAAAATTGTGTTGATTTTAATTGTGTGTATTTAATTTCTTATTATAAATGAACAGAAACAAATAGCGTATCATAGCTTATTATTATTTCTTATTGAACAACTCTTTTTTATTAAGTTTTAATTTGTAAAATTGTAATAAAAAATCATAACGTCAAAGAATTTTTCAAGGTAGCTTAATTTTCCTGAAGATGCTAACAAACAAATTGTCAGCGAAATATTGAAAATAAATACTGTGAAACTTTTATAAAAAACAAATAAAGAATTAATTAAAAATAAGAATTAATTAATAAAGAAAAATTTGTAGTTTGAAAATTATTTAAAATATATAAATAAAGAAATTATATTGTTTAATGGCAAGTAATAAATACTGGAAGCAAACCTGAGTCTTCGTGAATTTTAAATATGATTAATATGAGCTTTTTATTGAATTTTGGAAAAATCTGCAACGATATTCTACGTTTGAAAAATGCGCTCTTAATCAGACTCCCAATAGACTGGGCTTGCTTCAAACACTGAATTGAATTTGTCTTAATAAATATGTAAAATTTTATTATGCAGGGTGTCCCAGAACGTCAAGCCGAAAAAGGAGTGACAAGATTGATTATAACTATCATGAGAAAAATCAGAAAAAAAATTAATTATCATGAGAAAAATCAGAAAAAAATCTTTAAAAAAAATACAAGGGCTTGTGCAAATAAAAAACATTTGAACTGAGTAAAATGTTTTTTTTTTTTTTTGTCTCTCGATGGCTACAATAAGTGATGTCACCCTGTTTCGGTTTGATGGTGATTTGTTGCACACCCTACATACTTTTAAAAATGGAAAAAGGTCCTTCAAAATGTTCGCCTGTTTGTCAAACCGTTTGTGTAGTTTATTTGGCCTCTAAGTAGAAATAATGTAGTAAGTCGCTAAATTGACCTAAAAGCAGCTAAAGTGCGATTTGGTAACACCACAAAGATGATTCAGAGCCAATGCTTCTGAGTAAAGAGTGAAGTTTTTTCTCTCTTACGCGCTGTCAAAATTGGATTTTTCAAATGCAAAGCTAAATTTACACTTTAGTTTTCATTAAACTTTCAGTTAAGTCGAGTAACTCTGGCTTTAAATCATAAGCTTTTATACTGTTTCGCGTTATAAATTAACAACGCCATTTCATTAATGTGTTATCGTCCACCGCTTACAGTTTGAAAACCATATTTCAACATGTTTTGAATTTTCACGGTTTTCTCGCGTTTTGCTTTTTTCGAACAATAGACACATATGTTTTCTCAATAAAAAGAATAAGAAAAAAAATTTAATGAAATTGCGTACTGCATTCTTGACGTTTGAAAACGCCAAACTTCTAGCATCTTAATTTTTCAGAACATCTTATTTGCGTTTTCAAATGAAAACGCTCATTTTAAGCGAAAAGCGCTTTTCAGAACACGGACGCATAATTTTAAGAATTAATTATGCATTAAATAATAATTTTCAATCATTTTTTCCTGAAGTGAACACACAACGGCGTGGCGAAATATTGAAGAAGAAAAAACAATGATTTTAATAGGTGACCACTTTCTCAAGCAACAAACAATTATTAAGATTAAAAGAGTTTTAAAGGATTATTAAAAAATTTTAAATAGAGCATTGGTATTTCCATATGAAATAGAACTTTATTGTTCGTTACATATTTTACCAGAAGTTGGTAAAATGATTTGATTTACAAAATTGATTTAAAAGCGCTTCATGCCTCCATAAGAATTGTTCACAACTTTAAGCAACTAAAAGTTATTTTAGTGATAACAATTGCAATCGTCATAATAAAACCGGGGTTCCCAGTTTTTAATTAATAACGCTTGTGAATATACGATTTTATGACTATACCACAATTAATCGATTCACAAACCTCGTATTACATTCAAGAATTTCGAAGCGTTAGCATATTAACTGATTTGTTTAGTAAAGTTTTCAATGCAAGCAAGTTTTACAACAATTACACAAAAAATAGGTTTTCATTGGAATATCAATTGGTTAAAAAAAAACGAAAAATTTTAAATATAAATCTAGGGTTTTCTAATATTTTTTAATTAAATTATAACAAATTGCCAACAAAATTAATTTGGTTACACAAAACTTGTAGGTTTAGAAGGCTTTTTTTACAGTGGTCAAAGTGTGAGAAAAAAAAATATCGGTGTACTTTATCGTTGCAGTCTTGTAATGTAGTGCTTTTAAAAGGTTTAATTTTAAAAATTCACACTTTCTACAAACCGTGGAGTCCGCCAATGTGTTCACCAATTATCTTAATGTAGAAAGTCTCTAAGGTTTGCAAATGCACAAAGTTTGTCTGCTGCAAAGCGTGAAATAGCCCCAGTGACGACTAATTACATACAGATGGTCTTAAGCAGATTAAATCGAATTATAAATTGTTTGCATACATACTAATTTTTTTTTTATTTATTTGTTAAATAAGAATTATGTTAATTTTTTGTTGTTGTTAAATAGTTGCAAGGCAATCATTTAATGCTGTTTCTAACGTTGTGGCCTTTATAAGATTTGTTGGCCGGGCGTCTTCGGTAAATTTAGGCGGATGATTGTGAGGATTTTTGCCTAACTTTAAGCCACCTTCTAGTTTTGTGATACAGCGAGCCGTACATTTGTTTTCCGATACACGTTTACCGTTACCGCTGGAACAAATCCAATTAATGGTTGAACGAAAACTGGCTTCTTTTTTGTACATGTAACCCCGGAATATAAGATTTAAGCCCTGTTTCTGGTTACGCATATAATAGTAGGTTTCATTTTCCAACCAGACGCCCACAGGCAAAGGTAACGTGAAAGTAATTTTTGCTGGAGGTTCAGCTGCAAGAATTTTAGTTTAAAAATTAGTTGTATAATCAAAACTTTTATGTAGTATTATTTTCGTTTATTTGTTTAAAACAAAACACATTCAAATAAGCTTTCGAATATTTTATTATAAGGATTTCTATATTGCAATTCTTTTCGTTTTATTTGTAAGGATTTAGGAATTATTAAAATCTAATTTTTCTCTTTTAATTTGTGACGTTGCTTCGTTAATTGGTATATTCATGCGCTGCTGGCACTGTGGATTTAAAATATTTTTTCACTGTGAATTTTGAAAGATAACATGCGACGTTCTTTGTTGTTGTTGCTGCTGCTGCTTTTGAATTGCTTTGTAAGCCTTGCGTCCCTCAATTATGCGTTCTGTCTCTTCTTCATGGTCATGTTTACCAAAAACTTGTATACATTCGGATGTTAAAAATAACACGTGAGCCTTGCAGCGTTCTTTGAAAAATTGTGTGCAGCGCCAAGAACGGTTGCGATTTTTACAATAGACAAAATTTTTATGCACCAATAGCGGATAACCTCGTTGACTGTAAATATATTCTATTTGACCTAAAATTAGATAACATTTACAAGTAAATAAATGAGTTCACAATTTCGAAAAAAGAATATATGTATATAGGTACATACATATAATTATATTTTGTTTCTAAAAATGAAACTTTTAGGCACAAGTAATAATATTTTCATATTGGCCAAAAGTGTTATTTTGTATCAAAGGATCTAAAAATATGTTTAATATTATTATAAAATATGTAAAATCTTTAGATTATGCTTGTATAATATATGTGAAATTATTTGGAATTGTTTAGCCAACACTCTTCTTACTTTCTCTTTCGTAGGCGGGCGACAAAATTCTAATTGATATCAAACGCATGAGAGTGAAATTCCTTTTTCGCATGAATATGGTAATTAGTAAAACGGTAAGCAAAAATATATTTGGGCAGATTCAGTAAATCGACGAGCTTGAAAAATATTATTTATCTCTACCACAACCTCTTGGACCATACTTAACAGGAGTATATTGATGCTGTCATTCTCAATAATCTACAAACATGTAAAACTTCTTTCAAAAATTTTCTAGTCCACTAACTTCTATGAGTTTCACAAAAATAAAAAGGAGAAGTTCAACGCGATAATAATCTATGCATTTCACTCATAGGCAGGCAGGCCACTGGATTCCTTAGTATTCCTAAGTTTTCTAGCTCACTTGGGTCCTATTTGTTCCCTTTGTGTTTTTCACTCATATTTTCTCTATGCGATCAGCAAACGAATGATGACGTTCCGAGTTGAGGGTGACATAAAAACTTATTTAAATTTATGTCCAGCTCACATTCAATAGAGAATTTTCAGCGTTTATTTGTATATTAGGGAGTGTTTTCGGACAATTTTCTGCATTTCATTCTGTACAAGTTTTTACGAGTACTTTTACTCTTAAAGCAAAACTGAAACAATTTAGTAGGAACAACACCGCGGCCACAGCTGGTTTTAAATAAAACAGTAAGAACTTAAGCGGCCCATACACGTTTCAGTTCAATTGTTAATTGAGTCTTTCAACTGAATTGATTATTGCCCACTCGCTTCATAAACTGAATTGAAAGATTTTCATTCAGCTACCAGGTTCAATGAAATTAAATGAATGAAAAAAAAAACTACAAATATAAATTTTGTTCGCTGGTCAGGAGACTCGAACACACACAGTATAATGGAATTGAGAGACTTACTAACCAACTTGAAAAAATCAAAATGGTTTGATTTTGCTCGACAACTGCAAACTAATCAATTCACAAAGCCATACAGGCCTTGATTTGCACAACAACCGACTCAGTTACGAATTGAATTGAAACGTGTATGGGGTGCTAATCAAAAATAGATATTTGATTCAAAAGTAGCTAATCACCCTTATACTTGTAGTGCTTAGCGTATTTCGACTATACCTAGTACTAGATTAAATGA
Source organism: Thecocarcelia acutangulata (assembly GCA_914767995.1). NCBI lineage: Eukaryota > Metazoa > Arthropoda > Insecta > Diptera > Tachinidae > Thecocarcelia > Thecocarcelia acutangulata. The sequence goes on along the minus strand of OU612094.1, from coordinate 183,662,315 downwards.
AATTTTAAAATTTTTTATTATTCTATTACAAGCCGTACTCAAAAAACACCAGTCAAGACAATTATTTTTATAAGAATATACATATATGTACAACACAACGGGACCAAAAGGACCCAAGTGGGCTGGTTTCATGAAACTGGCGGCCTGTACAACCTAACCTACATATATGTATAATTTGTCTAAAACATATAAGGGTAGTTATTAAGTACTTATATATATTTATGCTAGTAAATTGTTTATTTATTTTTTCACATTTTTGAGAGTAATTTTGAAAATTTTCTGGTTATTCTCTCGTTGCTAATTTTTAGTAGTAAAGTAAATGAACCCACCTATTATTATGTGCTAAAGAAAATAATTTATTTTTCATCGTCTATATTGTATTGTATTTGTATTGGTAATACCATTAGTTTCTATTGCCCGGCTTCATCAGCATAGTAAAATTAACGTTTGTCCCTTGAGCATCCTGAAAAGTATGAAGTCATTGTTAGTGCACCTCTCGGCAATTCGGATCATTGCACCATTTCTGCCTCCTTTTCGGTCTCTGAACTTCGAACGTTTCGAAATCGGCTACGAAACGGTCAAAATTTATTTACGAAAAGGCTCGTTGGGCTGAGCTCAACCAATTTTAAAAGCATTTTAATTGGAAACTGTGCTTTCTAGATAATGACATAAATGCTTCTGTAAAAATGGTCGGGAATATGATATTGCTAGGGATGAAATAATTCATCCCCTCCAAGCAGTTTCGGTTAAACCAAGAGTGAAATCCTGGTTTAATCAGACGTGCAAAAATGCAGTCAGATCCAGAGAGGAAGCATTCAGTAATTGGCGTTTAAACAAAAACCCAGACACTGATTTGCTACAGAAAAAGGCAAGATCTTCCTGTGCCAAGGTACTTAGGCGTGAAAAGTTTCTCCACGAACAGCGCCTTCGTGCCAAGGTCTTTACAGCTCCCAGGGGCAGTAAGACCTTCTGGTCATTCGTTAAGAGATTAAAGAACAGTGCTTGTTCATCAATTCCAACTCTCTTAAAGAATGACCAAGCATTCACCGACCCGGTTGACAAAGCTAACCTGTTGGCTGAAATTTTTGCAAGCAATTCTAACTTGCCAGATAGCAGTCAACCATTTCCCGAGCTCGAAAGAGTTTCTGTAACTATTACAAAGATATTTTTCCGTGCTCGAGCAGTTAAAAGGGTTTTGGCAGACCTCGACAGAAATAAGACTCCTGGACCGGATGGCATTCCAGCACTGGTCTTGAAGCAGTGTTCTAACGCCAATCCCCAAAAAGGGTGAGGCAAATAACCCGGAAAATTACCGATCAATTGCAATGTGCTCTACGCTTTCCAAAGTGATGGAAAGTATGGTCAACTGTCAGCTTATGAAATATCTAGTCACATAAATTACTTCGTGACCGCCAATATGGATTTCGCAAGGATCGTTCTACTGGCGATCTTATATCATTCGGAGAAATGGTGCCACTCAATTCCATCATTTCGGTGAAAGTAAGGTGGTGGCTTTGGATATTTCCAAAGCGTTTGACAGAGTGTGGCAAGGTGCACTACTCACTGCTTTTGGTGTCGGTGATGACTTCCCTCGGTTTATATCGAGCTTTCTCAGAGACCGCACTATACGAGTTGTTGTAGATGGGATCTCATCAAATGAGTTCAAGATTAATTCAGTGGTACCGCAAGGTTCCGTTCTTTCTCCTACCCACTCTTTCGCGGATGACAGCAGCATTTGCCACTCGTACTTTTTTAGTTATGGACCCAGCCTATCAGAGATCGCTGCCAAGAGGTTAAATATGAACGATTCACTGCATAGTAGTGACCTCCTATTAATCTCCGAATGGGGTCATAAAAACAGAGTCGCCTTCAACGCTCGTAAGACCCAATGTTGTTTATTAACACACAAACAAACAACCGCAAATGCTGCTTCATATGTACTCATGGATTGTGTAAATATTGAGGAATCGGATGCTCTTGACGTTCTTGGACTGAAGATACAGTGTGACGTTGGCTGGACAGAACACATTTTTCATGTCTCCAGAGAAGCATTCAAGTACCTCGGTTTTTTAAAACGGTGTAAGATGTACTTCACTCCATCCGATCTCCTTACTATTTTTACCACCTACATCCGACCGCAAATAGAATACAACTCTCATGTTTGGGCCGGTGCCTCAAAGTCTATTTTGGGGTTACTCGACCGTGTGCAGGAGAGTGCGAAGAAGCTTATCGGTGACAGTAGGGTATTCAACAGAAAAAAAAAATGCAGAAATGTTTGAATCAACAAATATTTCGTTTCCTTTCTTCAGTTTTAAAGATATTCATGTACTACACTCCCTACCTCTTTAACCATTCGCCCACAAAGATTATCTGTCTTAAATTTCTGGAATAAAAGAGGTTTGTATAGACAAACTTTTAATAACTTTTCTCCATTTCTAAATTCGCATATTCTTCAGTTAAACAAATTTATTGACCCATTAATTTCCTTATACCTATACACTTATATTGTTTAGAGAACTTAAGCATTTGGATTAGGATGTATTTAGGCCTTTTTTTATTTTATCGTCGTTTTCCCAAAGGCTTAATAAGCCAACTTTTTAAGATTTGTGTTGCCTGGTAGTTACGTTTTTGCAAATTTAACGGAAAATTTAATTAAAATAGGCCGTTCATTTATGTTTTGACAAGTTATTTTTTATTTTATTAAACAATTACACATACTTATACGTAAGTAGTTAGTTGTACATATTTTTGTTAATAACTACTTACCATAGTTTTCTTCATTGAATTCAACAAAAGATGTTATACTTGTATGTAGGCATTTTGTTAGTATGAGGTATACAAGTCATTTAGAAAGCTTTTTCCGAAGTAATACCTATGTTGCCTTATTTGCAATTCTAAAGAATGTAAGAGAAAACGTGTAAAAATTGTAGGTAGTTATAGTTAAATTATGTATGTACTTTCTTTTACCTTTAAGTTTTTTGAAGCGAATTAGTCTTGCTTTATACGATTATTATAGGGGAAACACTTAGTTTGCGAGTTATGGACCGAAGAAGTTTTCATATATACATCCATATGTACATGCGATTTTCTACCACCTTTTACAATGCACCTATATAGTCAATGTTGGTACCAGCGTTGTCAACTCGGTGCGTTTCGCACCGTTTTTGGTGCTTTTTACAATTATTTGTGCGAAAAATTCTTTAGTCGGTGCGTGGTGCGCTTTTTTTATATTTTCGGTGCGCTTTTTAAATTTCGGTGGCACCCAATCAAATTCAACTCAGGTTTTTATTTTAATATAAGAAAATAGTATTCAAGTGTCCAATATTTTAAGACAATCTTGCTAAATTATAAAGAAATAAATATTTCGTTTTACAAAATATTCTGCTTTTAGAACGTGTTTCGCTATTATACGATCAACCCAAGTTTAAATATTGACTATGGTAAAGTTCATCTTTTATTTTTTATTATTCTGCCAAATTCTTTTAAAGACATCAAACTGATTGTCACCGTTCGCTTAATAAAACGCAAATGAGATTTACACTGTATTTGATAGAATGGCTATTAGTAGAGTTTTATGGATTGTAGTGCGATTCTGTAACTTTTAATGATCTGATAACCGTAAATTTCTTCGATTTTAACGACAGTAAAGCAGCTGTAGCTTTGCAAAAGTTAAAAGCAATAGCTTACTTGGTCGACAGCGAATATAATCAAATACTATTACTGAATAATAAAATATCCTTATAATTATTGTAAAGATACCATTATCTTAATAAAAGTAACAGAATCATACTGGCTAAGTTTGACACACACGAATTCTAGCTATTGAACGGATTTGATGGCATGCCATCAGGCGGTGGTACCAGACCCAGTTTTTAATATAAAAATATTATAGTTTTTATAATATCAAATGGGGTTTTAAAAATGGAAAGAAAAGTTCAAAATTCCGTTGCGTTTTTGTTGAAATAACGCATTTTTTTTCTCCATTTTGGTGCGTTTTGAAATTTCAATGTTGACAACGCTGATTGGTACCATTTGAAAGCTTGTGAATAGAACTCTTATACCATATAAGAGAGCAAAAGTTTTTACGCATAGCCGACCGTTGGCCGGATGCAGGGGTAATCTCCTGTATGGTATGAGATCTATTCACAAGCTTTAAAATAGTACCAAAATTGACCATACAAATTAAAAAATTTGGTAAGAAAATCATATATGTATATGAAAACTTCGGTCCATCACTCGGAAACTAAGCGTTTTCCCTAGTATTGCCATTTTATATTTCCTTATTATTTTTCAATTTTCTGTCACCCAATATACTTATTTTATTTGCAGCTGCGTTTGTAAACTAGTTTTGTTCCAAAGTCCCAAACCCTGCTATCAAAGTTAAAGTTATATCCACAAGTTATAGGTACATTTGTTTCAGCTGCAGATGTAGCTAAAAATTTCTTTAGTCTATAAGGGACTGCACTCAAGAGTATTTACAATTGTCATGAAAACAAACGAGTTTTGTGTGAAAATAATGTATTCATTAATAGGGAAGAGAAATATATGATCATTAATTAGATAACGATTTAAGTCTTTATTAATGAAAGGTTAAACCATGATGAAAAAAAAATTAGCAAATATTTCTTTTGTACTATCAAAGTTTGCGTTTAAAATGAACGTTTGAAAGATATTCTACTTACAAGATACAAGCTCTTTTTTTAAGAAAATTTTATCATACCTTTTTTATATACATAACTGGCTGAATTTGAACATATTTACTGAAAGGTCATTTCTTTCATTTATTTTAAAACATAATTTATCACTTATAGGTACTACGGTTCCTTTAATTTTATTTATTTTTTATTCTTTTTTATATAGTTTAATGGCATTTGTTTTGAAGGGAATTCGTTAGCAAAACAAAACAAGCCATTTCGCCGAAAACCCAAAAACGTGTACAATTTCTATGTATAGAAATTTGTACTTGGTTAAAAAGAAGACACATGGTTAAAGTTTTAATCATGGTTTTATTGTTTTTTGTAAATTGTAATTTATTTATTAATGACAGGACAGCCGTTTATTTATTAAAATTTAATGAAAGATTTTTGTTGTTTATTCAAAAACAAAGCAAAACGGTTATTCGCCCAGCCACTGCTTACATTGATAACTGTGCTAAAAAAAAAATTACACATTGCTTTTTCATCTGCACACACACACACAAAGATGCCAAACTAATATGGATGTTGGCATGCTTGTACTTTTGTATAGAAATACGTACTGAACTTTAAAAATATGTATAAAAGCACAGTTTAAATTTCTTTAATAAAATAACATACAAATTCACTAAATCTTTTGTGCGCATTTCTTAAACAATTAATATTTTAACTTTTGCATTTGGAAGAGATTACCCCGAAGCCCAAATTTTCGCACATAAATTTTGACTCACTTTTTTAACCGTATTGAATTTTTATTGTAATATATATAATTTAGCATGTTGAACTAAGTCCAGATCTTTAATAGCACAGCATTTTATGAGTAATATACACTTTCACATCCTTTTTTCCAAAACTTTAAATTTTCTTTCAGATGTTAGACAAGCGTATCACGGCGAAACTTCTACAACTATTATAAAATTGTAAAAGATGACACAAAATGGCGTAAGCTGTTTAACTACAGGGTTGTTAAAAGCGTAAAACTTGCCAGCTATTATGCTGTGGAAGGAAACACTCTATAATATTTTATGAGAAAAAGTTAAAATAGTTTCAAATTTATTTAATTCTTTATTCATTCAATCATAATTTATAATACTAAGCCAATAGAGTCAACAATTCTATTACATTAGATAGATTAACACCTGATCTGGTATATGTTATCATAGAGATATATCACATATATCACATAAAACTGAAAAATAACATTGCATTATAAAAACTGAAAGATAACATGACAACTAATTCATAACGCAATAAAAAGAAAACAAAAAATAAATAAGAAGAGAAAAAATCAGAAATGGCATATATTAAATCAAGGCAGCTTTATACAGATAGTGGCAGAATTACAATAAATACAATACCAACAAACATCAACATGTATTTTGTTGGTAGAATTTACGAATAGTTGTCAAAATTTTGACAACTATTCGTAAATTCTACTTACAAAATACATGTTGATGTTTGTTGATGTTGTATTTATTGTAATACTGCCAATACCTGTATAAAACTGCCTTGTATTAAATTAGCTGCCCAGCAAATGTTTATTCTATATAGATAAGTAAAATAAAACATAGTAACAAGACATTATTTATTTATTTATTTATTTATTTGATCAATTCAGTAATATAAAGCCAAAAATGGCCAAAATAACAATATTACCTAGAAATTCAGCCCAAGAAAAAATAAGTACATCTTTAATATACATGGTATATTCATAACAATAATCTAAAAAACTATATGTAAATAACTAAATCTGTACAATGCAAATCAGGAAAAAAAAATGTATGCATATAAACAAAAAAAAAAAAGAAAAAAAAAAATTATAATAAATAAATAGAAAACTACATACATATGTAGTAACTAAGAGATCAGCTCCCCAGCCACAAAATACAAAACAAAGAAAAAAAAAATCAAATATACTTACGCAAGCATACTCAATGTAAGCTTACATATGTATATGAGTAGAAAATAAATAAGGTCCCAACCGGTGGCAATGTAGGCCCGAAAATAATTAAGAAGTACTCATACCATAATGCTGCAACAGCTTCAAACGAAACACATTATTGGAATGAGAGAAAATGCGCAAAGAAAAAGGAAGCAAATTCCACCAACGTATAATCCTTATACTAAAAGATCTCTCAAAAAAAGACGAAGTGATTCTGGGCATAAGAAGTTGTGGGTTTCTAGCAGACCGCGTAAAATTAAATGAACTACACAAGGAAACAGGTTCAGAGCTGCGAACGACCTTATAAAAAAGCGCCAAATTACGGCACTTAACTAAAGTAGAAAAATCAGAACCAAAAAAATTCCGAAAATAACCCGATACATGTTCTCTACGACGAATGTTGAACACAAAACGTATAACCACATTAAATAACCTATGAATTCTATCCAAGAGTATACCATATGTACCCGAGATTACCTCAATACCATAAAAAAGCTGCGAAGTTAATAGAGCCCATGATAAGCGTGATCTAACATGCAGAGGCAAGTATATGTTTAATGAATTCAACCTACGAAGCGTACCAAAAATTTTCGAGCTTAACACATCAATGTGATTAGTAAAAGAAAGCCTACTATCAAGAACAATACCCAGACACTTAAGCTGATCAACAAAACTAATACGCTCACCGTTAAGATAAAGATCCATGTCACAAGTAAAACGACTCGTAGGCCCAAACATAATAGCTTTAGTTTTCGAAGGATTAACAGTCAAAGCATTGCATGAAGTCCACCTAAACACACCATCCAAACAAAAGTTGACATCTCTATTAAACGTTACAACATTGTCAAAAGCCCCCTTAAACAACAGAAACACGTCATCAGCAAATAAAAAAGTTTCACATATACCCGAGTTGACAGAACTAGGTAAGCTATTAATAAATATTGTGAACAATAAAGGACCCAAAACAGACCCCTGAGGGACACCCAACCTAATTGAACGCACATCCGAATAAACACCATTTAGAACAACAAATTGCGATCTACCCGTAAGGTAAGAGAAAACCAGTCTACATGCTGATCTAGCGAAATTGAAATCATTTCCCAGCTTATCAATCAGCATGAGATGATCAATAGAATTAAAAGCCTTTGAAAGATCCAAAGAAATAAGAACATTCAAAAAACCGTCATTCACATTCTGTCGAACACTGTCTGTCAAGGAAAGTAATAAAGAAGTAGAGTTAAACCCCTTCCGGAAAGCAAACTGCTTCCCGTAAAGATCACATGAGATATATTCCAGTATTTGGTCTCTCATAACGTGCTCCACAACTTTCGACAATGAGGGAAGTATTGAGATAGGCCTAAAATCATCAGCTCCAGTCACAACTCTGCTCTTGGGTATCGGTGTGACCCTTGCAGTCTTCCAAAATGAAGGAAAGCACGAAGTGGTGAGTATTGTATTGATAAGGGATAAAATATATCCCGAAACAAAAGGATAAATTAACTTAATAAATCTAATGGATATGCCATCAATACCCACCGAACCTGATTTAACCTTATTCAACATTAGAACAGTTTAGTCAACCAACGAATCCCTGAGCAAAATTTTTCAAGTTTCAAGCGAAACACATTCTTGGAGTGAGAGAAAATACGTAAAGAAAATAGAATACATGTGTTTAAATGCATACGATTATTTTAACGACATCACAGCAGGGGCCAGATTCCGCAACTATGAATTTTTTTTACCAGTGAACACTCAAAATAAAATTTACTGACACAGTGTTCACTTTTCATTAAAAAGCGTTTCCGTAAAAACAATGAAAGTTATTGCGCTGAATGTGTTTCTTCAGGCTGAATGATATGTTGATTTGTCAAATTAACTGTGTCCCACAAGTTGTTGAATAGATAATTTTTATATACATACATAATTTTTTATTTTGGTATGTGAATTTCTTATTTTGGTATATATTAGTGAATTGTTTATTTTCTATAAGCATAACCTTATGTAAATATAATTGAAAGCTCAGATTACTTGTGCTCTGTAATATGTTATTTTGGCCCTATAGGCTTGAATTACAAATAAATTGAATAAATAATAATAACCTTTTTGTTTATTTTTTCAAGTTAAAAATATTTACGAAAAACTTGGTTTAAATCAAGGCGAATTTATTACTAGGTGAAATTGACAGCTCAGGTGATTATTTTTTGCTTCTCGCGTTTTTTCCAATGAGACTGTCAATTTTTTTTTCTTTTGTTTACAAAAATTCTCAAAATTTGAAGTTTCTCTTGTATGATTTAGTGAAGTTTCAAGAAATTTTTGTAAATTTAAATGTGAAAAACCATTATAATCTGTGATTTTAATTGCAAATAATTATAAAAACTTGTAATTAACGTTTATGTAACATTTTCTCTTAGCTGAACAATCTTTTTGCGAATTTTAATTTTGACATTCACAGTAAGTTTTACAATAACAAAATACATAGTATTGAATTCGCCTGCCCGCTTGCATTCAACTGTATAAATTCGCCTTGATCTGATTTCCGTACTACAAAAATCTCGTGAAGACTACTATTTAAAAATACTAATTTTTCAACTCTGTAAAACAAATTTCAGAATGCAATAGTGACGCGTGTGAACTGCTAATTACTAACACAGAGTACATTACTAATTAGATATTTTCTAAGATTTTTTTCTTTCAATTTTATATGAATAAAAACACCTATTTTTACACACTTTATTAAGTTGTTTTATTTTACTTCTAGGGTTTAATTTAAATTCCATAATATTTCTCTTTTTTTCTAACTATTTTTATCTTGGTATTGTTTAGATCCCCTGAAATTCATGAGAGATGCACAACGCGATACATCAACAAGTCGTGTACCTGGCAAGAGGGGCCGTCCTCGTAAAGACCCAGCACCGAAAACTAATACGAAAATTATAAACAAAATAATGGAAGCAATTAATAATCATCCCGGCGAACCTATTTTGTATGCATCCACTACAAAGGGCACTATGAAACTAGTTGTTGATGGGCATCATTTCCGCTATTCATTCCGTAAGGGTAAATATACTATATTCCAGTGTTGCTATAAAGAAAATAAAGAGGAATGCCTTGTGCGAGTTGTTACCGATCAAAAACTCGTTTATCCTTTGGATGGCGAGCACATACATTTCATCCAGGCTACGGACAAAAGTGTAACTTCTGTAAAATTCGCACTAGCTGTTGAAGAAGCAGAACGAGAATGTGTGACTATAACAGAAGTTCAAAATATCGAATCAAAGCAGCCGGATAAAGAACAACATACAGTCGCTACGTTAACCGATACAAGATATATGGACGATTTAGATAACTCCGGAATCCTATCAAGGGTCATTCACCCAGACACCAGAGAGATGATAAGTCCACAAAAGCAACAAGAGCAAGCAACAGTTAATATGGGAGAGTTTATTCCACGCCCAATCGAAACTAATGTTAAAGTTGAAAATATTCCAAACCAGGAGTCATTAGAATATACAGCCGAGTTGGCACCGGAAAAGCCTGCGGCAACCAACGATGTCATTTCTTCTGAAGAATTTCGAGAGAAAATTAAAAAACGTTTGCAAAAAGCATTATTAGGCAAAAAGAAATAATAAGTCAAGATACTTAACGTGTTAACATATTCTTTATACGACCTATTGAATTAAATTTATTTGCACATTTTTGATATAGGCAAAAACTTCCCATATATTCATTATTTGTTAAGAGTCGCCGTTATCATATGCTATAAAAATAGATGATGGGAACTAAAGCGCTCAAAAAAAAAATGTTTTCTGGCATTCGCAAAAATGTTATGCGTTACATACGTATCGTCGTCGAAAATCCATAAGTACGCATCTTCCAAAAAATCAAACATTAGGTCAATTCACCTACCTCTACTAAATTTGAGACTTGATTTGAAGTAGTTTAGTTATGACGCTATAATTCCATCATTTATTTCTATGTACGAAGTAGGTATGTGTTATTTTTTATGTTTTTTGCTTTTCCTGTAAAAATAAAACATGATTTGGATTTTCGACGCCGGTATATTACATTTGCGTAAGCAAAAGTTTTTATGTTTTCATATTATACTTAGAAATTGATAGCAACTTTTGCTAAATATTTTTGTCAGTAATGTCGGTCAAATGTCCGACCAGTTAACCATCACTGTTCAATGCAATACATCGGGACCAGTATTGGACCCAAGTGGCTTTTCAATGGCTGGCAATCTGTTAAACCTATAACTGTTCTAGGCTCTTTATTGTCGCTAATGAACTATTTTTAACATATTTGACTTTCAGATCCTAAGTAAACCGGTATAACCTGTCAGCACCCAACGATGATAAAGAATTCTTTCATTTCAATATTCGCTTTAAAGCTGTCAATTTTATACTTATTGAAAAACTAGTGCATATTTGTATGCGAAACTTTGTTTTCATAGGTCTACAGGAATTGTGTACACAAAACTGCTACTACACTCATAAGTATATATTTTGATTCATTTCATTTCCAAAAGCTATATTCTCTTTTAAAGGCGGTCATAAACTAGATAGGTATGTTTTCTTTTTCTAATAGTATTTTTGGTCAAAAACTCATACTTTAAATACACATATCCCTTTTATTGAATATGAGTTTTTAAAAATAGCCAAAAATTGTTTAGTTTTAGGATTATTATCCTAAAATATCTATAATTGTTCATTTATAATTTGCATTACTTGGATTATTTAAGCGAATAAACTTATTAATATCCTGGTGCCTTATATAAAAATTATATTTTTTTAGTCCACTAATTAAGAACATCTTTTATTTACTTGATAATCGTAAAGTATAACAATAAAACAAATTAAGTAAAATGTTAATGGATTTGTTTCAATACATGCATTTGAATGAAATCTAACTACCGACAACATATATCTAAAAATTGTCCATTTTACGTCTTCTAGAATGGAATAGAGCAGATTTAAATATAAGTAAAATTAAAGTTTAGTGATGTTTTGTGCTCATTTTCTCCTCAACATTCTTTTACAGTTATGCAACACGTCCGTAATTGTGGTCCCCAATTGTTCATCATCAGCCGAAAGGGGGGCACGTTACTGGCCATTAACGATTTTATTTATAGATCAAATTTAAAAAGATTTGGCCCCATGGGCGACAAGGTTTATTGGGAATGCATACACAATCGGTCAAAAAAATGCCGAAGTCGCTTAAAAACTATTGGTGATGATTTGTATGTTACGAATGGTATGAGGACAATTTTTTAATCTTCTAACAACGATATACCTTTTTTCTATTCTTTAATCTACTTTTAGATATACACAATCATTCTGGTGACGGCCAGCGTATTGAACTGGCGCGAAGATCTGGTATGTTAATCTACAAAAAGTTTAGTGCGATTGGTCTTATGCCAAATAAACCGTTATTTCAATGAGTATTAATTACTTTAGTACATACAAAAATATGTGTATTATTTATGTAACCTTAGCAAAACATTAACAAAAAATTATTTAATTTAAATGTTTATTAAAATTAGTTGTGTTTGTCTTTCAATTTCTGTCTCTCGTAAGCATGTCCATGAAGAGGTTTCTAATCTTCCAATAAATATCTACCCACATGTCGTCGTCGAAAATCCAAAAGCTCACATCATCAAAAAATCAAAAGCTAGTTTTTGATACCTACAACAATTTTTTAGTTTCCTGCAAAGTAGTGTAGTTGTGCTTTAATTCTAATTTCCATCATTTATTTCTAAATTTTTCTAAAAAAAAAATTAATTTTGCTTACGCGACATTTTCATTAAAAAATTGGTTTAGGCTATATCTCCGGTATATATGGACCGATATCGAAAATTTTCATGTTCTGTATATAAGTAAAATCCTTTAAAAAAAAGTTTTTCAAGTTCGCTTGCGCTATATTTTCATGAAAAAACCGGTTTAGGCTATATCTCGGGTTTATATGAACCGATATCGGAAATTTTCATTTTCCATATCTATATAACCTTATTTAATTACCAGAACTGCTTTTGAGAAAAAAAGTTGTTCACGGTCGCTTACGCGATATTTTCATGAAAAACCCGGTTTAGGCTATATCTCGGGTATATGTACATATATGGACCGATATCTGGAAAAAACATTTTTTTGGCTTTTAGTCACCATACTACTGGGGTCTAATCACCGCATACGATATCGAATTAATTATCGTATCGAATAACATTACGATACATCTAGATTATGACAAACGAAGCATATCGGATCGTAATTTAAACCAAATGCAATAGATTGAAGACCGACCATACGTTTCCTAAAAGTACGAATACAAAAAATAAATCCTTTAACTTTTTTATATTATTGCAATACAGTTTATTCGATATCGTATGCCGTGATACCAAAATGAAAAATTTCGATAATTGTGCTCGATATCGTATGCGGCCCCTGGGGCCAAATCACCGCAATAATATAAAAAAGTTAAAGGATTTATTTTTTGTATTCCTACTTTTAGGGAACGTATGGTCTTTAATCTATTGTATTTTGTTTAAATTATATACTTATACCCTTAAAAAATTTTTGTGAAGGGTATAAAAATAATGTGGTGTTTATCGGACATGAATGAGTGATGATACGTCTAGAAAATTTTATATGTATATACAATCTTTCATAGGTATTTTTAGAAGTATTACTCATTCATGTCCCATAAACACTATTGTGCTCATCATAGAACACAAACGAGCGCTCGTCTAAAAAATTTAATATGGAAATCACTAAAAATAAATAAAATAACTTTCATACAAATTTTCAAGACGAGTTGTTCACCTGTGTTCTATAAACAGCACGTATGTTAGATTTTTACAAATAACGAAAGTTACTTGGTTTTTTTATTTTGTGTACAGTACACTCAAATATTGTGTATTCTCGTATTTCATACAAATGTGGTGTTTATGGGATACGAATGAGTGATACGTCTAGAAAATTGTATAAAATGCACTTAAAATATTGAGTAAGTATATCATACGAATTTTCTAGACGTATCACTCATTCGTGCCCCATAAACACCACAAAAGTTTCTAGGCGTATCACTCATTCGACTACCATAAACACCACATAAATTATTATATCCTTCACAAAAATGTAAACGGTAATATATAAAGTTTGTGATTCCGTTTGTAATTTCTACAATTTTCATTTTTTTTTATTCGATCTCCTAACCTAACAAACATGAGAGTTGTATCGGATATAGGTGGTATACTATATCCGATACAACTCTCATGTTTGTCTATATTGGGGTTACTCGACCGTGTGCAGGAGATGGCGAAGAAGCTCACCGGTGACAGTAGGGTATCCAACTCTATTGTCCCACTGGAGCATCGACGCAGTGTAGGGTGCGTTACTTTGTTCTATCGTTACTACATTGGATTTTCCTCTGAAGAGATTAGGGATCTTGTTTCCGAAACTCGCACATATTTACGTAGCACACGTTCATCGTCCAGAACTCATCCTTTTGTGGTCTATTGTCTCGTACTATGCATTACAGAGAGAATTCGTTTTATTTTATCATTCTTCGCTATTGTTTATTTTGTGATACCAGTGTTACTTCATTTTTAAACTAATTCGCGAAAAAGTTGGCGCAAACAGCACAGAATACTAAATTGTACTTTTATCACATCTACCTTTCGCATCACAAACTTTTCATATAAACAGCACTTAAAAAAAAAAACGAGTGTGGTGTTTATGGGACACGAACGAGTGATACGCCTAGAAAATTTGTATTAAATATACTCAATATTTTGACTGTTTTTTCCTACAAATTTTCTAGACGTATCACTCATTCGTGTGCCATAAACATCACATAAATGTATTCGGTTCGCGCCTGTCTTAATATATCGCACCCTAAATATAAAAGGGTAACAATTTAAAATACCAAAATTTCACGACAAACAAAAAACTGTTTATGTTAGAATGATTGTAATATATAAAGAAAATATTGTTCCATTTTTTTACTTTTATATTATGTTTGCGAAAACATGAAAAACTGGGGCCAAATCACCGCATACGATATCGAGCAAAATTATCGAAATTTTTCATTTTGGTATCATGGCATACGATATCGAATAAATTGTATTGCAATAATATAAAAAAGTTAAAGGATTTATTATTTGTATTCCTACTTTTAGGAAACGTATGGTCTTCAATTTATTACATTTTATTTAATTTACGATTCGATTAATTCGATTACGACCCCAGGGGTCTAATCACCGCATACGATATCGAATTAACTATCGAATCGAATAACATTACGGATCGCAATTTAAACGAAATATAATAGATTGAAGACCATATGTTTCCTAAAAGTACGAATACATAAAAGAAATTGTTTGACTTTTTTATATTATAGCAATACAATTCATTCGATATCGTAAGCCATGATATCAAAATAAAAAAATTTCGATAATATTGCTCGATATCGTATGCGGTGATTTGGCCCCTGACTTTTATGGCAGTTAGTTTTGGATAATTTTGAGTGACCCTTCTGTATTTAGGATGCGATATAACATGTGCAAATCGTCATGAGTTTTCAAAAAGGCCCTGAGTTACAAAAATTTAAAATCTATTTATTTACTAATTCTGGTTCACCGTATCATTCAACATAAGTGTTTCTGCAAACACTTCAAAATTAAAAAATAACGATCCTATCAGAAAACTATCTTGGGAATAAATTTTGGTTAATTTTTCATATTAAGGCAGTTTTTGACTCTGCTGCAAAACTGGTACAATTTGACTTAGGACGTTCATATGTATGTATGTGTTAATTAAATGACATGCCTAAAAATAATTTGTTATTTAATATCGGAAGTTATTTATTCTTTTACATGTATAAAAAAAAACTTACATTAAAAATTTCTTAACAAAAAGTACTTTACGATTGAGTTTCATTGTTTTAATGTGTATGGAAAGGATGCGTTATCCTATAACGAATATCGCCGCCAATTTGCTTAGTGCATGCCCTTGCCTTACACAAATATTTAACATACATAGAACAACGCCAACTGGATACATAAGCGGATTTGTTTTTAGGTTTTGTATCACAAACAAATGAATAATTTTCAATTAACAAAATGGGACGCGATTTCTTTGATAATCCGAAATTAGCACACAGTTGAAAATTTTCCGACAAAGTATCTGGCGAGTGGCAGTTGAGTGTTTTATGTTCCAATTTTCCTAGAAAGGCGAAATACGAAAAGATAAGAAGAAACAATTTAAGTAATAACAAATTCAAAAATGTTTAAATAAAATATGCTTCACCTTAAAGGCAGCTAATGTTTTAAAACGCTTAAAAACTGTACAAAAATTTATTATTTAAAATTATATTTGATACAAAAATAAAAGAAAATAAAGAACATGTAAAAACTTAATGTAAATAAAACCAAACTTATATCTATACAAGTATTGTAGCACACAAACGTGTAAAAAATACATTTCATATTATATTCTAAAATCTAATTAATATCGCTACTTAAAACTAAATTTTATGTATGTATGCATAATACATAAATACTTAAAGGTATTTAGATTTATGGCCATAAACTCGATAAGAATTTTGTACTTCACAAAAACAAACTGACCATTTAATAGAAAATTAAACATAAAAAACCACATACACTTATGAACATTGGACAAAATAAATATAAGCTTAAAAACATACATATTAAGTTGTAATTGCTTAGCCCAACTATTATGAAATGAAAACTTAAAATCAGGCGATATTGTTGAATTGGTTGGTTAAAATGCTAAAAAAAAACAATTGAAAACTTTAAATACACAATATCAAGTCAAGCCAACAAGTTAAACGGCAACAGAAATTAAGTCAGTAGATTAAACATTCGAAGCTCCTATTCTATTCTAAAGACGAGAAATAGAAGGTTATTTGAAAACGCCATTAGCAGAACTGTTTGTCTGCACGAAATTATTTGTGTGGCTTGTAGAATCGTTCCGTAAAAAAGTAGGTATAACAGGCACTACACTAGAAGTAGACGAAGCAGTAACAACACATTGAGTTGATTGCTCTTCGCTTTTTGATTCCTTGCTACCAGTGGTTGAAGTGTATGCCAACATGATTGGTGCCGATGGGCTTGATGTTGTTAAAGTCAAAGGAAAATTTGTATGAAATTTGAATTCGGGTTGGTTAAAACAGCTCAAGTTTTTCGCAGAGCAGTATAGTTGGCAGGATGGTAAAATGTCTTTGTGGCGTCTTTTTATATGACTTAAGAAGTTTCCGGTTGATTTTGCTGTACCAGAAATGGTACCAAAGCAAGTAGTGCAAGTAGCTTGTATGCCTCCCACAGTTTTTGGGTGTGGTTGTATATTGCAGTAAAATTTGCCATCTAAAATTTTGGGCAAGCTTACAGGCTTAACGAACTCCTCACTGGTATCTGTCGAAGACTTCCTTTTTACAACTGAAAATAAAGCATAATGGTAAATGAATTAGAAAAATTAATTATGAACAACTAAATGCTTAAAACTGAAGAAAACCCCAACATTATTTGTTTTAATGGAAAATCTTTCACTTCGTTGTTCAATTTATTATTTTCATTTTAAGCTAATTTTTTTATTTTTTGTACATTTCGATATATCATTATTATTACACTTAAACATAGTCTGGGCCGCAATAACTTATTCGTTCAACAAACTAACCATTGAACGCATAAGCCCATCTTTTGCATCGTCTAGACTGAAATCCGGCGTCATTTCGACTAACGTATCGGTTTTCATTTCAGGATCATGGGTATGTGGTGATCCTGAAACACGTATCGAGACATCATCATTAGCTTTAGATGTGACAACTGTAGCCCGGCAACCATATTTAACATAGCGCGAGCAACGCCAGAATATATTTTTTACACTTTGGCGATTTTCCACATAACGATAACCATTATATATAAGCATTATGCGACCTCTCTGGGTGGTTGAATATTGTATGTAAGTGGCAGGATTTTTGTCATCGAAAATGTATTTAATATCTGCAAGTAAATGTGGAAAGATAATATTATTAACAGGGTAAACAACAATTTTTGATTATTATTGTTCTTTGATTAAGCATTAAGTTTAGACAAAAAAAAAAGTTTTCTTTTTATGTTTTAT
This sequence comes from Thecocarcelia acutangulata, assembly GCA_914767995.1. Taxonomy (NCBI): domain Eukaryota; kingdom Metazoa; phylum Arthropoda; class Insecta; order Diptera; family Tachinidae; genus Thecocarcelia; species Thecocarcelia acutangulata. The sequence goes on along the minus strand of OU612094.1, from coordinate 183,644,541 downwards.
GTATTTATGACCATTAAATGCAGTTTTATCTTAAATTTGGAGAACAATATTAACTTTTTTAAAGCGCTTATTTAGAATACAAGAAATAATAATAAAAGACATCATTTGAGTAACTGGTTAATGTTTTTTAGTCGCAGCTAGGCCGATGCAGTAGTCCCCTTAGACATGTTGACAATTTTTTGCTCAATAAAATGTTCCACAATATTGTTGTCTATGTTTTCGCCACGCAGCTTAAACACCTGAACAACGTGAGCTGGAAAAAAATTAAACAAGTTTTTGTTTAATTAACTTTTTTTTTTTTAATTATCTTAAATATATAAAAAAAAATATTTAACCTGACTACTCCCTTAAAACTATGTAAAACTTTGAAGGCAATGTGGTTTCATTTCTCAAACTAAGGCTGTATATATTTTTTATTTATTTCAAAGACACCAACTTTGATGTCCAAGAATAATTCTAGACACCTATCCCCTAACCTTAGAGAACATCCCATAATGCTTCCTTATCATAGAACACTTATTTTTCTTTTAGAAATTTTATATCGTAACGCTAATATGACTGTACCAAATTTCCTCTTATAAACTTTTAGAAAGTAATTAAAAAAGAAATATCCCTGGTAACTTGTACCACTCGCATTGTGCTGGGTGAAGTACGAGTATCTACGTATAACTTCTTCTAGACTCCCTTATCGTGGTTAACAAACTAAAAAAAAACGCCTATGATCTGTAATAGAATAATAGTTATTTATTATGCTAATTTACATTAATTTAAATACGACAACCACAATAATAGCCCACATTAGACCGTTTTTCTTATAAAAAGCGCTGAATACGACATCAATTGTTGATTTGTTTAATACCCACTTGCACAGGAAGAGCTTATCTACAACTCATGAAATGCTTTCATAAACTTTCATTTACATGTACAGCATTTTTTTTTTCTTTAAACAATATTTTAAAGATTTTTGATAACAAATTATAAATAGCTTGTTTTCTATGTTTCCCAGCTATCTATATGTCGACATTTCATAGGAACTACCCTAATCATCAGTAGACTTTGGAAATTTTTGAAAGATATTCTCAAACATTCAACGAAAACATTCAATGAAAAGGCTTGTTTTTTGTGTTTTGACAGGTATTATTAGAGCATTTTTCTTTTAAATTCTCAACAATTTATTTATATTGTTGGGATATAAAGTTGAATGTTTGAGAATATCTTTCAAAAATTTCCAAAGTCTACTGATGATTAGGGTAGTTCCTATGAAATGTCGACATATAGATAGCTGGGAAACATAAAAAACAAGCTATTTATAATTTTTCAAGTTTTGTTTAATTAAATTTTTTTTTTTTAATTATCTTAAATATTTAAAAAAAAATAGTTAAGCTGACTACTCTCTTAAAACTATGTAAAAATTGGCTGTAAATATTTTTTATTTATTTCAAAGACACCAACTTTGATGTCCAAGAATAATTCTAGACACCTATCCCCTAACCTTAGAGCACATCCCATAATGCTTCCTTATCATAGAACACTTATTTTACTTTTAGAAATTTTATATCGTAACGCTAATATGACTGTACTAAATAAACTTTTAGAAAGTAATAAAAAGATAAATATCCCTGGTAACCTGTATCACTCGCATTGTGCTGGGTGAAGTACGAGTATCTACGTATACCTTCTTCTAGACTCCCTTATCGTGGTTAACAAATTAAAAAAAAACGCCTATGATCTGTAATAGAATAATAGTTATTTATTATGCTAATTTACATTAATCTAAATACGACAACCACGATAATAGCCCACATTAGAGCGTTTTTTCGACATCTTCACTAAATTCGACATCTTCACTTGCACAGGAAGAGCTTATCTACAAGTCATGAAATTCCTTCATAAACTTTCATTTACAAGTACAGCACTTTTTTTTCTCTTTAAACAATGTTTTATAATTTTTTGATAACATTGATATTCCTGTGGCATTAGATTTAGATTTATTTATTCAAAGTAATATAAAAGCTACTCTTTGGCCAATTTAAAATATATTACAAGGTGCAGATCTGAGCGTTATATGTATATACATTCTATTATTGTATGCATATTAATTTAATACAATCAACGGTAATACATATAGAAAAAATAAATAAAATAAACTAAAAGTTTAGTTCATAGGTTCCCCAACCTGATAAAATGTTTTTATAAATAATGTACAAAAGAGAAAAAGAAAGATCCCAACAGTGAAAGCTAAGTAAATTAAACCAAGTGGTAATACATCACCTTAAGTCGTAATAAGACTAAAAAAATACTTTAGGAAAAATTTCAATTGAAACCTCTATTTAAGAGCTAATGAAAGCAAACCAAAATTATAACAAAATTTTATCAATAATACGAAAAAATATTTTTATAAATCACGCTTATTATGGGCTCTATTCATTTCGCAGCTTTTTTATGGTATTGAGGTATTCTCGGGTACATATGGTATGCTCTTGGATAGAATTCATAGGTTATTTAATGTGGTTATACGCTTTGTGTTCAACATTCGTCGTAGTGAACACGTATCGGGTTATTTTCGGAATTTTTTGGGTTCTGATTTTTCTACTTTAGTTAAGTGCCGTAATTTAACACTTTTTTATAAGGTCGTTCGCAGCTCTGAACCTGTTTCCTTGTTTAGTTCATTTAATTTTACGCGGTCTGCTAGAAACCCACAACTTGTTATGCCCAGAATCACTTCCTCTTTTTTTGAAAGATCTTTTAAAATAAGGATTATACGTTGGTGGAATTTGTTTCCTTTTTCTTTGCGCATTTTTCTCAATCCAATAATGTGTTTCGTTTGAATCTGTTGCAGCATTATTGTGTGTGTGCTTCTTAATTATTTTCGGGCCTACGTTGCCACCGGTTGGGACCTTATTTATTTTCTACTCATATACATATGTAAGCGTATATTGTGTATGCTTGCGTATGTATATTTGATATTTTTCGTTGTTTTGTATTCTTGTGGCTGGGGAGCTGATCTGCACTGTACAGATATAGTTATGTACATATAGTTTTTTAGATTATTGTTATGAATATACCATGTATATTGAACATGTACTTATTTTATCTTAGGCTGAATTTCTAGGTAATATTGTTATTTTGGCCATTTTTGGCTTTATATTACTGAATTGATAGAATAAATAAATAAATAAAAATTGTATATTTGATAAATTATCATATTATTATATATCATCTTTTCGATTTTTATAATTCGACTTAAGTTGTTATGATAAAACAGCACAGATTCGATTACAAAAGCATAACTTTGTGCTTTTTTCTTAATTGACATTACAACATACATAGCAAAGTTCTTGAATATGATATACTGAATTTTAATGAAAGAGTTAAGTTAAACCGTTTTAAAAGTTTTAATTATTTTGGTTAGCTTAATTAAACTGTTAACAAGTTTGATGGCAACATATTATAGGTATTCCACTTGAATAACGAAACAGTTCGAGCTAGTTCAATGTTGTCCAAAAGCGTTCCACGTAACAACGTTCTCCGCAATTTTAAAACAAAATGAACGAGTAACTTTTTTCGTTTCCTCTACAAATTGGCCCGAACTGTTTGTTTGGGCAAATTCGGACTAGAATTGAATGATCAGTTGTTTTCTGTTTATATAGATATGCAACTTATTATAGAAGTATTCAGAAAATTGGAAAAAAGTTTTTGTTTAAAAATTAATTAAAAGCAAAATGGAAGGTTACCCAAACTAAAAATTACATTGTGAAGTTTTAAGCAGAAGATTTAATGGTTATTTGGCTTTCCATTTTATAAAAATCTATTGAATATTTTACATTTCTTTTAATTTTACTGCTGTTGCCAATAATGCAAATGTTTTGTTTTTAGAATGCAATGCGTTTTACGCATCCTAAATTAAATTACGTCAAGATGCCTAATTGTGCTTTTTTCCCATCCACCATTTTTGGATAAAATTGGCCAATTTAGAGAGTAATTTGCTTTTTACTCTCAATAGTCCGAGATCTTGTGTAACACACCTATTAGGCGTTCAATTTCTGACTGGGTCAAAATTTGTTATTGTTTTACTTTTTCTCTTTATTAAACAACATTTAATTTGCAATATGATGCGGGTTTGTTGGTGGATATTAATTGCTTAAATATCATATATACCATTGCATAATTTGCCAAACATGGATGATTCATAGTACTTGGATTCGGCCATTTGCATTTTGTGTTGTATAACTGAATTAATAAATATGTTATGTAAACTTGAAATACATGTAAAACTTTGATGAAGACTTTTACATATGTATTAAATTATAATAAATAAGTAATAGAAATTGTGGTGGCCTGAAACTTATTTTCGAATATTGCAATTAGATTAATTAGTCTATGGGGGGTGGGGGGAAACACAAATTCTAATAATGCCTAAAGAGAATTCACGATTATATAGGCCTGAAACAACCGTTAGAGTTGTTTATATATTTTTAGTCTTGCAGAAATAGTTAACAACTAAAAAAATCAGTTCAATCTTCTGCATGAACTAGAAAAATCAGTCCTATTTTTAAATTAAAATGGAAATACAAATCTTTTAATGCCAGGAAAACGAGGAAAACAATTTATCGTTAAGTCTCGATTACCGAGGCCTTTATTTATCAGCTACATCTATTAGCCGGTTGTAGTTCCTTTTAATTTATACCTGCTCTTATCAGTGCCTTGTCTCTATTATCTGTACTTTGTTTTTATACTTATATTAACAGTATTTTATGTGTATTATCCAAAATGCATGTATGTTTATTAACACTTGCAAATTATTACCATATATACGTACTAAATTTAAAATTTTTAATTTATGATCCAAGACCATTTAAATTGCAGTATAAATCATTTAAAATTAATTTTCCTACCTTGTTAATTTCTTTATTATACTCCGTTTGTGGAAAACTTTGTTTTTTCGAAGCTTTTTCATTAAAATTCTGACAAGTGAAACCGTTAGCGGGCCTATTAAACGTTGCGTCCGCCATCGTTTACATACACGATACGCTCATATCATACATATTTTGTTCACCAACACATTTTCTATAAGACAATATTAATCAAAAAAGGGACTGAGAAGGACCCAAGTAAGCTGGACAACTTAGGATATACTTAAGAATCCAGCGGCCTGCCTACCTAACCTAATATTCCTCTTTAACAGAGCCAAGATATTTTCTTTTAGAAATATTATTAAACCTCTTTGTTTTATTTTTTTGTAATTTAAATTTTGTTACTTTGCACGCACCAAATTTTATTAAAGAACAATTAAAAGCAAAATTGCAAGGTATTATAAAATATTTTAAATAAACTAGTATTTAATTGTATTATGTATATGGAAACATGTAGTAGATGTAAATGCTTTACTAAAAATTATGTTTTTCGATTATCCGTGCTGAGTTCAGCCATATAATCGAGATCTAATTGTATTTCAAAAACACTAACGTATTCAAGAACTTTTTTTAAAACATTGTGTAGATGCAGTAAGTAACAAACGTTCTTATGAAATACAATATTTGCAAATAATTCGTTCAGCTCAAGGTCCTTTTCGTTGTTTTTTTTTAAATGTTTAATACATTTTTTAATATTTTGTCTTCCTTTGGAAGACTTCTTCAGGAAAATTTGTTTTTTTTTTTTTGTGTAAATTCAATACAAAACTTGAATTGAATTTACGCACAAAAAACAAATTTTCCTGAAGAAGTCTTCCACAGGAAGACGAAATATTGAAAAATACATTAAACATTAAAAAAAAACAAAAAGGACCTTGAGCTGAACGAATTAATTGCAAATATTGAATTAAATAACGGTCAAAGCATATAGGATCAAGAATTCTTATGAAATACTAAATATCGTTTAACATTCCAACCTAGATGTGTGTTAATTCTGTTTTTATTTTACAATTTGCATCTAGAGATGGATTGGCTTCTTTGCAGTAGACGCATAATGCAACAAAAATTCGAATACACACATTTCTGGCTATTATTACTAGCAAATAATAGTAATAAGTACTGGGTAAAATCATAAAACTATTTTACGTGCCTGGGGAAAAGCAACTATGAGTGTAGCAATAAAATCTGTTCGGTATACCAATATCAACCTGTGAACACTAGAATTAACCCCGAAGCGCTTGCTTTGAATAGGTACATATACTAAGTATCGCATACATCAATTGCTAGTACCTATATAACATATGCCATTAAGTGGAACATCACATAAACAATTCTGTTTATTTTTTAGATACATACATGCACATGTACTTACTTATTATTGACTGCAACAAATCTTCATTTAAGTTCTTCAAGCAATCTCTCGTGCCAGACTTTGCCACTCTTTCCAAATGCTCATATCCAAAAACCAAGTCGCTTAACCGCGACGTATAAATACAAGCGTTCGGTATAAATATTTTCACAAGTTCATGCTTATCGACGTATACTCTGCTACCGGGACATAAAGGAATTTTACCAGGAGCAACCACAAAAGATTTTTTGCCCGAACAAGCTGTAAATAGGTATATTCATTCGGGTGTTAATAAAATGAAACAGATTTAGAGGCATTTTATATTTTAGTTAAAATAAAAATAAAACACGCAATAGTTTTTTGTTGTTTATATTTATTCACAAAATTAGGGGAAAATCTGGACTTGTGTTATGTAGAGAGTCGGAACCAAAACATGCAAATTGTAGTTTCCAAGTTAAGATATTTGGATAATTTTTAGAAACATATACAAAAGTCTGTATTCAATGAATTTGGAATAAATAAATATTTTTGCTGTAATTTACTTTAAACTTTATTTATTTTACAAAACTCTATTAACGACTCTTCTTCTTTCTAAGTGTCACAACATGGAACCCGACGCAGAAGGACGTGTTGATAAATTCCTTACAGTTTGAAACACTTTTGTCCCACAGAGCTGCAGTTTAGCGGATTAAATATAAAGTTTTTATACATTTGCGGAATATCTTTAATAAAATTAACAATTCATTAATTAATTCTGACGTTATTAATGAAAATCTGCATAATTTTCAACTTTTTATGTCGTTTTGACTTTGTATATAACATAAGCAAGCCTATATTTAAACGTTTAGCAACACTGAAACTATTTTTCGACGCCTTGAAGTTGCTTGTCAAAATAATTTCTTGTGGTTTGTATTTTTCCTTTTAAAAGATTTATAAATTCTTTATCTTGTGGAAGGTGCTTTAAAAATATGTGTATGTTTTTAAATACTTGTTTCGAATAATAAAAAGTGAAAATTGTTAATAAAGTTATTGTAATTAATTGTCGTTGCTTGTGTTGTGCAGAAAATCTATAATGATTATTGTAAAAGAATTTTAAAACCTAGGAAAACAAAAAAATGGAACAAATACTTTTGGCACATTAAAATAAAAAAAATAAGGCATCAAATTAAGAAGTTATGATAAAAAGCCTATCAATTTATATACTTCCCTTTATATTTTGCCAAATTTCCAACATATTCTTAGAAAAAGATTTTCATGTAAAATGTTATGAAAAGTGAAATAAAATACCCGAAAACATAAATGAGTTTTATTTAAGAACTTTGTATAGATATGTTGTAGTTTAAATTATGTTTCTATGGATATTGACAATTTACATTACAATTGTAAGCCTAAACTAAGATTTGAGAAATCTTCCATTGTTCTTAAAATGACAATTGTTAGAGAATATTATTTTAACTTTTGATGTCTATACATTATCTAGAAAGATGATCAAGTCTACAATAGCCTGATAACGTTATTTTATTTTTTTTATTATAGCTTCTTTTTCACTATTGCGAGCAAACAAACTAGAACAGAAGAAATCAAATTATGAAAACCTTCATGTTAGCTTTACACGAAGTGTTCGTGGCAATAACTTGCTAACTATCAACGGCAAAAATTATACATTAAATCGGCGCATCAAAGACGCCTGCTACTGGGAATGTGTTAAAGTTCGTTGCAAGTATACGAGATGTTCGGCGCGGGTAATCACAAAGTACAACCGAATTGCTTCTTTAAGGGGACAACATAATCACAATTAAAAATTTGAAAATAAGAAATCGCACACAAAGTACAATTTAGCTTTAACTATTTTTCAATTTTGAATCTACAATAAACGAAAATGATTTTAGCTATAATGTTATTTAAAACAGCAAAGTTAGTTGAAATACATAACACTTTTTAGCTGTTAAAAGTATTCTATAAGAGATTCACTCAACATATTTTTTAGAAAACGCTAAACAAATGCCCCAATCTGGAATATGGCTTAATGAAAAATACACATTTGTAAATAACAGACGGGGAGGATTGAATTTGATACATAAAGGATTTCTATATACTACAGAACGTAAATATAATACAACAACTATCAACTGGATATGTAATAAAAACCGCAACATAGATTTGCGTTGTCCAGCACGGTGTATAACATCCGGAAAAAATGCCATAAAGTTTGGACGCAGGCCGCATAATCATATTAATCTGAAGACAAGTGATAAATGAAATAAAAATGTAATGCTTTAATTAAAAAAAAATCTTTCATTCAAATTATGAATATTTTTTGTTGTATTTAAAACTATTTGCAAATATGTTTAAGTTATTTTAAAATTTAATTTAATTGCTAATTTTTTATTTCTTTTTTTCAGCCACAAAACGCAAACGTGCAAAAAATTACACTATGATAAACAACAACCGTTTTGTTATAAGTTCACAATCAGCGAATACTTACTATTTGAAATGTGCCAATTTTCGTAAATCGTGCAAGGCCCGTGCCATTATTCGCAAGGATTCAATGAAAATACTTGTAAGAGAAAATATTCATAATCATCCTAAGCATTTACAATCTAAAACTGTACAAATAAAGCAAGAGTTCCTTCATGACCATGAAGACTACTTTTGTAAGGAGAGAAAGTGACAGTATGAACATAAAATCTACAAATATTTGCCAAAGCAATAATTATTAAATTTTTCGAAGCAATAACTCGTACTTTGAAATTTTTAACGTAAATAAAAAAAAAAACGTTTTCAATAAAACATTAGCATTAAAAAATTTGTATACACAATTATTTGTATGTAAAAAAAAAAACTTTTTAATTTTTAGCAAATTGTAATATATTAATTTTCCGCTTTTTAGACATCGCGCTGCAACACATTTTTGCCCATTATGTACACTCCAAGAGTGGTACCTGATTGGCATTCTTTAATACCTACATGTATACCAAAAACACAAAGCTAAAACATAAATCTCGTAGACGTGCCTGGAAATATTCTGTGCATCACAAGGCCAAACACAAAGCTATATTAGTGACAAAACTCTCATCAATCGGTGTTATTATACATGCCATTTCATCAGTTCATAAACCCATGTTTCCAGTTGTCTTAATATATTTACCCACTAGTTATGTGAAATTTCCCAATTTTGATTAGTTTTCGATGAAAATATGTTTACGCGATGATAGTGGATTTTTAAAATCGTCCATATTAAACTCTACTTGTATATAAAATTTGCTCATTATCGTGAACATAACATTTAAGAGGAAGAAATTATCAGTATGAACATAAAAATTACAAAAATTTGCTTAAACATTAACTATTATTATCAATTCATCCGTTTCAATAAGTCTCCTTTTCAACATATAACCAAACCAAAAAAACGAATAAAATAAAAACAAATTTGAAGTCTCAATTATTTGTATGTAAACAAGTAATTTTCCAACATTTGGTCAAGTTCTAATGCAAATTAAATTTTGTATTTTTTTTTTCTAGCTGTAATGCATCCGATATATGCTCGTTACATTGTCTCCAGACGTGGCACCCAATTGGTATTTTATAAATTTAATACGTATACGCCAAACTCAAAGCTAAAACCTGAATCTCGCAGCCGTGACTGGAAGTGTTCCATGTATCACAAAGCTAAATGTAAAGCTAGACTAGTTACAAAATTCACATCATCCGGCGATATTATACATGTTACTTCATCTGCCCATACACATGAACCTATGTTTCCAGTATAAATATATGTATAACTTTAACACTTTTTAGTTTTATATTTAAGCAACATATAAATTTCCCCCATAAATTGAATGATCTCTTTTTTTATGTTTTAATTAAGATTCGCATTAAAGTACAACAAAAAAAATTTTTTTTGAAATATGTTTTTCAAGCATTAAGTGTTAAGAGTGATTTTTGACATTAGTTTAAGTTGTATCTATTTATATATTTTAGATTCTTTTGATATGAAATCATTTGTAATCACTTTGACAGTACTAAATGTTCCAAACCAATGTAAATTAAACAAAATTTTATCAAATATGTTAAAAATCTAGCATCAATACTGCATTCTAATTAGTTATTTTGAAACTTTATGAAATCGTTACTTGAAATGACGGCATTGAATTTAGGTTTTTAGTTCTGTATGTAATTATTTTATTAACATAATGATGGATAATTTTTGTGTTCATTGCAGATGTAAAACGTGTTTTGTTTCTAGATCTTAAACGCGTTAGACATGAACCACGCCGAGGCAATAAAGACATTCTGCCCGTTGTAAATATTGAAACGAAGCCATCTCTTGCAGCAGCCATGCACACAAATCGCGACTTGGTATTTATACCGGGGCAACGTGGAAAAAATTTGCTATTTTATCAAAACTACACATACTCAAAAAATAATGGAACTGACAATACAACTTATTGGAAATGTCGCATTGTGAAAAATGGCAAACCATGTAATGCTCGAATCACAACGTTTTTAAGACCAAACGGCTTGTATAACGTTTTCTTAACTAAACCGGAACATACTCACCCTCCCTCAACAAGATTGTTTAAAAAAGAACGCAAACAAAACAGTCAAAAAGTGATCGATGTTTTAAATGAATAATTAAATAAATTGAAAAAATTGATGTAAATTTTCATGTTCGAAAACTTTCTTTTTGTTTTACTAAATTAAATATAAAACTAAAATAAGCAAAACATTTAAAATACATATATACCCGATTTTACTAATCTGTTTTTCTTATTTTTCTTCTTTAGATAATGAAACTACAGCTGCTGTATATTCGGCCACTTCAAGAGGACGCATACAACTAATTTATGGTGGTCAACCATTTATATTCGAAAAGAAAATAAAACTTGCTACCAACGAAGAAAAGAAATACTGGCGCTGCAATCAGTGGTGGAACCAAAAATGTCGCTCTCGTGTGTGCACTATTAACGATATGGTAATACCCTTAAATCGCTATCATACCCATGAGGAGATTGTCAGGCGTAAGAAACGAGTACGTAAGAATGCTTCAAATGATAAGGTCGTCGTAGTGAAATCAGGGGCATACGATCAACCAACTAACACAGCTACAACGAGTGGCATTGACGTTATGCATTTAAAATACGAGGAAATTGTGGCAGATGTTACAGAAATTGTTGAACCAGCAGCCTATATCATAGGGAAAAAAGATTAAAAACAAGATTTAAAACATGTAAACTATATGACCTAACCCTAACATTCGCATAAGCCAATATTTTAAAATTTTGTTTTAATTTATCAATAAATTCCTTAAAACCAATTACGAGCCAACAAAATCTACTTATACATACATATTTTCCTTACAATTTTAACTACAATGGTCATCGTTATGTGTTTTGCTGACAATTTTATGTTCTTACTAATGCTGTTCGATATTTCTTTTCAATCTTTTCAATTTATTTTCAGCTTATACCTTCAATAATTTTCACTTCACCACTGGCCAACGTTCTTCAATAAAATTAGTTTATTGTGGCTATCATTTTGTTAAATATATGGAAAATTCTCGAGGCACCAAATGGGTTTGTGCTACACGCTCTTCCACAAAATGTAGTGCACGTGTACGTACCACAAAAGACTCAAAGCTTGAAGTTCTACGATCTGACCATAATCACGATCGCCTGAAACAACGTAAGAAAAAATTAAAAATCAAACTGGAAGGCTCCGAGGACTATCATAGTTGCAGGATAAACGATAAGCAAAACGTAAAAAACTAAATTATTGTTTGTTGGCGAATATTTAAAACGCCGACGACAGTTTGTAATAGGCTAGAAATCACAAATTTACGTGTTCTTAATTAATTTATTACCAACTACTATAAAGCATATTATTTCTTCTTTTTTCAAATCTTTTAAACTTAAATGTTATGACAAGGTAAATAACTCTATTTAATAACAAACCATTTTTGTAAAAAAATACAAAAACTTGAGAAATGTATATACACAAAATTTTTAATAAAAATGTGTTCATACATATTGTTACGAATTTGTATCACATCCAACCCAGTGTGCAGCCGTTGATTTGCTTGTTATAAATGTACATCACATTCACACAAACAAGATAAAACTAAAAACATAATACACAAAAAAACAAAAATGCATATTTTAAAGTACGCAAAATCAACTACAAATGATGTTATTGTTGTTATTACATTCTTGGTATTTTGCTTCTTATTGTTCGCAAGGATGTGTGTGAGTGTGTATATGCGTAAAAATTATATTTGTGCATTTGAGTCTAGAATTATAAATGGCTAGAAACTTCATAATGATTATAGGTGATAAAGAAGTACAAATAGCAGATACTTAGGTCAGCGGCAACGCGTCAGTTCCATTTTAAACTTTGTGCAAGACAGTCGTAAGTTATAAAAATAAGCAAGTGCAGCGTACTTATACACAGTGGTATTAAGTGTAAATAAAGTTGTGAATTATTTAAGTACTATGTAAAGCGCCCCATACTCATGTCAATTCAATTATCAATTGAGTCTTTCAATTGAATTGATTTTTCGCCACACACTTTATAAACTAAATTGAAACATTTCCATTCAAAAGTAAAATTTAGAAAGACAGTTTTAAAAATATATAATCATCGGCCTAATTAAGAATATTCTCACGGAATTTATTTCTCACATAAAGTACTTTTTTCAATCCAAATTAAAGAAAAAGCGCACAATTTTTGTCCGTAAGAATTGAAGAGTTGATCTCCGTTTAGTATTTTCAACGAATGGAGAGAAGAAAGAATAAAAGAACCTCATACTTAATTTTTGTTCATAATTGGAGGAAAGCGAAGAGTGCTAAAATTCCTATGGAATTTTTATTTATAATTGAGCTGAATATTTTCTTTGTAAAACATAAATTTTAACAACTGGTCAAGAACTCGATCACACACAACAATCAATTTTAATAAGTTATTATTCAACTTGAAAAAATAAAAACTTTTTGATTTTTCTTCAACCAACTCGACAACTGCCAAACTAATCAATTGACAGAGCCATAGACGCCTTGATTTGGAGAGCAACCGACCCAGTTGCCAATCGAGTTGAAACGTATATAGGGTGCTTAACGAACTAGTGCGTCATTATTTGATTTGCAATCGAAGAATCTGTAAAAGCGTTTTTAGAGGCAAAAACGTAACAATATGTTTGTAGATTAGCATCTTTAGAAAAAATACGAAGGTGGAATATCAGCTCTTCCCATTCTATTGGCTTTTGCACACGAGATCAATTGTTTTGAAGTGAAGGAATCGATCAAATGAATACAAATAACACTATTAATATACACAATGCTGTATATATGTAAGTAAATATAGTCTTATATGTGATGGACAAGAAAAAAATTCTTATTGTGTATTAAGGTCCGTTGACTACTCCGTTTCATATGAAATTCATCAAACATCACGTTAGAAAACGTACAATTTTATTACAACACTTTACATTTTTGCCATTCATTTCTACACCGTTTTTATCCTTCGTTTCTTATTACTTATTGTAAATTTTCATTCTTTTTAAATGCAGTTGAATGTAAATTATTTTAACATACATATTTTTCAATTCTACTTCATTTTTTTTAAATGCAGTTGAATGTAAAATATTTTAACATATTTTTCAATTTTACTACTAAGTACTTTTCAAAAAGTATTTATTTATTCATCAATAATTATCTTGTCCCCTTCAAAATAATCCCCTTAGATATAATACACTTATACCATCGTTCTTTCCAATCCTCGAAACACTTCTGAAACGCGCGTTTTGGTATCGCCAACAGCTCCTGTTTCGATTTTTCTTTTATCTCCTCCATCGTAGCAAAACGCTTTCCTTTCATCGGTGTCTTCAGTCCGGTGAGTACGTAACGGTTTTGTTTTTGGCCAAAAACTCACGCACAACTAACGTTGTATAAGCTGGTACGTTATCATGGTGCAAACTCCATGACTATTTTTTCCACAATTCTGTGCGTTTCTAACGAATTGCTTCGCACAAACGGCGCATAACTTGTGGCAAGAATTCATGATGCATCACGCCATTGCAACCGATTGAAATAAAAGTTTTGTACTGCCACATATATAAACTAGTAATTCGACCATAAAAAATACGTTTGATTGCCAGCAAATTGATCGGTCTGCATTTTCTGGAGACGAATTGAAATACCTTTCGATCGAAATTAATTTCTTATTTTTTACTAAAAATCTTGAAAATATACAATTGTATCCTTACTAATGTTAAAATATTTTGAAATATACATACTCGCATGTGTATACATTTTTTCTTTAGCCCTAGAGTAGATAAGTTATTTTACTTTTGTGCAGATTTTCACAATTTCCGAAACAGGCAAGATCATATAACTTAAAAAGAAAAACTCTCGTCAACAGTAAATTCTTTTACAAGCGTCAATTTTTTATGTCAACTTCATGTGAAGACGATGACGAAATAAATTTTAAAATTAGTTTCACTACCTTGTCAGTTTCTTAATTATTCTCCGTTTGTGGACAGCTTTGTCTTTTCTTGAGCTTTTTCGTTAAGTCTCTGACAAGTGGAACGGTTAACGGTCCGATAACACATTGCTTTCGCCATATTCTATATATACAAAAATTCCTGACTTGTTTAGAGAATCTGGTGCTCATAGCACGTATGTATATTTTGTTCACCAACACATTTTCTGTTAGATAATATTCGTTTTTATAAATTTATTAATATATTCTATTCTATTTAACTATACAGTTGCAAAGTATAGAATGCACAGCGTGGGCTGGGTGGTGGAGACCATATGCCCAAGATGGTATTAACAGTACATTTTTTACGTCGCTGTAGCTAACTGTACCGACCTATGGTTTCACATTCCTGACCGCACTTAAAAAATAATTACGATGGCACGAGAGCTGTTCTTCAGCCCAGAGCTGCTATACGACTGAAAAAAATACATTTATATTTAAATGTTTTATTGCTTAAATTATAAATGTAATTTAATATATAAGTATCTCTCCTTTATTGCAACAAAGTCATATCTGAAAAAATTAGTGCTAATTTCACGATAACGAAGCTGTTCGTTCGTACGCACAATTACATTTAAAACAGTAACAAAATTTTGAATGTTGTTTTTGTTTTAAATGTAATTGTGCGGCGAACGAACAGCTTCGTTATCGTGAAATTGGCCCTTAGCTTTTCGAGTTAATAATGCAGAATTGTTAACAGTACTACCTTCTATATTGTGCCAAACATTTACTCAAATTACTTTTAAACAGTTTCCTTTAGGAGATATTTTCTAGATTTTAGCCGAACACACATGACATGGTTTGCTCAGTGGAAACACGTGGTATTTTCAGAAATAAAAAAATTCAATTTGGAAAGGTCCGATAGGTACAATTATTACTTCCATGGCCTACATAAAGAGGAACATCACATGGATCGGTTGCACAGTCGGGAGGTGTGATGTGGGGAGCTACATATGTATATCCCACTATGGCACCTGCGAAGTCCGGTTTTTAACATCACGCATGAATGCAGAAAACTATATAAACGTTTTAGAAATAGCTTTTTCTCAATTTCAAAACTTGTTCCGGAGTTTAGAGTGGCATTTCCAACACGACAATGCCCCAATTCATACCGCCAGATCTGTAAAATCCTGGATTCAAAATCAAAAAGTTTATGTCTTTGAGTGATCACCGTACTCGCCCGACTTGAATATAATCGAAAACGTATGGGGCTGGTTGGCTAGGAAAGAATACGAGTCCGGAAAGCAATACAGCACAAAAACAACTAATCGAAGCCTTCAAACATGATTGGTCCACCATTTCGTTGGATTACGTTGAAAGTCTGTACAATGCTATTCCCAATCGAATTTTCGAGGTGATTCAAATAAAGGCAGAACCACAAATGACTAATTTTATTTAAAAATTTTCAAAATATCACAAACTAGCAATAAAAAACTAAATATATTGAAATTATCGCAAATGGCGCTATCCTGATGACATTTTTTAATTTTATGGTTACATTTTTTAATGTACTTTTTCTAAAAATTAAAAACAAAATATTCAGCAACCGCACAGCGCTCTAAAAAACACTTAATTGATTTTAGGTGTTCTAAGGAACACGCGTTTTACTGACGTTTCGTAGTTTTTTTTTCCGAAAAAGTACTACATGTGTTTTACAAACGTGTGGTATTTATATAAAATGAAAAAAAAAAAATCACAAATAGATAAATTTTTAATTTACAGCCCAATTATGAATATTCTCACGGATTTTATTTCTCACGAAATTTATTCCCAACGGAGTTTATTTCTTTCGTAACGTTTTTTTTTTTTTTAAATTCAATCTAAAGAGCAGAGCACAATTTTTGGTAACTTTATCGTAGGAATTGAAGATCATATTCCCCTTTAGTGTTTTTAGTGAATGGAAAAAAAGGAAAAACTAAAAAAGACGTCAAACTTAATTTTTGTTCATAATTGGAGGAAAGAGAAAAGTGGGGAAACTCCTACGGAATTTTTATTTGTAATCGAGCTGTTAGTTTTTTTAATTCAAATGTGTAAAATTCTTTTAATTGCCTTTAACAAGTTCAGTTTTAGCAAATTCAATTATTTCACTTCAATATACATATGCGATTTGAAGTCCCCAATTTTAAGCGACATGTGTTTTCTAGGAGGCTTATTCTGAATTGCGATGCGAAAGTTATTGCGATGCGCAAATTAATTGCGATGCGAAAGTTATTTGGTATTCTGTCTTTCGCATTCGCAATTAATTTCAAAATGTGGCAATACTCTTCCAAAGTAAACAAATAAACGTCAAATTTATTTCTTATTCGATAAGTTTTACAAGTAAAAATTGTTTATAAAAAATAAAAAAGTTTAATTAAAAAAAATTGTGTTATTTTCAAAAATGGAGCATTATATTAGCTTGGAGTGCATGGCAGCGAAATCAAGTACGATTCCGCCCATTATCAAATTAGCAGCTGCTTTAAAATTTCTGGGTCAAGGTGGCTACCAACACCATCCTGCAGCATCTCTTATTGCTTGCATTTAGTTCTTCGGCTAATGTATCCCACAAAGCACTGTCGAGCTGTCTGTCGAGCATTTGGTGTTTTCAAGTGGCCTTTCGCCAAATGACTATGTTTTTTCATGAATTCCACCATTACTTCGAATTGTCGCGTCTTAGTAGTCTCCTTGTTAGTTTCCCTAAGTGAAATATTATTAAAAGCAATTAATCTATTAGCTACCGCAACGAATTATTATTTTATTTAATAATTTATTGCCATTTTAACAAATAAAATAGTTGAATGAACAAACAGTAATATAATACTTACATTTTCGTGCTTTGCTAATGCTGTTTTGCTATCGAATAAATTTTGCGAGTTTGAATTCCGAATTGCCACCTTTTCGCATTTTAAATGCGAATAAAAAAGTATTATGCGAATATCGCAATAGAGAATAGCAACTCTTCGCATATATGTATTTTCGAGTAGCATTACCATTCGCATCGCAATTCAGAATAAGCCTCCAGAACATCTATTTGGCAATTTCAAATCGCAAAACTATACTTCTTGCGTTATACGTTTCTCAGAACACATATTTGGCGTTTTCAAATCGAAACCGCTAAATTTAAATGATTTGCGTTTCTCAGAACATGCCTGATTAACTTTAACGTCATACTAGCCATTATTGTTTTATTTTAAGAAGAAGTATATTTATAGAAGTCAAATAGATAAAAATTATAAATCCATAATACAAATTGATTAGATACCATTTAACATTAAAAGTAAGTGTAAAGAGGGGCGCTAACCTGATGACGCGCAGTGTATTTTATATTTAAATGATGTACCTGTAAAGTAACAAAAATACAAATCCACTGAAAAAGTGAACATAAAATTTACGAAACGTTGGGAAAATATGTAATAAAAATTCTGCATTTTTATTGACATAAAGAAAGTTACGCCTCACGCAATTTTAAATCGGTCAGCTAACTGACTGGTTTTTTCTAATATCACTTGGTTATTTTTTTGTGTTTTTCATTACGAATTTAATAAAACTGTTATGTTTTACAATTATTATATATAATTTACAATTGTAATTTATACCATGTACTACTACATAGCTTATTAGTGACATATAACAAGTTTTACTAGACACATACATACATATGTCTGTATAATAAGCAGTTTGATCAGCAATACCAGTAGGTGGAAAAACTTAACATATGTACATTTAGTTACACTTCACTCTGTTGCGCATGCTGATTCGGCAGTTAGCTAATTTATTCCATGAATTTGATCAAAACAAGATTCGCACATCCAACAACCATCTGGACACTTGGGACAAAACGATGTTATTTTAGGCAATTTTGTTCTGTCATTGTCGGGATTCTTTAAACAATATACGCATAAACCCATGAGTCGTTTCCGATTAACTATATTTAATGTATGTCCATCAAACGCCCGTTTTTTAACCGTCTTTGGGCTTGTTAATTGATCCTGCACAACTTTTCTATCAAGTGGTTCTATTACGGTTTTGTCAAGCACATTTGATAGGACTGGTGATGTTGACTCCTTCTTGATAAACGGTACAGCGTTTTTCTTTATATCCAATGTAATTGATGCAGTTTGACGTTGGTTAACAAATTTCATTGCCTGCCTGCGTGGTACATTCGCCCTTTTGTTAATCAAATAAGGCCGTGTCGAACCTAGAAAGTTGATGCAATTAATTAGTAAAAATAAAATTACAGAATATAATTTTAATGAAAATAGAAGTAGTTTGGTTTTAAATTAATTTATTGATAAATTTGTGGTATAAACGTGGTCTGTTTTTTCGATTGGTGGTTATGAAAATTTCTTATGCTAAATAACGTTTTGTTTTTTATTGTCAAAATAGCTGGACACTTTGTTTTCTTGTAGCTGGTGCAACGCCAATTATCCACACAGGAGGCTGCCGGCTTATAATGAAAGTAGTAGGTATAGTCGTTAAAAACTAAATGGCCACGATAATTGTAGGTAAACATGACGTCTGTTGAAGAAGAAAAAAAAAATAAATCTATATATGTAACTCATTTTTTATTATTATCGGTTAACACTAACAAACAGTTTACAGCAATAACACAATATTCATATTTTGTCCGTAATAATTTTTATTGGCTTTTGTTGGCAGTAACCGGCTTCTGTATTCAAGTCGGCTAACATTTATAGTTTTTTTTAAATGATTAGATTTTTAACAGTCTAAGATTTCTTTTCTTTGGCTAATTTTCGCTGCTCATACACAATTTTCAGTGATCCTTTCTTACGTCTCTCCTTGAGAATACCATGGTTATGATCTTCATCGACTATTGATACGCGGTCGCCGGAGGGATTTGTTCTTACACGGGCTTTACAGCTGTCATAAGAAAAGAAAATTAACGATTTAAATAAAAGAAACATATTTTATTAATAACATATTTTAATAATAGTAAAAAAATGCAATGAGCGGATTAGATCAGTTGGGGGTATCGATATTGTATTGTTGTGCGAAACAAACTCCATAAAAATTTGTAAAGTCAATTATTTCAGGACAGAGTTTATTTGCGACGA
Organism: Thecocarcelia acutangulata; assembly: GCA_914767995.1. Taxonomy (NCBI): domain Eukaryota; kingdom Metazoa; phylum Arthropoda; class Insecta; order Diptera; family Tachinidae; genus Thecocarcelia; species Thecocarcelia acutangulata. The sequence goes on along the minus strand of OU612094.1, from coordinate 183,624,694 downwards.
AAGCTTTATTCAAAAAGTATTAACATTTGTATGCACTAATTAACACTTTGAATAAAAACCAAATTTTTTGCTATTTGTTACCAAAATAATTTAAACAATTTAAGTTCTCTAACAAAAGTGTGCAAAACTAAAGCCACATTCTTGTATATTGTATATAATCTTTTATCTATTATAACTTCAACACAACTAAACAGTATGAAATTAATAAGATTAGCTTACACCGATTACAGGAAGCAATCAAATTTTCAAAAAGTTCGTTCCGATTTCGGAAGCGTTTACCAGAAACATGAATAATCCGCTTTTACCTGTTATATTATTGTACCTTGGTAGAAGCTTGAAATGTTTTATAGATGTATACATATTAGAGGGCTGCTCAAGCACAATAAAAATGTCTTACAAAACATCGTATTTTCAAGTACTATCCATCGTCTTCTTTCACATTTCAAAACAAATACTTCAGTGCCGAAATGTTCTAAACACATAAACGAATACTGTCTTATAAGAATTTAGAACAAACAGAACCAAACACAAATACAAGCAAATGAAATAGAGCAAAATTGAAGTAGAACTTCAAGCATTGAATTAATGTTCTACTTCAGTTTTGTTTATAAAATTTTGTTTATAAAGTTTCAAATGGAGTGATTATGCCATCCATTCAAAGTCTTAAATCCTATTGAACAACCTCGATGTGTTTTTTAGATTGTTTAGATTATATTGAAACACCCAAGACTGTGGCATTTTCCACACAGGATGTAAAATATTCATTTCAAATCTACCCCACCATGTTGCCTTTTCCACTTGCTTAAAAACTACTTTACAAATGCATGGATCAATCCTTTTGCTGGTAATCGCTGAACTGTTCACACACACCCCAAATTATTCGAACTGAACTTTGATCCGTGTGTTTTTATTAACACGGCTTTCACACACAGAAAATTTACTTTGCAAAGTCTTGAGTTTGGTGGTGGTAAGGGAAAATAAAGAGTGTAAGAGAGCCGCTATCTTTTACCTTGCCACCACCAAACTCAAGACTTTGCAAAGGAAACTTTCCGTGTGTGAAAGCGGTGTAAATTAATTTTGAACACAAATTCTTAGTTTTAACCAAATCTTACATGTAAAATACTTCGTCAAATGAATCAATACTTCCCTATCTCGGCCAAAAGCATCACCAGCGCTTATAAATATTTTTATACATTCCTGTTACGGGATTTTTCAAACCGGGTTTGATGTATAAAAGTGAATTAATTAGTCATATCTAATTCTATTTTTTGTTTTAATACATTACTTCTATTTTTCAGCGCTGGCAGATTTTCGTATTATTTTTTTATGTTTAACATATTTTTCGTGAACGTACAATTAAGAATGAAGGAAGGGCTAAAACTGAGCTAAATGATAACGATAAAGCTCAGTCAAAAAAAAAAAATGTATATATACATATAAGCTAAATTTAGTTCAAAATAAGCTAATATGACAACGCTGCACAGAAATTAAATTTTACTTGAGTTAGTTTTGTAGCACAAAATTGCTGCAAGCTCAAAAACATTTCTTTAGCTAATTTTTTTCAAGTAAGGAAGAATTTAAGAACTTGAGTTAGGCAGGATGGAGGTCCTTTACAAACTAACTAGTGATAGTGATCGATAATAAGATTTTTAATGGACTCACATTATAGCAAGTTAAAGAAACTTTAAAATAAATGTTTGGGGGCGCTGACAGCTAATTCTATTTTAATAAATGTTTTAAATTGTAATTTATCTTTTAAAATATTGCTTTGAATTAGTTAGTTGATTAGTGTTCAAATGTTAATTGTACTACAAATACACTAGGCAGCTCTATAAAGTTGCCTTGCAAATACATATATAATTTTCTTTATATGACCTCCTATGTATTAAAATAAAGAAAATATGTGTAATTGTTCGAGCTTAAGGTCTTTTTTGAAATTTTTAGTTTTTTTTTTTTTTTTTTTGGTTTTTAATTATCAGGCCAAATAAAAAAGAAAAAAAAAGACCTTAAGCTCGAACAATTACACATATTAAGAAAGAAAAAAACGGTCGTAATAAAGAAATAATAAGCATAAAGAAAATAAATAAATAAATCAGCATGAAAAAAAAATTATATATTTCTCTGTCTCCAATCGTAACTTCAAATTAATCTTTACCATTTTTTTTTCTCCCACTAATTTAGACAGGAAAATTAAAACTAGTTTTAATCTGTCGAGAACAAGGGAGTTACTCTCTATTGCGATGCGAAAGGAAAATTGAAGAATTGGTACCCTGTATTGCGTTTTCGTATTTTTTTTTTCGCATTTAATTTTCCCTTTCGCACATTTTATTTTATCATTCTTCGCTATTGTTTATTTTGTGATACCAGTGGTGTTTCATTTTTAAACTATTTTGCGAAAAAGTTTGCGCAAAGAGCGCAGAATACCAAATTATATTCTTATCGCATCTACCTTTCGCATCGAACATACTTTCGCATCGCAATAGAGAGTAACCCCCCTGTTTTTAATTACCAAATGTGCTTAAATTCTAAAAAAAATATTTTAAAAAAATTTTATTTTACTCACTTTAATGGACGAAATTGTACACAACGCCAATAAATAGTTCCGCCTCTAATGCGATGTCTCGTATAGGGAAAGCCATCCAAAACTAATTGATAAGAGCCTTTCAGACTGCTGCGATATTTTACACGATTTTGGTCCGTTACAGGTTTTTCAGATAAATCACCGCAGCCTTAAAAATATAAAACATAAAATTAATATAAACATTAAAATTATAATGGATAGAGTAAAAACAAAATGTGGAACATAATTACCAATATGTGTATTTTAAATATCTAACTTTATTGTTTCAATAACTTTTTTGCAATTTATGTAAAACATCTACATAGACTACTTTAAACCTTTTTTTTTATATTTTAATGTTAATAAAAAATCAAACAAATACATACATACATACATATTTATATTAACAAAAATAAATTGTTATTGGTTATCGTTTTGAACTTTCAAGACGTTCAAGTATTTATCATTTTTGTAAAAATGTAATCTCTGAAGTAATCATATCTGTTTCATTTCCTTGTATTTGTTGTGCAACAACATATTGCTCCGAATCACGGCGTTGAGATATACTGGTGCGATGCTCCAACTGAGATCTATCTACTTTTACACGCTGTAATAATGTTCCAGTATTTTGGCCGGTCATTCGATTTCTTACAACCATCTTGGCAATTTTATCGGTATGTGGTGGATGATTATGGAGTCCTCCAGAAAGTGCTTTAAGTTTGCCATTTTCTAGCACACATCGGGAACGGCAACGCTGTTCTTGTAATTTTTTGGAATAGTTATGACACCGCCAGTACTCTTTGTTCCGTTTTCGGCTATGGCAATTATACATGAAATTATTCAATATAAGACAGGGTGTAGCCCAAGGGCTTTCAATAAATAAAAGCTTAGAATCTAAGGGAAGATAAAACAAAATTAAATACAAAATATTAGTAAACATTGAAAACATTATTTTATATAGAAAATACTGATTTAGGTACACAATAGATGCTTGTGCAAATAATATAGCTCTAGCAAATGTTCAGAAACTAAAATTTTTTTATTATTCTTATGATGATTTTTGTTCTAATTCAACTAAACTAAAATCTATAATATATGAAATATTTCTTTATTCATGGTAGATTTGCACAATTCCAATTTCAACTACGCATGTTATTGTAAAAGTTTTGGATTAAACACATACAATTAATAACTAAGTTAGTTTAAGGACATTTAAGCCAAATTAATTTGTTTTTATATTAATAAAGGTATACACATATTGTAGAAGAATTACAATTGATCTCTTTTCAGTAGAGAGTTCGTTTTCATATCTAAGCCAGCACAAGCAGTAGGTACGTATAATTTATACTCCTTTCCGCTTTTATGTGTTAAAATGTCTATGTTCGTCATTGAAATAAAATCGTTAAGGGACGTAGTATCTGGTTTCAGTTCAATATAATCGCCCAAATCTTCTTCTTCATTGTAAAGAGGTCTCTGATTTATTCTTTGGATGTGATCCTCGTGATTATGCTCTCGCCTTGCTGCAACCAAAACATTCTTCCTTGTTATAACCACTGCTTTGCAGCGCATTTTCAATACATCAATGCAACGCCAAGTTGTATGGCCATTCGCTTGCGTTAGTTTTTTATTATAAATATATCCATTGTACACAAGTTGAGCATTTTTCTTTTGGCTGCGTATAAATTTTACTTGCCCTAAAAGTAAGATAAAGAGCAAATTATTTGGGAATTTCACTTCAAATAAATCTTATGACAATTTAATATACATTAAATGAAACAACAGCCGAAAAATGGTTTATGTTTTTTTATTATAAGGTTCTATATGTTTAAGAAAATACATAAATTCTTTTTTGCAATACATTGTTTAAAAAGCATAACTTATTCTTAATAGTTGGCTAATAGAAAACTTCTTTTTTAAGTATTAAAAATATTTACCATCTATGTACTACACATATACAATTTATAGGACCGTCATACAAACATACATACATATGAGTTTACATGTGTATATTCCAACATAGCCCTGAATTATTATCGATGAAATGCAGTGGCTTTTGATTTTTCACAATTATTTCCATATAATTTGAATGATAACTAATATTTCACTTGAACACTATTTACTGTATTTTTCCAGGATTTTTTTATAAATTGATATAATATAATATGCTCAAATTTGCTGTCAATAACTTCTGTACTTGTTTTTATAGTTATTGTTGTACTAAAAGAAAAAGTGTTGGACAACGAAAGAAATAAAGCACAGCGTTGTGTAGAAAGGTACCAAGTATTTTTTAAGTTATTTTCATTGCATACACAAGCAAAATATATTCTTATATATAACAAATAAACTACACAAACTGCATGCCAAACATGTCAAAATTTTAGGTTCGTACAAAAATTTCTGTTCGTTTATGGGGGTGTTTACTAATTTGTACAAATATTTGAAGTATGTTTGCACAAAAATTTAAATTTTTTGATTTCCGTGCAAAAATTGTGTGTGTGTAAATTTTGTTATTCTAATGAAAATGTTGTGAATCAAGAAGTTTTTCTTGTAATAATGCTTAGAATTGTATAAAATTTTACCTTCATTGTAGAAATAGAAGGTAAAACCATTTGTGTCTTGTAAACTTCATATGGCGAGCAGCACAATGGCCGTCTGCTTTCATTGAAAACTACAAAGTAGAACTCTGTGTTGAAAACAGAAAAAAGTGATTAATTTGTTTTATGTGTGATTAAATTGCTTTTGTATATGTTTATATGGTTTAGGTGCAAGCGGAAAGCATGTGTTTACCAAATGGTTTGCGTAGTTTATTTCAAAGTATATTTAAGTGTATATTAAGTGTATCCTGGTTTATTTGGCCCTTAACTAGAAGAAAGAAATATTTCAGAAAAAAAGAGCTGAACTAAGAAGAGCACTCTCTCAAAAGAGCTCATGAACTCAACTCTACTGTGCTTAAAAAACAACAACAACAAAAGAAAAACGAAAAGTTTCTGTCTGTCTATTAATTTCTTAAATGTAAAAGGTTTAGGCAAGACCAAATGAGAATTGAAAAAATGTCTGCCCATCGTCTGTACAAATGTAAAAGCAGACCAAACAATGCGCATTGAAAAGTGTTGCCATGCAATAATGAGCATGATGCATTGCCAAAACCAAATTTACTGGTTTTATAAACAATGCATTGTCAAGTTACATTGCAAACTGCATTTATGAATTCAACTACAATTAAAAAAATTATTTTAATTTTTTATTTATATATTTATTTTCTTTAAAACAAGATTTAGTCTTATATTTATAGTACAGAAACGGTACATGCGAAATCACAATTATTGAACTAAATTAAGTTAAAACGCAACAAAAATTTAAATGAAAAATTAGTCATATATATAAAAACAAATTAAAATGTAAATATAAAAAATACCAAACAATTAAGTTTTTTATTCGCTATTTTTAGCTTCTACCATTTATACCAATAAAAATTATAAATAGCTTGTTTTCTATGTTTCCCAGCTATCTATATGTCGACATTTCATAGGAACTACCCTAATCATCAGTAGACTTTGGAAATTTTTGAAAGATATTCTCAAACATTCAACTTTATATCCCAACAATATAAATAAATTGTTGAGAATTTAAAAGAAAACTGCTATAATAATACCTGTCAAAACACAAAAAACAAGCCTTTTCATTTATACACCTCTCTAACATTTCTTTACACCTTTCAAACAAATGAACAACCGTTGGTTGCTACGATTTGCTTTTTGAAAGTATCGAAAAGCAGAGAACAAAAATTCAAACAATTAAGTTTTTTATTCGCTATTTTTAGCTTCTACCATTTATACCAATAAAAATTATAAATAGCTTGTTTTCTATGTTTCCCAGCTATCTATATGTCGACATTTCATAGGAACTACCCTAATCATCAGTAGACTTTGGAAATTTTTTTTGACAGGTATTATTAGAGCATTTTTCTTTTAAATTCTCAACAATTTATTTATATTGTTGGGATATAAAGTTGAATGTTTGAGAATATCTTTCAAAAATTTCCAAAGTCTACTGATGATTAGGGTAGTTCCTATGAAATGTCGACATATAGATAGCTGGGAAACATAGAAAACAAGCTATTTATAATTTTTATTGGTATAAAAAATACCTATAAAAAAAACAATTTATACTATATAAAAATGTTTGAAACTGTTAGCATTTCTGTTCAACTGTTGACATAGTAGTAGATTGTTCCAAAGTCGGGCAGAAAGAGGGGTAAACCAAAAGACACGAACTCTGTTTTCGTGTTTTTTCCTTTTTGTTATGTTATTTTTCATTTACCTTCGTTCGGCATCCATACTAACAAAAGGATAAAAAGAGACAAACGATATTATTTTGCACCTACAATTGTAAGACATATCTAAAAAAAATCATGCTGAAAATGTAGCATGATTTTGGTAGCAGCTTTAAAACACCCAATTTTCACTACGTTTAGACATGTTTGCTTTTTATTTTAAAGCTGCTACCAAAAACATGGTACATTTTCAGCATGACTTTTTAAGACTTCTTTTTTCATGTGTAGTTGCAAAATAATATCGTTCGTCTCTTTCTATCCTTTTGTTAGTATCGATGTAGTCAGTCAGTCATCTTGCCAAACGAATGTAAATGAAAAATAATAAAATTACAAATGATAACAAAAAGAAATTAGGAAAAAAAAAACAGAGTTCGTCTCTCTGTTTACCCCTCTTTCATTTCAATCAAATTTGCCCACAAATATGAAAGACATGGCTTAGACGTTTGAAACAATAATCGTGAAAATTGGGCGTTAGACGTTTGAAAAATCATGGTGGAAATTGGGTACAAGACATCAAAGATGTACACAGTCAAGTAGGAATATTCTCATGTAACGTATCCAATTCAAATTATGAGGAACGCAATTTTTATTTATTTTATTTTAAAATAAAACAAGTCTTGTTCATAATTGCACCGATGCCAGCAATACAGATTTTCTTTACACAGCCTACAAATTTCTATTCAAAGACTCGGCAATTAATGCCGTTGCTCCAATACAGGAACAACATCCAAACTCACTAGTTAAAAAAAATATATTTGTATATATAAGTATATTGAAAAGCATGTCTCTTTTTGTAAATATTTATTTAGTTTTCTGAATTTAAATATAGGTTTTCGATGCAATTGTATAATTTTTTCTAAACTCATGTTGTATGATAATTTTTTCAATTCACTACATATTCACAAACTTACCTTATTGTTTTAAATTTCTCTGGTGTCATAAAAAATCACTTATCTTCCAAATAATTTCCAATGCCGTGCATCGGTTTGGTATAAAAATTCAGACTACTGCGCTTCACATGCAAAACCTTTTATTTTCAGAACAATTGGTGAAAAAATTCAATCAGAAAGCGAGCCAGTTAAGCTTTCACTTTATTTATTTCCCTTTAAACTTGCTTCTGTGGTCACATACAGCAATTTAGTTGCGCACAACACTTTCATTTCGTTTTAATTAAATTTTCCTAATATTTTGAACGGCCCATAAACACAAGAAAATATCAAAAACAAGAATAAGCGAACAAAATCGAATTGCTGGGTACAAGCACGTCTGTACTCAAATTTTAGCAATTCAGCCCCTTCAAGCAAGGCAAGAGAATTGCACAACTAAGTTGCCGAACTTGAAAGCGCCTATTATAGTATAGTTTGTACTTCAGTTGAAATTTTCAGTTTGGCATTATCGATTACAACAAAAATAATGAAGGCCCCTATTACGGTTTACAACTAAACTGTACTTAAGTTGAAAACTTTCCATTTGGTGTTATCGATTACAAGTTAACCTGCCAAAAATATTAAATTTATGGTGTATTACAACTTTTTGTGATATTATAATTAACAATTGTGTTGGAGGGGTTAACAGAAACATAGAAAATTTACAACTTGTCGTTGGCAGTTGTGTAAAAAACAACTGAGTTGAGTTGTAATTCTTAATACCAAAAATGAGCAATGTTGTTTGAATTTCAACTCAACTGAGTTGTAAACCATAATAGATGCATTAATTGAATTTATGGTGTACTGCAACTATTTTGTGGTATATATTACTGTTACCATGAAGCAAATAACTAAGATGACAAGCGAAAAGTGGACAAAATAATTTTTTGCTGCGCATAATGTCCCTCAGGGCTACTTGCGATTTCTTGCTTCTTCATCCTTTTGCTATTCCAATATACAAAAATACTGTGTGTAGGATGAACCAAAGCGAATTCAGTATCAGGTGGATGCATCGTCGAATTCGGTTAATGTGGCGGCACTTCCTCTGTCAAGTTTTGTTTACCCTTTTCGACGCCATTTAAATTTTTTTACATGTTCTTTATCAACTACTTTTGACAGCTGAAGTGCGAATTCGCCTTTTTACACAAACAAAATACCTGTTTTTTTATTGTTGTAGCGAGGCGGCTACCATGTTTTTATATCACGGTATGTAGGATGAACCAAGACGAATTTATACAGATCAAGGCGAATTCATTATTAGGTGGATGCATCGGCGAATTCAAGCGAATTCGGTTAATATGGCGGCACCTTCGCAGTCAAGTTTTGTTTACCTTTTTCGGCGCCATTTAAATTTTTGTATATGTCTTTAGCAACTACTTTTGACAGCGTAAGTGTGAATTCGCCTTTTTACACAAACAAAATACCTGTTGTTTTTTTTATTGTTGTAGCGAAGCGGCTACCTTGTTTTTTGTGTCATGATACAGATGAATGCAAGCGGAAAGGCGAATTCAGTACTATGTATTTTATTGTAAAACATATCGTGAATGTCAAAATCATTACATTAGGCATGGAACGCCGTTAAGACATACTGTTAAAACATACCTTTGACGGCTCGATTGTTATATGGTGGAGTACCCGTATGTCTTGATTTTTCATTATTTTAACTCCGTCAACAAAAGCACATCATCACTTTTTATGCCCTTTTTTATAGTTTGTGGGAAAAAAAATTTTTTCTATTGCAAAATTTGCAATCTAAAATAAGAATTTGAACTTTTTTTTTTTGGCAATTTCTCTTAATTTGAAACTATTTTTACTTTTTTTTATATTAAAATGTAATTCTCTGTTAAGACAGAGCTTTTAAAACAGACGTCTTAACAGCCGTGTCAAGACGGCAAGAAAACAGTAACATTTACAGTCTACACCTGACGGTAACAGTATTTTGCTGTTCTGTAATGGGGACCGTCGTTCCAATTATTATTATCAGGGCTGTTCTCAGATCACTTTTTGCGAAATTGATTTGAATTCACAAATAGGTATTCTGAACACAAAATATTTTTGAATTTGTAACCACATCCTAATTTTTGCATGTACTTTCAGGGCTGCAAATCACTTTTTGTGAAAGTGATTTGAAATATTAAAATATTTTTGTGATTTTAAATCGGTTAGCTAATTTGCAATCAATTTGAAATCACATCCCAATTTTTGCACGCACTTTATTATGAATTTTATAATTTATTACATTAATTAATAATTTCATAATTTATTATATTAATAAACTTACGTCAGCCCGATTACGAATATTTTCACGGAATTTATTTCTCTCGTATTTTTTTTCAATTCAAATTATACATCGTCAACTCGGTGCGTTTCGCACCGTTTTTGGCGCTTTTTAAAATTTGTGCGAAAATTTCTTTAGCTGGTGCGTGGTGCGCTTTTTTTACATTTTCGGTGCGTTTTTTAAATTTCGGTGGTACAAAATCAACTCAACTTATTATGTTTTAATGTAAGAAAACAAGTTTAATCAAGAGTCCAACGTTTTTACGTTTCATTTGGCGTGGAAATCGTAACATTTTATATACACAAACAGACCTGTTCTAAAAATTACGTGTTTTCAAAGCACATGCCGTTTCAAAAGCACAAATGTGATTTGTGCCTGTTCTGTAAATCACAATTTTTTATGACTTTCGATGTGATTTACACTCTTCTAAAGCACAAAAAACTGCTGTTTTTTTGGTTCAATTTACTGATATTTTTATTTTCAGGTTGAATTTTTTTATTCGCGGTATTATTTGCAAAATAAGGTTAATTCCTTCTAATAAATATAAAAGGTAAAATAAAATAAACCAATAAAGCAAATCACAATATAATACAACGAATTTTGCAACAAAATGAGCGTATCTAGTTTTTTCTTAATTTAATGAATTATTTCGTATAAAATAAATGAGTTTATTTAAATAATCGATAGAAAACACATTAAGTTATTTATTAATGTAATAAATTATGAAATTCATAATAAAGTGCGTGCAAAAATTGAGATGTGATTTCAAATTGATTGCAAGTTAGCTAACCGGTTTAAAATCACAAAAATCAAAAATATTTTGTGTGCAGAACACCTTTTTTGTGATTTCCAATCACTTCCACAAAAAGTGATTTGCAGAACAGCCCTGAAAGTAAGACGAATCTTGCTGTTGTATATTATACACATTCTCGCGAGAAAACGAAACAATTCGTTTTATAAAATTTTCAACTTTTAGAGTGTTTTACTATTAAACGAACAAGCCAAGTTTGTCAAATATTGTAATAACAGTGAAGTTCGTATTTGTGATGGCTTGTGAATTCGTTACGGTTTTGGTAATTGAGAAATTAAAAAATTATTAAATAAATTAGTTTCTCCAAAACGTTTGCATTAAATAATGATTATGGTAAACTTCATCTTTTATATGGTATAATTCTTGCTAATTTTCGTATATTTCAATTAATTCTTTTATATACACCGCTTATGAAAACACAAATGAAATGTGCAGTGTTTGAGAGAATTGCTATTAGTTGAATTTGAAGGCTTGTAGTGCGGTTCTGTAACTTAATGATCCGATAATCGCAAATTCTTTCGACAGTAATGGTTGTATGCTCTTGCAATATAATTTGGCGATGATAAGCAGCTGTATTTGTGTATATGTGTCCCTTATAATAGCCAGTAAAAGTAACAGCTAATTTTGGTCGAAATATAATTAAATATTGCTTAATTAAATTTTGTTGAATTTTTTATAAAAAATAAAAAACGATCTTTAGCTGCAAAAATAAGAAAATTTACTTAAGATCAAATAATTAAATATCAAAGATATTGCTTAATAATAACCTTGATAAAAATATCCTTATAATTATTGCAAAGGTAACATTATTTTAATAAAACTAACAGAGTCGTACTAGAGGCCAAATTTGACAAACACGAATTCTAGCTATTGACCGAATTTGATGGCATGTACAATCAGGCGATCAGTTTTATTGTAGTGTCGCTTAAAGGGCTTTTTCATGATCATGTTTTTAATATAAAAATATTGTACTTCTTAAAATACAAAATAGGTTTCTAAAAATGAAAGGAAAAATTCAAAGTTCGGTGCGCTTTTGTTGAAGTAACTCGTTTTTTTCCCCCATTTCGGTGCGTTTTGAATTTTCAAAGTTGACAACGCTGCACAATTATGAAGTCTCGCGGAATTTATATCTTACGAGTACTTTTTTCCAAGCTCAATATTAGAGAAAAGCACAATTTTCACGAGGCAACTCGTTTTTGGGGATAAATAAGTGAGGAAAGAGTAGAGTGTAAAAAACGAGTAGACTTGCTTCTACTCGAAGTCATTTTATTATTCTGGAAAAGTAGTGGGTGTTTCATTGTTTCGTTTGAACTCGGGGGGTTACTCACTATTGCGATGCGAAAGAAAAATCGAGGAATTGGTACTCTTATCGCATCGAACTTGCTTTCGCATCGCAATAGAGAGTAACTGAACTTCGAAAATAAATCTTGGATAAATGTTCAACTAGTACTGACACGAACAATGTTATCAATTTTGTTTTTTATATAAACCAGTACTGAAATGAACCATATTATAAATTTTATTATTTGCGATATACCTTTTGCCCAAAAAACGACGTGCAGAATTTTTAATCGATCGCTTATTTTATAAGGGTTAGGTGTATCAAATTCTTCAACAACGATGAATGTAATTTTTCAAGTACCATTTTATGCAAAATTTTATATAGCCGGTTGGTGCAAACCCAAAACACGAAAGTGATGACGACGATTCGGATGAGTTAGTGATTCCGCAACCGCTGTAATTAAGAGATATCGCCAATCGACTTCAGCTAATAAAATAAGAGTGTCTCAAATAAATACTCCGTCATCTAACCCCCTATCTATTTCAATGGGATTGTAATTATACTGTTTTGCTGTAAGTTTTCATTTTCACGATGAAATTAAAAAGTATTTTCAAACTACTACTTTTTGTGTAAAAGTAGTTTCAAGAACCAGACAATTCACTACAAATTAATCTTCGAAAACAAAACTCAAATGAAAAAGAGTAGAATGTAGAACACCGAAGCTTGAAATTGAAAAGTGATTCTAAACTATTTTCACTTCAAAGCAGAATCAAGAACATACCCGAGTCTCCCTTTAGTTTCAAAAAATCCTCGTACTTAATTTTTGTTCATATTTGAGGGTAAAGGATAATTTTGTTGTACTTTGTCATTCGGTTTATTGTAACTTTTATTTAGAAAAAATTAAAAAATTGACCTCATTTTGCAAATACTGACAATTTGAACATTCTATCCCATGGCTTTAATTATTTTTACCCGACTACTGTTACCACTATTACATCTTTATTTAAAACCTACTTGCCATCATTTTTTATATTTATTTTACTTCATCTGAGGTCATGTGTAGTTACATTATTCCAATAGGCGTCACCGTATCAAAAGTAACTTTTGATTGTGCACACTTTGTCTTCATAGCAATTTTTTTTTTGTTAGACTATCAATAGGTGTGTTTCTTTACTCTACTTTGGGATCCCAATTTGCACGAAAAGCGTTCCCGTACTTTAAAATTGGGCAAATGAGAGCGCTTTTGAGAGAATAGTATGCTTCCTCTTCTTGCACTAAACAGCCCGTACTTTTTCTTCGGGCTAGTTTGGGCAAGTAATTAAGCAATCAGCTGTTCGAAAAATAAACAATAGCAAAGAAACAAAGTTCATTTGAATCAACTCGTATACAAATCATTTCAGTGTTTTTATATAAAAATTAAATACACAGGAATGTACAAAAGACCTTAAAAGCTAAAAAGTGAAAAATATCACAGTATTTTTTCGTAAAACTAAGTGACAATTTTTTTTTGCCATATCAAAACACAGCATATGTTTCTTTTTGGGCTAGAAATTTGGCTTTTTGCGTTCCCGTACTTTAGGTAAATTTTATCTATATTTGAGAGTAACTCATGCATGCTCTCTTTTGCCCGGAAAGTAAAGAAACACACCTAATATTTCATAGACCAATAGGTGCGGTCTCCACCTGACATGAAAACACTAACTTTGACGCTAACTTCAAGTTAAAGTTAAGTGTGGACCGCTCATGTTGAAGTTTGGTTAATGTTATAACTTGGTTGTTAAAACATTTCATTTGGAAACTCTGTTATAACTTAAATTGACAACAGCCTGCTAATTGTAGTTGTTTTTCGCCATTTTTATTTTTTTACTATGAGAAGTTATAACTCTAACATTACTACGTGTCCGCCACCTTAAACAGACAGATATATAAGCAGCAAGTTTTAACTGCGTTTTAAGTTAGGTGTAGACTGCATGATAGGTAGATTAAACATTAATTTTCTTTCACGTTATGTTTGTGACTGCGACTACTCCTTTTGAAATAACGGATAATAGTAATTTTACAGGCAACATAAGCTGGTAATCGCATGCATACAAACAACTAAAATACAAAGAAGTGTGCATATAAATATATGTATATATCGTTAGTCTCACGTAGAAAGGCCCTAACTCGTATTTTCCCTGATTTGAGTTCTTTTAGGGATTCTACTACGTTTCACACAACTACACATTGTCACAAAGATTTAATTATACGATTTCATACATATCTCTCTTACAAGCAATTGAGCAAAAAAAGTTACTTTTAGATGAACCTATTTATACAGTTTCCATTACGATTTTTCCTTCTCCTGTAAAATTGCAATTATTTTAGTTAGGGCCTTTCTACATGAGAGCAACGATATATACAAACAACAAAAAGGAAAAACAATAAAAACTGTAAAACATGAAATTTGAGAAGCGCAGATTTACAGAAAACTGAAGGAAAAAAAATTTGTTCTTGCATAATTTTTGTAAGAACAAATATTTTTTCAAAAATTTTGTTTGAATAAACAAAACTTTGAAACATGCGCTTCTAAAATTTTATGTTTTATTTACAAGTTCTCCTCTTTGTATGCATGCGCTTGCTGAAAATAGTCGGGCATGTTCTGACACTCGCATCTCGCATGATATTTGCGATTGTGACTTGAACTCGCAAGAAAGGTGTTCTGTAAATCGCAATCGCCAGACTGTTGGCGATTTCAAATCACAAGAGTATGCCAAAGTGAACTGATGAATTAGCACTAAACAAACGTTTAAACAAATAATAAAATGACGTATATATTAAATTAAATTTGTTTTCTTTGCACTAGAATAAAAACTAGACGATTTTTCATACAATTTTAGCTAAATACATGCAATTTAAAAAATGGTCTAAAAACGCAAACCAAACTTATTATGTATTTCTGGAAATAAACTTTTTTACAATCAATTTTTTATTACATTTTTAACCCAAAATGCATTATCAATTTATTTTTTAGTTTATTTGCGTGGTAAAACATGTGTTTTTAGCATTCAAATTATGTCAACTCGCAAGCAAAACGCGTGAGTCACAGAACACCTAAAAATAAATTTGGCGTTTTCAAGTCGCCTGGCGACTTTGAAAACTTGCGTGGGAACATGCCTGAGTGCTTAATAACAAAGCAGTGGTTACGCTTTTTTGGGCAAACAGTTTTCCTATGTGAACGTACCTTAAAAAAAAAAGTTTTGTGAAGATTTGTACTAAAACAGTCGTTTGTTCTTCGCACATGTTGAACAAAGTTTGGCATTATGGAACAAAATGTTTGAGTTTCAAATATGCGCATCTACATAAATACAACTGAGAGTGTGATTAAGAGTTTTTTTAAAACAAATTTTTACATTTCCATTTGATTTCTCAGCATAAATTAAAAAAAAAAGTTCTTCATCCCAAAAGTAGCAGACATAAAAATTTTATAGTAATCGTTTAAAAATTTGTTGGGACTTTTTCTCAAATCTTCGAGTTTGTAACAGATTAAAGACAATTCAAGAATATTTGTTTTCCCTTTGACATGGAAGGCAAATTTGAACAAAAGAAACATTTTCAACATTGCCAAACTTTTAAACAATCTAACGAGACAAAAGCAACATACGTTTGACTGCTCGAAATAAAATTTTGTTGTTTTAAATGTAATTATACGAACGAACGGGATCGAAAAATAACACTTAGCTGAACCAATCAAAACTTCAAAAATGTATTTGACTGGCCGGAAGTTACAAACTTCGTTTGATGAATTTTGTTACTGTTGAAATTTTAGATAAAATAGAGATATTTACTAAACACATCATTATTTCACTCGCGCTACAGTTTATATTGAAATTTATACCAAAACACTCAATACTATTATTATAAGAGGTGAAACATACAAGCATATAAAAATCTTTTAAAATCCTTAGAATATATTATTTCTAATTTCACACTTACCCCTCAGGTTTAATTTTAGGACTCAGCGTCACTTTTCACTGATAAGAAACTTTCACAAAACTTACTATCACCACTAATTGGCATTCAAACAAAATTTGCCATTAGGATTTTTTTTTCCTCAACGATTTGTCTTTAGTTTAACAGTTTTCTGTGCTTTTCTAGAGCTCGCTTTTAAATTAATTAGTTAGTCTCTTTAATCATAATTAATTGATATTGAAAACAAATCGATCAAAAAGGACCAATTTGAAATTTTTGTTTTCAAAACAATTATTTACGCTTTTTTTTTTTTTTTTTCTAATTTTAGGAAATAAAAGCAGCTCTAAAACTTCAAAGAATTTCAGTTGTTAAATTAAGAACTGAATGAAAATCTTTGCCGCCAAAAATATTAACGAATTATCAGAAAAATATTAAGCCAAAAGAAAGGTAATATTCGTCTAACCTTTATTTTTATTAAAATTTAATATTTAAATGAAATATCCGTACATACATATTTGGAGCAAAGATTTTTCCCGAAAAAAGCATTTTGATTACGAACGCACGTTTGCTTTAATTTTTTTTTTCGCGCAACTTTAAAAATATATCTTAATCTAATTTTTGTCTAAACGTTTGAAATCTTGCCTTAATAAAAGGTAATTTTACTTCCAAAAAAATACGTCTGGAAAACCTTAATTAAAACAAGTTTTCAAAACAACACGGAAGGAGAGGTAACAAATCCAAGCGCATTTTATAATTAAAGCTTAAGTTTGAAAGCTTTGAGCATCAGCATTCAGTAACAATTACTTTATCGCTTGTATTTGTTATAAATCTCCACCAATTAAAATTAAAGTAGCAAAGTTTAGTTAAAAAAAGGGACACAAAACAATCTGCTTTTCAACGAGAAAACACTGGCGTCCAGCGCCTAGAAATTTTCTGTTGAATGCAATTACTGCTTTGCATGCATAATAAAGTGTCAACCAACCTTGTGCATCGCTGTTCGACGGATCTGCTGATGTATCCATGTATGATGAGTCAGAGAGCGGTTGTTGCTTTACAATAGCCTTTGAAGTTGTTGCTGTCGTTGCACTTTGATTTGGTGTAGTCGTAGACGTGGTGTTACCAGACGTCGGAACAGCATCTTCATTTTCCGTAAAGTAACTTTCATCATAACGCATATCACCATAGGATTCATCTTCAACATACGTGGCGTCTTGATCAGCCTGATCAACTTCGGCTGCTTCTTCAGCATAGTCCGGTTCCGATTTTGTAGGCAATTCAATTGGCAAGTCAATATATTCAGGTTCATTTGCTTGTTGCGTTTGCTGCTGCGGTTGATGAGTTTGGTGTTGCTGTTGGTGTGTTTGTTGCTGCTGCTGATGATGGGTATGGTGTTGAGTTTTAGCATCAGTTACTACAGAGGTTTGTACGTTAATTTGATGCGTTGCAACAGTTGCATCTGATGCTTCTAGGGGATCAACCGTACTCTTTGATCTTTTAATATGCGGTACACTTCCTAAACTAGTCCGTTGGGCGGGTCGTTTTTGGGTCACCACAGTTGTGGTGGTGGCCGCTGGCATACTAACGCTGGTAAGTTGATGTGATTGAGTGTGTAGCGTTTGCTGCGTTAGGTGTTGAGGCTGATGATGCTGCTGCTGCTGAGGTTGGGTGGTAATAGTAGCTTGGGGTGGGTGTGTTGGCGCAGTGGTTTGTATGACTATTTGTGTAGTTTGTTTTGCATCATCGCCAGAATCCTCGACCGTTTCTATTTTATATGAGCGGGCAGTAGAAGTCCTTTGCCGTACTCGAGGCGATGTTTGTATTTGTTGTATCTGCGGCGTTGGTGTCGAAGGTTCAGGTGGCGTTTGTGGTGGTGGAGGATCACTCTGAAAATTTAGTAAAACAAACACATTTAATACATAAATTTTATCATTGTTTTTCGGGCGAGTAATTCAAGCATAAATTTGAATTTGAGCGCATAACATTATTCAAGCATATATTTCAAGTAGGGTAAAACGATGTGTTTAAGCTTTTGGAAGTTTACCTACTATAACGACCTTCTCCTTATTTTGTGTGAAATAATCGTCTGTTTTTTTTTTTTTTTATTCGGAAACCGTTATAAGAACCACTGGTTTCGTGCTACGTTACTTTATATTAAAAACAAAACTACGTTTATCTAAAAGTAAAAAATACCACCTCCAAAATTTTGACTTCAATGTTATTTGACAGGTAAGTGTGAAATGTTTAACTAAAAATAAACTTCGGAATGATTCCTGAATTTCTAATTTTAAATAAAAGATAGTCTTTGAATATAAACTTATGACGGAACCTAACTAATTTACGCCAAACTGTAGACAAACAAAAAGAAACAAGTTTAAAAACAAAGCAAACAACCCTACAAGAACAGTGACGGTCAAATGACCGGTCATTTGACCGACATTGTTGACCGAAACATAGGTCACAACTTTCTATCAAGTTATTAAGGGCAATATGAAGAAAATTACCGAAAGTTTCGTGTACGTGTGATGTTTCTTCTACCACATTCCCAAGATATCATATACGTATAACATTTTTGTGAATGTGTTGGAAAATAACATTTGAGTGTATTAGTTTCAGTCATCTATTTCTTGTAGGGAACTTTCAGTGGCATTACAAATTACTGGAATGTGCCAAATTGTTAGTATTGGACCAGTACTCAAAACGTTCAAAACGCATATTAATGTTGAGTATTGTAATTCCATCATATTCATTAATGGGGATTTCTTTTGGGACAAAGCAACATTGTGGTTCAACACGGTCTTTTCTAACAAATTTGATAACTTATTATTAAAGGAAATGTTTTTTCCCAAGCATGTTGTAGCATGCCCTACACTGTACTTTGAGTAAGGTGGAGATACTGCCCTTTTTGCATCTTTGCTTCATTTGTGTTTATGCAAATATGAGATTCTTCCAGTGTACAAACATCAAGTATTAGAGTTTGTGGGGGGGATGGAGAGAAGAGAGTGGAAAAGGGTGCAGACTTGAACGGTCGTCAACTTTAAAAAGATTGTCAAAAAATATGAAAACTTTAAGGCAAAAGAACTTAACTTGACGACAAAAAACTTTTTTGTGTGAACGTAAAGTAAATACAAATTCAAAAGAAAATTGAAGCAGAATTAATCAAGAAAACCTGATATGCGTAAATTGGGAATTAGTGTAGATAGGTGGATAACCGGTGCTGATAGCTTTTATTTGATAATAAATAATGAGCAAAACGTTCAGTTTGTTAAAAGTGGTTATGATATATTTGAAACGCTAAACGGCATTTTGTTCTTTTGTGTTAATAAATGTAAAATTTTTTAACAATGATAGTTATCGCAAAAATGATAAACATTTGAAGGGCATCACTTTATATCAGAAAACACCCAAGTGTTTCTGCAAATAAGTAACCCCAAGGGATCACATATGGCAGTATTTTCGTTACAAAATCCAAACGACGAAATTTCAAAATATCAAATGGCCCGATACATTAGCCTATATACTTATACCGATTTTCCTAATTTCAAATTGGCAAAAATTTCATAGCAAAACAGAAATATGTAGCGATATACGCCAAAAATTTTTCATGAACCCTCGCTTTAGTTTTATCAAATGTAACAAACGACTGCATTTACAATTGCGGCGCTCTTTACATACTTAAACTAAATATACAAACTACGTAACAAACACCTATAAAACCGAATCACATGTTTTACTTGTGTATGTAAATATATGAATGCTAACAAATATACAATTTCGTCGTTACTATTATATTCTTGGATCCGAAATAGCTTTATGCTGGTGCAAAGAATTTGCAGTTTAGTTGGAAGTTGTTTATAGCACTCTAATCCTGAGTGCCAACATATTATTCTAGTTTTAATTTTGCAACTTTACTTCTAAATTCTCTAAGGCTATTTGAAAATCTGCCATTAATCTCAATATATAATAGGTATTTTCATAAAACATTCTGCAGATTTTAGCTAAGAAATTACATAACTCAGCATTTTCATTAATCTATTTTTTTACTCCGAAAAATTCCAATTCTTTCATGCCCACATTTACGGCAAATCCCACATCAAACACAAAAACAGAAAAAGGTGGCAAGTTCCTTTCTTTTGTTCTAAACAGTTGAGCTGAATAGTACAGTTTGTACTAAATACAAAATATTCACAAACACATGAGCTCGTACAACACAAGGCACAATTATTGACCAAGTTTCGGGTGGTAAATAAGCAAACAAAAAAATAAAGCGGCAAATGTTATGTATGTGTATACATACACACTACAGTATATATTCAATGAAAACAGATTATGTACTTACATCTGTTAAACCTTTTATCTGCAAAGCCTCTGCAGTGCTTATAAAAGCTGGAAGCGCCTCCTGCTTAACATTCACCTCACCGCAATACATAAATTGGATGAGATCTTTAAGAGCCGTATGACTAACGTCTTTAAGGAATACTGATAGAAAAACAAACAATTAATACTTAACATTGTTTTTAAATCACAGTTCATCTTACCAAAGGCGTGTTGATTGGGTGGCATTTGTGTAAACATTTTACGAAAATATGGCGAGCAGACAGACAAAACAAGCCTATGGGCCTTGACAAACTGACCCTCCGCCGCTAGCGTCACATCCACCAGATCCCCACGACATAGTGATTCATGGAAACCAGCCGATAAATTGCTATTAAAATTGTTCCAGCACAACGAGAATTGCTCGTCGTCCGCCATATTGATGGTACTCTATTCACTGTTGTGTACCCTTATTCGTTCGGATATAAACCACACACACTTTTACAATACAAAATAAATCAATACACTTGTATGTATATCTCTGTGAATGAAAAAATAAAATAGCGTTAGATTTACTGAAAATATAAGCTACAATTAAAATTTAAAAATATTTATTCAATTTAATTATTTTACTTGTTCCAAAAATAAACAAAACCACCCAACTATACACATGCAATATTTTTCTTCAAAAGCAAAGTATATCATATAACACTCTATATTAATAAGTAGGCAACAAAACTTACATTTATCTCTTAATCAATAAATTCTTTAAACTGATTCTAATATGTATATTTTTCTTTTATTGCAGAACACAAAAACTCCGACCGACAAAGTACAACTTCACGAAATTGTTAACTGTCCACAAATGAGACGATGCCCAAAAATTTTCGATATTCGTAGAAAAAGTGTGTATCCGTAAGCAAAAATTATAGAAGCTTTATGCTGATTGGCTGGCCAAAATAGAGTTGCACAGAAAACAGAGTTGTATTTTCGCACTTAATTTCCCTTTATCAGAGTTGATTTAAGAAACCTGCATTATCATAACAAATAAGCGGTATTTAATATTTGTACAGAGTTATTACGTTGTAAAGTGCCTATTTCCACTAGAAAATAAGATTGCAATTTTTATTAATTTTCTTCTTTGAACTTTCTTTGCCGTTTCCAATGTACAAGTCTTATTGCTTACACTGAACTAATTTTAGCTTGAATAGTATACATACGAATATGAATGCAAAATGAATTGCAAGTACATGCAAGTGTGTACTCGTTTACTGGATGAGGTAAAATACCTCACCCCGTTAGTTAATCAGTTCAGCAATAAGACTTGCATAGTGGAAACTGAGAAAAACTTAATTTTTAAGGTCTAACCATAATGTGCACAGACTGGCTTAAGCTTATGGTAAAATTAACGTAAAGCCTGTCATATGCATAAACCAATCAAAAACGACTTTTAGTTTAGGAATTCAATAATTTTAAAACCATTGTTGCACAACTGCGTAACTATCATGTCTTTTCTGAGTAGATCTCCGTGAAGTTAACAAACTAAGATAACAAACTTTTTCTGTTTCGCTCAATTTCAAGAGAGTAACGCCATAATTCTCTCTTTGCAGACTGTGTGCAGACAAAAATTGAGTATTTTTGCCTTTGCAGACCAAATTTCTAGTGCTACCAAGTCTAAAATGTAGAATTTTAGAACATTTTCTACAAAAAATACGGCAACTTCTGAAAATTCTCACTCTTCTTCTTGTTTTCTTACATGGGAGAGATAACAAACTATTTTAACAAACTATATAAAATCGACATAACTGAAAAATGATGTGTAAAAAAATGCCTTATTATTAATGAAAAATTAATAATTAAAGAATAAATTACGTGCAATTATATAAGTTATGTTGTACTTGAAAGTATAGTTATATTTATATGGTTCAAAATGTTCTTTATATTTCAGCAAACCTAAAATCTTCAAACAACACAAATAGGTCTCTAGAGTCCAAACCAGAAATTCTTCCTGGACCAAACCTTTTGTAGATTAAAGAGGACCTTTCTACCTTTAATTTGACATATATTTTATATAGCCCAAAAGTTTTTGCTAGAACAAAGTTTCAATTTTAAAAAAATTTTAGTAATTGTATTTAAACACTAATGGGCCTCCCGAGTCCAAACAAGAAATTCTTCCTGGACCAAACCTTTTGCAAGTTAAAGAGGACCTTTTTAGCTTTAATTTGACATATATTTTATATAGCCCAAAAGTTTTTGCTAGAACAAGGTATCAATTTTAAAAAAATTTTGTCATTGCACTCAAACACTAATGGGCCTCCCGAGTCCAAACAAGAAATTCTTCCTGGACCAAACCTTTTGCAAGTTAAAGAGGACCTTTTTAGCTTTAATTTGACATATATTTTATATAGCCCAAAAGTTTTTGCTAGAACAAAGTTTCAATTTGAAAAAAATTTTGTCATTGCACTCGAACACTAATGGGCCTCCCGAGTCCAAACAAGAAATTCTTCCTTTCGAAGGAAGACGAAATATCGAATATAATTAAAGCATTTTTATATAAAAAAAAACTGACCTCAATTTAATAATTTAATAATCGATATCAAAATTATAGTCTATTCTTTTTATACCCTTCACAAAAATGTAAAGGGTATATATAAGTTTGTGATTCCGTTTGTAATTTCTACAGTTTTTTTTGCGACCCTATAAAGTATACATATATATTCTGAATCAGAATTAATTGAAAAGTCGATTAAGCGATGTCCGTCTGTCCGCTGTTGAAATACCGTTTCTGAGAAAACCATTAGACTTAGAAACTTTTTTCTTTGACCATTCTTTTACCCCATCGATTCATGGGTTTGCTATTGAAATTCAGTAATATCGGTCCACGTATAGCTGAGATATATTCAAAATTCCAAAAAAGCCATTTTTTTTGTAATTTTGTATGAAAATTTTTGAAAACAAAAGTTGTTTTGCTTCAAACTTCACACCTTATTAAGCATGGTGACTTAAAGGCAAAAAATTTTTTTTTCAGATATCGGTCCATATATACCCGAGATATAGCCCAAATCGGATTTTTAATGAAAATGTCGCATAGGCGAAGCTAAACAATTTTTTTTGCTTAAAAGTAGTTCTGGTAATAAACTTAGGTTATATAAATCTGGAAAATGGAAATTTTCGATATCGGTCCATATATACCCGAGATATAGCCTAGAACGGGTTTTTCATGAAAATGTCACATAAGCGAACTTAAAAAACTTTTTTTTGCTCAAAAAATTTCTAGTGATTTAAACTAGAGTAATATTTTTAAACGACATCGCAAGCTGAAAAAATTAATTAAAATTTTCATTATATCAATATCACTGATGACAGTTTAGTGAAAATATAGTCGGAAAAAACGTCAACGATTATGTCGCCTATACAATCGTTGACAAGGTAGTGTGGATATTGTCACTTATATATTCGTCGACGACGTGGTAGAAGAACATGTAGTGTATATAATCGCTGACGATGAGGTGAGGAAAATGTCGCTTGTGTGGTCTTGCGTGATTTCGTAGCCATTTGTTCGAAAATTCTGTCAACGATTTGTTTGAGGTGTCGTCAACATGATTTTATATTGTCTTGTACCCATCGTTTAAGTGTCTTTAAGACTTGGCCAACTGCGATGTACATGCATACACACACTTACACACTTTACTTGCTGATATGTTTGTATGTGAGCAAACCACCCTGTCGGAAAATCAGTTAACTTTAAACAAACATCAAGTTAACTATTTCTCAACTAGTGCTGACTGACACGGATTACTTTTCAATGGAAGCAACTAACTATTTAAACATTGTGATGTCCTAGGAGGTAATCAATTGTCCGACTTTACACTATTCAACTAACTTACAGTTAACTTTACATGTAAATTTACATGTACATATAAAAAAAGACTTCAATATCACGCAGTAGTATTAATAATAAAAACTGAAATCTACGACGCCTACTAGGTGGCTACATTGGAAAAACATTTTGGCATTGTATACGTGATAGCTTAAAATTGGTTCATAAAAATTAATTAAAAGTTTGCTATTTTTGTAGGCAGTTACTGATTATCCGACAGGGCAGAAACATTTGCCATTCGATGTTTTACAAATAGAAAAAAGTAGTACATCTGTTTTTTCAGTTTCACCTGGTAAAATGAATTCGCCTTGCTAAAAGCGGAGTTCGTGTCTTTTTGTCTACCCCTCTTTCATTTCTACAAAATTTGCCCACAAATATGAAAGACATGACTTAAAGACGTTTGAAAAAATCAACGTGAAAATTAGGTGTTAGTATATAAATATTAAATTTTTTTGTAAAAGCGAAAGTTTGATTAAAATTTTAGCAAAACTAGTCAAATAAAATAAAATGTGTAAAATTTTATTATTTTATTTTTTATGTAAAGTATTAGAAATCAATAGATACACATGTGACATAGAAGCCAATACACATTTCTTTTAAAAATTAATTTTAATGACAAAATTTTCTTAAAATTGAAACTTTGTTCTAGCAAAAACTTTTGGGCTATATAAAATATATGTCAAATTAAAGGTAGAAAGGTCCTCTTTAATCTACAAAAGGTTTGGTCCAGGAAGAATTTCTTGTTTGGACTCGGGAGGCCCATTAGTGTTTAAGTACAATTACTAAAATTTTTTTAAAATTGAAACTTTGTTCTAGTAAAAACTTTTGGGCTATATAAATTATATGCCAAATTAAAGGTAAAAAGGTCCTCTTTAATCTACAAAAGGTTTGGTCCAGGAAGAATTTCTTGTTTGGACTCGGGAGGCCCATTAGTGTTTAAGTACAATTACTAAAATTTTTTTAAAATTGAAACTTTGTTCTAGCAAAAACTTTTGGGCTATATAAAATATATGTCAAATTAAAGGTAGAAAGGTCCTCTTTAATCTACAAAAGGTTTGGTCCAGGAAGAATTTCTTGTTTGGACTCGGGAGGCCCATTAGTGTTTAAGTACAATTACTAAAACTTTTTTAAAATTGAAACTTTGTTCTAGCAAAAACTTTTGGGCTATATAAAATATATGTCAAATCAAGGGTAGAAAGGTCCTCTTTAATCTACAAAAGGTTTGGTCCAGGAAGAATTTCTTGTTTGGACTCGGGAGGCCCATTAGTGTTTAAGTACAATTACTAAAATTTTTTTAAAATTGAAACTTTGTTCTAGCAAAAACTTTTGGGCTATATAAAATATATGTCAAATTAAAGGTAGAAAGGTCCTCTTTAACTTGCAAAAGGTTTGGTCCAGGAAGAATTTCTGGTTTGGACTCGGGAGGCCCATTAGTGTTTGAGTGCAATGACAAAATTTTTTTAAAATTGAAACTTTGTTCTAGCAAAAACTTTTGGGCTATATAAAATATATGTCAAATTAAAGCTAAAAAGGTCTTCTTTAACTTGCAAAAGGTTTGGTCCAGGAAGAATTTCTTGTTTGGACTCGGGAGGTCCATTAGTGTTTAAGTACAATTACTAAAATTTTTTTAAAATTGAAACTTTGTTCTAGCAAAAACTTTTGGGCTATATAAATTATATGCCAAATTAAAGGTAGAAAGGTCCTCTTTAATCTACAAAAGGTTTGGTCCAGGAAGAATTTCTTGTTTGGACTCGGGAGGCCCATTAGTGTTTAAGTACAATTACTAAAATTTTTTTAAAATTGAAACTTTGTTCTAGCAAAAACTTTTGGGCTATATAAAATATATGTCAAATTAAAGGTAGAAAGGTCCTCTTTAATCTACAAAAGGTTTGGTCCAGGAAGAATTTCTGGTTTGGGCTTTAGAGACCTATTTGTGTTGTTTGACGATTTTAGGTTTGCTGAAATATAAGGGACTTTTTGGACCATATAAATGAAACTATACTTTCAAGTACAACATAACTTATATAATTGCATGAAATTTATTCTTTAATTATTAATTTTTCATTAATAATAACATATTTTTTCACACATAATTTTTCAGCCATGTCGATTTGATATAGTTTGTTAAAATAGTTTGTTATCTTGCAAATCCTCTCCCATGTAATGAAACAAGAAGAAGAATTATTATTTGCAGAAGTTGCCGTATTAATAGTAGTAAATGTTCTAAAATTTACCATTTTAGATTTGGCAGCACTAGAAATTTGGCAAAAATACTCAATTTTCGTCTGGTAGCACGTTTAGTCCGGCAGCATTATTCTGCACACTTCTGCACAATAATGAAAAATTACTCATTTTTCTGCAAACGTGCGCCATTTTTTCTCCCTCTCTTTGAGCGGAAAAAAATAGTTTGTTATCTCAGTTTGTTAACTTCTCGTCCGCTCTGAGTAGAATATACAAAAAAGTACTAAATATAACAACAAAGTATTTGTATGCAATAATTTTTAAACAGAAAGTAAAATTATTTTTTCGTAATTTGTTTAATTAAAAATTGAAAGAAAGCAAAAACACATTTTCTATTAAAATACAAATGTGTTAGCTTACGTGCTTGCAATTTTTCAATTAAATAATTTTTTAAACATACACACAGCCATTTAGTACTTCTCTTGTTGAATTAGAAGCAAAATTTTCGATTTTCCAATTGTTTATTTAGCAATCTTTTAAAAGATCTCTGTTACCAAATTGTTTCTAACGGAAACCTCTTAAATTCATGCTTAGAAGATTTCTTTGTACCAATGATGTATTTGAATTTTGAAAATTTTCTTAAATCTAATAAAGAAACAATAAGTCCTGAAATGGAGAAAGAAATATGAATAGTATGTCGCAGTTTTATTGCACAATTGATTTATCAGTTACGTTAACGTTTGCCAAATAATTTCAACAATCTGAGCTTAAAAACTACAAGTTTTTTTCCATAGAAAATAGTTTAAAACTTGATAAGACTAAGTTGCACGAACATTTTAAGGAAGAAATGCTAGACTACACGGTAGAGAATATAACAACTTTGGAACATCAATGACAACGTATGCATGCGCATGTGATATATAATTTAAAGACTGAATTATTATTTATGTTGTGTTTTTCAAACTTTTTCGGCCGTATGCAAAAACATTTAACAAAGCTCGGTAAGCAATTATTAATAGAAATTCCTTAACGTTGTATGCAAAAACAATTGCTGTTGCAGCAAAATCTAAGTAAATCGTATTTAAGGTGACGATATGTATAATGAAATTCTGTTTGCTTAGTATCTCTTAAATTGTTAACTGATTCTCTGCTTAACGTACTCAATAGCATTTTTATATTTGATATTTGCTCTTCAAACTTATTAACTGTGTAAATATGTATGTATATAAGCACATACACAAATCTGCATTCAATTCTACTTGGATTTATGTAAAAGGGATAACGGTTGGCAATAAAAGATCATGTAATTTATTTACCTCTTAAAAACAGTTTTAGTTAAGTAAAAAACACTTTGATACAAGGCGAGAACGAGTGCAGTCGAAAAACGAAAAATTTTAAAGCGACTTAGTTTTTTATTGAATTAAGTGAATAAATTTAAACTTATAACTTTCATGCGCCGTTATCCCGGTTATTGAAAACAAAGAAAAACTTAACGCTATTGAAAATTTGTTTTTAATAAAAATTGAATTTATAAATCGCTTAAATAAAAGGAGTTTCATTAAACGTTATTTTACTAAATCGAAATAACATTTCTTTAAAATTTTTCGTTCCTTTTATAAACGATTTGTAAAAATTATAATGCTCAACTCGCAAATTGAAAATAACCATAACTGCAAGAAGTGTTCAGGCGAAGATACTGACGACATGGTACAGTGTGATAACTGCGACCAATGGTATCATTTTGGCTGCGTGGGTGTGGACAACAACATAGTAGATATAAGTTGGAGTTGCGAAAACTGTAGAAATATATTACCTACAACAACACGTTCATCTACACCCACGATGATTAGGAGGGTAACCTCATCAACTTCGATTAACGTAAGCGATGGAATTCAATGTATAGAAAAATCCTTGCCACAACTAAGCGCTGAGTCCGCTTTTCCAGCACATGCTACGAGAAACGCAGGACAAGTTATGTTCTCTTATCCAACAGCAACAGCGAAAGCTGCTGCGCAACACGACCCGGCATCGATGTCTTCGATATACACATCTCCAATCATGACCTACACGCCATACGTAACAATGCAAACCTCAACCGCGAATGCACCCAGCTATCATAAGACTATGCAGCAACACTTTCAAGCAAATTATTTCCCGAAAACACTGCCTAGTCAACAATCAGCACACTTATTCAATGCGTTTTCACAACAAAATTCTACGCAGAGTTTTCCTTTGTCATCACAGCCCAATTTATCCTTGGCCCAAATGAACATAACCTCAACAGCAAACATACAACATAATGATAATATCGCGAGGCAACATGATTTAGAGCTGCACAGACTGGATGAAGAAATGCGTATTAAACGCGAGCACTTAGAAGCGAAATATAAATTGTTGACCCAAGCTAACGCATCTTCAGCATGCAATTACCCACTATATAGGAATCTTCCAATGCAAGCAGCATTCAGCGAACCAACCCCCGCTCAACTGGCTGCAAGGCACGCTATTCCAAAACAACTACCATTATTTAACGGTGATCCCGAAGAGTGGCCGCTTTTTTACAGCACTTTCGAAAATAGTACCGCTGTCGCCGGATATACGAATGCCGAAAACTTAATAAGACTACAAGCATGTCTAAAAGGTAAGGCCCACGACATTGTTAAAAACAAATTGTTTCTACCTCATATGGTCCCCGAAATAATGCAAACGCTAAAAATGTGCTTCGGAAGACCAGAACATATACTAGATCGAATGATTTCAAAAGCGAAAAATATGCCGCCCTTAAAAGATAAATTAGATGCGCTAATCGACTACGCAATGTGCGTACGTAATATACATATGTGCTACTATGGAGGGGTGCCAGATGCAATCGCACCTTAATAACCCACTTCTAGTTAAGGAACTAGTGGAAAAACTTCCGAACCACCACAAATTGAACTGGGCTATGAGTCAAAAGGACGAACGTCTACCTGCTGTGAAACTATTTAGTGACTGGTTGTATAATATGGCAGAAGCTGCAAGTACCGTTACTCCATTGTTTGGTAAGCCCGGCGTTGCCGTAAATACACACTATAGTGAAACAGTCAAAGCAAACATAAATTACGCAAATAGAAACACAGTAAGTACCTTATGTGCCATTTGTAATGAAACTAAACATAAAGTTGGGCAATGCGAAGTATTTAAAAATATGACCCTTAACGAAAAATGGAACTATGTTAAGTCGAAACATTTGTGTAGACAATGTTTAGGTACTCATAAACGTAAATGCACGTGGACAAGAGAGTGCGGGGTAGATGGATGCAAATACAAGCATAATCCTTTGCTGCATAAAACTACAGACACCGCGGAACAAATAAGTAATACACAAAGTACTAGATCAAACATGGTAGTAAATGCACATAGGAAAGGTTTAGACAAATCGCAACCTTATTTTAGAATCATTCCCATAAACATTCATGCGCCAAATGGGATCAAACAAGTGTTCGCCTTCCTCGACGAAGGGTCCGCCGTCACGTTGATCGAAAAGAGTATTTTCGATGAACTTGGATTAGAAGGAGAAGCCGATCCCCTATGTTTAAGATGGACAGGCGACACCACGAGGATGGAAAGCGACTCGTTGAGGACCACTTTGACAATTTCAAATGTCAACAACAACAAAAAATTCGAGCTAAGTAGAGTTCATACCGTAGATAACTTAGCGCTTCCAACTCAGTCTATAGACACAGCGAACATCTTTAGAAAGTATCCATATCTTAAAAATATTCCGATACGGTCGTATCAAAACGCTACGCCTACCGTACTTATTGGCGCTGATAACTGGAAGTTAGCTATTCCGTTAAAAATAAAAGAAGGGTCTCGGCAACAACCCATCGCGACAAAAACTCGTTTGGGTTGGGCGCTACAAGGGTGTTTCACTAATAATGCTACAGAATTTAGAATAAACCTTCATGCATGCGATTGCCAACGCAAATACGAAGAATTGCATGAGCTGGTGAAATGCTTCTTTAGCCTTGAAGATTCGCGATCAACTAAACTTTTGTCCGCCGAGGACACCAAAGCTTTAGAAATATTAGAGCAAACAACTAAAAGGGTAAATAATCGTTACGAGGTGGGACTGCTCTGGCGTGATCAAAATATCAAGTTGCCAGACAGTTACATGCATGCCTTTAATCGCTTAAAATGTCTAGAGAGAAAGTTCAAAAATATACCTTCTCTAAAAGCAATTTTCCAACAACAAATTAATAATCTGGTCTCAAAGGGCTATGCTAAAAAACTCACATCAAGAGACTTACAGGAGCCCCATGACAAAGTCTGGTATATGCCTATATTCTCAGTCACCAATCCTAATAAACCTAACAAAATCAGACTTGTGTGGGACGCAGCAGCCAAATTCAATAAAGTATCACTAAACGATTTTTTAATTCCAGGACCAGACCTTCTGAACCCACTACTCGAGATATTGCTTAAATTCCGAATAGGTAAGGTAGCTGTTTGCGGAGACATCACTGAAATGTTTCACAGAGTAAACGTTAAAGAAAGTGATATGCATGCGCAACGCTTCTTATGGTATGATGAAGGTGACGAGCCGGAAAAACCTAGTGTCTTTGTTATGCGAGCACTAACCTTTGGTATCTGCTGTTCTCCGTGCATAGCACATTTCGTACGCAATAAGAATGCTGAGCAGTTCAAAGAAATATTCCCACGCGCAGTCGAAGCCATCCAGAAAAACCATTACGTGGACGATTTCATAGACAGCGCTCCCGATGAGGAGCAAGCAGCAAATCTCGCAAAGCTAGTAAGAGATATTCACGCCAACGCAGGATTTGAAATGCATAACTGGTCGTCTAACTCGCCGAAGGTTTTAGGCCAACTTCAAAGTAACTCCTTGCCGCAACAGGGAATCATAGATTGGGGAACTACTACTAAAGTATTAGGTTTGTATTGGGACCCAAGCACTGACGAATTTAAGTATGTCTTTCGGTTCTGCAGACTTCGTCGAGATGTTCTCAACGGCCCGATAATACCAACGAAACGCGAAACTCTTCAGGTATTGATGTCAGTGTTTGATCCGCTAGGTTTTCTATCGTGCTACACAATAGCGCTGAAATTACTTCTTCAAGATGTATGGCGCGCCGGCATATCATGGGACGAACAATTAACTGAATCCTTGTACAAGAAATGGTGTAGTTGGAAAGCCAAAATCCCCGTTATAGCTGACATCAGGATTCCTCGATGCTATGCCGAAGAGATGATCAATGCAGATGACATACAACTCCATACTTTCGTAGACGCCAGCGAAAAGGCCTACACAGCTGTCTGCTACTTACGCATAAAAAAAGGCAGTAGAGTAAACATTAGCCTGGTAGCCGCAAAAAATAAGGTAGCACCTTTAAAGCCAATTTCCGTTCCAAGGCTTGAGCTGCAAGCTGCATTACTGGGCGCAAAGTTAGCAAAGTCAATAAATGAGATACAACAAATTAAAATCGATTCTAGTTTCTGGTGGAGCGATGCAAAAACCGTTCTTAAGTGGCTCCAAATGGATCCGAAACATTTTCAACAATTTGTAATGCACCGGGTAGGGGAAATACTAGAAATCACTAATGCCAACCAATGGAAATGGGTACCCTCAAAGCAGAACCCTGCAGACCTTGGTACAAAAACACCAATATCATTTAATGCCAATATATGGTTTGAGGGTCCAGAGTTTTTAAAACGCGAACAAAATGAATGGCCGTATTGCGAAGACCTCGGAGAATTAAACCAAAGTGAAACAAAGCGTTGCTCTTTGACGATTCAAAAAGACGACGGCTTCAAACTAAATGTTGAATATTTTTCAAGCTGGAAGCGTTTGTATCGCGCAGTCGCTACTTTCATATTATTTATAAATAGGCTCAAGGAACTTGCTAAGCAAAAAACTATTACAGAATTTATTGAGGTCGATTGCAATATGATACAAACAGCACAAGTATTTTTATTCCAATTCGCTCAGAGAAGTGAATACAAGCGTGAGCAATCAACTTTGATGAATGGTAAGCCAATTGAGAAAGGAAGTAAAATTTTCACTCTCAACGTTTATTTAGACAAAAATAATCTAATAAGATGTCGTGGCAGAGAAGAATACCTCAATAGCCATGATGATGCTATAATTTTACCAAATAGTCATGCTATAACCTTTTTACTAGTGCGTCACTTCCACGAAAAGTTTCGACACCAGTCGCATGAAACTGCAATTAACGAAATAAGGAGTCAATTCTACATATCCCGCCTACGAGTTCTTTTTCGAAAAGTACGCCGAATGTGCCAGTGGTGTAAAAACTACTACGCCTCTCCCAGAATTCCCCAAATGTCAGCACTGCCCGTAGCTAGACTCGGTGCCTTTGAACGTCCGTTCACGTTCGTCGGTATCGATTACTTCGGCCCAATTCACGTGTCAGTCGGCAGAAGGCGAGAAAAGAGATGGGGAGTTGTATTTACCTGTCTCACGATCCG
Organism: Thecocarcelia acutangulata; assembly: GCA_914767995.1. NCBI lineage: Eukaryota > Metazoa > Arthropoda > Insecta > Diptera > Tachinidae > Thecocarcelia > Thecocarcelia acutangulata. The sequence goes on along the minus strand of OU612094.1, from coordinate 183,591,692 downwards.
CGCGATACATATTGAAGTGGCACACACACTAGACACAAGTTCGTGTATTATGTCTATAAAAAATTTTATCTGTAGACGTGGTACACCAAGAGAAATATATTCAGATAATGGCACAAATTTTAAAGCATCAGAGAAAATATTATGTAGTGCGCTAAAAGCCGTCAATCAGCCGGAAATTCATTCAACCTTCGATCAAATCAAATGGCATTTCAACCCACCAGGAGCACCACACATGGGAGGCGCTTGGGAGAGGCTGATAAGGTCGATAAAAACTGTTATATATAAAATAAGCCCGACGATGAGGTTCAGCGACGAGAGCCTTAAAAATGCGCTCTGCGAGGCAGAGTACATAATAAATTGTCGACCATTGACCTTTGTCTCTCTTGAAAACATCGATGATGAAGCAATCACTCCAAATCATCTATTGATCGGTTCCTCCAACGGCTATAAACCGATACCAAACGAGAAAATAGATACCCGTCAGCGATGGTATAAAACACAAGAATTTTCTGATCAATTCTGGCGTCGCTGGTTAAAAGAGTACATTCCTATGATCTCGCGTAGAACTAAATGGTTCTCAAAGCAAGATCCTATTAAGGTCGGCAATGTAGTGATAATCGTAGACCCGTCCTTACCAAAAAATGTTTGGCCTAAAGGAATAGTTTTAGACAAAGTGACTGCAAAGGATGGCCAGGTAAGAAGGGCAACGGTGAAAACCAAATCCGGAATACTTCAAAGACCGGTGGCAAAACTGGCAGTTCTGGACGTAGAAGGCAACCGAGAAGGTAAACTGAATTCTCCGAACTCGTTTACGGGCGAGGGAATTGTTGCAGCAAAATCTAAGTAAATCGTATTTAAGGTGACGATATGTATAATGAAATTCTGTTTGCTTAGTATCTCTTAAATTGTTAACTGATTCTCTGCTTAACGTACTCAATAGCATTTTTATATTTGATATTTGCTCTTCAAACTTATTAACTGTGTAAATATGTATGTATATAAGCACATACACAAATCTGCATTCAATTCTACTTGGATTTATGTAAAAGGGATAACGGTTGGCAATAAAAGATCATGTAATTTATTTACCTCTTAAAAACAGTTTTAGTTAAGTAAAAAACACTTTGATACAAGGCGAGAACGAGTGCAGTCGAAAAACGAAAAATTTTAAAGCGACTTAGTTTTTTATTGAATTAAGTGAATAAATTTAAACTTATAACTTTCATGCGCCGTTATCCCGGTTATTGAAAACAAAGAAAAACTTAACGCTATTGAAAATTTGTTTTTAATAAAAATTGAATTTATAAATCGCTTAAATAAAAGGAGTTTCATTAAACGTTATTTTACTAAATCGAAATAACAATTGCCTTAATTTTTATTTGTTGAAAAAAGCACAATTTCATGATAGTTTTTAGTACAAACAATGTTTTATGCTTATTAAATAAAGAAATTAACACATTGCATTGTATACAAATTGAAAATTATAACTTTGAAATAAAATAGGAATTATATTAGTGATGCAATTTCAGTCAAACGAATACAACGAAAAACGGTATTCGAACAGTAAAAAGTTTTCTAGTATAAGTAATTCTATTAATTTTTCTCATTTTAATTAATATACTTCATATAATATATTCATTATTTATTTAAAAATATAAATCCAGGAAATGTTTGTCAAAAATTTATTATTTTATGTAGCACTAATAAAAATAATAATTTGTTTTGAATTTGGTTTTCGGGTTAATATAACTTTCGTTTTTTGCATTACTATTCAAAGAATTACAAATAGCCATAACGGCACTGCCAGAATGAAACAATTAAATTCTTTACTACATTTACAACAAATGTATGGTAGTGTTAAAGTGTTAGCTAACTAACGTATACGTTAATACTAATACCCTTTATGCTTAAAAAATAATTTATTGTTTTCTTTATCCTAATTTTTCGACCTTTTTCTTAAATTAAGATGTAATGATCTTCAAGTTTGAGGTATTTTTTATAAAATTTTTTTAAAAAATCGTTTTTGATTTCTTGTTTATAAATTATTTGAAAGGAAAAAAAATTAAATAAACAAATTCCAAATTAAAAGTTAAATTCAAAATAAATGTGTAATTTTTATTATATATCACATTATTGACTTTTCTATCTTTGTATTGTTAAGTGCGCTATTTCTCTGTCCATAGCTGTATGTACTCGTCACAACAAGAACATGAACTTATTTTTACCTTTGCTCTGCCGACGTTACGTTCTTGTCATGTTTAAGTCGATGGCATGTGAAGACGAGGGGTTAAGCATGCCTGCAATGTTGTTAATGGTTAGTACACAAAAACACAAAATTTTTATCACTTTATAAAAATGTTGTGCAAGGGGCTCAATCAAGTTCTAAGATAAAATAAGGTCGAAGAAATCAAAATAATTAATTTGTAAATACATTTAGATAGTAATAGCTATCAAACTATTCTTGGCGATTTTTTTCCCCTTTGTACAGCGCTTCATTAAGAAGAAAAAGCTTTAAACGATAACACTAAAAATACACCTATGCCAACAAAAATGTAACATATTAATGGACCAGCTGTTTACGGTTCCCGAAAAAGCCAAAATTTATTTGGTTGTTATGGTATGGAGGTATGGTTATGGTTACACTGCTGCTACCCATAAGGTTGGTTCGATCGGGTGTTTTCTATGCTTGTGGATAATTCACGTCTAACTGAACCTTAATATCTCCTTATTGATTTTTTGGTATTCTTATGTAGGTGTGTAAAGCTACGTACACACGGTTGTCAGATCTTACAATATTGCCAGTAAAATTGTCTAAAAATGTATTAAAATCGTGTCAACTGCCACTTTTTAACTTACAACGTTGCCAGAAAAACCATTGCCAATCAATTGTAAGACAACAATGTTGTCAGTCATCTGACAATCGTGAGAACACTCTTCGTCGGCATTGCCGGATAATTGGCTGGTATTGTAAGCTCGGTTTTAATTGTCAGATGTATAAAATTAATGCACCTGACAATGGCATCATTGTCAGAAAATAGTTTGATGGGCAACACTGCCAAATAGATGGCTGTTGATATACATAAGTGGCAATGCCTTACAAAATGTCTGGCAATTTTTTTCATCTAACAATCTGACAACCGTGTGAACTGACAATTTTTGTTGTCAGATGAATTATTTGTCAGACCATAGTCTGACAATGAAATTGTAAGATTTTCTTACGATCGTCTGTACACACAATTTACTTCTGCGGGACAATTTTTCATTGTCATTACGCTGCCAGCATGTTGCCAGATCTTATAATATTGTAACATCTGACAACCGTGTGTACATAGCTTAAGTATGTTCCTAAACCTACCTGCATGTTATAATTATAATAATTGGCCATTCCAAAGCAAAACTCTCTCACTTTGCAGGGATTCGAACTTGTTGTTTGTACCTATAAAGAATAAGAAACAATTTTCTTAAAGTTTGATGGAAATAAAAATGCCTGGGATCAAGTGAACACAATTTTCTGTTCTTAATTTTCCAAAAGTGTGTTCTGAAATGTTCGTGCTTGAGAACACGACACTCCTTAATTGAATAGTGTTATAACAATCCGCAGTTGATGCATAAAAACAAAAAAATGTTTTTAATATGATTTGAAAACATCTTTCCAAGTAAACATACATACGTGCGAGTATTTCAACTTAAATAACTTAGGCGTTAATTAAAAAATATAATTTTGCTTAGCTACTTACCTGCTAAAAAGTTTAATGTTTGATTTTATGTTTATTGGATGGTCTGCATACAAGTTATGATAAAAATTATTAAAAAGAATAAGTAAAAAAATAAAACAACTAAATGAACTTTTGCTGAACTAATTATAATTACTAAAAATAGGGCAAAGACCAGACAAATTGCAACTTGCGGAGTTACACACATACGTACATGCACACAACCATACGTATAAATCTGCACCCAACAATATCTATGTAGTTAGAGATCCACAGCAAACATTCATTAGAACAAAGGTAGCCATTTTTATTGCTTTTACTTTACAACTCGTTCATGATTGGCTGTTGAAAAATATAAAAAATGAAAGGAACTACCTAGCATGTTGCCAGACTTTGCGATCAAGGCGTAAATGTGGCAAATGTGTATTTTAAATGGCGTTGATTTTGTGCACACAACATACAAAATCTTATTAATTGAAAAACTTTTGATTGAGTAACGAAATTACACATAGTACACCCGTGAGAGTGTTTCTTTTGTGCTCTGCTAATAGATTATAACAAATATAAGAACTTAAACTGTTTTTTAAATTTAATTAAATGGAAAATAGGATAAATGAATGAACCTGCTTCATCTGCTTGTTTTCTGTTCTTTCTTTAAACAATTTCTCTGACTTCCATTTATTTTCTTTTTTAGTACATTAATAAAAAAAATTTCAACTCTAAATACATAATAACAATTACAATATCAGCAATAATAACATTTCAAATCTACATACATAATAATTGTTCAAATCTACATACATAATAACAATAACAATATCAACAACAATACACTAAAATTTGTATAACACTTGAATTTCTGAAGTGGCCTTTCTTTCTTTGTTTTTGTATAAGAGAAAAATAACTAACGCAGAGATGTTGAAATATATAACTGTCAAGCGAAATGGTATATGTATTTTTACTGATACCCAACGACTATCTTTTTAAATAAGAAAAATTATTTTTTGTTTACGAATAGAATCACAAAGCGTGGAGTGTAAACTGAGTAAATTGTATATGGCTTCTATACTTATTAGTTATCTCTTTTGCGTCACGATTCATTTCTGTTCTACTTTGCATTGAATAATAAGATAATAAGTTCGCTTTATGTATAAAAAATTATTTTGTTTCCACTTAATAAAAAAAATCATGATTTTAATATTACACTTACTATTAAATAAAAAACTAATCATACTCTTGATGCTAAAATTCACATAAAAGTATATGCATTAGTCAATGCATACATATGAGATATACAGGCAGTTTACCAATTTCAAATGAATACGAAAGAAAGCTAGTCACTCACATTCGAATCAATTTTGGTTTGTCTATTTCACTATTATTCGTTCGCATATTCTAATGTATTTTCATATTTTTTCAGTTTTGACAGATCGTTCGCATAAAAAAAAGTTAGACGAACCCAAGTCAATTTTCTTTCGCTTAGATTGCGAGCGCAAGCACGCTGTCGAGATTGATAAACTGGCTTATATTTTTCTTGTGACACGCCAAGTATTTTTTCGAATAAAAAGTGAAAACAACATTGTTCCGGTAGTATGAAGATTTACAGTTGTATAATTTGTTTGCTGACGTTATATTTAATTTGTGTTATAAACATGCCTTTTCAGCACTGTCGAATGAAATACTATAAATATATATATTTATATGGTCCTATTCATGAAAAATATTGTATGTTTATTAAACCGTTATTTTACAAATTTCTATAGAAAATATGTCAAATAAGTGTTTAATAAACATACAATATTTTTATGAATAAGGCCGATAGTCTTTAGTTGAACTCTCCATACTTTTAAAACAAATCGCCTCAGAGTCTGAACGCAGTATTTGCGGTGCGGTACGGTTTACGTTGCGGGGGAGAAAAATAAACATATTACAACCGAAGACGGTCACGGCAATACTTGTTATTATTAGTTTACATTGTTATTGATTTATTTGTTGATACAGTTTTATAAAATTTCCTTTGCTATGGAATTTTTTGTAACTTCCCGACTGCAAATTATAAATACAGTTCAGTACTTCCTAACTTCTTCTATAATTCTTTCATTATTGTCTACAACATCAAAAAGAGCGTCAAAAATGGACAGAATAACAAAGTCCGCAATGAAAATAATACATATTTTAATTTTATGCCTTTCCGCACTGCGGTTTTTTATTCCAAAATCGTATGAAAAACAATACCGCCATAACTTATCGTTACACTGTGTTCAGACTCTCATTGCTGCAACTGTATCAAAACTATAAATTTTTTTTTTTTTTTAGCTTTTATTTATTTATTGAATCTTCACAATGTGAACTAACAATAAGTATTCAAATCTTAATACTAAATATAATAAATTAACTATGTCCAGCCAATGCTAGACAAAAAGTTTTATTTTGCGCCAATTATATCGGTAGAATCACCTACTTAACGCTCTGATGGTGGCAACGGTATCCCTTCTTTTCAACCGAGTGTGACCACTGAAATTAAGTATGTTTCGTGCGAGAGGGTTTGGGTGAAGTTCCAATTTGCTGATATACCTTGTCGCATGCTTTGAAAACTCATCTTTTACCAGTGGAATACACAGATCCTTGTGAATTCGGGAGTCTTTTACGTACCATGGTGCTGCAGTAATTGTTCGAAGAATTTTGTTTTGTCGCCTTTGAATTTTTTCAATGTTTGACGCTGAGGCGGTGCCCCATAATTGAATTCCGTAGCGCCATATAGGCTTTAGTATTGCGTTGTATAGCAAAAGTTTGCAATCCAGCTTCAATGTCGAATTTCTGCCCATAAGCGAATTCAGTTGCGCTGCTTTTAACTTTAACTGAGTAACTTTCGCATCTATGTGAGACTTCCACGTTAACCTACGGTCGAGATGAATACCAAGGTACTTGACTTCACTTTGCTGCGGAATAGGTAAATTGCTAATTTGGATAGGTGAACATGTTTGTCTACGCAGTGTGAATGTAACGTGAGTACACTTTTGTTCATTAACTTTAATTTTCCAAAGTTTTAACCACATCTCTAATATTGAAATATACTCCTGCAAATTTCGCGAAGCTACTTGATGGTTTTCATGTACGCTGCAGAATGCTGTGTCATCTGCAAAAGTTGAAGTGTGAATACCAGATCTGGTTGGCATGTCAGAAGTGTAAATTAAATATAAGTTGGGTCCCAGAATGCTACCTTGGGGAACTCCTGCCTCGATTAGCTGTGTTGGGCTTATAAAGTCGCCTTCTCTGATAACAAACTTCCGGCCGCATAAATAGCTTTCCAGAAGCTTGTGAGTGTTTGCAGGCAAGTTCAACTTTATTTTGTACATTAATCCCTCGTGCCACACTTTATCAAAAGCTTGGGAAACATCAATGAATAGAGCTGAGCAATACTTTTTATCCTCAAAAGTCTTTCTTATAACATTAACTAGTCTATGCGTTTGTTCAATGGTGCTGTGTTTAGCCCGAAAACCAAATTGATGATCAGGGATGCATCCTACATCATTCAGTATTGGAGTCAACTTCGCCATTAACAATTTTTCGAAAAGTTTTGAAATTGTTGGCAGTAGGCTTATTGGTCTATATGACTCTACTTTAGTGGGATCCTTCCCTGGCTTGGGTATCATAGTAACCATAGACACCTTCCACTCTGCAGGATAGTATTCTAGGCGCAAAATAGCGTTACAAATGAAAAGAAGAATTCTTCTAGCAACACGAGGTAACTGTACAAGCATTTTGCCAGTAATTTTGTCAAAACCTGGAGCTTTTTTTGAGTTTACTTTATTTATAACGTTTTCGACATCTTGAAAACTAAGTCTCAAAGGCACAGGCGGTCTAACAGCATATGGCGGAAATTCAGCTACATCATCCACTGTATCATTTGCAGTAAAAACGTTTTTCAAATGATTAACATACACCATCCCTTTTTCAGAATCACTTCTTGCCCAGTCGCCAGATGAAGTTCGCAAAGGTGGCTTACCTATTACGGGTCTTTTCAGACCTTTTGTCGCTTTCCATAGAGAATAGTCGGTTTGCGGGCTACCATCAAGACCTTCTAGATAATTTTTGAGGGAAGCCATTCTTTGGATTTCAAGCAGATTTCTTAATTGAGTTATGCACTCCCGTAGCCTGCTTTTAAGCTGGGGAGACCTTCGAAGTTGCCACTCTCTTCTAACTCTTCTTTTTTCTGACAAAAGTAACTCAATTTCAGACGAATAAGTTCTATTGTTCTCATTTCTGAAACTCGTATGGGTAGTGGTAGCATGTTGTACGGCCAGTTTAAGGTCTTCAGAAAAATCTTTAATTGATATATCAACATCCTCAGGGGTTCTCAAGGCAATATTTTCTGTACAATGAGTACTCAAATATTTCTTATATTTTAGCCAATTAACTCTAGTGATGGCGAACGTCAAGTCACTAAACGGGGAGCCAACCTCCTGGGGGAATGAAGCAGATATTATAGTGGGTGAGTGGTCCGATGACAAATCTAATGAAGACTCTACTTGCATCCCTTCTAAAGGAAAATTTTTTGCAACTCCAAAATCTATAACATCTGGGATCTTTCGTCGGTCTGAGGGCCAATAAGTGGGATGTCCGCTTGAAATCACATCTAAGCCCAGTTTGGAAACTGTTTCGAAAAGCACACGGCCTTTCGGAGAAATTAAACGTGATCCCCAAAAAGTGTGCTTGGCGTTATAGTCACTAGCCGCTAAAAATCGAGGCCCAAGTGTGTTGAAAAAATGTGAATACTGATTTTCTGTTATTGAAAATCGGGGCGGTGAGTAAATTGATGATATAACTATTTTTCCATTAAGATGCTCAATGCATATATTTGTTGCTTGGAGATACTCCTCACGTGTCTCATGTAGAAAATAGTGCTTAACTCTATTTTTTATTAGAACTGCTGAGCCTCCACAAGACCTTCCACGGGGATCTTTAGTGTCGTACAGTGTGTAGCCATTAATTTTGAAATAACTGTTGCTTGTCAAGTGAGTTTCAGCAATCAGCATTATGTCGATTTGTTTTTCCATAAGGAAGTGCTCAAGTTCATTTTTGTGTTGGCGGATGCCGTTTGCGTTCCAGAAACATATTTTTAACCAATTCATTTTGTTAAAATTGCCTGCAAAATAGTGGATTGCATTTTCAGCATTTCCTGCATCATGTTCGTCATAGAAACCGTAAATGTGTTTATGGATTGAACAAGAGTCTGCGGAGTTGCCTCAAGATTGTTAAAACTTTGATCGGAATTTTGGGGCTTGGTCTCCTGATTCAAGTTTTGTGTATCGGCTTTGACCACATTGGCATATGAAACTTGTTTAGGGGTTTGCATGATTATGTTGCTTGTTGACTGGCCTACCTGGGGAAAATTGTTTGCAGAAATGTTGTTTGACTGCTGGGGCTGCTTAAAGGTAATTGATGGCTTATTTATCATTGACTGCTTAAAGTGGATATAGACAGGGCAGCCCCTGTAATTTGCAGTATGGTTGCCTCCACAGTTACTGCATTTTTTTGCACTTGAATCAGTTTTTGGCTTCTTGCACTGTGATGTGCCGTGCAGTTCACCACACACAACGCAAACTGCGGGCAACTTACAATAGGCCTTAGTATGACCGAATTCCTGGCAGTTTAGGCATTGAATGGGGCCTAAACGCTTGTGCGGCTCCTCAACGGTAACCTTGCGATGCAAAAGATACTTGAGGTTATAAATTGGGTGAGTTTCATTCTTTTTGAGAATAACATCCCCTGGTTCCAGTTCAACCCTAAACATAGGTTGAGGCATCTTTTCACGGTTCTGCATATTTATCACATTTTTTATTTTAAAGCCTTTATCTAGCAGTGCAGTCTTAACCTACCTATAAATAAACTGGGTTTAAAAAGCAGCTTTTGAGTTATAAAAAATTAAGGGATTTTCCGAAGTTGATATTTACAAATTATATTAATATTGATCGACCGTAACCTTTACCGTTTTGTCAAAAAAAAAAAACTTAAATATTAATAGTAAATGAAAATATTTTAGATAAAAGCAAAATTTCATTTATTATAAATATTTTTCTATTAGCAGCATCGAGTTCTATTGAAGATTTTTATGAGGCGGCTATTATAAAATGAGATTTTAAGAGAATCTGTTTAGTAAATTTGAGCAGAACATATATCTGTCAAATTCTTTTAATACCTAACGTAATTTAGTTCATAAATTTATCGATACATACAACAGTTATTTTGTTTTTCTAGTGTAGTTTATAAATGATTGGGTAAAACTGAAAAATATTTATGAAATATAAAGTTGTATCCGCTATACAAAAATCATAGTTTCCATTCTGGCTTCTATTTCTAAAGAAGTTTTTTTAGGAAAGGAATTAAGAGAATAGAATATAAATAAAAAGACAAAACTATGATCTGATCTTTCATGGTATAGAACAAAAGTGGACTACAAAATTGTATATCTCTGCGAATTGGACTTATTTTGATAGGATCTGTAATAACATAAAATTATTTTCTATTTCCAAGAAAAATTTCTTAAGGTTGCATGCAGAAGTTGTTGTTTGTTAGCTTACCATTCATTTAGGAAGCTAACGTTAATTAACTTTAAATATTTTAAATATGAAATGGACACACTTCACCTGCAACTTTTTATGTAACAATGATATAATTATTTAAATATGGTTTTGGGTTAATATAATATTATTTTCATGCAACACTGTTCAAAAAATTGCAACTGAATATAACGGCATTGCCAGAATAAAATTCCTTACCACATACATATGATTTTTTAACAAACGCATGGTGGTGTTAATATATTTGGTAACTAACGTATGCGTTAAAACTCAAGTATGAGTTTGTTTTGCATATGGTTCATATTGCTTAACAATGTCATTCAAAAATTGAAGTTTTTTAGTCCACTTAATCCCTTGTACTAAAATTGATACACTATATGTTCCACATATTTTTATAAAGTATGTCAATAAATAGTACGTTTTCTCTGGATTGACCAGTACAACTTTTGACATTATTCAGCGCGTTTCTTAAAATTTGCTTGCATGTGATTGGATTAAGTTTTTACTCCGGATAACGTTTTTCCACATATATTTGAATATTTTTCTGTTTGTTCTTTCACGGATTTTCTCAAACTTATGCGAGTTTTTTTAATTTATGGCTGTAGTGCTCTTAATAGTTTTTTTTCTTTAAAACTGTTATCTGTAAAAATCATCATTGATCATAGACATCCTGTAAGGTTACTACTCGAAATCTTACGTGACGTTACACGTCCTTTAAAATTAACTAGTTGTTTAATACGCGAGGTTATTTTTGCAGTTGCATTGGTATTAATATTGTTATCTCTAACTTGACTTAATATTACATTATATCGTTAAAAGTAGTTTCAAAATCTTACCATTGCTTGTTATTTACTTTCTTGCATTTATTTTTCGCTTAGCTACTTTTGTAGCTAAGTTACGCGGTAGAAGTATTATTGTACAATTTCTCTTAGATATGTAAATTATAATGAGCAGATGCCCTTAAAAAAAGAGCAAAACTGGCCAAGATATAAAAACCTGTTAATACCTAATTCTTGGGTCTGTTCTAACTATATTGTGGAAATGGCCATATGCGAGTAAAATAATATAAGTTTTCCAGGCCTGACTTATATGTAAGCCCAAATGTACACACTCTCCCAATATATCTGTTCTTTCATTGGTTGTAATAACAATAAAATTTTGATTGGCTTTGCTACTCACACTAACTATTCCATTGAATGCGCAAACAAGATGGCAAGCACTTACTGCTGCGTTTGTGTGTATTGTTATGTCGTGATGTATGAACTGGTTGCTTGTTGGTTCAACCTTTTACAGTTATTAGCCATTCATTTTTGTTGTGTTCAGGAATTTCTCAATCAGTTATTTAATAGTGCTGATAAATTGTATACACACGCACGCGTCGGATTTGTACATATTTATTATTTCTTAAACCTTTTTTTAAGTTACTTTTACTGTTTGAAAGTAGATAATTAAATAATTAAGTAAATTTGATACTCTTGTAATGCGAAAAAAGTGCCGAGCAAAATTGCAAGCCATAGAAGTTTGTTTTGTTTCTTTTTTTTTTTTTGAGTGGTCTTTACATCTTTTGTTTGTTTGTATTTTAATAAATGTTGAGTGGATTTCAAGTGTCGCTTTAATATTATTACAATTTTGATTGATATTAAGAATACCTACAAAAACGAAACAAAAAAAAAGAAGTACCTACAAAACCCAAAAGTAAAAATAACATGTTACAACATCAACATCCGTCATCACAAGTATCTCAAGGTTATTATGATTATAACCAACCTAGTCCTGGTAGTATCACCAATACGGATTCATTAAATACTACACCATTTTCAGTTAAGGATATTTTAAATATGGTTAATCAAAACGATGGTTATGAATACGGCACGTTAGAAAGGTATGTGTTACTTCTATGTTATTATTTAGTTATAAAATGCAGCTATTCAAAACAAGTGATGATAATAGGTAACTAAGGTACCTACCTACGTATCTGTTAAATATTTTTTGTATTTTAAAGAATTTAATTACGAAATTACGATTTTTTTACGATTATGTTAAATAATTTTTTTGTTTATAGTAAAAATATATGATTTTAGAATGCAATAAAAGTAGTAGGTTTTCTGAGAAGCAGTTATTACATAAGTACATATTGTTGGTCTCATGTAGAAAGGCCCTAACAAAAATAATTGTAATTTTACAGGAGAAGAAAAAATCGTAATGGAAACTGTATAAATAGGTATTTCTAAAAGTAACTTTTTTTGCTCAATTGTTTGTAAGAGTGATATGTTTGAAATTATAAAATTAAATCTTTGTGACACTATTTACTTGTGTGAAACGTAGTAGAATACCTAAAAGAGCTCAACTCAGGGAAAATGCGAGTTAGGGCCTTTCTACGTGAGACTAACGATATGTGCATTTAAATGTACCTAGCTATCGTTAGTTCGAGAACAGCCACTCTAAGCTGGACTTCTAAAAGTCAAAAATGTTATTTTAAATTTCGCCCACCATATAATTTATGAAATAGCGCATATCGTTGGCTTCTTGTAGAAACTCTAACTTGAATTCTTGCCACATTTGAGTTTTTTAGTGATTGCAATACATTTTTTCACACAAATACAACTAGTCACAAAGATTTCATGGAACATGTTCAGACGGCAATTTGAAATACTTGTTTCGCTCTCCCAATCATGGTGTTCAGACGATGATTGTTCTTGTTTCACTTTAAAGTTCATACTTTTAGTGGTAACATTTGGGCAATTTTTCTTATCTTTCACTATTTCTTTTTTTCCATTTGTATTTAAATCAACATGTTCAACGTTTTTTTTTCACACATTAACTTTGTTTTTTCTATGTTTATAATTTTTATGAGAGCTCCGATAAACTAGCGATAAATTGTTATCAAATTTGGAGATGATAGATTTTCACATAGTTCGCAACAAGATTCAAAATGCAACAAGTTGTATCACTCTCAAAACTTTGAACGGCGAATCATATTCGTTCAATGAAGATTGGTCCCCGAATCACGAATTATAGAGCAAAACTCGTTGCAATTATGCTTGTTTGGGCCTTTCTACATGAAACCGATTACGAGTATATGCTCCTACGAGCAATCGATACGTCTCAGCAGAGCAGCAGATTGGTATAAATTAAAGACGTAATTTAAAAGTTCCCGTAAATAACGCTTATTTTTCGCAAATTTAGACATTTCTGGATCAGAAAATTATGTACATACTCGTATATGATGCTAATAGGAAGTTCATAATACTACGGGGATATGTTCTTCCAAAATGAGCAACCGGTTGTCATCTGTGAGTTGTAACGTAAGTCTTCTTGAAATTACATCTCTCTCAGAACGGCTAAAATTTATTCGTATTCCTATTAATGTTTAAAAAAAAGACATCGCATTATGCAATATAGCGTTCAGTTTGACACCTAGTGTATTGATATACCACAAACTATTATCGCTTACACTTGTGCCTTCGCTATTAGCGCCCACTTTGACACAGTTTTAACGTGCTTAATAATAAAATATATTTTAATTACGGGTATTAAGGGCTTAATCGATTAAATTTGTATAGAAACTTGAGAAATTTTTTGAGTAGCTGATGAAATAATCAGGTCTATTCGAGAATTCACCCTTCACTTCGCCGCAGTCGAACGTTCACTTTCACGTTTTCAGTAATCGAATTTTGTGTTATCTCTAGTAAAAATATAAACTTTATTCTACACAGCTGACTAGCACAAAACTAAATTCAAATTAAAAATAGTGAAAATAGAAAATCATATGCTCTTAATTTCTTTGCCGGGCTTTGTAATTAATATTTGTAAAAAGAGACAAGAAAAGTAAAAGAAGGATGAGCCAACACAAATTCTACCATTGCTCTAAATTGTTACGGCGATATTTGTTCCATACATATGTATATATTTTATTGCCAAATATAGTAAATATGAATATTTCCTTACATTTTTCGGAAATAATTAATTTTTTAGTTGTTAATTTGCGCTTTACGCGGTAAAATTGGTGTCGAACAATATTGGAGCTAAAATGCAGTGACAATGTATTTTAGAATGCAGACGATGTGAAAGAAAACATATGTTTTCTGCTTGTATATCACTCTCATCTCTAACGAATATAGATATGTATTTTAGAATAGCAAAAGATGAAACGGGCACGTATTTGCGGTGAAAGTGACTTCTCGAATAGAGACGAATATTACTTTTCAGTGATTACTCGAAATTTTGACGGTGCAAGTGTTATTGAACTGATTAAACTTTTGGAGAACGGAGTGAAGCATTTTACTTATGAGGGAAAATAACTTACCCCATTCGCTAAGAGTAAGGTATTGCAACTCACTTGGCAAAGTACCTCTCCCCGCTCTTTAAAAGTCAATCCCTTCATCCAATAAGATTTGAATAAGGAAATTACAAGTATGCATTTAGTTTTGTTGGTAGCCATATTTTACTTTGTCAAGATGTATTAACGTCTACAAGGTGGCAGTGCTACGGCTGGTGACAGTTTTTTCTACTGGTAATACCTATAGTGAGCACTTAATGTCAAATGTATTGTTTACATTTTTGAAATTGAATTTAGCGGTTTATTCTGACTTACACATGTAAAAATAATTTTGTGGAAACAAAAATAATTGAAATAAAAATAAGTTATAATTATGAATAACTACTTTCATGAGTTCAAAAGTTCAAAATATTTTTGCAATGAACAGCTCGCTACACGCTTGGTTTACGTTGTATTGTTGTAGACGTTAATGCCGAGTACCGGAAATTATTTTTCCCTTCTTATACCCCTCTCCAAAAGCTTCTATAAACTCAATAATTGCCCAACTAAAAATGCTTTGTCTGACCTGGCACTTAGCAACACTGGGCATTTATTGAAGGTGGTGCAACATTTACAAACCCAACCAATTACAAATCAAGAATATTATATGTTGTTTTTATAAATGTTACCCCCATTATTAACGGTGGTTAAATTTTAAAGGACGATTATTAAGGAATTATTTTCATTTCTTTTTATTATGATGATATTGGTATGGTTCAATTATATATGGAATAAAATATCGGCCAAGAGGCGGCACACCTCCAAATTTTCTATGACGCTGAGGCATAACTGAGGTTCTATACCGCTAATGTGCTGAATTAACTCATGCTTTAGCTCTTGAATTATTGCTGGCTTATCGACGTACACCTTTTATTTCTAATAACTCTAAAGAAAGAATCCGAACCATGTCATATCACATGATCTTGGCGGCCAATTGACATCGGCACCACCAGATGTAACACGGCTATTAAATTTCTCGCACAAAAGAGACATATATTCCAATTCGGTTCATTATTACCTCACGATAGCGAACGCCATTTACAGTAACTGCTTGACTGGCCTCACTGAGGGAAAAATACGGGTTTATTTTTCCCATAAACCGCACCAAACAGTCTCTCTTTGTGGATGCATTGATTTTTCGACAATCTGTCTTGAATTATTATTCGCTCAAATACGGTAATTCTGCTTATTGACGAATCCACTGCGGTGAAAATGTGCCTCATCACTGAAGATCATTTTCTTCGAAAATTGATCAGCCACTGTTGCCATTTCTTGCCACCATTCTGACCGTTGACGATGCTTGGAATGTTCAAGACGCTTTATTTCAATTGCACCTTGTAAGCGTGTCTTTATGCATAATGTTCATCCACGACGAGCGTAAGAAGTGCAATTATTGGTCACGACGGCGATTTGAGGTGGTGATCGCTAACAGCAGCAATATTTTCTGCATAACGAGCTAGTGTAATCACATCTCCTGTATACCCGGTTCGTTCAAATTTTTGCACGATTTTTCCTATTGTACGCACATTTAGACGATTAAATTGACCGAAAAAATTGCGAAGTGCACGATATGCATTTTGATTTAAACGCCCATTTTCATAATAATCCTAAATAACTTTACGTCATTATTCGATTGTGTATCTTTCAACGGTTCTAATTATGTCTGAAATTGAGAAATATCAAAAGATATGCAGCAAAAAACTTGACATTCAACATCAACGCTTAAAATTTAACCACCCGATATTATTACACTTCTCTAATTATACTTACAGCCAGTTTACCAATCTCGACAGCATGCTTGCGTTCGCCATCTAAGCGAAAGAAAACTGATTTGGGTTCGTCTAACTTTTTTCTATGCGAACGATGTGTAAAAACTCAATCAAAATACATAAGAATATGCGAACGAATAGTAGTGAGATAGACAAACCCAAATTGATTCGAATGTGAGTGACTGGCTTTCTTTCGCATTCATTTTCTTTCGAAATTTGTAAACTGGCTGTAAGGTCATAGATTTTGAGTGACAAAAAGTCATAATTCTGCTATGACATTGCCACCTTGTAGAGCTAAAGCCAAGTTCAGACTATAATACTGTGTATTAATACTTGTCAAAAATTCAAATAATACGTGCAAGTCTAATAGTCTGAATGTAATCCGTAATACATACGAAAAGTAATACGATAAAAATTTGACATCCCATTTTTTGAAACTATTCAAAACGATAATACTTTTCATTGGATCAGGGTTGTGTCTTTTAGGAAACCAGCTGTATAAAGATTTACTAACCGACTATTTATCAGCCGATGGCGTGTCGTCACCGATAGTATTTTTTGTCGTTATAAGAAAGCTCGAAATTTGGGATTTAGCTGTCGTATATAAATGCATTTTGCTCATGCTATATGTAGAACATAAAATATTTTGGTGCTTTTAAATTTGGATCTGTTTTACATAATTATTATATTAGCTGCTAAAGATTTTCAAACGCCGGCACGTCTACCGCCTACGACGAAGAGCTCACCTGCCGCCGTGTAAAGTTTTTTGTGGGCACATCTCTCTGCTGAATAAATGAATGAATGATATGAATATGAACAGCTGTTTTCTTTTCTACTCAAATTTTTTGGTTTATATTAAGTGTGATGGTGTGAATGCAAAATCTAATTTACGTTAGACTTTTAGACAGTGGCAAGAAATGTACTTAGACTTTTATCTCACAAAATCGAATGAAAGTATTTACGCTTGTATAATAGTCTAATCGAGCCTTAAGTCGGCTCAAGCTTCCGATTATGTAAATACGGCGTTGTATAATAACGGCAGCGGCTGGGAAAAGTAAAACAAGGTCCGCGGCGGCTAAAAGCCATTAGAATTGAACCTCTGCTTTTAAAGCCCTAAACACAAGAAATTTGTTTGTACAGCGTGATTACTTTGAAAACATTCTC
Organism: Thecocarcelia acutangulata; assembly: GCA_914767995.1. Lineage (NCBI taxonomy): Eukaryota > Metazoa > Arthropoda > Insecta > Diptera > Tachinidae > Thecocarcelia > Thecocarcelia acutangulata. The sequence goes on along the minus strand of OU612094.1, from coordinate 183,574,147 downwards.
AATGCACCAATCCATTAAAAGAAAACACTTTAAGTAATTAGAATTAAATTAATAACTTTTGCAAAAGAGAAATTTACTAAAATTATTTGCAAGCAGAATGTTTCAAAAATTCTTTAATGTTAAACTCAAATGACAATCAATTTAGACGTCTTGTATCTGCAATAATTGTAAACGAAAATTCATTGACATTTATTGCAGCATCCATTGCAACCACTAGCAATAAGCTGTCTTCCTGCGATAATATCTGAGATGAGAACGTCAAATTCAATCGCAGCGAGAATTCTGTTACGTGTAGACTTAAAATCAGTGTTATCGCAGTCTTATAATAATTTTTAAGAGAGCGTTCTTATGAGAAATCTCATGGCAACGATCTTATAATAAGAGCTGTCAAAAAAGCGGATGTGTAAGTGTTTATTTACAAAAAGACGGCATTGCAATTTTACCGATTATTAGTTTTGCAAAATATGTTTTAAAAAACCATTTTAAATAGAAAATAATTTGTTTTTATGCATTAAAAATATACTATAAGTGGTTTATCTTGTACCAAATGTACACATATACAAAATTCATACAAGATCCTATTGATCGCAAAGATGTGTTTTCATCTCGGCGTTCAAAGATTTATGAATTCTTATAAGATTAACAAAAATACGTTTACTCCTTGTTAGATATTAAAATGGACATAAAGAAATTCGTTCTCTCACTCTGTCGACGTTTTGTCAGATATTACCCCAAAGTTAATCGCAGTTGTAGACACTAGGTTCACTGGCAATAACACAAATTTGACGTTTGCTGCAATAAATGTTAACATATTTATTGCTAATTTAGACGGGGGGTAACAGATGAATAAACGCTAGACCTTCTCTTAGAATTAAGCTTAATTTTATTTAAATAAAATTTGTATAAAGTATAGTTTAGACTATACTTTAAAAGAAAACACTTTATCTTAAGTAATAATAATTAAATTAATAACTTTTGCAAAAGAGAAATTTTCTAAAATTATTTGGAAGCAGAATGTTTCAAACATTCTTTAATGTTAAACTCAAATGACAATCAATTTAGACGTTTTGTGTCTGCAATAATTATGAACGAAAATTCATTGACATTTATTGCAGCATCAATTGTAACCACTAGCAATAAGCTGTCTGCTCTGGCAATAATACAAATTTGGCGTTTGTTGCAATAAATGTTGACATATTTATTGCTAATCTAGACGGGGAGTAACAGATAATAAATGCTAGACTTTTTCTTAGAATTAACGAACAAGTAAAATGATTTCGGATCTCGGTTACCCTGCATTTAGACATACGAGTAATCTCATGCGAGTGCATCGAAAAACTCGAATCTCTTGCAATTTTCATTTCTGTCTACACATGCGAGTGAGAGTTCATTTTAAATTTGTCGTCAGTACGTGAACTTCAAACAATTTGTTTCCTTCATATATTTTGTTTCTTTGGCTGTCTTTATAAACTGGAGTTGCCGTGTTCTTCACTTGAGAATATTTTTAGAAAATATTTGGCATTAATTTGTATTATCATTATATTATTGATATTAATGCTTTATAATTTACACATTTCTATTTATAGTATTAGTTTTAATAAAGTAACATACAAACTAGCTAAAACTTAGGTTTTAATTTTGTAATGATCCAGTTGATTTGTTTAAAATTATTTACACGGTAACACTGTTTGTTTGTTTGAAATTTGATTGCATGGAAGTGCCAAAAAATCACTCGCATGCAAATTTAGCTGCGAGTAGACTTGCGAATGCGAAAAAGTGGTAGTAAAAAAATGTGAGTGTATTGAGTTTTTCGAACTCTTACTCGTATGTCTAAACACTGGGTAAGCTGTCTTCACTGGCAATAATAATTTGACGTTTGTTGCAATTAATGTAACATATTTATTGCTAATCTAGACGAGGGGTAACCGATGAATAAATGCTAGACGTTTTCTTAGAATTAACGAACAAGTAAAATGATTTCGGATCTCGGTTAAGCTTGATTTTGTTTAAATAAAATTTGTATAACGAATATTTTAGAGAATTATATTAGTGGAAGACAATCCAAATCAATTTATTATTTTTCCTTTAAAAGTTAATATTTATTTACTTCGAAGCCAGTGAATCTACACGACTGCATAAACAAAAATTATTTATTTTAAGTCCGGATGATCTTGTTATATTTCTACTAACTCATGTAAAATAACGCCTTTTCTTTCTCCAAGCCAAAGCAGCAAAAACCAAAAAAGAAAAACGCGTAGAACTAATAATTTTTTCAAAAGACCTAAACAAAATAAAGACAAAATTCCAAAGAATAACCTTATTTGATTAAAGAAAATGAAATTTTTTTATAAATATTCAAAATAATAATAATAATAACAAAACAATATGAAATCCTATAAAAACATGATGACAGGCAAACTAACAATTTATTTCAGAGACAAACTCTCGTACCTCAGTGTACGTACATACATATGTATGCTTGTTTGTATATTCATAAATTCCACATGTACCAGCTTAAATGAATAGGTTTATGAATACATACATACATACATACATACATTCATACATACACATTCATGTGGTAGAGAAAGGATGTCAGTCAGTTGATGAAAAAACATATAAAAAAAAATTTGGATACATCTACAGCCTTTATTTACGTACATACATATGTATGTAGGTAGGTATGTACCTATATTTTATTTGTAAAGATCTACTACGTTTATTTTTGCTTAAATATGTTTACTTTTAATATTTTTTGTCAAATCATTATGAGAGAATAATAATTTCATGATCTTGAAATATGAAAAAAGAAGCATTAGATAAACATTCCCAAAAAGTAAGAAATAAGTACAGTGTAGGCCAACGGCTTAAGGGCAGTTCGCCAGCCACAAAAAAAACTGCCTCATGCGAAACAGGCTTTGTAGCGAGGATTGAAAGTTTCTATTTTGAAAAAAAGCTTCACCAAGCTTGGTTTTATTCGCGATATCCCACTAAAGAGCTTTTTTTTGTTACAGTAAGATGCCCTTGCTTTAAAGCAGTGGCGCCCACAAATTCTATATGGAAGAGTAAACCCCAATACATTTAAGGAAAAACTATTTTTATTTAAAATTTTTTGTTATGAAAAGCAAAACATTTACAAAAACAAAATTTACACTGATAATCGCTGTCGCCAATGTTTACCAGCAAAATATACGAAAGTGTTTTTGCTTTGCTTTTGTGTGTGTGCAGTGAAGAACGACAAAAAAATATGTAAAACGAAGTTGTTTGTAGATTTTTCATTGCTACTGCTGAGCGCAGTATTTGTGTATTAAAGAACACAGCCCTATAGCTAAGCGCATCTACAAAAACAATTGAGTATCAAGCGCATAGGGCTGGGTATACTTGCTTTAAAGCCATAAGGTTATTTTACTGTTTCCACATTTCTTAAGATTTCGGGTGCTTCCAGAAATATCTGCTTAGGAAATGTTGTGCTGAAGCGCCCTTTATTTGAATTGAAAAAAGGATCCTCAGAAGAAGACAAACTTCTTCCCCTTCTGGAACCAAACGAAAGCGAAACTTTTCTCTGAGAGCGAACCTGCAGAGTGATTTTCGTGAAATAATAAATACTTTTGCTGCAAAACTAGTATACTAGTATAGTTGGATCAGCATATATTTTTATCTAACTTTATTGAAATTTTGCAACAATCTTCGCTGTCAGAAATTTGAGTTGGTAAGCCTGAAAATATCGTAGACTTCAGCTGCAGAATCATAAGCTACACAACGATAACTAATAAGCATAAAAACTATTATAAAAAAAAAATAAAAAAAACAATGTTCTTATTTAAAAAAAAACCCTTAGATATTGGTAACGACGAGGAAATTGAAAAATAAAATATTAATAGTAATAATTTCAGAGATTCATAGCTGGGAAATAATATGAACTCTCCAAAAAAATTACGCTGTTATCCCTAAAGTAACTTACTTTTTTAATCGTTAATAACGGATCAATTAATCATAAATTAATGAAAATAAATAATTAAAAGTTAATTAAATTTTAATTTCACCCTAATAATATATTTTTAATTTTAATTATTAAATAAATCTAAAAAATAATTAAAATTTAAACATAAAGATTTATAGGGTCTTCTCGTCTTTTAAATAAATTTTAGCTTTTTTACTAAAAAATAAAATTCTAATAGAAGTTTTTATAAAACAGTTAATATTTTGTCCAACCATTCATTCCAGCCTTCAATTAAAAGACTAATGATTATGCTACCTTTGCACAGTTAATATACTGCGGCCATTTAAATAATCAGTGGGCAGATTAGACTTTTTAAAAAATTAAAAAATTTTGTTCAAAAATATTGTGTTTGCACCAATCTTTTTACTTAACATTTCCTTCCTATTTTTCAATTTCCTACCCCCCTATATTTTTTAATTCGGTGCTCTGTGCTCAAACTCGACTTAAGCCCTTAATACTTATAAATATATAAATATGTTGATAGCTTAAGTGGAAAAGACATATAGAGAAACTGCAAAAAAAGCTACGAAAATCTTCATATATGCTCTACACCTGAGAAAATTGTGCTAATTATAATGTACTGTGTCGTACGTTTTTTCCATTAGCTGAATCGTACATATGACATGGTATAACAGCGGCACATTACAAAAAACCCAAAAATTGTAGAAATAAGGCAAACTATGCCAACGGCTTCAAAAATAACACAGATAGCCTCTATGATAATAAAGTCAACAGAGAAACAGATCCCACAATAATATAGAAACAAGTAATCAATTGCACCGTTAATACACTCTCCAGTCATAATATAGTAAATAGGAATAGTAACAATTAACAAACCACCAGCACAAACTTTTACAACAGAAAGAAAAGCCGATATGATAACAGTGAATCAAAAGAAAATGAGCACCAAGCGCATAGGGCTTGGACGCTCCAGCCATAGACTATCAAAATACGCAACAACCAACTCCGACAGTAACGTCATCGTCGGTATAAAATGCACCAAATCATATACACAAACTAAAACAGTCTTGCTGTTTAGGCTATGTATATTATCTAAAGAAAAACTAATATTTAATTTAAATTATTAAAATTTTTGCAGCTTGAGATCTTTTGTTGTTGTTTTTTTTTTTATAAAAAAGTAATGTATTTTTTATTTGTTTCGATATTTCGCTAACAGTTTGTTAGCATCGTCAGGAAAATTAAAATGTTATAAAAATGTTTGTTTGAAAAAAATTACATTTTAATAGTTAATTTGACATTTGCAAACTATCACTAAAAATTCAGTTTAAATTTGATCAAAGTTTGCCAAAACTGAAATCAAACCAATATTACTTTCTTCCTAAAAACTGGCCCTTGGCATGGTATTACTAAAATCATGATTGTTTTTGGCACTTTGGTGTATATTATTAAAACAAGTTAAACTCTACCATTTTAAGCGCAAACAATTTTGTGTAAAAGTTTTAAGTGCGTTGTGCACTTAAGCAAATGCCACAGACTGCACTATTAAAACAACATTGGGCGCCGAAGGTTGTCCGTTACTACTACGAAAAACTTAAATAAATAAACCAAAAAATTAAGAAAAAAAAAAATGACCAGTTTTATTTCTGTTTTAATATTTTTTAACTGTTAAACATGTGTGTACGAGTATATCTGTCTGCCCGTTCAGTTTGACAGTCAGAAGAAAGTTACATATCAGTTTATAAAAACTGAAATGTGCCTGCTTTATATTCATTTTGAATTATTTTTAAACAATGGTTGGATGATGAACCAGAAAATGATGTCACAGTAAGAGATAAATATGTACATGCCAACATACAAAAATACATATGTGTATATGCAGACATACATATGTACATGTGGATTTACGTAAGCAATCATATATTTCAAATATACATATTTACATACATACATATATATTTAAATGCTGCAAGACTTTCTTGAGAAAAACACATACATAATTACTTACATACATATATATGTATGTTTGTACATATGTAAATATGTATGTATGTTCGACTGTAGGCGCTGGATGCATCAATATCTTCAAACACGTGTGGGCATTTAATATAAACCCTGAACGCCCAGTAGGAAGTAGTTTGTAATTGTAGATCAACTACCTAAAACAGTTTTAAATTACATTTGTATCTTTTTTATGCATTTTTTCAGTCCCACTCAAACTCTATCCTCATCTTATGGTCCAGATTACGATGCACGTGTTTATGAAGCTTCTTCTAATCCCTTAAGCAGCATAGTAACACATGGTCATCATATACCGCCTGTAGCAACTGCCTCTCAGTTCTTTCCGGCTTATCAAGATTATGCAGCGTCTTTACACCCGCACGTACCACCTCCGCCGCCTCCGCCTCCTCCTCACCATCATCCAACAGCGCCTACACATCAATCTTATCAAAATTACAGTAACAGCCATCAGTTTTATATGCCGCCGAGCGCCACATTTCAACCTCCCAGTTATGCTACACAATCTGCCTCTTCGCAATCTCATTATAATTATGCTGGTTATCCAACAAATGCAGCATTTGCCCCCAATCCGGCTCACCAGTGTTCAGCGCTGACGCATTCCTCCACTGCCGTCACAGCTCATATTGATTTGACGCAAACAAGTAATAAAACCGAGTATGTTCCCACCCCTTACGTAACACCTTCGCCTACATTGGATCTCAATAGTTCGACAGAGGTGGATGTCAACAACACACCCTCTTCGGCTCAAAAGAAATCGCCTCTGAGTACTCAAGCCACGATACACAATTTAATGGAAACCGCCAACAATTCCAATTCGTTAAGAAATATTTCAACAGGATTAACGGCCCAGCTGTACGAACAAGGATCCCTTCTAAACAGGCAACAGGATAACAACAAGAAGAGTAAGTTTTGTTCACAAGTTTTCGTCCTAAAGCCTAGTACTGAGATTGAATGCGCGCAAAATTTTCAGCAAAATTACTTATTTCGCGCGAAAAAATTGATATGCATTCAATGTTGCCAATTTGATATCTTAAGCTATGTACACACGGTTGGCAGATGTTACAATATTGTAAAATCTGGCAACATGCTGACATTGTAGTGACAATGAAAAATTGTCCCGCAGAAGTAAATTGTGTGTTCAGACGATCGTAAGAAAATCTTACAATTTCATTGTTAGACTATGGTCTGACAAATAATTCATCTGACAACAAAAATTGCTAGTTCACACGGTTGTCAGATCGTTAGATGAAAAAAAATACCAGACATGTTGTAAGGCATTGCCACTTATGTATATCAACAACGATCTGTTTGGCAGTGTTGCCCATCAAACTTTTTTCTGCCAATGATGCCGTTGCCAGTTGCATTAATTTTATATATCTGACAATAAAAGCCAAGGCGAATTTAAACAGGTGAATGCAAGCGGAAAGGCGAATTCAGTACTATGTATTTTGTTATTGTAAAACATATCGTGAATGTCAAAATCTAAATTCGCCTAAGATTGTTCAGCTATGAAAATATTTTATATAAACGTTAAATATAAACTTTTATAATTGTTTGTAATTAAAATCACAGTTTATATTAGTTTTTTACTTTGAAATTCACGCAAAGTTCTCGAAATTACACCAAATCATACAAAAAAATCTTCAGACTAAAATGGCGCGAAAAAATTTGTAAACAGAAGAAAAAAAATTTGACAGTCTCATTGGAAAAACGCGAGAAGCAAAAAATAGTCACCTGTGCTGTTAAGTTCACCTAGTATTGAATTCGCCTTGATAAAAACTGAGCTTACAATACCAGCCAATTATCTGGCAATGTCGACGAAGAGCGTTCTCACGATTGACAGATGCGTGAAAACATTGTCGTCTTACAATTGATTGACAATGGTTTTTCTAACAACGTTGTAAGTTAAAAATTGGCAGTTCACACGATTGTAATACAATTTCAGACAATTTTACTGGCAGATTTGACAACCGTGTGTACATAGCTTTACGTGATATTCGTAGACCAGTGTTGGAACTCTTTTATGAGAGATAGTATTCTGACACATTTACCCCTTTTTGGAACTTTTCTAGTGATGCAAAAATAATATTATAATTTTCAGTTTTTGCCATTTTTAACATAATAATTATAAGAATACTATTTAATAAAATAGATTAAGTTTGAATAATGACACTAGAAATGTAAATATATGTGTACAACTATTTCTTTAAACACAAACTTTATATTTCTTGAAGCCAATTGGTACTTATTTGACTGTTGCAAGTACGAAAACTAACTTAAAAATGCCCATCACTATCTTGAAGAGCTCAACACGAACACAACTATAATGTGGAATATTTTGTTCTGTTTATTTTTTGTTGGCATGTGGTACGTTTTTTAAAGTTCTATATATGTTAAGTTTTTCTAACATCCACGTTCGCAAAAGCGGCCCTTAAGTGCGGTCAGGCTTGTGTTTGTTGTTTGGCCTTCGATAGTTTTGCGTCTGGCTCTCACGGCTAACTGTTTATCTTAACTAACTGTATTAGTTTACAGATTTTTGAGGTATTTCTTTGTTAACCACGCGGCAACTTCTTATGTGAAGGCATAAGTCGTTATAGTTAGTCATAGCGCCGCAGCAAATTACTGTTAATACCATCGTGGGCATAAGGTCTTCGTTACTCCGCACAGCATGTGCATCCTATATTTTGCAAATTTATTTGCAACTGTAGTTATTTAAATAAATAACTTATTTCGCAAATATTTCTTACGAATCACTTTTGTATGCATTTTGACAGAATTTCGCACGAAATTGTGAACTCAATATCAGCCTTAAAACAGGAAGGATAGAATAAAGTTAAAATGGTAATATCAGTTACTAAAATTTTCTCTTATTATTATTTGAAATAATAACTAAAATTTTTAATTAATTATTAAGTAGATAAAAAAGTAAATTTCGTGAGAGTTTTTTCTCTTTTCTCCAATTATGAACATAAATGAAATACCTATAATCAGCCCAATTATAAAATAAAAATTCCGTTGGAATTTTTATCCGTTGGAATTTTTATCACTTTTCTCCAATTACGAACAAGAATAAAATATGAGTTTTTTTTATTTTTTCTTTTCTCCATTCGTTGAAAACATTAATGGGAGATCCACTCTTCAATTCTTACGGAGAAAATTTGTGTTTTTTTTAAATTTGAATTGAAAAAAGTACTTTATCTCTAATATTATATATGATGGTATCATTCGTCTGGCTCAAGTTCAAACCTGGCCTTCGCCAAGGAATCGTTTTATTTTTAATTATAACAATAATTGCCGAGATCAATAACTCTTGATCAAAGAAGACAGGAAAAAATAATTGAATACATACTAAAAAGCTGGGGGTACTACTAGCTGTTTCGCAGTCACTACACTACTCATCAACACACACTGGGATTCGAACTCATCACTCGCAGAATTTCTCACGAATTTTTTCCTCTCGGAATTTATTTTTCATATAAAGTACTTTTTTCCATTCAAATTAAAGATGAAAGCACAACACATCAAGATGTGTTGTTAACTTAACCGTAGGAATTAAAGATTTGATCTGCTTTTAGTTTTTTCAGTGAATGGAGGGAAGGAAAAAATAAAATACATTATATTTCATTTTGTTTATAATAGGAGGAAAGAAAAAAGTGAAAAAATTTCCCACAGAATTTTTAATTGTTATTGGGCTGATAGTATGGTGTGGCAGCTCAGTTTAATTTTGCATAATAAATTAAAGTAGCTGGCAACACTATTGAACTAATTGGTTCGGAACAAGGCAGCTTTACAACAAATACAACAGCAAAAAACATCAACATGTGTTTTGTTGGTAGAATTTACGAACAGTTGTCAATTTTTTTTTTAAAGCAAGGAAGTCTATGTGTTTTTGACAAATTTACGCAAAGGAAACAAAAGAAAGCTGTGCTTATACCACTACTGTATTAAAGATGCCTTTGTTCGCAACAAGGCAGCTTTTAATGGGTGTGTTCCACGAGATCTCGGACTAGTTCGGACTAATGAGAGTAAAAAACAAATTACTCTCTAAATTTGCCAATTTTAACCAAAACTGCTGGAACGCAAAAAACCACAATTGTACATCTTGCAATACTAGTGCTGCTTACTTTTTAGATTAAAGTATATTTTAGTGATTTTAGATGCTTAACACGCATACAAAAGATTTGCAACAGCTGTTAAATTAAAAGTGATGTGAAATTTTCAATAGATTTTTAAGTACATATTTATAAAATGAAAAGCCAAATACCAACTGCATGTTTACAACTTCACAACGTTATTTTTAGTTTGGACAACCTTTCATTTTGCTTTTAATTAATTTTTAAACAAAAACCTTTTTCCAATTTGGAAACTTTCAGTTTCATATGTATGTAAACATAAAACAGCTGTTTATTGAATTGTAGTCCGAACTAACCCAAAGAAAAACTGCGGTCTAATTTGTACAGGAAAAATTACTCTCTCATTTTCTCTCAAAATTGCCCAAAAATTGTTACGTGGAACGCTTTTGGACTACTTTGGACTGGTTCGGACTGTTTCGTTATTCACGTGGAACATACCTAATAATTCCTGTCAAAACACAAAAACAAACTTTTTCTTATGTACACCTCTCTTCCAGGGTTTCCAATTCTACTGATGATTAGATTAGCTCCTATGAAATGTCGACATATAGACAGCCAGGAAACATTGAAAACAAGCTGTTTATAATTTTGTGATTGGCATCAATATTAGAAGCTAATAGAGTGAATAACTAAATTTCTAAAAAAAGAAATAAATATTACAGTTTACCTGTACTTTACCCACATATACAAACGTTCCCTTTTTTTTGCAGGAGATGCATCCCTGGTAACATCGTCAAAATCGGAACTACGCAAAAATGGTAAGCCCCGATCGAAACGTAAGCCACGCGTTCTATTTTCTCAAGCTCAAGTTTTGGAATTGGAATGCCGATTTCGTTTAAAAAAGTACTTAACCAGCGCCGAACGCGAAGTGATTGCTCAAACATTGAATCTCTCGCCAACGCAAGTAAAAATCTGGTTTCAGAATAGACGTTACAAATCGAAGCGGGGCGAAATAGAAGGCGAAGCACCAACAGGACTTACATTGAAAACGGACTTGATGCCGCAAAATATTCCCATGTGGTCACATGCTGTCAATTCAGTAACGCATCCCACACAAAACCATTTAATGCCGCCGGCGCAACATCAGCAGCATCACGCGCATCATATGTCCACTCAACAGCAATTGTAAAATTGTGTTTTAAGGATCATATATCATAACTTTTTTTATTTAATTTGTATAAAGTTAATTTATTGACAAAGAGATTAAAAGGAAATGTATTGCAATATTTTAATTTACATATGTATGTATTTACGATCTAATTGATAGAAAGAAACTGTTTTTAGTTATTCATAAGAGGGAATTAAGTTTAACTATTAAAATACTTCGTAGAAATAGCAAGAGGTTAATTTTGAAGAAATACCTGCAGTTTCAAACATTGAACCATCCAAAGGACAATAAGTAGATTAGAGAAAATTTTATTATTTTTCTTGATGTTGACAAACTCGAGGATTTTATGAACCATAATTTTTATATTAAAGGTTACAAAATAACTGTTATTTTTTTACTTATATTTTTACTTATAATAATTTGTAACTTTTATTCATAACCACAGAAACAAGAATTATTTTCAACTTTTCTTTTTCTAACAAAACAAAAGTTATTTTCTAATATTATGTGATGGCATTTTTCTGGCTCAAGTTCAAATCCGGCTTTCGCCAAGAATTATTATACCCTTTTTTTATTTTTGAATTATAACCATAATTGCCGCGATTAATAACTTTTGATCAAAGAAGACTCGAAAAATAATTGAATACACTAAGCCGGAGGACAACTGGCTGTTTCGAAATTATTTTCAGAAGAGTATTTTTTTTTCTTTGTATAAAGAAAAGGGTGATGCATTCGTAATATTATAATTTAATTAGCGAATAAATATTTGGTTTACGTTTCTTTTCAGAATTAGCTTTAAAAAATTTGGGGAATTTGTGATGACAAGACTCAGCATAGAACATTGAACCTAAGTTATTCACATGATATTAACAGCATATTCACAAACTTATAATGAGCGATGAGGCCCATTGAGGTGAACCCAAAGGAAACGTAAATTTGTAAAATATTAGGCACCGGAAATCTAATAATAAATGCCTGTATCCCGACCTCGAATGTTAACGTTTGCATATATTTTGAAGTGATTAGAAACAGATGTAGCCCATTAGTACTTGTGACCAATTTTTCATGTTTAAACTAAAAAGTTGATCGCTAACCGGGTTTCTCGTCGTTCGAAGTGTCTGTGAACGTTATCGTGAAACGTGGCTATTTGTTGCACCCACTTAGATGTACAGTATGGTGTGAAATAACTTCAGAAACAATTATCGGAATATATTTTTCCAGAAACGACAAACAAATTGGAGATAGAGAAGAATCGTGATTCCGATAAGATAAATTCACAATACAGCTCCTTCGAGCGAAATCATAAAGTTACTTATGTGCCTCCTCTATAGTACGACTAAGTACAGAGTTTTATACGTGAAAAGAATGTTATACGAAAGCTATTTGATAACTCTGTGACTTTAAATTTTCCGCGCAGTGACTTTAAATGCAATAGTGCTGCCATTAACCAACATCTTTTAATAGACTGTGTCATTAAAAGCCGACAACATCAGAAATTTTAACAAAAAGCAGTATTTTGTGCGTAAAAATCCATCGACGAAACCAACGAAAGACTTGATAAATACCCGCGCTCTGAAAACCCTTCTGCATTACTTTCAATCCTTAACAGTGCAGCCTAAATTACAGCGTAAAGCGCAATGTTAGTTACGCTTTAATTTTACGCTGTAGTAAGAACATTAAATAAAAGCGTTAACGTTGTGCCGTAAACAGTATAGCTCACTAACCTCGTTTAATCAAAATCACTAAACAGAAATAATAAAAAGTGATAAAGCCGCTACATTAGTCTGAAAGCACCTAAAGTGTAATTACTAATGGCCGCCAAAAAAAAAGCTGCATTTGTTTTGCAGCAAACTTTACTGAGAGACAGTAAAGCTTTTTCTCTTACGTTCTGTCAAAATTGGATTTTCCAATTGCAAAGCGTGTTCGTCGCGCTATTTGGGTTGGCCTCATGCATTTTTATTTGTATGAGGAGTTTTGATAGATATATTACGCTTGACGCCCTAATTTAAGTTGCATTGTAAGAAGGGGCGTTTCATTGTGGTCGTTCTAGCCAAAGTGAAGAGGTTATCACGAAAGAAATCGTCGACAAAATTTATGGAATAATATTGGGTTTTCGGAGAATATAAGTACTTAGTGCCAATTCCCCGATAACGAAGTTGTTCGTTCGTTTACATTTACAGCTTCTTTATTCGGGAATTGTTGGTTAAAGTGGCTGAAGCTGAGCAAGTATATCACATATTACATGAAAAAGCTATCCGCGAGATGGCTGTCGCTATTGTTCACACTTGACCATAAAAGCAACAGCGTGGCTGCTTCAAGAGTGCTGGGCGATGTTCAGCTCTCAATGTGGATAAGTTTTTACGCTGTTATTTAACCGTTAGTGAACATTACTGTTCATGGTATAGCGCCCTAATTTAAACAACAGCATTAAATTACATTAAGCTTTACGCGCTAATTTAGGTTGGTCTGTTAAACTTAAACCAAGTTTGACTACGTTTAATAGTAACGTTACATGCGAAAACTTCACCTTACAGCTTAAAATCAGAGAAAGGGTATTCAAAGGGTAGTCATAAAGTCGTAAAAAATAGCAAGAAACAATATAACTGCTGTGAGCTTAATTTAGTATGGTATTTTAATTTCGAATCAGCTGAGATGTTAACTGTTTAGTTATGACATATACAAAAAAGCAGTTTAAAAAAACTTTTTACTTTATGACTTTTTGCACCAAGCTGTTATAAAATATTAGGATATTAATATGACACATTATTATATAATAGAGAAAAAAACAACAGTTATTATTGTGAGGGAAAAGTTAGATTTCTTAAATGTAGAAAATAATAATATAAAACTTTTTGCATGCAAAAACTACAACGTGCAGTTTAAATTTATTTTTTTCTTAAAGGTAGGATCACACGATTGCCGCAAGCTGGTTTAATTTTTATTGTGGCGAATTGGTGCCCAATAACAAAATTGTCCCAATCAAATACCCTGCAATCACATGGGTGCTCCACTTTTCACAAATTTGATTGCCGCAAAATTGCGAAAAAAGATGTTGTGGTACACTAAGAGAAAAAATTCATTCTTTGTATGAATTTCGTTATTAAATTATTATAATAATTGCAACCTATAAGTCGTTTTTTTATTTTTTCCGTTCACAAAAAACACTAAAGGGGGATCAAATCTTCAATTCCTACGATAAATTTAACAAAAACTATGCTTTTTTCTTTAGTTTGAATTGAAATAAGTATTTTACGAGACAAATAACTTCCGTGGAAAATAAAATTCGTGAGAATATTCATAATTGTGCTGATAGCAAGGTGCATTAACGTCTACACGGTGGCAGCACTACAGCAAATTTACAACAATACAACAAAAACAGCCATGTGGTAAACTATGTTTGTTAAAAATATTTTAAACTTTTTTCACAATTATAAACTATGAATGTACCTTTTCATAATCATTAATTATTTTTATTTGAATTATTTTTATGTTCAGAAAAAAATTTATATATGTTTAATTCAGAATAAAACACTAAATTTACTTTACAAAATGTAAACAATACACTTGACGTAAATGGCTTACTATATTGCCAGTTGCAAAACTCTGTCACATGCCGTAGCGCTGCCACCTTGTAGATCTTAATGTATCTTGGCTGATAGACATCCTTGCTTTTTCAAACAAAAGTAAAACAAAATTTTGACAACTTTTCGTAATTTCTACCAAGGCGACTTTATACAGGTGAATGCAAGCGGAAAGGCGAATTCAGTACTATGCATTTTGTTATTGTAAAACATATCGTGAATGTCATAATCTAATTTCGCCTAAGATTGCTCAGCAAGGAAAAAACTTTATATAAACGGTAAATATAAGCTTTTATAATTGTTTGTAATTAAAATCACAGATTATATTAGTTTTCCACTTTTAAATTCACACAAATTTCTGAAAATTGGAAAAAACGCGAGAAGCAAAAAATAATCACCTGAGCTGTCAAGTTCACCTAGTAATGAATTCGCCTTGATTTCTACCAACAACACACATGTGATGTTTTTTGGTGTTGTATTTATTGTAATTCTGCCACTCCGTATTAAAGCTGCCTTGAGAACATCTTTCTTATAAATTAATAGAAGAAATCAGACTGGCAGTGTTGTCAAATCGTAAGATTTATCTGTTTTTGCGGGTTTTTGAGATGTCGGAAAGATTTTTTTTGGAAATTTGTGCAGCTTACTTTCTTTTTTAATAAAATCAAAGCAAAAACACAAAAAAAGCTTTTTTGGGCGAAAAAAATTTTTGTTCAGAAAATTTAAGATTTCTTAAAAAAATATTACTCACTTGAATTGCCACACTAGATTCACAATCCTGTGCATTTGAGGTTGCATATCTCTGCAATTGTAAAAGTGACATTTTTGGCTGCATTTTGCTAGTGTAAAGGAAACATTTTCTTCACTATTTTGCAAATGCAAAGCCATTTGCACAAGATTGTGAATAGGGCTAATAAATATTGGTGCATTTATGGCATTTTAATTGCCGCACGATTGCATATCAAGTAGTCACACGATTGTTGAAACCAGGGAATTATATTGGCTGCGATTGTCTCAGCAATAAATTCATTGTGCAATCACACGATATATGAAAATTGCTGCATTGAGCCAATCATGTGATCATACCTTAACGCTGAAAAATTGTATTTAAAAAAACATATATATATTTTTGACTCCTAATATAACTATTTTTCTTAATTCGATAATCTGTATGTTGAACCGGTTGCTTTTCCATTAATATTCTTCTTGCATAAATATGTAATTTGAGTTGGTGGGTAAATATCTAATTATTTTTTTTAGAATGTAATATTTAAATTTAGTAATAGCTGTTGAAAATAAACTTACAAACCTTTATACATTAAAAGCGTACCTTATTTAATGTACATACCTACATACATATATACATATATAGTGTGTATTCTAAAGATACAAATTAATATATTCGTAAAACAAAACTGAAAATGTGCCTAAAAAATTATTTTAAGAGTATTTGCTAAATAAATAATAATATAACTCGTAAAACACTTCAATGTAATTTTTTAAAATTTGTTTTTGTAAATAAAACGCATTAGTCAGTCATTTAGAAATTAACAAAAAAAAAAAAAAATTGTAATAAATAAACAAAACTGATAAATAAGAGCAACGCAAATGTAACGTATTTTTTATTTCAGATTTTCAAATGCAGTTTCGAAAAACCACTTGAGATTTTAGGGATACATTCTGCTCATATTTGATCTGTTTTATTTGAAATTTGGTTTCGTATTGGCAAACAATTAATGAAATAGAATTGAACTACTAAATAGATAAAAATAAAAAACAAAATAAAAAACAAAAAGAACGAAGAAAGGAATATAAAATGATGCCTGCCCATCGTTGTTGGTGCTTTTTTAACAGCTGCCTTTAACATTATTTTTATTTGTGAATAATGAGAGCAAGAGATTTTAATGATTTGTGTAATTCGTCATACTCGTAATGTTAAAGAGTATTGTTTGTCAGCTCTTATCTTTAATCTCTAAAAAAACTTTGTATGCATATACGTATGTATATTACATTCATCCACATATACATATTTACAAGTATGTTTTTGCTTTGAATAAAATTATTTGGCAAAATTTGTTGTGTTAGTGCTTCAAAACGGAGGTGTTATAAAAACATTTTGAAACTAATTTTCCTTCTTTCCGCTCAATTAAGTGTATTTGCTTAAAATATTGTGTTTTGCTTCAAATGTTTTCATTCGATAGAGAACATAAAATTGATAAAATCTTACAAGCGGGCGCGCTGTCCAGGCCTAATTTTGCAGTTTTACCTTTTCAACTGCAGCAAAAAAAAAGTCGCGCAAAGATTATTTTCTGAAAAACTCTTTTCAGGATTTACATATGTAATTACATATTTCTTAATTGAGTTTTTTATTCGCTATATTGGCTTCTAACATTGATACCAAAAAAATTATAAATAGCTTGTTTTCTATGTCGACATTTCATAGGAGCTACCCTGATCATCAGTAGACATTGGAAATTTTTTAAAGATATTCTCAAACATTCAACTTTATATCCCAACAATAATAATCCCAAAAGTGTAAAAACTCGCACATTCGTGTAAAAACTCGCTCTTAAGCGAATGACAGAATTAGCCCCCAGCTTTTTAGTACAAGTTTTAGTCCAAAGTCAATTAAATTTGCGCAAACATAAAGAATGTAATAATAATTTTGATTAAAATGAATTCTCACTATTCGAATTAGAAACGAGTGAAATATGTTGGCATAAGCACAACAATGAAAGGTGTACTTCTTCAAGTGATTTCTTCTGACTCTTTTCCAGACGTAACTTTGATTTTATTTTTATTTTGTCATTTACATTCTAAATGTAATTAATGTCATGCCATTTATTTTAAAAGACCGGTCGGTTATGATAAGAGATCAATAAATATAAATACACATATATCTACATATATGTATGTATGTGTATGACCGTATGTATTCATGACTGTTTTCATTTTAAACAACAATTTTTCAACCTTAACAAATGGCGCTCAAGAGAAACTTCCTTTTATTAATTGTTTGAAATGTCTCCTAGTAGCAGGGTTGCCATATTCGACGATTTATCGTGCTTTGGACGATTTTGAGCGCTGAGAAGGGCACGTTAAAGTTTTAAGGTTCGTTTTCACGATTTTAATAGATCAACTATTTACTTTCTTATCTTCAAAGCAACTTTACAACTACATACATTCTTTAATTTTTTAAAAGTTAATTTGCGGTCATTGATAATAATATGTGAAGACATCAATAAAAAATCAAGGGTGTCCGCCGGGAAGTTATACTACTGTATTTTGCCACCATTTTGGTAAATATTAGTCTTGACCAGAAGTATCCAAGCCCTATGCGCTTTTAAAAGCGCTTAGCTATAGGGCTGTGCTCTTTAATATACACATACTCAAGTGCAAAGCAACAAGACTTTCGCATGCTTTGCCGGTAAACATTGACGATAGCGATTATTAGTATAAATTTTGTTTTTGCAAATATGTTTTGCTTTGTACAACAAAAAATATTAAATAAAAGTAGTTTTTCAAGTTATTTCCGTTTTGTATATACTTAGCTAGTGAGGCCTAACATTCTTTATCTCAAAGTTTCGTGAATTTTATGATCACTTTTTTAGGGGATTCATTTATTTTATAATTTTTTTTTTATCAAATTACATGAATATATTCAATAGAAAACAATAATTTTTTGTTAAATGTGTTGGTGTTTGCTCTTTCATAAAGCACTCTTGGGCACCCCTGGTATTGACAGTTCAAATTTAGCACTCGTGATGTAGAGTCATGGCAAATTTATTATGGATTCGATAAATCAACGTGTTTAATCGTTAAAACATTTTATAAAACCAATCATCGATTACCGTGACGATGAGAAAGTTAAGTGAAATTTTTGGGTGAAACAACGTGACAACAAAACGCACTATTTATCGTGTAGTGAATGGTTTCAAAGAAAGAGAGTCTGCAGGTGATAGGCCAGATCATGGATCAAGTACTGCAAGATCGGCTGAAAACATTACTGCTGCTCAAGAAAGTGCTCTGGATATTTCCAAAGCGTTTGACAGCGTGTGGCATGCTGCACTTCTGGCAAAACTTATTGCTTTTGGTGTCGCTGATAACTTTTCTCGGTTTATATCGAGCTTTCTCAGGGACCGCACTATACGAGTTGTTATAGATGGGGTCCAATCAGACGAGTTTAAGATTAATTCAGGGTTACTGCAAGGCTACGTTCTTTCTCCTACCCTATTTCTTATTTTCCTCAACGACCTCCTATATCTAACTTCCAACCCTATCCACTCTTTCGCAGATGACAGCACCATTTGTCATTCGTACTCTTTCAGTTATAGGCCCAGCCTATCCGAGATCGTTACCAAAAGGCAAAATCTGAATGACTCACTGAATAGTGATTTTCTATTAATCTCCGAATGGGGTCGAAAAAGCAGGGTTGCTATTAACGCTCGTAAGATCCAATGTTATTTATTTACACACAAACAAACGACCGCAAATGCTGCTTCATCTGTACTCATGGTTAGTATAAATATTGGGGAATCGGACGCTCTCGATGTTCTTGGAATGAAAATGCATATGTAGGGACTATCCCTTGAGTACTGGTCCAAGTTAAAAAAAATAATAAGCCATCAAATCGAAGCCGTGCTCAACAGCTTGGTCTTTAAAAAATAACTTTGGCAACAATTTTGCACAATGATTTGCATTTCCATTTGAGATTCAGTTGACACAATAGCTTCTTCCGCAAGACCATTAGTGTTGCCTTACATATGCCAATAGAGTGTTACAGCTCGCCCATGGCAACCCCAATTTTCATGAAATAATCATAATGAGTGACAAGGCACATTTTATTTGATTGGATATAAGAATAATCAGAACAGTCAGTTCTGGGCAATGGAAAACCCTCAAATTGCTCTTTGTATCCATTAAAAGTGACAGTCTGGTGAGCAATTAGGACAGGACAAATCATTGGACCTTACTTCTCCGAAAATAAAAATGGCATAATGGTAACTACGATATCATGATATGATTGAAAACTTTTTAACACCACAACTCCATGCTTTGGGCTATACTAACATGTGGTATCAACAAGGCGTTGCCATATCACATACAGCCAGGTTTACAGTGGAAACAAGCAAAGCAGTATATCTTTCCACCGGACTCGCTGTATATTGGAATATGTAAAGAAAAACAGTATTAAGAGAAATTTGTTTTTGTTTTCATATATTTCAATGAGAATCCCACAACTTTGGACTGAGACAGTAGTTCCTCTGTTAATTGACAAATTGTTAAAAATTGCCTTTAATGTTAATAATATTTGTCTGACAGTATACTCATGCATATATTAGATAAGTATTTAAAATATTATACCCTTTATTGCAACATAGTCATAACTAAAAAAAAGTTTGGTTAGAGAAAAACGCATTTCAAATTTTTTAGTTTCCATACAAGTCTTAGAAATATTTTTTAGAAAATATATCCTAAAGAAAACAGTTTAAAAATAATTTGAATACATTTTTGCCACAATTTAAAAGGTAGTACTGTTAACAAGTCTGCATTGTTAACTCGAAAAGCTCATTTTTTGAGATATGACTATGTTGCAATAAACGAGCGATATGTGATTAGCATTTAACAAAATAATATATTAAAAATTGTATATTAATATAAAAGTGTATAATTGAATTTTAATGCGTTTACATTTTGAAAATTAATTCATTTGAAATTGAAAATAAAATAATTCGTAGAAAATTTAATCCCTATTCAGACAACAATGAAAATATATAATATAAAATTATTCTTCACTAACCTTTCCTACTATGACCGAACTCATAACAATAATATGATGCACAGAGAGTTTGCAGTAGCCAATTACACAAACTTTAACAAAACCAAAATAAGAAATAAGTTCACAGAAAAAATTATAGTAAAAATAAAATTAACAACACTTTTGTTTGAAAAAATAATTTGTATGCATATTCACAAATAAAAAAAAATAACCTTGGATATCGAATTTTGTTGTTCTTTAAAAAAATAGTTGTTTTCGATCAATAATTATTTTTACTAAACTTTTGTTTGAATCCACGAATTCTTCCGCAATCAAACAATTTATTATTTGATTCAACGAATTTCGTTATTGAACACGAAAAAATATTTTTTCTCTGTTGTTGAACTCTTAATAATAATATGATCCATAGAGAGTTTGTAGCAGAGGTTCAATTCGTCGCATAGTTGTCGGCGGCGGCGGCTGGGCAAAAAGAAGGTCGGCGGCGGCTAAAAGCCAGCTGTAGCCGACATATGTGCTTTTTTGGTATACATGTGGTAATATTTTAATTTATTAAGATATCATATGTCAAAATATTGTCTAAAAAAGTACGCTTTTAGACAAATACCTTCTTCACTATTTTTCATTCAAATTCATAAAAATTTTAAGCTAATTATATGAAAACTTTTGTTGTACAAATTTACTAAATATCGCTGATTTCCTCAAACGACGTCATAATTCAATACAACCACATAATTATTTCGAGCCAACTATGTAAATTTGTTAACAATACTATCCTTACATATTTTCTGTGACGAGTATGAAAATTAAAAATCTAAAATGTGTTTCTTTTTTTTGAAACTATGGTTTTTTTCACTTATTAAGAAACAAATATGTATTTTGGAAAAGAAATAAATAACATTACGTGGCTCAATTTATTAAGACAAAACTGATTTTAAATAACAATATGTGGCTCAAAATTTCACCTGAAAAATCTCGGATCTTTTCTAATAAAATACCATAAAACCAAATAATTTCCAAGGTGACACTAAATATGTTGTAACCAGGGGCCAGATTCCGCAACTATGAATTTTTTTTACCAGTGAACATTCAAAATAAAATTCACTGACAGATACAGTGTTCACTTTTTATTAAAAAGCGATTCCGTAAAAATCAATGAATTTTATTGCGCAGAATGTGTTTCTTCAGGCTGAATGATATGCTGATTTTTCAAATTAACTGTGTCACATAAGTTGTTGAATAGATAATTTTAATTTACATACATAATCCTTTTGTTTATTTTTTCAAGTTCAAAATATTTTACAAAAAACTAAAATTCACCGAAGATTTTTGAGTGAAAAAATTATTATTAAGTGTACACTTTAAATGTCAAAATTATTCATTCTCACCATTGCGGGCTCAAAAATCAAAAGTGAACACTGAAATTGGTGAACATTTCAAAATTCATCGTTGCGGAATTTGGCCCCAGGAACAGTTTGTGGTATGATTGTACTGTCAAACTCTTACATGCAATATAAAAAACTGTATAAAATACTCAAAGAAAAGTTTGAGGTCATAGATTTTTACAGTGACAAGAAGTCATTAGGCTGCTACGAGTATGACTTACACCTTGTAGAGCTAAGTGCCAGGTCAAACACAGCAACTTTAGTTGGGCAATTCTTGACTTTATAAAAGCTTGAGGGGAATAAGAAGGGAAAAAGAATTGCCGGTACTTGGCAATTCTCAGCAGTTCTTTATTTTTCCCTCACATTTATATGTGCATGTAAATTGTATGAAACAAAAGATAGAGAAAGCTCAAGAATTGCCGAAAAAAGTTTTTTTGTGTGGACAAGAAATCAATTCCAAAAGAAAACTGCTAAAAAGTTCGGAGGAAAAAATCGACTCAAGCTGTCGATTATGTAAATACGGCGGCTGAAAATAAGCCGATTTCAGCCATAACGGTGGCGGCTGGACAAAGTAAAACAAGACCGGCGGCGGCTCAAAGCCGGCTGTCAGCCACACGAATTGAAAATCTGGTTTGTAGTAGCCAATTACACAAACTTTAACAAAACGAAAATAAGAAATAAGTTGAAGAAGCCTCTTTTAGAAAAAATTTTAGCCTAAAAACTACTTAAAACTTTGTCACTGTAATTGTTCTGGCCATTAAAATATTTTACTTAAGAACTATGTAATAATTTTACTTGTTGACAATTTCCAATAAACTGTATTGACGATTTTTCCCCCCATTTTGACGATTTTAATCCCGATTTATCTGTAATATTATTTAAACGAGCATTTGTCTTCATTTTGTGGTTTAAATTGTGTATTGTTTTTGAAGCGCATTTTTCGTTTTAATATTTAAATACAAAATATTGAAGTTAAAAGCCATAAATATTATTCTAGCGATAAAGGATCAAAGAAACAGAAGCCGTGGGCTAATTTGTCGTCGATACGGGGCTGTTAAGACAATCCTTTTGCATTCAATGCCTCTATTAAAATTTTCCCTAATTGACAAATGTGCGGCGGGTGTGAAGCGCCAAAGGAAGAAAGAGGGTTTTAAATACTAACGAGTGAATGCTATTTAATTGAATTTATTTACTTAACTAGAGAAATTTGTTTCTTTGTTTTCCTAACAATCTGCCTGACACAATCTATAAATCATATTTCTTGTCTTTCAAGAAGGATAGTTCATATAGTTTAGTTTTTATTTTTCGGGGTTTAATAATTTACGTTTTAATTTGAAAAGTCGCGCTATTTTGATATTCCGTTACAAATACAAATAAATAATTTAATGTCGTCATGTCAAGTGCTTTTGAAATCTTTTTCTTATTTGACTTTTATTGAGCTCTGCTGACATTTAGTATCACAAATGTATAGTAAATATATTTTTGAAATTTCTTTTTTATCAATTGCTGAATGGAATTAAGTTTTGATTTGATTTTGATGTGGGAATTTTTCTCAAATCGTGAAGTTTTTATATCATCAATATTTTCTGTTTTATTTCAACATTTTTTATTTTTTTTATTTACATATTTAAGATTTTTCCCGCAGTTTCAAGTGGCCACGAATGTCTCTGCGACAATTAAATAGGAATTAATTTTAGGACACTTGTGATTTTAAATTCATTCTGTTGCTGCTGATGCTGCTTTTGTATAAAAAAAATAAATGTACTCAGTTTAATAATTTATGAGTGAAAGTAAATAAATTACATACATAATGTATGTAATTTGATCGGATATAATAAATTTCGTTTTTGTATATGAACTTGTCCGTAAACCAAAATTTTTGGTATTTATAACAAAATCATAACTAGTTTCATTGCAAAATTTATAATATAGAAGCAAGTTGTACCAGGTTTTAATACAGGCATTAATACTCAAATAAAGTCTTATGGGTGTATTTTGGTTTTATCCAAGGCGAATTCATTACTAGATGAACTTGACAGCTCAGGTGATTATTTTTTGCTTTTTGCGTTTTTTCCAACGAGACTGTCAAAATTTTTTTCTTTTGTTTACAAACATTTTCGCGCTATTTTAATCTAAAGTTCTTTTTTGCATGAATAAGTGCAATTTAAAGAAGTTTGTGTGAATTTAAAAGAGTTTAATTCCGTTCGGAAACGGAATTGAATTCAGTTTTTACTTCTTCAAAAAACGAAAAACTAAAAAACTTTTCGGAATGAAATTATTCCTAATTGCAAGAATGAAACTAGTATTATCTTATAGAATTGATTTCATTCCGAAAAAGTTTAAAATTTTCGTTTTTTGAAGAATTAAAAAACCGATTCAATCTCATTTCTGAACGGAAGTGAATTCTATGATATGGCCGATAATCTGTGATTTTAATTACAAACAATTATAAAAGTTTATATTTAACGCAAGGCGAATTCATTACCAGGTGAACTTAACAGCACAGGTGATTATTTTTTGCTTCTTGCGTTTTTTCCAACGAGACTGTCAAAATTTCTTTCTTTTGTTTACAAACATTTTCGCGCCATTTTAATCTAAAGTTTTTTTTTTGTATGAATAAGTGCAAATTCAAGAAGTTTGTGTGAATTTAAAAGTGAAAAACTAATATACAGCCATGTCACAGAGTTTAATTCCGTTCGGAAACGGAATTGAATTCAGTTTTTACTTCTTCAAAAAACGGAAAACTAAAAAACTTTTCGGAATGAAATTATTGAAAAAAATTGCAAGAATGAAACTAGTATTTTTATTATATATTTATAATAAAATTTTTATTATAATATAATATAATATAATATAATATAATATAATATAATATAATATAATATAATATAATATAATATAATATAATATAATATAATATAATATAATATAATATAATATAATATAATATAATATAATATAATATAATATAATATAATATAATATAATATAATATAATATAATATAATATAATATAATATAATATAATATAATATAATATAATATAATATAATATAATATAATATAATATAATATAATATAATATAATATAATATAATATAATATAATATAATATAATATAATATAATATAATATAATATAATATAATATAATATATTTTATTATATTTATAATAAATTTATTATAATTGATTTCATTCCGAAAAAGTTTAAAATTTTCGTTTTTTGAAGAATTAAAAAAACCGATTCAATTTCATTTCCGAACGGAAGTGAATTCTATGACATGGCCGATAATCTGTGATTTTAATTACAAACAATTATAAAAGTTTATATTTACCGTTTATATGAAATTTTTTCCCAGCTGAACAATATTAGGCGAATTTAGATTTTGACATTCTCATGAAGTCTTACAATAACAAAATACATAGTGCTGAATTCGCCTTCCCGCTTGCATTCAGCTATATAAATTCGCCTTGGTATGTATGTTTTATCTTAGATGTCAAAGCGAATTTGCAACGCAAAGCGAAGCAAAATTTCTCTATACAGGGAGTCCCAGAATTCAACTTCAAGCCGAAACATGGTGATTGTATACACTGAAAAAATTTTGTTCAGAAATTATCTGAATTTTGACATTACTTTTATGAATTTTTTCATTATTTTTCAACCATTGTAACTTTTCATAGAAATAATGAAACAAAGTTCATTAAATTATTTTAATGAAAACCTTTATAAAAGTAATGAAACATTTTAATAAGAAACATGACTTATTTTCATTAAAAGTATGAAAGACAAATCATATGATTATTAAAATAATTTCTCTAGATCAAAGAATCAATTTCATAAAGCACATGAAAACTGTACATTAAATTAATGGAAAAGTAACATTTATTTAATGAAATAACTTCTTTGTACTAATGTAATATATTCATTAAAAATATGAAACTCCTTCATAAGGTCAATGAAGTTATTTCATTTATCTTATTTGATTATTTATTGAGCACCTGAAAAATTTACATTAAATCAATGAAATAGTTACATTTGTTTAATGAAATAATATCACAACACACATTAATAAAATATGTTCACAAATCTACGTAATAAGATCAATGGAATTATTTCATTTATTCATTGATACTTTATTTCATTACACAAACAATACTATTCCTTGCTTTTGTGAAATTGTACCTAATTATGATAAAAAAAAATGTTGAACAAGTATTCACCAAATAAAACAGATTTTATTAATTCAAATGACTTCAATACACAGGTATTTAAATTTTTTTAAACTATTATTATGCTGATTTGAGTACATACACATATGTACATACATACCCAAGTTCGGTAGCCAGAAATTTATTTGTCATTGATCTAATGAATTCTATTTCATTGGAATTATGAAACTCATAAAACTTATATTTTAATAAAAAAAACTTGACATTTTTTAAACTGTAGCTTAAGATTAATAAATTCTCATTAATATATCTTACCAAAATTCAAAGAATTTAAAAAGAATTAAATTTTGTTGTAGTCATAAGTCCAATGATTTTTTTAATGAAACTATGAAACTTAATGAAACCATTCTGATGGAACTATTTCATAATATATATGAAGTTCCATGCATATTGTGAAAAGTTTTCATCGGATTAATGAAAAATATTTAATGAAATAGTTTCATTAAATATATGACGCATAATTCTTTCAGTGTACCATCATGAGAAAAATTTAAAAAAATATTTAAAAAAAAACAAACAATTGTGCGAATAAAAAACATTTGCACTGAGTAAAATGTTTTCTCTTTATATTTTGATTTTTTCTGATTTTTCTTATGATGGTTACATTCAATCCTGTCACCATGTTTCGGCTTAACGTTGCTTTCTGGGACACCCTGTAAATAATATATAAAAATAATGGCAATATTTCAGTTTCTTGTTATAGGTATTTATCAATGAACGTTTTTTTATTGTTTAAACAATTTTGTGACTAAAAGCCTCCACTGTTTCAATGAAAAAAAAAAAAAAACGGAATTGTTTGCGCAATGAGAAATGCAGATTTAAAAAATACATTAAGTACTTGAAAGTCTAGACTTAAGACTTCAAAATTTGTACCTACCTATAATTTTTCAAAAAAAAAACCCAATAACATGTGTAAAAGGTCAGTCAAAGGAATTGTTGAAAAATCAGCGTGTGAGTCCTTTTTCTCTTTTTTAAGCCAAAAAAAAAAAAAAAAAGGAAAAAGGATGTAATAGTAGGATGTCGTCTAAACAGCACATATTGACGACATGTAATTTGAAGCCCAGACTAACAACAACAATGTGGTCAGTTACAATATGTGGGCGCGCTCCATATGTGTTTCAAAACAACACACATGACAACCCGCAATGAACAAAACAGGATGCCTCAATTCCAACTACATACTCGTACATATGTACATATTTATGCGACAGAGTTTAAACGATAAATTATAAAAAAAGACAAGCATAATTTCAAGGACAAATCCTTAACGATATTAATGGGAGGGGAAAGTAAAGTATGCATGACGACAATATGACTTTAAAGGCGTTTTATTTAATATTTGTCTTCATGTCTCACAAGGCGTTGTTTTAAAATTTGTCAAAATTAATGTTTGATTAACCTTTTAAACAAATTGTATTAAGGTTTTCTTTTCAAAGCAACAATTCTTTAATGCGATTGTTTAATGCTTTTGTTAAAATGCCGAAAGCCAAAAAGATCATATCAATTATAAAGCTGGGGGGCAAATGTAATCAGCTGAACGCAATTTAAGACACAACAAATAAAAATATGTATGTACTCGTACATGGAACAAGTGCATCTATTATTTACAACCACCCTCTTGCATTGTGGTGCTCTGCTTTCCTATCGCCCCCCGAAAGCATGAAAAATCTCATATGAAAGAAATAAGAAATCAAAATAATGCTCGTAAAACGCTGACATGCAGTCAGTCAATTTAATGTTTGTGTTTATACAGTAATTGATACGCCACTTTGGCCTACTCCTCGGAAAAGAAAACTTATTCTATCCCTTAAAAAGTGGCTACTGTTAAATACTTTCTATCATTTCATGCTCCTTGTCGTTTTCCGTCCAATGTGGAACTTCTTGTGGCATAAGCTGTCATAAATGTCGGATTTTAATGTAAATGAATATTTTATTTTATCTTCATAAATACATACATATGTATAAATGTATGTAAATATGTATTTCTATACAGTTGCACTTTATTATAATAAATAAATGCACTCTACATTCTGTTTAAAAGGCATAATATAATGGAATTGATTTCGTTTTTAATGTATCTCTGTGTTCTACGTGGATAAAGCTGAAGCTGAAGCGTTACATGCGCTGCGCTGCGCTTTTAATGCGATAAGTTTTATGTTGTTATGTTTAAGTTGTTATGTTTGTAGTATTTTTTAAATAAAAACATTTTTTTAGCACAAAAAATGCTTGATGGCACAAATGTTCTTGACGAAAACTTTGAAAAAATAAAAAGAATTGTGAAAAAACAACTGACAGTTTTTATAAAGCTACATACACACGGTTGTCAGATCTTACAATATTGCCAGTAAAATTGTCTGAAAATGTATTACAATCGTGTGAACTGCCAATTTTTAACTCACAACGTTATCAGAAAAACCATTGTCAATCAATTGTAAGACGACAATGTTGTCAGGCATCTGACAATCGTGAGAACACTCTTCGTCGACATTGCCAGATAATTGGCTGGCATTGTAAGCTCAGTTTTAATTGTCAGATGTATAAAATTAATGCACCTGACAATGGCAACACTGCCAAACAGATGGTTGTTGATATACATAAGTGGCAATGCCTTACTACAAGCCTGGCAACCGTGTGAACTGACAATGAAATTGTAAGATTTTCTTACGATCGCGTGAACACACAATTTACTTCTGCGGGACAATTTTTCATTGTCACTACACTGTCAGCATTTTACCAGATCTTCTGAACATCTGACAACCGTGTGTACATAGCTTAACGCTAGTAACGCGTGCAAAAGTAGAAAGTAAATCTACTTTTTGCGTCGTACACGTCTATGCGTTCTACGCTTTGCGGTATGTAACTTGTCTCATACAGCGCATGTAACGCGTGGTATGGACCAAGGCGAATTCATTACCAGGTGAACTTAACAGCACAGGTGATTATTTTTTGCTTCTCGCGTTTTTTCCAATGAGACTGTCAAATTTTGTTTCTTTTGTTTACAAACTTTTTGGCGCCATTTTAATCTGAAGGTTTTTTTGCATGATTCAGTGCAATTTCAAGAAATTTGTGTGAATTTAAAAGTGAAAAACTAATATAATCTGTGATTTTAATTACAAACAATTATAAAAGCTTATATTTAACGTTTATATAAAATTTTTTCTCTGCTGAGCAATCTTAGGCGAATTTAGATTATGACATTCACGATATGTTTTACAATAACAAATTACATAGTACTGAATTCGCCTTTCCGCTTGCATTCACCTGTATAAAGTCGCCTTGGTATGGACCTTTAGCTTCACGAAACAGTACGAATTAGTCCAATGTTGTTCCATGTAACCAGCGTTGCCATTTTTGGTATTTGCCGACCAAATTTGGTCGGATATTATTTGTTCGGCCTAAATCGTATTTTGGTCTTTTTGAGAAAGTTCAAGTCCCCTAATTTTAAACTTTTCCAACCTTGTTGATTATGACGCTGATATCATTATTATACAGCGAAATTTGTTGCGCTTAACAGTAATGCATTTGCTTTGACCTTTATCTAATTTAATATTTGCAAATAATTCGTTCAGCTCAAGGTCCTTCTTTGTTTTTTTAAAGAATGTTTAATGTATTTTTCAATATTTCGTCTTCCAAAGGAAGAACGAACTATTTGCAAATAGTAGACTTAAATATTGATTTTTTTTTGTACCAAATTAATTTTTTCTTATCTTTATCTTGGACCAGTACTTAGGGGATGACCCCTACATATGCAGTGCATTGTACTGGAACTAGAAAAATAGGTTATGATGAGGTAGGAAAGAGGGAGTAGTGTTCGTGGAGGTTTAACTTAAACAATAAGAACACGAAAGACTAAAACAAACTCTATTGCAGCATTTAAAATGTTTGAATTCAATTATTTAAAACTGATCAGTGCCCAGTGTATATACCTTTGACACTGCTCAGATTAGCAACATTTAGTCCAACACCTTCCACGCTACAAGGTAATGAAGTACATTCAGAAGAAATTAATATTGTGATAATATGGAAGAAAACGCGGACAACGGTGAAAGAAGAAACAAAAAAAAAAAAAAAAAAAGAAACGCGTGTACACATACTGCTAGCTATCCCGGTGCACTTTGATTTCATACGAAATTAATAATGAACATATGTATGTATGTATATAAAAAATACGAACAACGGTTAAAAAAGAGAGTAAGAAAAATAAACACATGTATACAGCTTACTACCTATTACGGTGCAATTTGATTTTATATGAATTTAATTAATGAACGTACATATATAGAAAATACGGACAGCAGTAACAAAAGACATGTGCACACGACGAGAGACAGGACACTACTGATATGGACTAAATCAGAAAAGCTTTGGAGATCTTGCTGATATTGTATTTAATTTACCTTCACTCCCATATACTAGCTCTGGAGCTGCTGAGCATAAGTTGTCAACCTTTTTTTCTAATGTTTTAATAAATAAAACAAAGATGAGGAATAAACTTGAAATGAATACAATTTTTTAAACTCATTCAAGCAAGTAAATTTGCCGGAACATCCTGATGTGCCCGATAGTGTGTTGCTTAGTTCATTTCCATTAGACGTCTTATTTTACCTCTGTTGTTCCTAAGTTACACAAAAATTAATTTGTTAACTTTTTAATACTTTTTATCGTTTTAAAAGTTAACATACTCTTACAATTTCCTAAATTTTCCAAAATATTTTTATTTTTAACATAATGTTAGGAACAAAACTGCGACGAACAGCGAATTTCGCCCATCGCGACTGAGTATGACGAATTTCGACCAACACCGCGAATGTGTGCATTTTCATATACCTATACCAATGTAGTTTACTTTTAGCGACGAATATTCGCCACCAAAAATTCGTCGTACGTCGTAGTTGTGTTCCATAATTTGATTTTAGCGAAAGAAACTCTTTTAAAAATTTATTTTAGAACCAAATTCTTACATCTCAATTGGCATTTTTAGGGATCCTTTAGTTCGTCTTTAAAAAACTTTTTTACAATACCTATAGTAAATAGCGTAGAGATCTGAAAGCATTTAAAACACTTTATTGTTATTGAATTAGTTGGACACGAACAAAACGAATCATTTATGAAATGCAACAACAACGACAACAATTCAAAAGAAAACAATCTTTGCTGTTGTTGTTAAACGGGTTCTGTAAAAACAAGAATTACAACAAACACTGCTACCACCAATTAACGGAATAAGAAAAATGCACCCCTCCTAAAATTGTACACGGACACACACACACACACACGGCAACTGAAAAAAATAATGAAAATAAAAGAGGAAATATTTCCTTAAAAATAAAATGTGATCGTTTCTTTTGATTATATTGATTTATAATTGAAACAACCGCAAACCGAAATGAAAATATCAAAATAATAAAAACATGCACAATTTCACAGTGAATCTAAGACAACAAAATAATTTTTAACCGCAGATGTACTTGCATGTTCCTGGGCAACAGACAGACGGGCATACTTTTATTCGAACTCATTCATTCACTCACCCGTTCGTTCCCTTTTCAATTCAATAAAAAAACAAAAGATCGAGACAAAAAACGGAACGGTAGCAGCAGACACCAGCACAGATAGTGAATGGAGCTGGGCGGCTAATGGAATCTGGCATTTGGTGGCACTCACCATACAATGCTACATTAAATTACTTTGCTACTGATGAACTTGCAACTGATGATTTAAGAATTAATAAAAAAAAAAAAAATTCAAACGTACATATAAATTTATATGTAATAGTTTTTAGTTTTGAAATTTTATTGAATGTGATAGACTGGCAAAGCAGAAAATTGCTTGAACTTTAAGATAAATTGCCAAATTTTCAGTTTTTTTTTTTAGTTGAAAATATTGAAACAATTTACTCGTACATGCGTTGGCAAATGCCTTTTAAATGCCACACAAAATTTATAGTTTAATTGTTGTTCAGGCATAAAGAGAAATGGGGAGATCACACGGAAAAAATGGTCTAAAAATGTGTGATATCATTGTAAAATTTGACATGGCTACATACATACTTACATTTTAATTAGAAACTTGTTAAAAATTGCAATTGCAGACATTAGTAGAGATTTTTTTAATGTTAAACTTAAAACTAATATTTTATTGCTTAGAAATTTTAATTAAATCTAAAGCAAAGTTCAAGGCGAATTAATCTCTGCCAGGTGAAGCTAGTGTTACAATAAATACAACAGTGCAAAAAAGTGGTGTTTTATTGTTGCTTCTGCGATTCATGTGTCAAAAAATTGTATAGAAAGTATGTACATTGCACACGTGCGCACTTTACTTGCAGATATGCCTGTGTGCAAGTAAAAGTAAACAACTTTTGACGCTTGATGTTATACAGGTCGAAAAAAACTAGAACATGATACAATACCAACCCTATCCACTCTTTCGCAGATGACAGCAGCATTTGTCACTCGTACTCTTTTGGTCATAGGCCCAGCCTATCAGAGATCACTGCCAAGAGGCTAAATATGAACGATTCACTGAATAGTGATCATCTATTAATCACCGAATGGGGTCGTAAAACCAGGGTCACCTTTAACGCTCGTAAGACCCAATGTTGCTTATTAACGCACAAACAAACGATCGCAAATGCTGCTTCATCTGTACTCATGGATAATGGTATAAATATTGAGGAATCGGATGCTCTTGATGCTCTTGGAATGAAAATACAGTTTGACGTCCGCTGGAGTGAACACATTTTTCATGTCTCTAAAGAAGCATTCAAGTGTCTCGGTTTTTTGAAACGGTGTAAGATGTACTTCACTCCATCCTACCTCCTTACTATTTATATCACCTACATCCGACCGAAAATGGAATACAACTCTCATGCTTGGGATGGTGCCTCAAAGTCTATTTTGGGGTTACTCGACCGTGTGCAGGAGAGGGCGGTGAAGCTCATCAGTGACAGTAGGGTATCCAACTCTATTGATTCACTGGAGCATCGACGCAGTGTGGGGTGCGTTACTCTGTTCTATCGTTACTACAATGGATTTTGCTCTGACGAGATTAGGGATCTTGTTCCCGAAACTCGCACATTTTTACGTAGCACGCGTTCATTGTCTAGAGCTCATCCATTTGTGGTTGATTGCCCGGGGAATCGTACTACGCATTACAGAGCGAATTCGTTTTTCAGCCGTACGCTTCGTCTGTGGAACAAGTTGCCTGCAGACGTGTTTCCTGTCTGTTATAACGTTGGAAGGTTCAAGTCAAATGTTCACAAACACTACTCCCTCTTTCCCCCTCCTCACAACCTATTTTCCTAGTTGTGGTACAATGCACTGCATATGTAGGGGCTATCCCCTGAGTACTGGTCCAATATAAAAAAAAATAAAAAATAAAAAAAAAATACACAATGTAGTCAACTCTCTATAACAGTACAATACTAAAAAAACAACAGATGTTTTGTTTGTTTAAATGGCGAATTCTTAACTTCAACTGTCAAACTGCTGATAAGAAACATTTTTAGGTGAACTTGACAGCTCAGGTGATTGTTTTTTACTTACCGCGTAAGAGTTATTGTCTATGTAACGAGTGATTTTTTTGCTATTATCTTTTTGGCAACACTAGTTTTGACAGCTCACGCACGTTTTGTATCTTGTGTCACTGTCAAACATCTTCAGTTTGGTCTATAATTTAATCATGAATCGTCTTACAAACGAACAACGCTTGCAAATTATTGAATTTTATTACCAAAATGCGTGCTCTGTTAAGAAAGTTCATCGCGCGCTTCTTCCATTTTATGGTCAGTTTAATCGACCTACTGAGGCTTTTATTCGGGCTATTGTAAAAAAATTTCACACCAAATTTACATTGTTGGACATTAAACCACCAACACGCTTACGTAGAGTGCGAACTGAAGAAAATATCGCAGCCGTATCGGCCAGTGTTGGTGATGACCGTGAATTATCGATTCGGCGCCGTTCGCAGCAATTGGGCCTCTGTTACTCCACTACGTGGAAAATTTTGCGGAAGGATTTGGGTGTGAAGCCTTATAAAATACAGCTGGTGCAAGAATTGAAGCCAAACGACCTACCACAACGCCAAATTTTTGGAGAATGGGCTCTTGAAAAGTTAGATGAAGATCCACTTTTTTATCGAAGAATTGTGTTCAGCGACGAGGCTCATTTCTGGTTGAATGGATACGTGAACAAGCAAAACTGCCGTATTTGGAGTGAAGAGCAGCCAGAAGCATTGCAAGAGCTACCAATGCATCCACAAAAAACAACCGTTTGGTGCGGATTATGGGCTGGCGGCATCATTGGGCCGTATTTCTTCAAAGATGATGCGAATCACAACGTTACTGTGAATGGTGAGCGCTACCGTGCGATGATAACAAACTTTTTTTTGCCCAAAATGGAAGAGCTTGACTTGCATGACATGTGGTTTCAACAAGACGGTGCCACATGCCACACAGCACGCGAAACAATGGACCAATTGAGAGGCGAGTTCGGTGAACAGTTTATTTCACGCTTGGGACCAGTCAATTGGCCGCCCAGATCGTGCGATTTAACGCCTCTAGACTATTTTTTGTGGGGCTATGTTAAGGCTAATGTCTATAGCGACAAGCCCGCTTCGATTGACGCACTGGAAGCCAACATTGCCAACATTATTCGTGAGATACCGGCCGAAATGTTGGAAAGAGTATGCCAAAATTAGACTAAGCGGATGGACCATTTGAGGCGCAGCCGAGGCCAACATTTGCATGAAATAATCTTCAAACATTAAATTATATCGACCTAACTATCGATCCAAATAAATATTTCATGCATTTTTCTGAATTTTATGTGTTTTTTTTTTTTTTTTAAATTTCCGATAGTTCTTATAAAATCACCCATTACTAAGGCGAATTCATTTTTAGATGAACTTGACAGGTCAGGTGATTATTTTTTGCTTGCCACGTTTTTTTCAATAAGTCAGTCAAATTTTTTTTCCTTTGTTGTTAAAAGCATTTTCTCGCCAATTTAACCTAAAGTTTTTTGTATGATTTAGTGAAGTTTCAAGAAATTTTTGTGAATTTAAAAGTGAAAAACCATTACAATATGTGATTTCAATTACAAACAATTATACAAATTTGTATTTAGCGTTTATGTAAAATTTTTCTTAGCTGAACAATCTTAGGCGAATTTAGATTTTGACAGTCTCAGTAAGTTTTACAATAACAAAATACATAGTATTGAATTCGCCTTCCCACTTGCTATTTTCAAGCCAACATTTTCTATTTCTGTTCCGATACGTTTTTGCTCATAAGATTCCTTGTTTGATTATCCTTGGTTGTGGGATCTCGGTGAATTCTTTTGGATGAAAAATTAAATTAAATTTATTCATAATTTAAGGTGCAACCTAAATTAAGGCGTAAAGCACAATAGCTCGATTCACAATCTTGTGCATTTGAAGTTGCATATTTCTGCAAATTGCAAAAGTGACGTTTTTGGGTGTGTTTTGTTTTTGTAAAGTAAAAATATGCTCCACTATTTTGCAAATGCAATGATGCAAGGCCATTTGCACAAGATCGTGAATAGGGCTAATGTAGTTTAGTAAGTAATTTAAATAAGAGCGCTGTAGTAACTTAAATAAGAGCCGTAACATTATGTCATAAACAGTATTGCTCAATAAACTCGTTTAATAAAAATCACTACATAGAAATAATAAAAAGTGATAAAGTCATCAAATTAGTCTAAAAGCACCTAAAGTGTAAAGCCATTAATAAGGCCGCAAAAAATTAGTAACATTTCTTTTGAAGCGAACTGTACTGAGAGACAGTAAAGCATTACGCTTGACGCCCTAATTTAGGTTGCACTGTTATGCTAGGAACACAACTGCTACGAACGACGAATTTTTGGTCGCGAATATTCGTCGCCAAAAATAAAACACATTGGTGTATATGAAAATACACAAAATCGTGGTGTTGGTCGAAATTCGTCATACTCAGCGAGTAGTTGAAATAGATTTATTTCTAATTGTTTCGTCAGCGAACGACAAACAAAGCATCCAAGTGACCAAGTTTCTTACATAAAAAAAAGTATTTTTCACGACATAATACTTTTTTATATTTTATATTAACCCATGTAGTAAACAATTTATGAAGATGTGCTCAGATATTTTGTTCCAAAATCACTCTTTCGGATGGTATTTATATAGGTTTACTTTTAATATGATCACCTTAGAATTTAAATTCATTTTTTTTCTTTGCACGGAATGTGAACAATGTTAGTTGGCATTGTACTTCACACGACGAATTTATACAGCGAATTCGTCACGATGGGCGAAGTTCGTTGCAGTTGTGTTCCTAGCACTAGACTTCTTATATAAACCAATAATTTCAACTATTTGCTATTAACTACAGATAACACATATTTTTTTCATTTACATACATTTCTTTACAAATTCTGCTCGAGTTAAAATATATTAGCTCTATTCACAGTCTCGTGCAAATAGTATTGCATCATTGCATTTGCAAAAAGGTTTAGCATATTTTTACTCTATACTAACAAAATACACAGCAATGCACTTGCTAGTCTTATGTGTATATGCAATACACAAAACCTATAGCTTTTATTTGCTCTGCTTATGCACAAGTTAATTGCAAATCAACAGCTGACCATGTGCGATCCAAGCCAATTAGTTCGTAATGACCCTTAGTTGCCGTCGCTCATCCCGCGTTCAAATAACACCAATTGATGTTTTTAACTAACTTAAAATCGCCTTTTCTATTAAAAAGTCCACTAACTGCTCCTTAAAGCTTTTTTTCGGCATATTTATTTTTGACTAAAATTTTAGTAAATTATTTTCTACTCTAATTCTCAATCAGCTGTGAATTTCGTGCTTTGCAAAAAGTAGTGCAAACTAAAACAACAGAGGTGGTTCACAATTGATAGCATATATTTGCAATTGCATAAATTTGCAATCACAAATGCACAAGATTGTGAATAGAGCTATTGTAACACCGATCAGTATAAACGTTGCGACCATTGAAAATTAAAGTCTTTTAGTTTGATGGAAGCCGAACTAGAAGAATGTAATCCAAGTGCCAAATATAAAACTGGCTAGAAAATGAAATGTATGTGTGTAAATGTATACGACATTAAGCCATAATATTATGAAAATTTTACGAAATTTTATATAAACTCACGCAATTAAATGATTTTATTGAAGGAAAAAAAAACTTCTGTTGAATCAGCAATATTTCAAAGTGATTTTAAGTTAATTGCTGGGTTGATAAGCAGTAGCACAAACCATTTAGTTACTTCTCCAACCACATCAAATGCTTATGGCGCCATCTCGTGTACAATAGCTAGGTATACTTATACTTAATGCCCAGTTGGAATTGTAGTCAGAAGTTGAAAAATTTTGTTTTCTTGTTAGAAAATGCATTTAGTTTCCTATTCAACTCCAGGCGAACATAACGAATTAATATGTGGATTTGCAGCAGCAAATAAATCATAATATTGAAACTACTTAAACAGCAAAAATTTATTTATTTTAAAGTCTCCTCTCTCCCGGTTTCCACGCCTTATAACCTATTTTCTTAGCTCCAGTACAACGCATTGTATATGTAGAGGTCGGACCCTGAGTACTGGTCCAAGTTAAAAAAAGTCTAGTCTAGTGCATATTTTGATAAATTAAAGGAACTTTTATAAGAGTATGCAAATAACTCTTTTGTAAATTTGTATGTTTTTTTGATTTTTAAGTTGATAATCCTTTAAAGCAAGCCACAGACTACGCGACTAGTTGTACAACATGACGATGTTGGTTATTAGATTGTAAAGTGTGTGGGGTCGTCGTATGAAGTTGTGTGTCGGTTGTACGAAAGATTAAAAAGTTTTGATTTTTTGGGTAGTTGTATCGATTAGTTGTAAAATTTAGGAGCATGTTGTACAACTTTATTTCGATTTGCTCTTATTTTTATATACAATTATTGCATCTGCGGTGATCTTTACTCAACAGAATTTTTTAAGAAATGAAATTGTGAGTTAATGTCGCACAGTTTGTGCGCAAAACACACAACTCGGCAAGCCAACGTGTTGTAGCAACGGTCGCATAGTCTATGGCATGGGTAATAGTCTTAATAAAATTTGTAAATACAAATAAGTTTAGTCATCTATCTATAAGCGGGTTTTCTTCACTACAGTATAACTTCGTATATATAGTCTTGTCTCGGAAATTTCAATATTTAGGATAATATGTGTAATTGTTCGAGCTTAAGGTCTTTTTTGGAATTTTTAGCTTTTTTGGTTTCTAATTATCTGGCAATATTTCGCTTTCCTTTGGATAGCTTCTTCAGGCCAAATAATATTTATTTAGTTTCAATTTGTAGAATATTTTTGAAAAATTAAAACAACAAAAACAAATAATTTGAAATTTTTTGTTTTGTTAAAGATAATACTTTCCAGTGATTGTAACCATAAATTGTTTTAATAAATTGTTTTTTCTACGTGTATAGTGTACTATACTAACGAGTGATTTTTTTGCTATTATCTTTTTGGCAACACTAGTTTTGACAGCTCACGCACGTTTTGTATCTTGTGTCACTGTCAAAC
Source organism: Thecocarcelia acutangulata (assembly GCA_914767995.1). Lineage (NCBI taxonomy): Eukaryota > Metazoa > Arthropoda > Insecta > Diptera > Tachinidae > Thecocarcelia > Thecocarcelia acutangulata. The sequence continues at coordinate 183,535,378 of OU612094.1, read as the reverse complement.
ATCTTCAGTTTGGTCTATAATTTAATCATGAATCGTCTTACAAACGAACAACGCTTTAAATTATTGAATTTTATTACCAAAATGCGTGCTCTGTTAAGAAAGTTCATCGCGCGCTTCTTCCATTCTATGGTCAGTTTAATCGACCTACTGAGGCTTCTATTCGGGCTATTGTAAAAAAATTTCGCACCAAATTTACATTGTTGGACATTAAACCACCAACACGCTTACGTAGAGTGCGAACTGAAGAAAATATCGCAGCCGTATAGGCCAGTGTTGGTGATGACCGTGAATTATCGATTCGGCGCCGTTCGCAGCAATTGGGCCTCTGTTACTGCACTACGTGGAAAATTTTGCGGAAGGATTTGGGTGTGAAGCCTTATAAGATACAGCTGGTGCAAGAATTGAAGCCAAACGACCTACCACAACGCCAAATTTTTGGTGAATGGGCTCTTGAAAAGTTAGATGAAGATCCACTTTTTTTTATCGAAGAATTGTGTTCAGCGACGAGGCTCATTTCTGGTTGAATGGATACGTGAACAAGCAAAACTGCCGTATTTGGAGTGAAGAGCAGCCAGAAATATTGCAAGAGCTACCAATGCATCCACAAAAAACAACCGTTTGGTGCGGATTATGGGCTGGCGGCATCATTGGGCCGTATTTCTTCAAAGATGATGCGAATCACAACGTTACTGTGAATGGTGAGCGCTACCGTGCGATGATAATAAACTTTTTTTAGCCCAAAATGGAAGAGCTTGACTTGCATGACATGTGGTTTCAACAAAACTGTGCCACATGCCACACAGCACGCGAAACAATGGACCAATTGAGAGGCGAGTTTATTTCACGCTTGGCACCAGTCAATTGGTCGTCCAGATTGTGCGATTTAACGCCTCTAGACTATTTTTTGAGGGGCTATGTTAAGGCTAATGTCTATAGCGACAAGCCCGCTTCGATTGACGCACTGGAAGCCAACATTGCCAACATTATTCGTGAGATACCGGCTGAAATGTTGGAAAGAGTATGCCAAAATTGGACTAAGCGGATGGACCATTTGAGGCGCAGCCGTGGCCAAGATTTGCATGAAATAATCTTCAAACATTAAATTATATCGACCCAACTATCGATCCAAATAAATATTTCATGCATTTTTCTGAATTTTATGTGTTTTTTTTTTTTAAATTTCCGATAGTTCTTATAAAATCACCCTTATATTAAAAACTATAATACGCGTGCACTGCCTAACGGCAATAATTCAAATTATGACAGAGTAAACTGAACAGTTTTGTGGTTAGATTCAAATCTATGATCTAAATGTTCACCAAACTGGACTAACGCTACTCGTAGCGAAGGAAAGTGGATTGGGAATACTCTAATTTATTTAAACTTACTTGCAGGAGGGGAATCCTGATAATAAAAAGATAATTTATCACTTACATTAAATATTACATTATATTTATTACATTATATTTATTACATTATATTTATTAAAGGAATGTAACTAGCTGGAAACGCTCTGAGGAAGCTGCTGGTGTCGATCAGTACTGGTTGAGCGTTCGAAAAACAGTCCTCGCCATAAATTCAAAAGTCATCATCGATCCAGCAGTTTCGTTCAGTTACGTTTTCGTTCAAAAATAATAAATACATTCACAATATCGCTCCTTTATTGCAACATAGTCATATCTCGAAAAAGCTCGTTTCGAGAAAAACGCATTTAAAGTTTTTAGTTTCCATACAAGTCTTAGCAAATTTTTTGAGAAAATATCTCCTAAAGGAAACAGTTTAAAAGCAATTTGAATAAATTTTTGCCACAATATAAATGGTAGTATTGTTCACAATTCTGCATTGTTAACTCGGAAAGCTCATTTTTTGAGATATGACTACGTTGCAATAAAGGAGCGATATCTACTTATGTATAAAAGATTGGGGCACACTATTTCCGTTAATGACAACCAAATTCAAGATCTACAATGAACTGTATTATTTATGTTTAAACAAAATACTAACTTTGCCGCAAAAATATTCCAAATTCTTTTTTCTCTGCGTGTATAGACTATATTCTATACAAGTTTTGGATGACTATTTCGCCATATTTTTTTTTTAACTTGGACCAGTACTCAGGGGATGACCCCTACATATGCAGTGCATTGTACCAGAACTAGGAAAATAGGTTGTGAGGAGGGGGAAAGCGGGAGTAGTGTTTGTAAACATTTGACTTGAACCTTCCAACGTTATAACAGACAGGAAACACGTCTGCAGGCAACTTGTTCCACAGACGAAGCGTACGGCCAAAAAACGAATTCTCTCTGTAATGTGTAGTACGATTCCTCGGGCAATCAACCACAAATGGATGAGCTCTGGACGATGAGCGCGTGCTACGTAAAAATGTGCGCGTTTCGGGAGCAAGATCCCTGATCTCGTCAGAGCAAAACAGAGTAACGCACCCCACACTGCTCAGAGTTTCGTCGTTGTAATTAGTTGTAGTGTGTTTTTTATAAGAAACGTTCCCATAAAATGAGACAACCCTCATTTGGTATATATAGTTTTTCTCTATGAAAAAGTTCGTTATTTTGAAGTTTCACTGTATATTACTTATAGAAGGAAAAGTTCGGTATAAATTTAATTATCTTGCTGTCTAACAGTCATAATCACGAGCTTTTGAAATTTAATACAAACTTCTTAGCGACGCTAAAGAAGCACTTGTGAAAATTGATGATTTATTTGTTCTCCAAACTTAAATTTTTATTCATATCTAGGAGATATTGAGTTTCCTTACAACACAATACTAAATAAATTTAAACGAGAGAGAAAATCAACAATATATTAAACACATTTAAGTGGTTTTAGTACCAACAAGCCCTAGTGCCACTAAACGGGAATGCTTAGAAGCGCATTAAGGGTGCCGGGGATTAATGTTTAAATGCGCTAAATATTTATACAGCAAATATTTCATCACACAAACGTTAATTGAAAATGCTAATAGATCACACAATAGCGAAAACAATAAGTTGAGTTTTTTAAAGAATCATTTGCCGCAATACAAGTGCTGTTTTGCGTTCTCTCATTGTTTATAAAAGAATTAGTTATATAAATATGTACATTCATACTCGCATATGCTTTGTCATACTTGTCATAATATTATAATGCCAAGGTGCACTTCAGACACGCGTCACAAGAAAAAAAAGCAAAAGAAAAAAATTGCCAAATGAAATCCCTTTCTGAACAGTTAGATTCGTATCTGTGTACTGTAATCCTATTTGGTGATTTTTGCTTTCAAAGCACATGTTAAACATCCTGTTTAACTTAATTTAAGAAGCACGACAGATTAACAACACTCTGTTTCAATAGTCCTTAGGAGTTGAAGCTGTCTGTCGAATTGCCGCAACTGTGTTGCAAATTGTGACAAAAATAATCATATCCTAATTACTCAAGTATTATTGAAAGCCATTGAATTGTAACATAATTACCAAATACGAACAAGTATTATAACAATTGTCCTTGAATTGTATTCTCTTAGAGGAATAAAAAAAGTCAACATCATAGAAAATCATTTGTGGTATCAAACAAACCCACCCTTATGTACATATAAGAAGAATCACAATTAAAGCGACGAGCTGCAAAGCGAAATGGGGTTTTATTAAAACTGGTTTGAAGTTGCTTTAGTTTGAAGTCGTGTTTTGTATTTTGAAGGTGCTTTAAAAGTTATTATTCAAAAGCAGGTATAAAATCAGTGATGCCAGAAATTGTTGTTGAAATATTTTCATTTGCCAGAAAAAATATCTTAATTTTCGATAAAAAATCTTAAAATGTTTTTCTAATTGTTTTCTAATTACTGCAAAAAGATATCATAATAAGAAAGATTAAAAAAAAAACAATTTTTTTTTAACAAACACTCAAAAACTGCGAAGCTTTTTTGCTTGTCTGCAATAACACGCAGGGTCTGTGGCAGGAATCGAACCTGCGACCTTGAGACTGTTGGTCGAATACTCTACCAAATCAGCCATCGTGGCACCCAATTCATTAAAGTGTCCTTCCATAATTGGAACTTGTAGTACTTACAACAGATGAATCATGCTCCAGTAAGTCCCAATTTTCACGAGGCAACTTTAGTTGCGCAAGTCCTGAGTTTGTGGACAAGCAAGTGAGGAAAGAGTGCTGAGTGTAAAAATGAGTACAGACTTGCTTGCACTCGAAAAGTCGTTTTGTGCTGTCATTCGTAATGTCCGAAATATTACATTTTCTTTCATTTGTGTTTCTTTTATGTATTGATATGTTGTCCGTGGTGAAAGCAATATTGGCGCGAAGTTGTGATATTTTAATTCATCTGAAAAAAATTTTAAATAGACCGGCTAAAGAAAGTTGAAGCGCTTAATAATATTGTGGTCAACCGCAAAAAACAGACATCAACCTTACTTTGGAAGAAGTGAAAATTAAATGGAAAAATTTGAGAATGCAGTACATGCAAAATTCAGAAAGTGTTAGCAATAGAAAACGAAAGTTGCGCAAGTAAAATTGCTGTGTCTGAACATAAAAGCAAGTTTAAAAGAAAATTTTATAAGAATTGCGTAACTAAACTTGCCTCACGAAAATTGGGACTAAAGGGATTCAAATAGTATAATATAATTTTTTTTTTGTAGTTCAAGTTCAATTTAATTTTATGTACCTACCTATTTGATAGATTATAGATAATAATTTGATAGATCGTAAAGGACGTCCTTGCTCATTAAGGCATATACGACACCTGATCAGAAAATAGCGGCCGGGGTTGCCTCAGTTATTATTTTATTGGACAAGTAGTCCATTCGGTCACATTCCTTGGCTTCCTTTTTACACATCTTGCTTTATATAAATCGATAAAAAGAAAGATCCAGTGCAATCAGGTCAGCTGGCTTTAAGAGCCTGTGGGAAGTTCTCCGCCATAAATGGTCTGACTATGTGTGCAGTTGCCACATTTTAATGAAACTAAATGCAGTTAAAGCTGTTACGTCTCCGGCGAAGTTCTGACTAAAACCTCGTCCGAAAAGTTATTATTTTGTAGTGTGATTCCTCAGCCACCCTGTAAATGTAACTATATATGTATTATACATATGTAGAAAGAAGTAAAACTTCTTGAAAATAGTTCACGCATGTATTATAATACTAAACCTCAAAAATTTTAATGTTGAGAAAAATATCTTCAAATCTATTTTATTTTCAAATCTTCAACATTAAGATAAAATCTTCATTCTGGCAACGCTGGGTAAAATACTTAACAATTTAATAGGTATTTAAATTTTAAATTTACATGAATAAAGGACCTTTTAAAATTAATTTTTTAATCAATTGAGTTTTTTATTCGCTATATTAGTTCCTAACATTGATGCCAATAAAAATTATAAACAGCTTGTTTTCTATGTTTCCCAGCTATCTATATGTCGACATTTCATAGGAGCTACCCTAATTCTCGGTAATTTATTTAGATTGTTGGGATATAAAGTTGAATGTTTGAGAATATCTTTCAAATATTTCCAAAGTTTACTGATGATTAGGGTAGCTCTTATGAAATGTCGACATATAGATAGCTGGGAAACATAGAAAACAAGCTGTTTATAATTTTTTTAATATAATTTAATTTCTTTTAAAAAGACTTTATCACAATTTAATTGAAACTATTGTTATTTTGTTAAAGTATTAATATTATTATTGTATTAAAAAGCACAATTGTTTTTAAATATATGGGTATTATCAGAAAATGCTACTACAGTGCGATCTCGATAGCCGCAACTCGTAAAAATCAGGCCCGTTGCAGTTACCGGTAAATTGCAATGATCAACTATTTTTTATTATAACAGCCCGTTTTTTAATAAGAAGACTCATACCGTATAGGTACATTCGGATTTCTTAAGAAAAACAAAATTTTAAAAATACCTATTTTTAAGCTGCTACTTAATTTGTTTAAATTTATGGAAACACATGACAATAAAAACATGAAATGAACCATATTTCAATTTAAGGAAGTGTATATGTAGGTATATGTACCTATAATATTAAAATTTTAATACAAGGTCTTAATTTAAACATCATAAATTTAACTCTGCAGTTCTTCAGTTAATGGATTTGTGATCAATAAATTTTTTGCTGTAACTTAGGTATTACTAATAAAATTTTTCCAAATGCAAAACAAGTTCGTTATACGTTTAAAATCATATACTACACTCTTAAAACTATACCTATTTAGTGCCTAGTTCCCATTAAATTTAATTAAAAGGTACTGGTATATTGGCATAGGTACTTTTCCAGTTAATTCCATTTAGAAATAGTATCGCTTTCATTGTGATTTGCTATTTTTTGTAAGGATAGAGTTTCAAACAAAGGCAGACAAAAGAGGTGACCGCAAATAAAAACAAGCAACCACTTTAATAACGAGCACACTCTCTACAACACCATATACCAACGTACATCATAATGCGAATTTAACTACAAGTCAATGAATTTTTTTGCCCTTAAGCAAAAGAAAAATATACTCTTATTGCTACACTAACAAAATGCACAGAAAACAAAAATCATTCAATTGTCAATAAAAAGCTTGTTAAAAAGGTAACAGCGTAAAAATACACACACACTCAAATGAATCAATTCCCACCAACAAAATACCACCCAAGGTCTTTTTGTAAAATGCAAATACACATACACATATATGCACATATAAATAATCATTATTATACTCAAACACCCATTATGCTCTCTTTTATTACACTTCATCTTCGAAAATATGGTCCAAATGAAAGGAAAAAAATTTATTGATAATTATCTCCCCCTTTGCTTTAACGGTAAAAGCACTCAATTTATTGAGAGCATTTTTGAAGTGGTTTTCAGGCGATTTGTGTGCATTTGTTCTTTTTATTGTAGTTGTTCTTTGCTAACTATGTAAGTAGTTGTTGTGTTTTAGGCAACCATTTTTGATTTTTGTTGGGTTTTCTCACCCAATCAAATTTGTTTTAGCAATACTCTTCTTACTTACACCAATCATTTTATTTGAGTCTTTTGGACATTTTAGTTTATCAATGGGAATGATTTTTTGCTTAATTTCTTGTTAAATTTCAATGTGTGTGGGCGAATAATGGTGGTTTAATTTAACAGAAATTGGGCGAAAGTATTCTTAGAAGTAAATCTTTTGGCGCCATATTCTTTTTATTTATTTATATTTATAAATTGTAGGTACCTACTTCTAAGAAATATTTACGCACATATCTATGTACATATGTGTGTACGTAAGCAAGGCGAATTCATAAGAAACAATGTATAATTTAAAAAAATTGTTTTATGAAAAATTTGAATTCTTGATCCTTTTTGCTTTGACCTTTATTTAATTCAATATTTGCAAATAATTCGTTCATCTGAAGGTCCTTTTTATTTTTTTAAAAAATATTTAATGTATTTTTCAATATTGAGCTGAACGAATTATTTGCAAATATTAAAATTGTTTAATGTTTTTTTTTAATTCTTTAAAAAAAAATTTACAAGAAAAACTTAATTACTTCACAAAACTTTTATATTATTTCGTGAAAATCAAAGTCTCAGTTCATAGAGCTTGGAAAGGTGAAATTGGCCAGCCAGATTGGCGAGGATTCTGGATGATAGGTGGCGCTCAATATAATATACCTACATAATTTAAGAAATTGTTAAAGAAACATTTTTTCAAATATCTTTTAATTGACATCTGAAACAAATTAAAATTAAAAAAAGCTTATCAGCTACGCTGTCAATTTCACCTGGGGGCTAATTCTGCTATTCGCTTACAAATGAGTTCTTACTCGAATGTGCGAGTTTTTACACTTCTGGGATTATCTCATTCGACATCGAGTAAAAGGTATCGACATATCTAATGATGGCATTCGATAGCGAGTAACCAATCGAATGGAATCGTGCAACTTTTTACTCGTAAGCAAAAGTACTATCGAAAACCCGCCAAACAGAAAAACATAAAAGAAATGTAAATTCAAAATTTGTTTTGAATATAAAATTATATGTATAAATAATTTTTTATTTCAGAGGCCAGATTCCGCAACTATGAATTTTTTTTACCAGTGAACACTAAAAATAAAATTCACTGACAGACACAGTGTTCACTTTTCATTAAAAAGCGATTCCGTAAAAAACAGTGAATTTTATTGCGCTGAATGTGTTTCTTCAGGCTGAATGATATGCTGATTTGTCAAAATAACTGTGTCACACAAGTTTTTTAATAAATAATTTTAATATAGATAGGTACATAATCATTTTGTTTATTTGTTTCAAGTTCAACATATTTTACAAAAAAAAACTAAAATTCACCGAAGATTTTTGGGTGAAAAAATTATCACTTTAAGCGTCAAAATTATTCATTCTCACCATTGCGGGCTCAAAAATCAAAAGTGAACACTAAAATTGGTGAACATTTCAAAATTCATCGTTGCGAAATTTGGCCCCAGGTCAGCAGTAGCGAAAATTAATTTTACACAAAACGAAATTTTGACCAATTTTATGGTAGTACATACCGACTTGGTATACCGCGCAAGGGAAATATAAAGCCAACCAATTGTGGCTGCTTTTTGGCGTAAATTTTATAAATTGGTCTCACAGCTTATTTTCTATTTCATCAATGACTCGCTTTGTAATTTTGCACACAGTACTTTGGCTAATCCCCATTAAAAAATCATTTCCAACGGTGTGTTGGAATCCTTCTGAAGCCAAAAGCGCAAGTGGGGCTGCCAATTGAATTTTGGTGGAACTGCGGTGGAAAGTTGTGCCTTAAAATTTAATTGCCCCAACAAATAGTTAAACGCTTCCTTTGTGAGTCTAAATTGTCTCTTGAAAATTTGAAATAAACAATATTTTTGGTATGGATGCATTTGAACAAAATATAGAATGTACTTACTCGTTGTTTGGCACTTTCTCTAATTTTTTCCTTATTATATTAAGGCTAACTGTATCGTCGAAGTCGGAGGATTATGCATAATATAATAATGTTGGACCCATTTCTTTTGCGTTTTTATTTCTATTGAATTTGTTGCTCGCAAATTTTTATTTGTTTTGTCAAAACATATGATTTTTGTTGACAATTTTTGGCAGTGTTGTAAAACACATTTTGTCAGTGTTTTGCAACACTGAAGTGATAACTCGACTCGTTACGTAACGAGTCACATCATTACAAATTTACGCGATATCGAAATTATTTTCTACTCGATAGTAATTTCGATCACGAATGACAGAATAAAATAAAAGCTGAAGAACATAAAGTGTGAACATGAAAACAAGTCCATAAGAAAATTGATAAAAAGTTGGGCAGCTAAAATTGCCTTGTGTGATCCTACATTGATATTAAATATTGCTTTTACTAGCTTATTTATAATACATATCTGTGGCGTTTTATCATAACAGCTTAACTCGATTTTTAAAAATTGTGAAAATTGCTGCTAGTTTGATTATTTGAATAAATATGGTATTCTTGTTTGCAGAAATCGTATTATTCACAAAATTTAGTTTTAATTATGATTTATATTTTTTCTTCTTAAATTTAGTTCTTCATTCAAATTTCCCTTCAAAACTTTTTTTGATCTTATCTCGACTTAAGCTGTTATGATAAAACGCCACAGATATATATTTTTAAAAGTAATTATTGAATAAAGAACTTGTGCGACATTTACATTCTTCAGGTTTTTGTTATTAAAACTATTAAAGTTTTTATTTTAAAAACTGTACCCAAATAAGAGTCCTTTAAAACAAGTTTATAAAACAGACAAAATGAAAAAGGAAAAAATGATATTTATAAACAAATAAAAAATATATTATTTTTATGTAATAACGTTGGATAATACTGAGAAGGACCAACACCAACAACAAACTGTTGTTTGTTTATCCCTCAAGAGTTTTTCTAACGAAATATAAACACTTAAATGCTGAAGAAGCTGCAGCATTCATATAAAGGAAGGGGGCACTTGTTGTGCCAAAGAAGCACCAAAATAAACAAAAAACTTAATTAAATTGACTAAACCGCCAACCAACCAACCAGTAAACAGTTGTTCAATGAGCGGTGGAAAAATCACTCAAGAGCACAGAAAAGTGCTGCACATTGCGCACATGTGTTTTTCACTTTTTAAGGGTGGCTGGCGGTGGCGATTGTTTGTTTATTCAACTAAAAATCTTTTAACAATTTAAATTAGAACAACCTCTACTATGGCATTGGAGAGCCTCGGAAACATTTGAATTGGTTTAATGAGCTGTTATAGTATGGAAAAGAAAAAGAGTTTTCGTGAGTTGGTTTTGAGTGGATTTTGATTTTTCGAGACCAGAGCAAGATCAGTATTTAAAGCAGTGGCTGCTAGAGAAACAGCAACAAATTCCAAGTGGCATTTAAAGAGTGAAGACCGTGACTTACAACAAGTTTAAAGAATATTTTAATATATAAACAAATATTTATTAGAAAATAATAAAAGAATAGCTATAAAAAAAGTTCTCAAGAAAAACGAAAATTATAAATAATAAATAAAAGTATAGCTAAGAATGCTAACAAATATGGAAAGTGCAAATAGTGGCTTGTCGGGTATCGGTAAAGTGTTGACTACACCTTTTTCAATAAACGATATTTTGACACGCAATAATGCCGAGCGCCGTTTATCGCGCACAGAGTCTGAGTTGGAGCTAACGGCCGTTAATATGCGGGCCGAAGAGCAAAACTTAAAAAATTACGTAAATTATAAGTGTAGTCGAACGTCCAGTGAAAAACTAACTGAAACCAGTTCCTCTAATGAGTTCCGCCCCTCGTTTTATGGTTTGGATAATAACAATCATACAGATTACATGGCCCACAAATTGGACTATTTTAGTGCGGCCGCTGCAGCGGCTCTGGCTAGCGGTCGTTCTGATTGTCCCATTGATATGAGAAGATGCACTAATAATGATTCGGGTAAGCAACCGGGAGTTTATTCTTTTTATGAAATTTGTATTTGTACATATGTACAAACATACAAAAAAATCTTAAACAAATTTTATGTAAATTTGGCCGATTTTTGCTGTCTTATTATTTTAGATTGCGACTCGCCACCACCTTCTGGCACTTCTTCCGGTTTATATAATTCGCCCATCAATGATGGCTCTCTATCGCCCCTGCAAGATGATTTACAGGGTGGAAACTTAAATCGCAAGAAGCGTTCTAGAGCCGCTTTTAGTCATGCCCAGGTCTTTGAGTTGGAAAGACGTTTTGCCCAACAACGCTACCTCAGCGGACCCGAGCGTTCGGAGCTGGCTAAATCCTTGAGATTGACAGAAACTCAAGTGAAAATTTGGTTCCAAAATCGCCGCTACAAGACGAAACGCAAACAAATCCAACAACATGAGGCCGCTTTAATGAATGCAGCTGCTAGTAAACGCGTTCCGGTGCAGGTTCTTGTAAGAGAGGATGGTACCACTACCTATGCTCACATGTTCCCGCATGCCGCTGCCACATATACCCATGGCGTGGATCCCGCACTTTTAAGCTTCTATCGACATCAATTGCAAATGGCTTACGGTATGGGCGTGCCTTTACCTCAAGTACCTTTTCCCTATTTTCCGTATGCTCATGCCGCTGCAAATGGTAAAATTCCCCAGCCCATACCACCACCCACGAGCCACGTTGGCTCAGCGGCAGCTGCTAACTCAAAAGCCTCCATGCCCTCTCATTATCTTAACACTTCGTCAGCCTCTTCCTCGCCCACCCATTTAAATCATTGTACACCCAGTTCCAGTCCTGCTACAAGTAACAACAATAACAACACCACAACTTCCGTCATCTCGAATACAATTCCCGCCATCAGCTCAACAAATGATATACGACGCATGGAACGCGGCAGTGATCAGTCACATTCAGATGTCGAAGATTTTGAAGAAAATGTTGAAATCGATTAGAAAAGCATTTTGTGATTTTGAAAAAAGCTTCCTTCTCATGTGGCTTGTGATATGTGTAGTGGATCTAGTTAAAGTTGTAGAGTTCTTCTTTAGTAAAATAGAGTGAATTTTAGTATTTTAAACCATTTTTGAGTTTTTAGAACAAACATCATGTTATAGCAAAAAAAGTTGAATTTAATTTTTAAGCAATATTTTATTTCACTCAAATTGCCGTAGAAAAATGTAAACAAATTAAAGAGAAAATAAAAAAAGTTTAAATTTTTGTGTTGAAAATTTGCAGTGTCTCGTTTTATTCGAACTTTGAAGGATGCCAGGCAGCTTTACCAGGCTCGTAGTGATACTAGCACAGCTGTCTTTTGTTTTGATACCAGCAAAATGTCAAAAATTTGCGGACAAGCTACACAATTTTAAGAAAACACCGGATTTTTGCTTTTGCAACGAAAGTGAGCAGATTTTGACAATACTATATTACTTTCTATCAACAAAATAAGTGTGATGTATCTTTTGGTGTTGTATTTGTTGTAATCAGCGTTGCCAGAAGAAAGATTTTTACTTTCAACTATTTCAAGATAAATAAGATTTGAAGATCTTTTTCTTAAAATTTAGATTTTTGCAGCTTAAGGCACTGAATTTTGACACATCGTTCGCATAGAATAAAGTTACAGCCAGTTCGTCGATGTCGAAAGGATAAGTTCATTCGCATTCTAGGCGAAAGAAAATTTATTTGGGGTTTTTCTAACTTTATTCTATTCGAACGATGTGTCAAAATTTAATTAAAATACATAAGTACTTACGAACGAGCAATAGTGACATAGACAAACCCAAATTGATTCTAATGTGAGTGACTAGTTTTCTTTCGCATATACATATTTTCATTCGATATAGCCAAACAGGCTGTTAGAAAAAAATTAAATCAATTTTCTTTCGCCTAGGATGCGAACGAACTTATCCTTTCGACATCGGCGAACTGGCTGTTTAATTTTTTGAAGTACTCTTTACATATGATATTTTAAATACATCCCTGACATATATACAATATACGTGTACTCGCAAATAAATACCAGGTAATATTTCAATGTTACATACATATTTACGTATACATTTATTTATTATCGTTTTTTCTATACGTAAATATTATTTTCATTTCCTACAAAAAATTAACCAAAAAAAAAACGGAAGTATATACGTATTTGTAAATCAAGAAAAATCGTCAAATACAGATCATAAATCGGCAAATCGTCAACGTACTCTTCTCAGCACCTAAAATCGTCAAAACGACGACAAATCCTCAAATATGGCAACTGTGGTTGTAAGTATTTTTCATGTTTACATTTGTGAGATAAGTATGATTATGAAAGTCTAATAAATTATCGATGGTCACAAATCTACAACCTTTACAAAAACAGCAGGCAAAATTCATTAGCTGAAATTATTCGGGTTTGTAAATGTGGTGCCACCTTCATTAAATACTTGAAGTGCCGTCAATGCAAATTTAAAAATGTATCTCTGATGTCGCTCCTTTATTGCAACATAGTCATATCGCAAAAAAGCTAGTTTCGAGAAAAACGCATTTAAAATTTTTAGTTTCTTTACAAGTCTTAGCAAATTTTTTGAGGAAATTTCTCTTAAAGGAAACAGTTTAAAAGCAATTTGAATAAATTTTTGACACAGTATAAATGATAGTACTGTTAACAATTCTGCATTGTTAACTCGAAAAGCTCATTTTTTGAGATATGACTATGTTGCAATAAAGGAGCGATGTGATAAGAATACAGCGTTTTCTGAAATTTCTGAATTTTTGTATTTGGATTTCTTTCCTACTGAACACATTTTACTTTTAAACGGCAGGATTTTGCATGTTCTACACTCATTTTTGGACAGATCTAAATATTTGTATTACTCGTAATATGTAAAGGTGCCTTTTCAAACATGCTGTTAATCAATCGAATTATAGAAATTTTTTTTACTATAATTTAATTTCATGAGAATACAAACAATTTAAAGTAAACTTTTCTGAATTAGAAATCCAATTGAAAATAAATTGCAAAATTTAACACAAAAAATAATTATTTATTGTGGCTCTGAGAAAAAAAAAATTTGAATTGATGTTTAAATAATGATAGAATTGAACAACCAAAATGACATTTTAAAACATCTTAAAAAGGACTTTATCCGAAAAATCAATAATCTCTCACACACATCCAATTGGTATCAAACTGTAAACAATCAAAAATACAACACCAATCTCTATATTAAACAACATACAAGCCAGCTAAATAGGCTGGAGATAGTAAAATTTTTAAGAATCCGTCTCGGACATACTAAATATACTCATGGTACTCTATTAAACATACATAACATACCGAAATGCACTTGCAATATACCTCGGCCCACAACCCCCGAACATTTTCTATCACACTGTCCAGATTTAAACTTCTTTAGACAAAACATTTTCTGTAACAAAAATCCACTTTCTCTTATTTCAAATCCAACGGTAGAAAATATCCAGTTTATTATCCAATTTCTTAGGGAATCTAATATTTATAACTTTATTTAAACAGCCTTAACAAAATAACAATACTCAAATCGAGCTTAAGGCCTAAGTCGCTATAGCTCTTCTTCCTAACAATTAGCTTATAAATTTTAATTTTAAGTTAATTTATAACAAATAAATAAATAAATAAATACTAACAAAACAATACAAATAATTTTAGGATCCTTTGCAATACTTTAAATTGTCTAAGAATTAAAAAAGAAATTGTCTCAAAATATACTTAATTTTTGGTTATGAATACAGCCATATCGCTCCTTTATTGCAACAGAGTCATATCTCAAAAAATGAGCTATTCGAGTTAAGAAAGCAGAATTGTTAAGAGTATTACGAGTACATTTTATATTGTGCCAAAAATGTATTCAAATTATTTTTAAACTGTTTCCTTTATTAGATATATACTAAAAATTTTTTCTAAGAGTTGCATGGAAACTAAAGATTTTAAGCAAGCTTTTTGTAGTTATGACTAAAGGCCTTGCTACACTATCATACAAGATCGTGCGATCTACTAAATAAAGCAACTGTGCTGAAAAAGTACTAAAAATTCAACCGTGCGACAGAGTTTTTGACAAATCGTGCGATTTGAAAAATTTTATGAAACTTTTCAAAACATTATGGTTTCTGTGCGATCAGTGTTGTATATATTGTGAAAAATATGAAAATATTCTTGGTGCCTCGAAGAAAAAATTTAAGTAATGTAAAAAAATTATTATGTTAATAAAAGTTTTTAATTGTTTTATTGTGTATATAAATTATTTCAATCATACTTGTATAATAGTGTGGCCTACAACGCCATTTTGAAACGATTTTTTCAAGTCGGCCAGACTTTTGAAACAGTTTCCTGTGAATGAATCATACGATCGTGTAGGATAGTGAATCAGGGCCTTAAGTTGCAATAAAGGAGCTATATGTTTTTAATGCTGTCTCTAAAGTTTTCTTTGTACTAACTTTTTTTTAACCATTTTCTTAAATTCAAATGTAATAATTGGAAAGCTTGAGCCATTTTCTTTTATAAAAATTTCTTTATTTGCTTATTTGTTTTAATATTTTGTCTTCTTCAAGAAAATGTTTTTCATTACTCTTGAAATATTGACACAACATTCTCTTGTGCTCTTTCACCCGTCTAATTAAACAATTCATTCTTTTAAATATTCTGCTTTAATAGCCAATACTCTCGACTAATCCATTAACATTTGCACACAATTTAATAGAGACAATCAAATAATGAATTTCAACATTTTTATGCCAACAGGTTAACGATCAGTTTTCAATTTCTTTTTTTGTGCTTAAAGCCAAAATGTATCTTGTTGATTTTCTTTATAGGTTTTTCCAAGTAAACTTTTCAAAATTAATTATTGACAATTTGTGAATTTTGTGAGAGATTTATTTACGACGAGTTGTTGTTGAACAAGAAAAAAAGCAGAAAATAAAAGCAAATGATTTATTTTTCTTAAAGAATTTTCTTGTCTGGAGCGTTTTGTGTGGAAAAAGATTTAAATCATCTTCTGTTTTGAAATTGTTTATGTTGGTTAAATGTTTTCTATTGGCCATAAAAAGCCAGCAAAATTTGCAGACACTAACTTTAAGGGCTTATAACTTTGCTGAGGCAAAATTGAAAACACTACACGTAGAAAAGTTATCGCTCCTTTATTGCAACATAGTTATAACTAAAAAAAAGCTTGTTTCGAGGAAAACACATTTCAAATTTTTAGATTCCATACAAGTCTTATAAATTTTTTTTAGAACATATCTCTTAAAGGAAACAGTTTAAAACTAATTTGAATAAATTGTTGGTAGTACTGTTAACAATTCTGCTTTGTTAGCTCGAAATGCTCATTTTTCGAGATATGACTATGTAGCAATAAAGGAGCGATATGTGGTTGATATGAAAATATGCTAAGGGCAACTTACCATAGCTAAAATAAATGGTTGTTGCTTATAATATTATAGTTATATATGAAACGCCATTGATATAACTCACCATAGTTTTGTAAAAAATTACTATACAGAACTATAGTGTATTCTGGTTCAATAATGTTAGCCATAATATAATATAAGTTAAACCTACAATATTAATGTCATACCTGATCATATTATTATGTTACTATCATAGTGAAGCATACTAATGCTGGAAATATTGTTATTTTTATTGTATCATATTTTTGTCATAATTAACTATAATAATTGTATATTTTAATTATTTGTAACTATGTATGTCGCTGCACATAAATTTAATAAAAAACTAACATTAAATAAACAGAGTATGACATAAAATAATTCGCCAAGAAATAAAGCCGAATGCATCTCAGTGGAATAAAACCATTAATTTCTAGCTGTTGCTTCTATAACCAGCAAAGAAACTGAAATATTTACTAAGTATTTCGTTTAATATAACACAGTATGATTGTTTATAATAATAGTGTTGTTGAACAATAAAACTTTTTAATGGTTGTAACAGTAGTATGATTGGACTCAGCCAATATAGTTGGCCGGAATTATGGTTACGTTTTGATTTCCGTGAACACCTAATAAGTATTTTCTACACAATTTTATGCTTATTCCTTTAATGTTATAAAAAAACCAAATTTATTACTCATGGATGGTATAAGTATTGAGGAATCGTATGCTCTTGATGTTCTTGGTCTGAACACATTTTTCATGTCTCTAAAGAAGCATTCAAGTGCCTCGGGTTTTTGAAACGGTATAATATGTACTTCACTCCATCCGACCTCCTTACTATTTATACCACCTACATCCGACCGAAAATGGAATACAACTCTCATGTTTGGGCCGGTGCCTCAAGGTCTATTTTGGGAATACTCGAACATATGAAGGAGAGGGCGAAGAAGCTCATTGGTGGCAGTAGGATATCCAACTCTATTGACTCACCGCATCGACGCAGTGTGGGGTGCGTTACTCTGTTCTATCGTTACTACAATGGATTTTGCTCTGTTCCCGAAACTCGCACATGTTTACGTAGCACGCGTTCATTGTCCAGAGCTCATCCGTTTGTTGTCGATTGCCAGAGGAATCCTACTACGCATTACAGACAGAATTCGTTTTTCAGCTGTATGCTTCGCCTGTGGAATAAGTTGTCTGCAGACGTGTTTCCTATCTGTGATAGCGTTGGAAAGTTCAAGCCAAATATTAACAAACACTACTTACTCCCTCTTGCACCCTCCTTGCAACCTACTATCTTAGTTCCAGTACAATGCACTGCGCATGTAGCAGTCATCCCCTGAGTACTGGTCCAAGATAAAAAAAAATTAAAATTTTTTTAAATTGGCTGACGGTGACAATCGAATTATAGAAATGTAAACAGTAGCATATTTATAACGGAATACTCTATAACTAAATCGATAATAGCCTGTCTTGAACAATAATATGAAATATAACATATCATATACTAATGTTGCTGCAACCATATTTTTTCGTATTTTATTAATTGCAATCTATCTAATGATAATAAGCAATATTTTTTGAACTTTTTCAATATAATAATTTGACGTTGAGTAGAATTACATCAGCATGTAACGCTACTATTTAAAATTAAATAAAATCCAATTATATATGTATGTGTGTCTAAAAATAAAATAATTTTAATGATATTTGTATTACATATATTTCCTAAAAAATAAATGGGAGATCAAGCACGGGGCGGGCGATTGCGTTGGTCGGTGATTCCCACTAATATATATTATGGTAGTTTGAAATTGGCTGACGGTGACAATAGAATTATAGAAATGTAAACATTCGCATATTTATAGCGGAATAAACTATAATTAAATCGATAATAGCCTGTTTTGAACACTAATATGAAATGTTATAGATTATATACTAATGTTGCTGCAACCATATTTAAAACTGCTTTTTCTTTGCTTGTAAAACAGTAAGTAGAGCAAATAAATAATTGGTAATTGATAATCGGTACTCACATATGTATGTAAATACATGCGAGTACACACAAAAGTTCATATAAAGGTAAAAGAAACGAGTTCCAAATATATTTTGAGCAATCTTTTTAATGAAATTGCTTAAATTTGCTCGATTTTCCCTAAATAAAAACTGTTGCCAATATAAAAAATCTGCTCTGTTTGTTTTTAAAGAAAAGAAAAAAAGTACTTAAATATTATTTAAGTTATTTTGTTTTTGCAATAGCACTTATGTGAACAGAAATATCCACTTAAGTCCTTCACTTAAGCATAATTAAAGTGTTCTTTATTTATATAAAATTACTACTACAAACATACACACACACACATACACTTATATGCACAGATAATCTTCAGTATAACGAACTTTATTTCACGAAAAATTCAATTAAATAATGTTTGTTTTACTGAGCCCCTTAAAAGAACTACTTTACTGCGAAGCTTCTAATACAAATATACACTATACTCGTAGGTTAAGCAAAGAAACTCTAACCAATTAATCTTCTATATATCGAAGAATTCATTCAAAAGTTTCTATACAACTAAGTCAAAATATAGAAGAAATAATCTTAAATAGAAAATTCCCCCGTAATGTCAAAACAACGTGGCATCAATATGCTTGCAAATGCCTCGCCTCTAGGTATGAGTATATAGCGAATTCAAAAACCTTTATACACGAAATTTAAAGCAAACTTGTAAACTCTCGTTATCAAAAGAACATGTGTTAAATACGAATCTGCAATGGTTTTTCGTTATGCATATTTGTTCACGTGTTGCAAATCTCGGTTTCATATATTTTGTTGTTGTAGTCTTGCGGACTATAGCACTTATGCTACGGTTGCAATATCTGCAAGTTGTTCAAGAGTAGTTTGCAACGAAAAGTGATTTCCGCTAGTGTTTAATCGTAGCACGAAATTCATTTTTTTCCATTTATCAAGAAACACAAAAGTTGCTTTCTTCAAACGACTACAACAAATAACCTAATCGATGAATTTGGGTAAAATTTTAACAGCTGATGTTTAACAGATCGCAATTTCAAAAAAAAAGTCTTGTGTTTGTGCTGCCATCTAGCACTAGGTAGCTTCAATATCAATCCGCCCTCGTATATAAAAAATGCGGAAGACAATAAAAAAACACGTGTGCACAGAATGGAAGAAACGCCACTAGTGATCATGTTAGACTTGTATCATTCATGAATGAATTACTTCAACTGCAGTCGTAAAGCAGCTCTGGGCTGGAGAACAGCTCTCGCGTCATCGTAATTATTTCTTAAGTGCGGTCAGGCTTGTTGTTGTTTGGCCTTCGAGAGTTTTGCGTCTCACTCTCATTGGTTAACTGTCTACCTCAACTAACTGTATTAGTTTACAGTTTTTGTGAGGTATTTCGTTGTTAACCACGCGGCAACTTCCTATGCGAAGGCATAGGTCGGTACAGTTAGTCACAGCGCCGCAACGTAGACCTTATGCCCATCGTGGGCATAAGGTCTACGTTACTCCGCCCATGCTGTGCATCTTATAATGGGTGATTTTATAAGAACTATCGGAAATTTAAAAAAAAAACACATAAAATTCAGAAAAATGCATGAAATATTTATTTGGATCGATAGTTGGGTCGATATAATTTAATGTTTGAAGATTATTTCATGCAAATGTTGGCCGCGGCTGCGCCTCAAATGGTCCATCCGCTTAGTCCAATTTTGGCATACTCTTTCCAACATTTCGGCCGGTATCTCACGAATAATGTTGGCAATGTTGGCTTCCAGTGCGTCAATCGAAGCGGGCTTGTCGCTATAGACATTAGCCTTAACATAGCCCCACAAAAAATAGTCTAGAGGCGTTAAATCGCACGATCTGGGCGGCCAATTGACTGGTCCTAAGCGTGAAATAAACTGTTCACCGAACTCGCCTCTCAATTGGTCCATTGTTTCGCGTGCTGTGTGGCTGCGATATTTTCTTCAGTTCGCACTCTACGTAAGCGTGTTGATGGTTTAATGTCCAACAATGTAAATTTGGTGCGAAATTTTTTTACAATAGCCCGAATAGAAGCCTTAGTAGGTCGATTAAACTGACCATAAAATGGAAGAAGCGCGCGATGAACTTTCTTAACAGAGCACGCATTTTGGTAATAAAATTCAATAATTTGCAAGCGTTGTTCGTTTGTAAGACGATTCATGATTAAATTATAGACCAAACCGAAGATGTTTGACAGTGACACAAGATACAAAACGTGCGTGAGCTGTCAAAACTAGTGTTGCCAAAAAGATAATAGCAAAAAAATCACTCTTTACTTTGCAAATTTATTTGCAACTGTATAGTTACAAATACTTCAACTGCATGATTCTTTCAAGTGAAAGAAGAAAATATTTCTGTATCATTTCCCTATTTCTTTCATCATTCTCTTTCCTTTCATATTCCTGCATTCATTTATACTTAATTTAAATTGTTACTTTTGAGGGCAACGAGAAAGCTTATCAAATATTGTATTTAATTGTGTGTTTGAATGCATTCTATGAACATTAATATGTAATGATCTTCAAGCTTGAGATCTTTTTTATAAAAATTTCTTAAATTGTGTATTAATATAAATTTATTGAATTTTTGATGAACTTTTATAATTTTTTTAAATTAAATTTTTGGTTTGTACATTTGTATATACAACGGGTTATAGTTCAGGTTTTTTCTTTCTTAAGTTTTTTTCTTAAGAAGGATTTTTTACAATACAAATCTGCTGTGATCAATAATACCGCTAGTTCTGAGACAGCAAACGCTGTACAAACAATGTGGGCAATTAACAAAATGCATATGTGATTCAATATGAGATGAATATAGATAGAAAATAATTAAATGCTCGGTGGCTTAGTGGTTAAAGCAGTAGATCATGATACGTCATGTCCCGAGTTCAAATCCCAGTGGGTGCTGATGAGTAGTGTAGCGACTACGAAACAGCTAGTTGTCCCCCAGCTAAAGATTTGATTATTATTTTTCTTGTCTTCTTCAATCAAAATTATTGATTACAGCAGATTTGTATTGTAAAAAAATCCTTCTTAAGAAAAAAACTTAAGAAAGAAAAAACCTGGGGTCTAATCACCGCATACGATATCGAATTAACTATCGTATCGAATAACATTACGATACATCTAAATTATGGCAACCGATGCATATTGGATCGTAATTTAAACAAAATGCAATAGATTGAAGACCATACGTTCCCTAAAAGTAGGAATACAAAAAATAAATCCTTTAACTTTTTTATATTATTGCAATACAGTTTATTCGATATCGTATGCCGTGATACCAAAATGAAAAATTTCGATAATTTTGCTCGATATCGTATGCGGTGATTTGGCCCCTGAACTATAACCCGTTGTACAAATGTACAAACCAAAAATTGTGTATTAATTTCAATATTTCGTCTTCCTTCGGACTTCTTAGGGAATTTTTATTTTTTTGGTTTTTGTTTATAAATTTAAATTATTTGAAGGGAAATGAAAATAATTTTAACATACATATGTACATAAATACATTCTACATAAACTGTCATAAGAATTAAAATCCACAAAAAACATTTTTAACATAATGTTATTACTATAGTAATAGATTTCTTAATATGCTAATTTATTACTTTATTTATATTAATTAGATGCCTATAATTCTGAGTTAAACTTTCTGTATCTTTTCTAAAATTAATGGCCTATTTCTGA
Organism: Thecocarcelia acutangulata; assembly: GCA_914767995.1. Classification (NCBI taxonomy): domain Eukaryota; kingdom Metazoa; phylum Arthropoda; class Insecta; order Diptera; family Tachinidae; genus Thecocarcelia; species Thecocarcelia acutangulata. The sequence continues at coordinate 183,513,294 of OU612094.1, read as the reverse complement.
TTTAAGAAAAAACATTTTCATTCGCTTTCTATGAGAGAGCACATTGATTTCGATTTCTCTACGCACGTTCTAAGCGAACAGTGGCTCGAACGGGAACTCGAATGAAAACGTAACTGCTTTCATATAAAATCCGATTTCTGTGCTAAGAACGTGTTATCAACTCTGAGAATGAATTGTAAAAATTTCTCACTTTTGGTTTTGCTTTAGTAAAAGATTTTTCATATATGGCGTTTTGAACGCGATTTGCACTTTTCACTTTAAAGTTTGGTTTTTTATATACAGTCGAACTTCCATAGCTCGAATCACCATTATCCCAAAAAAATTTCGACTTACGGAGACTACGAGTTACAGAATTTTTTGGCAAAAAAATCTGACATATAATTCATCTGACAACAAAAATTGTCAGTTCACACGGTTGTCAGATTGTTAGATGAAAAAAATTGCCAGACATGTTGTAAGGCATTGCCACTTATGTATATCAACAATCATCTGTTTGGCAGTGTTGCCCAGCAAACTTTTTTCTGACAATGATGCCATTGTCAGGTGCATTTATTTTATACATCTGACAACTAAAACTAAGCTTACAATACCAGCCAATTATCTGGCAACGCCGACAAAGAGTGTTCTCACGATTGTCAGATGCCTGACAACATTGTCGTCTTACAATTGATTGACAATGGTTTTTCTGACAACGTCGTAAGTTAAAAATTGGCAGTTTACATGATTGTAATACATTTTCAGACAATTTTACTGGCAATATTGTAAGATCTGACGACCGTGTGTACGTAGCTATATTCTATCTTTTGTTTTACTAAATAATCTTCAAACTGTTTTATAAATCTTGTGTGCTATATTATATCTTCTTTTGTCAAATATACTAGAATTCTGTAACCGTTCAGACATTGCAGGTACATAAGCTAACGATTTGTAAATTGTTGTTTCTATACCATTATCTGATTAGACCATATGATAGCAGAAATAGATCAGATGTTAGTATAGAAACAAAACATTATAAATCGTTAGCTTATGTATCTGGAATGTCTGAAACTAGAACATGTAATTACAAAGGTTTTGAGAACAAGATTGATTTGAAAAATCTTTATATTATGTTTGAAACACAATAAATAGTATAAAAAGATAAGCAAATTCGATGGGAAATGTTAAATTAACCAGCATCAGCGATAATCAGCAAATGCCGGGAGATGTTCGCCCTAGTTATGAATATGAATTTTTAATATTTCTTCAAATTTCGTTGTATCAAGGTGTGGCCAATGGCTACATATGTACAAAGTTTTTTTTTGGATCCCCTTCATATTCGTTATATCGATGTTTAACTGTAGTAGAACATTTAGAAGCAAAGCAGTATGGCAATATTTACAGCCTTGACCCAACCAGTTTTTAGCCTTATAAAAGCAGACGCAGCAAACAAAACTCATCATATTTAATTCCGCATAAAAGAGAAGAAAAAAAAACACTTCAAAACAACTAAAAAGCTACTTAAGTTTCTTTCTTAAAATAATTAACCATCATTGTGTATCTATCGATTGCGGCTGTTCTTGTTGGCGTGATTCGTGATTCTGGTGTAAAACAATCCACTTTAGAGACTTTCAACTTCTGTTATGTAAAGTTTCTTTGAATTGTAATCGTTTCAAGACATCTGTAATTTGCAAGTTTTGGAATTTCAAAAGTGGTTTTCATACTCATATGTATTTCATTTACAATACTTTGCATTTCGATCTAACATTATTTCTGTTGTCCGTATTGAATTGTTTTTGGATATCTTTAAATTTATTAGATTTTTGATTTCAAACAATTGGTTATTTGTTATTATTGTTGGTGGAAAAACTTTTGCAATTTTGCACATTGTTCACTTGTTTAAGTTCTGTCGATGGTCATTGTTAAAAGTTGGTTGTTCTAGTTTTGTGATTTTCAATTAAACTCTGGTAAAGGTGTAGGGAAAGGGGGCCAACCGAATGTGAAACATATTTTCAGCTAATAATTTTGAACTGAAGACTAGCGTTGTCTTGCAGGTTATAAACGATGCATATACGACACAGGTGGACAAAAGTCACCGTTGTTTGAGTTTTAGAATGTTAAAACAGCTTCCAATGCCTAGAATATAAATAAATATAAAAACTAATGAAGTTAAAGGAAACTTCACTTTAATATATTTGTGGTTTTTATATCGGGTGGTTAAATTTCAAGGGCCGATGTTGAATGTGAACCACACCTAAACGCCAAGTTTTTTTCCGAATTTTATTTGACATTTCTCTATTTCAGACTTACTCAATTTGAACCACGGGGAGATACACAATCCAACAACGTGTTAAAGTTATCCAGACTTATTATGAAAATGATTATCAATTTTCGAAGAAAATTATCTTCAGTGATGAGGCACATTTTCACCTCAGTGGATTCGTCAATAAACAGAATTGTCGCATTTAGGCGAATGAGAATTCAAGAGTGACTGTCGAAAAACCAATGCACCCACAAAGAGTGACTGTTTGGTGCGGTTTATGTGCTGGCGGCATCATCGGGCCGTATTTTTCCAAAATGAGGCCGGTCAGGCAGTTACTGTGAATGGTGTTCGCTATCGTGAGATGATAACGAACTTTTTATGGCCCAAATTGGAAGATATGGAAGTAGACGATATGTGGTTTCAGCAGGACGGTGCCACTTGCCACACAGCTAACGAAACAATTGCTCTTTTGCGCAACAAATTCAATGGCCGTGTTATCTCACGTAATGGCGATGTCAATTGGCCGCCAAGATCATGTGATTTGACAACGTTGGACTTTTTTCTTTGGGGTTATTTGAAAGAAAAGGTGTACGTCGATAAGCCAGCAACAGTTCAACAGCTAAAGGATGAGATAATTCGGCACATTAACGGCATAGAACCTCCATTATGCCTCAGGGTCATCGAAAATTTGGACCATCGGATGGAGGTGTGCCGCCGTAGTCGCGGCGCCCATTTGGCCGATATTTTGATCCATACATAATTGAATAATACCAATATATCATAATAAAATAAAATTACAATAATTTCCTAAATAGTTTGTGTTTTATTCAAAATCAACATCGGCCCTTGAAATTTAACCACCCTTTATATTGGCCAATTCCTAATGTTAAAATTCGACTAATCGGTCTTCCCTCAACAAATTTTACGTGTACAACTCGAACTGACGTGTAACTGACACTGAGGAAGAAGGGAAATTCTCTCGCGGAAAAGCATATATCAACAACTGTCAAACATGGTAGAACTGGTATCAAGGCATGGGGGGGGGGGGGGGGGGGGGGGGGGATCAGTTAAGGCCCATTTAGTCGATCGTAGAAATTGTAACTGTAACGTAGATGTAAATGTAGTAGCACTTATAGAAACCGTATGCTGTGTTTTTGAAATAAACAAACAACAAAAGTGCATATGAAGAAAAAGTGTTCGGTTTTTAATTTTTATATTATTGTGTGTTAAAGGAAATAATTAATGTATGCATTAATGTTAAATAGTCGAACTTTATTTTAATATTTCTAATATTATAGGATGATGGGTTCGATTTTAATCCTGGCTAAGGCCATATTTATGATAGCTCGTGAGTTCGTTACTCTTTTGGCAATTGATATATTATTAAATTGTTAATAAAATTATAAATTTTTTCCAAAACTTTTGTGTATTATGGTGAACTTTATCGTTTATTTGTTATTTTTCATTGTTCGCTTACGAAAACACAAATGAAATTTACATTGTGTTTGATAGAATTGCTGTTAATTGTGTTTGATGGGATGTAGTGCCATTCTGTAACTTTTAATGATCCGATAATAATAAATTTCTTTCTGCAATATAATTTTAACGACGGTAATTAGCTTTATTTTTGTGTACCGGATACACAGAAAAAATTATAGTAAAAATAAAATCAACAAAATTTTTGTCTGAAAAAATAATTTGTATGTATATACATAAATATCAAAAAAATAACCTTGAATATCGTATTTTGTTGTTGTTTAAAAAAATTTTAAATATTTTTACTAAACTTTTGTTTGAATCCACGAATTCCTTTACAGGTCCGCATTCAAACAATTTATTAATTAATTCAAACAATTTCGTTATTGAACACGAAAAAAATTTTTTTCTGTGTACTAGGCAGTAAAACTAGCATCTGTTTCCGGTCGACAGTGAATATAATTAAATAATATTGCTGAGTAATAAATTTGATAAAATATCGTTATAATAATTGTAAAGATAACATTGTTTTAATAATCGTGACAGAATCGCAAGTTTGGCAAACACGAATTCTAGCTATTTAACGAAAAGGCTGTTTCATTATTGCGTTTTTTAATATAAAAAATATTATACCTTTTATACTAAAAAATGAATTTTTAAAAATGAAAGAAAAAATGCAAAATTCGGTGTGTTTTTGTTGAAATAACGCGATTTTTCCCCCATTTTGGTGCGCTTTGAAATTTCGAAGTTGACAACGCTGCAAAGAAGTAATGGGGAAAAATTACATTACTAAGGAGTAATAGGAAAAAGAATTGGGGCAAACGAGGCAGAAATATTTAATACAAAACGATGGAAAACAAAACTTATACTATTTATAACTTTGGTTCTTTAATCTTTAAGATTTTTGTATAACTAAAGTTACATAAGAAAAATTATCGTAAAAATAAAGTGAAGCTTCTTTTTATATTTATTTATATTCTGAGCATTTGAAGCTGTTTTAACATTTTAAAACTCAAATGACGGTGACTTTTGTCCGCCAGTGTACATATTATTGCAATTGCAAAATCACGGACAGTATGTGTATGGCCTATAGGATACTAAGTCATTAGTCAGTTAAAATTTCTGGGTGAACATCAAACATCTATGTGGACTTTTAACAATCTTCTAGTGATGCTTTAAGAGCTTCTGCAGACCAGATTATCCATGAACTACTTTCCTCCAGTTTTGATTGAGTGCGGTGATAAGTGAGATACGGCTGCACCTACATATATTAAGCAGGCAAAACCTGCTGCTTATTATGTATTTTTCCTCTTTACTCCATTTGCGCTATTTTGTGCACAACCATACAATCGTACATATTTCCCATTTGGCAAAATAGTTCTGTTGTCCGACTGTTTTTCTTTTACAATTTATTATTTGATTTTTTTTTTATAATTAAAACACATATTTATTATTTCGATTGCTTTATAATACTTGGCTAATAGTAGACCACAAGTACAATAATAATAATTCAATTCATTGTACTCGAGCACACACAACACAACGCAACGCCACACAACACAACAAAACACAACAGATAGCATCATACAAGTGTTTGAAAAACTTTTTAGTACTTGTACTCGCAATTAATTGAAAATTAAAGAATAAAGAAATACATTTACTGAAAAAATGTTCATTATAATTGCAAATTAAACAAGTGCTGTTTGTTGCTGGTGGAAATTGAAAAGCTCTTTGAATTATAATTCTTAAAAGGAAAACAGGCAGCTAAAATTGTTATTAAAATAAATTACATATTGAAATGCGTAATATAAGCAATTAAAAATATTTCTTTATATGAACATATTTAAATATCATTAAAAATCATCATTTAGTTACGTCACATAAACTATTATCCTTTTTTTCAAACAAAGGAAGACCACCCAGTTGCTTAATTTGATGTTAAAAGTTTTGCGCTGTGTCATCAAGTATTTAACTATTAGCAATTTACACTTAATGTCGGCCTTATGACACTTCAATATGTCAAATAAGTCTGTTTTATGTTTGTCCAGACTTCAATCAAAATTTTTTTTTTTAAACTTCCGAACACTTTTTCCTTTACAAGTGTTTTTTTTTTATCAACAAATGCACAAAAATTGATCAAAAGTCCTTAAGAACACAGCAGGAGTTTGGTGACAACAACGACTGGATGTTTTGCCAAAATACCAACTTGCTGTGGTGTAGTGTTTGGCAAACAGCTATAAAAATGATTTTTAAACCTAAATGTTGTGTCTTTTTTGGTAAAAAATTCAAAATATATGTATATGTATTTGGAGTAATAAAAACAAAAAATTTTGAAATTTTCCAGGCGAAGACACACAAGGGGGTGTCGAAATATCGAAACAATAAACGAATAATTTTTACAACAAGTGACCTCAAGCTCATTAAACAAAAATTATATCGAAAAACTAGGATCAAGATACGAATTTAGTAACATTTTATTTTATAAATATTAAATTGTTTAAATAAATTTTATTGCTATACTGAAGTAATGAAATAATAGACAAATCTGATAACGTGAATCAGAGTAGCAACTATTCTAAAGGGTGGTTAAATTTCAAGGGCCGATGTTGATTTTGAATAAAACACAAACTATTTAGGAAATTATTGTAATTTTATTTTATTATGATATATTGGTATTACTCAATTATGTATGGAACAAAATATCGGCCAAATGGGCGCCGCGACCACGGCGGCACACCTCCATCCGATGGTCCAAATTTTCGATGACCCTGAGGCATAATGGAGTTTCTATGCCGTTAATGTGCTGAATTATCTCATCCTTTAGCTGTTGAATTGTTGCTGGCTTATCGACGTACACCTTTTCTTTCAAATAACCCCAAAGAAAAAAGTCCAACGTTGTCAAATCACATGATCTTGGCGGCCAATTGACATCGCCATTACGTGAGATAACACGGCCATTGAATTTGTTGCGCAAAAGAGCAATTGTTTCGTTAGCTGTGTGGCAAGTGGCACCGTCCTGCTGAAACCACATATCGTCTACATCCATATCTTCCAATTCGGGCCATAAAAAGTTCGTTATCATCTCACGATAGCGAACACCATTCACAGTAACTGCCTGACCGGCCTCATTTTAGAAAAAATACGGCCCGATGATGCCGCCAGCACATAAACCGCACCAAACAGTCACTCTTTGTGGGTGCATTGGCTTTTCGACAGTCACTCTTGGATTCTCATTCGCCCAAACGCGGCAATTCTGTTTATTGACGAATCCACTGAGGTGAAAATGTGCCTCATCACTGAAGATGATTTTCTTCGAAAATTGATCATCATTTTCATAATAAGTCTGGATAACTTTAACACGTTGTTGGATTTTGTATCTCTCCATGGTTCAAATTGAATAAGTCTGAAATAGAGAAATGTCAAATAAAATTCGGAAAAAAAACTTGGCGTTTAGGTGTGGTTCACATTCAACATCGGCCCTTGAAATTTAACCACCCGATAGTTGTAAACTTTATACATTTTATATAAAAAACTGAGAAATCACTGGCATAATGGAAAGTTGCCATTCTGCTGGTAACTATTCATCTTATTTTTCTCTACTATGCCTATAGGTGTATTGCTAATGCTGCGTAGCGCAAAATTACTGAAGGTTTGGAGTTTAAAGTTTAATAACTAAAATAAAATCTGTAATCAAGGCTCTATAGCAGTCGCCATTGACTGTTACGTTGTGACCAGCATCGTTTTGAAAGATATGTGAACCACTAATACCACCAGCCCATAAAACACATCAAACAGTCAGTTTTTTGGATGTAACAGAGTCTCAACATAATCTTGTGGATACGACAGTTTTGTTTATCGGCCTATCCAAACTGGACTTCATCGCTAAAGAAAATTCGCTTATGAAAATCAGAATCAACGGTTTTGAGCTCATTTGCACAGATTGTGAAATTGGCAGAACGGGGATCAGCATTGTCCTCGGGTGGTTCAGCTTGCAGTTCAACCCGGGCTGATCATGGTTGAGGTGCCTACCTTGGCTGAAACGTTCTGGCTGTGGTTGAAACCTAAAACGCTGGAAGGGGGTGTTAGTATTCTTGATAATTGCTTGGCCTGGCTTTTTCGGGGACTAACAAATTCCCGAGCGTCTGTTGCCTTAAAACCTATACTGTAAGGAACCAGTGGTGATGGTTGACGGGTGAGTTGGTTTAAGGCGTGATGCTGCTATTGGGCTTCGGCCTACCACCTCATTTAGTCTTGTCTTCCATTGACTGCTGGGAAATTGCATACAGGAGGGATTAGAAGGCCCGAACTCCTCAACAAGAAGTTGCCTATATGGCTACAAACACATGACATAAATTGCTACCTGTGTAAGCCTAGCAAGCCACACGGGGGCGCTGGTGAATCGTGAATAATTCACTCCGTTGAACTCGTCCACCATCCGATAAGGCCGCAAGGCAGGTGCTGATGTTAATCTTTTTTACAACTGTATGCAATTTCACAACAGCCAATGGAAGACAAGGCTTAATGAGTTGGTTCAAAGTTAAAAGTTCATTAAGAACATCCGCCCTTAACCAATTTGTTCGTCTAGCCATCACCCTGGTTCCTTACAGTACAGGTATCTGTTGCAAGACAACAGCAACAAATACCTGTTAGATATTACCAGGGTTATTAGCCCACCAAAAGACCGGCATACACCATAGGTTTAAACGACGGCCAAATCGTTTTGGCCGAGGCAGGCACCTCACCCATAATCACAACCAAGAGGTATGCAAAGCAGAACCTCTCGGTGTCTTTGCTGAATCCTCGTTCTGTGCGTGAAAACCGCACAAGCAGTACACAACCAATACAAACACACTCCAAGCAGCCTAACGCAGCTGTCCAGATTGGTGTCGACAACATTTGCCGTTAATACATTTCCTGATTTGTTGTCTATACAAACAGAACTTAACACAATTATGATGACGAAATATTCTAATTTGCTGTATTTTGCACACAAGTTGCCGTTATCTTTCATATAAAATAATTATAAATAATGGCAACACACTTTCATATGATTCTCTTTTCTCTCCAAGCCAATTACTCATTATGTATTACACTTTTAGCTCTTATGTATTACATTTTTAGCTGTTATGTATTACATTACATTTACTGATTATGTATTTTTATTTTTTCCATTTTATGTTGTGTTGTAATAAAGAATTTGCTCTGTTAAGTCGATCACATACGAGTATTGTTTTACTGCGTGCTAATTCGCTAACAGCCCTTCAAACAAGGTGCATTAACGTATACACGGTGGCAGCGCTACGGCATGTGACAATTTTTAGCTACTGGCAATATTGTAAGCTATTTACGTCAAATGTATTGTTTAAATTTTTGAAAGTGAATTTAGTGTTTTATTCTGAATTAAACATATACAAATTATTTTTGAACATAAAAATAATTCAAATAAATATAATTTATAATTATGAAAAGATACATTCATAGTTTACAATTGTGAAAATAATTACAAATATTTTTGATATAAAAATATATAACAATACGTGAAACCATATTAATATCTAATAATAAATATATATATATATATATATATATATATATATATATATATATATATATATATATATATATATATATATATATATATATATATATATATATATATATATATATATATATATATGTATATATATATATATATATATATATATATATATATATATATATATATATATATATATATATATATATATATATATATATATATATATATATATATATATATATATATATATATATATATATATAACTCAAAGGTGACTGACATAGTGACCTATCAAAGCACAGCCCAAACCATTGGACGGATTTGCATGCAGGTAGATACTACACTAAGAGAAAAGTTATTCATTCTGGCTATGAAACTGGTTCATTGATAATTTTTCATTGTATAAATGATTTTCTTCATTAATGGAATGAAAAATTTCATTCTCTGAATGAATTCGCTCTCTTCAAAATTTATTTCATTTTGATGTGTTCATTTTATGGATGAAGAACTTTACATTTATTTTATTAAAATTCATTTTTCGCGTATATTTTGATACAGGAGATTTAACAATATCAGATGTCATTATATATTGCATTTAAATATATAACTACGTTAATTAGTATTAGTTAAATCATAAAAAACAATTATTTATACAATTTTTGTATATAATGAAAAATCCTATGACATGGCATAATGAATAACATGAACATTCTTCATTCATTTCTTACTCGTTGCCATGGCAAATTCATTCTTTTTTTTAATTTTAAATCAGTGAGCTTAAGTTTAAGCAATAAACGCATTGTTATATCCATACACCTACACATGTACTTACATAATTTGTGCGAGTGCTACTTCTCACTCTCTTTAATATATATATATATATATATATATATATATATATATATATATATATATATATATATATATATATATATATATATATATATATATATATATATATATATATATATATATATATATATATATATATATATATATATATATATATATATATATATGTATATATATATATATATATATATATATATATATATATATATATATATATATATATATATATATATGTATATAGATATTTTTTTTTCTTTTTTTTAAATAATATTGTATTTATAATAATGTATTTTTATATTAATTTTTGTTTTATGAATTGAATTTGAATTAATAATTTAAATATTAAAGAATTTATTTTACTTTCAACATTTTGCATTTTGATTTTTTTTTGGTTAAATAGAATGAAACATTATCATTCATATTATGCTATTATTTCATTAACTGAATGATAATTGTTTCGTTGCTTCAACGATGGATTGTCATTTAATACATGAAATGAGGCATTAAATCAGTGATTTTGTTTCATAGATATATGAAAAGTGTTCATAATAATAATGAAGTTTTGTCATAGAATTAGTGAACAAAAACATTAAACCAACGATTTCTTTTCATATCTCTAATGAAAATGTTTCATTATTGCAATGAATATGTGTCAGGCTATTAATGATATATTTTCATTGCATTAAGAATAAACTTCATAAATTTAATGAAATATGTTCAATGCTTAATATTTCATAATTCATAATACAGTGAAACTGTTTTCATTAATGACATGAATTGCTTCATTAGCTCGTTATTAATGATAAAAATCATTAATTTAATAACGAAATTCATACATGGAATGAAGTTTTTTCTCTTAGTGTATGACGTAGGCATTCGCTAAGAAAAGATTCTGATTAATTATACCCCCCGAGGGGATAAAATAGGGCATGAAGTTTGTAATTTTCAAACCGTTCGGGTTGAGATGTTGCATGAATAATGCTACTTTGACGTAGGCCCTTTTTACACTAGCTAAACAATAGTAAAACCCCAACACCTATACCTAATTAATAATAATACTTCTAAGCGAGAACGAAAAAACTCGTATGTAATAGTTACATACGAGTAGAACTTTCAAAACTGTAATTGCAGACTAAATTCTTAATAAATAAATCAACAACAAATTTATATTACATATTATTAAAATATATTAAAAGCTGTCTTTTTCTTGTAATTAATTATCATATATACGTATTTGTGCTAATTATAACAAAAATATGGTTCGATTACAATAAAAGCTATTTGTGATGTTAGTATGATCATTTCATGAAAGTAATATGGTTACATATGTGAAAAGTATGAGTGGATAGTATAGTAATATGGTTGAGTATGACAATTACTTGATAACATTAATCAAAACTTACTTATTATTATAATAATGTTATGGCAAAATATAGCATGGTTACGTATAATATTTTTTATTACAATACTATGGTGTGTCCTATCAATGACGTTTTAAAAGTAACAATGTGGTATTACCAGGTACAATCATATTTTTCAACAATAGCATGCATCCCTTAGAATATTGTTGTATGAACCATATATTTTTTTCTAAGTGTACATACATTTTTTTATATATATTTTGTTAACTTTTACTCTCATTTTGTTTAGAAAAAATGTCTATTTGTAAACATGCAAAATAACAACAACATCGTAATAATCAAAAACCTTCAAAAACGAACAATAGCCGTCTAACAACAAACACATGTGGAAAAATTACATAGTTGAAGTCTTCATTACATAGTATTACAAGTAGAGATCAGATAAAATAGAACAGCATAAACCAATAATATTACATTCAAAATTTACTCAAACGTAATCGCATACAAAAGCAAATGTAGTCCCACGTTTTCGAGACAAAAATAAATACACTGTTAACACATTATCAACACATTGGCAGCACTGGCATCTCCAAATATCCCATACAAACGAATGAACTTTTAAATTAATATCCGAACTTAAATTTTTTCCATTTCTCCCCCTTCGCTTCACTTTCGAGTGCCTCTTTAACGGATTTGTATTCCTATAAACAATCACTTATTTTGATGATGAATGCACGTTTGACTTTCTCCACATATTTTTTTTTTTGTTCTTTCTGTTTGTTTCTACAGAAACAAACAGGCAACAGGCTGAATTTTCATCATGAAAAGGAAATGGAGTAAACGTTTTATTCAAATTTTATAGGAAAATTTAACATACTCATATATTTTAATATTTGTTGTTGTTCTTGTTACTAATGAGAGGATGTTTCCATGAATATCCATGTGACTTGATTACAACACAAAAGTTTGTAAACAAGAACTGTGATATTCTTGATATTGAGTATGATTATAAAGGGTTAAAGGAAATAACGGAATCATGTGTAAAAGGAGAGGTTATATACATATATACATACGTATTTGTTTGCTTGTGAACTTTGTTGTTGTTTCAGAAGTCATTTATTTAGCATCACAAATTCCTGAGTACAAGTGTTGCCATAAAGTTAGTCGCTTTTAGTATATAAGAGAAATTGTGCGAATGATATTTTGTCTAAATTAGGTTAAAATAGAGAAATAACTAGATCAGCAAGTTTTTTCGGAATACAGTATGTGCAACACATGCCAGTGATAATGATGGTCGTGGAACTTAAAAGCAAAACACTTTGCTGAACTACTGTAGACGTTCTAATATTAAAATAACACGTAGATATAATTGGGTAGCTTTCCACTCTAATTTAGTGGGAAGAAGGAGGTGGTGAAATTCTATTTGGAAATTTTACAGGGTACTACGAATTGTCATCGTCTACTATCACCACATCCGATACCTTTTACCTAATTTAATTGCCGAAATCATCATATGGCAATAAAATAGTTTTCTCATAAAAATAAGCTTTGTTGAAATATTGGTTGTTAAATCTGGAAAAATATGCAAAATAAAATATTCTTGTATTACAACCAACCGGATGAAGGAAGTCGTTTGAGAATTGAAGTTTATTTAGTTCTCTCTTAATTTTATATTTCCCAAAATGTACATACGAAGGCTGATAAAAAAAAAAATAACCATTATTATAAATTTCCTTTTCCCCTTTAAAGTAAAACTCCTCAGATATAATACACTTATGCCAGGGTTTTTTTCCAATCCTCGAAACGCACTTTTAGGTATCGCCAACATCTCCTGCTTAGATTTTTCGTATATCTCTTCAATCGTAGAAAAACGCTTTCCTTTCATCGGTGTCGTCAGTTTTGGGAAGAAAAAAAGTCAACGGGGACCAAGTCCGGTAAATACGGTGGCACGATAACGGTTTTGTTTTTGGCCAAAAACTCACGTACAAGCATCGATGTGTGAGCTGGTGCGTTATCATGGTGCAAAATCAATGATTGTTTTCTCCACAATTCTGTGCGTCTCTGACGAATTGCTTCGCGAAAACGGTGCATAACTTCACCGTACGACCTTGAGACAAGAATTCATGATGCACCACGCTATTGCAATCGACAAAAACAGTGAGCTAAACCGTCACATTTGATCGATCTTGACGTGATTTTTTGGTCTTGGCTCTGCTGGACGCTTTCATTGGGATGATTGGGCTTTGGATTCAATGCCGCAGCCATACATTCATGATTCGTCACTAGTTATACCCTTTTTGAGGAAATCTGGATCATCGTTGATGTTCAACAGCTTCTGAGCGATGTCCATGCGAAGTTGTTTTTGTTCAAAAATTTAGCAATTTTGGAACAATCTTCGCTGCCGCACGTTTCACGTCTAAAACATCCGTAAAAATTGCTTGGCATGAACCACACGATATGCCAACATCATCAGCAACCGTTCTGACTGGCAAGCCAGAACCAGATCACCCTGATCTGGGTGCCAGGACATGAAGGACATCAGGGCAATGAAATAGCCAACATTTACGCCAAGAAAGGAGCAGAGGGGATAAAGAAATGGACGAAGTCCATCGTTGAACAACATTGGAACGAGATAGCTGGTCTTGAATACTCCAAGAAATTTATAAACTTTGATAAAAAGAGGGCCGAACGTGCTCTAAAACTGGACAAGAAAACTCTCAGAACATTGACAGGTGCACTTACAGGCCATTATAACTGCTACAAGCACCTGCACAGGATGGGCATTTCCAACACAGACATTTGCAGATTCTGCGGTGATGAAGAGGAGCCAATGGAGCACTTAATCACCCACTGTGGAGCACTGGGACACAGAAGATATAGGCTACTACAAGCTTATATGTTAAGTGAATGCGACTTAATATCACTTCCAATGAAGGAGCTTGTCCGAATTCTTGACATACTCAGCCCATAATGGGGCAAGGGAACGCACAATAGATCAATATTGATCGCAGTGCAAATGGCCGATAATAATAAAAAATAATAACCTCTCCGATAGTGATTCGACGATTATCCAAAAGCATTTTATTCACTGCTTCAATGTTTTCATCGGTTGTTGGCGTGCTTGCTCGACCAGCACAAACATCGTCATTGACTTCTTCTCGGCCTTCCTTAAACCGATTATAGCACAATTGAACTTGTGTTCTGCTCATAGTAGACTCGCCAAATGTGAAACGCCACAGCAAGGCGAATTAATTATTAGGTGGATGCATCGGCGAATTCAGGCGAATACTTTCTCTGTCAAGTTTTGTTTACCTCTTTCGGCGCCATTTAAATTTTTTTACGTGTTCGTTATCAACTACTTTTGACAGCTTAAGTGTGAATTCGCCTTTTTACACAAACAAAATACTTGTTTTTTTTTATTGTTGTAGCGAAGCGGCTACCTTGTTTTTTGTATCATGTGCCACAGTCTACATTTCAAACACAAAACTTATTACAGGGTCTAATACATTTTTTTCGCGTAGTAAAAAATCGAAGAGCACAGCAAAACACGACTAACCTCTTTATTTGTCAAAAACAAACATACAACCCAAAATGGCTGATATTGCCAACATATATAATAGATATGTGTATACCAACATAACAGAAAAAAATACGAAATTCGAACATAAGTAACTCACGAAATTTGAAGATAACAGTTGTTTTTTGATCAGATCTCGTACATCTTTTTCTACGTGTGGTAACTAACATACAATTATCCAAAATGATTTACTGAGAACTTCTCCAATACTCGTATTAGCAAGTTCAAATGGCAACCCTTGATGCACATTAAGAAAATAAATGTACTCGTATGTACATATGTAGCTAACCTGCCTGCCTCTAGTGGCGTTGTCATGCCTTTGGAGCTGTCTTCACTACAATCAAATGAAATCAAAAAAGTATTTGTTTATAGGCTGGATAAAGTAAACAAATATTAAGACTATTTTTAAAGAATTTTTATGAGAACAAATTAAATTTCTCCTGGGGAGCTCATTAAGCTAAATGAGTAATTGAAACAAATTTGTTTAAATTTAAAACATTTTCTTTTCATAAATTAAGTGTTGATTTTTCGTAAGTGTAAAAAAAGGAAGTAAATTTCATTAACACTTGACTTGATAATTTTCTGTGTTCAAGAGATAATTACTTTCCAAAATAAAAGAAACTTGAACTTTTTTCTGCATCTTTTTTCTTGTAGCCAAAAAAAAAAGAAGAACTCATTACAAATTCTTAACATTACCTAAAGAATTCATTTTATTTTGAGAAAAGCCATTAAATAGAAGTTCTATTCTTTTTTTTTTTCTCTTGAAAGAAAAAAATTATAACGTACGTAAGCACAATATAGCAGAAATAATAAGTATTTTGTAAATTGTGTCCTTGTGTCCTTTTACTACAAAGACATTTTTTTTTGGTTGCAAGACAGAAAAATATAAGAAACTTCTTCAATGAAAAGAAGGCCAATCAACACAATTTTTCTTATTTATTTCTTTCTTTTTTTTCACTCACAAGTTCATTTTAAGACATGTAATTTGCTCTTGCAATGTGCTTCATCAGAAAGGAAATTGGAAATTGCTGTTAAGCGTACCAGAGTATGACAAAATTTGTACGAAAAAGGTGGAGAAATGATTACACTTGTTAAGTTATTATGGATAGAAATGAACTAAAGTCTTTATAAAGTTGAAATATTAAGAAGAAGAAAAGAAAAAAAAGTAGGTGGAATTTTTTATCAGGTACAAAAACGAAAAAAAATGTGAATTGCTATAAAATTACTCAGAATTATTGCAATTTACCAAAGCGACAGCTTCATGCAGAAAGGAAAAACTCTTTTCAGTTGTAATAATTTCTTATTGTACAAAAAGTCTTTAATTTCTGCCAACCTCCTCTAGAATTTCTATAAGTTATTTGCTGTAGCAGGGCAAAACCACATTTGTTATTAAATTTCTTTAACATTTTGCTTTATATCGGCTTATGAGTTTAAAATACAGAAAAATATGTATATATATGTTTAACAATTCTATAAGAAAATCTTAGCTTTAATTTACGCCCCCCGACCATCAACGGTGTTCTGTCATTGCTAAGAGCGCCCTTGAAAAGAATCAAACTGATGCGCCATCATATTAAAACCCATTTTGAGTAGAAAATTATATTTCCTACACTGAAAAGAATATTCAATCCATCCGTGCGTAAATCTAAACCAAGCGGTGTCAATATTACGGTAAGTATGGAAGGAGTCCCTCGTTTGTTGCACCAAATAAAACTCTAGAAGCATGACTTATGTTGTATTGCCTTCCGAAACCCTTACCAAGGGTATAAATAGGCAGAACGGGGATTAGCACTGCCTCCGAGTGGTTCTGCTAGCAGTTCAACACGGGCTTATCATGGCCTACCTTGGCTGAAACGTTCTGGCTGTGGTTTAAACCTAAAACGTAGGAAGGAGGAGTTAATAATAGAGGGTCTGTTGCCTTTACAACAGATACTTGTACTGTAAGGAACCAGTGGTGATAATTGAAGGGTGAGTTGGTTTAAGGGCTGATGCTGCTAATGGGCATCGGACTGCCAACTCATTAAGCCTTGCCTACCAATGATAGCTGGGAAGTTGCATACAGGATGGATTAGAAGAACCGAACTCTTAAGCAAGGGGTTCGTCTATATAGCTACAAACTTATGCCATAAATTTACGACCTGTGTGAGCCTAGCAAGCCACATAGGGGCGCTGGTAAATCGCTCTTAAGCAAGGGGTTCGTCTATATGGCTACTAGACAAAATTTTAACTTTGAGATTCCATTATAAGACCACGGAAAATATTGGACATTTCTTAACCCGGCTTCAGAAAATGTAATAAATCGTTCGTTCTTGTTTGCAGTTAAATTTTATGTCAGCCTATTTTGAAATAAATGACATTATATCATATAAATTGAGGGAACTTTGGGGCGATACAAGTTTAAAAGTATACTTCTTATTTTTTTCTTACGAATATTCTTAATATAAAAAATAATTTAAATAAGGAATTTCTGTCTTAAAAAGTGTGTCTTCAAATCGGCTTTAATTTGTCACAAATTTTGAATTAATTTTGTTTTCTTGTTTCGCAATTTTAATACTATTTAACCATAAGGTGAATATATCAAATTAAATTAAATTTTTATGTTCAGTCGTAAAGCAGCTCTGGGGTGAAGAACAGCTCTCGCGTCATCGTAATTGTTTCTTAAGTGCGGTCAGGCTTGCGTTTGTTGTTCGGTATTCGAGAGTTTTACGTCTCACTCGCACTGGTTAATGGTTTGCCTCAACTAACTGTATTGGTTTAGAGTTTTTTTTTTAGAGGTTATTCATTGTTAACCACGTGGAAACTTCCTATGTGAAGTCATAGGTCGTTATAGTTAGTCACAGCGACGCTACAGAAGTACTGTTTATACCATCTTGGGTATTATGGTCTTTGTCACCCCGCCCATGCTGTGCATCCTATACTTTGCAGATTTACTTTACAGATAAATAAATAATTAAATAAATTTTTATGAGTTTCAGCTAAAAAAAATCATACGTGACATTGTCACTATTTCCTTATGCACGTTTGAACGTGCCTTTAGGAAAGCTACGAGCTTTGAGATCTTCTCTCCTAGCCTCTGGACGTTATTTTGTCCATTTTCACTATTTTCAACGGTGCCTGGCACCGGAACGGTCCTACTCACCGCTGTAGGAGGTGATCTGGTTATCACCGATTTCTTAGCAAAAGGGTTTACAATTTCACCCATGCTCAACTCATTTATACTCTCATTATTATTATTATTACTTTTATTCATTTTTTCAGTTGGGTCCCCGCTTAAAGCTGTAGTCTCCGTTTGCCGCACACTCAATAAAAAGTTTTTTCTTTGTCCAAAACATTCCCGCATTTTCCGGGTTAAGTTAATTTTATTAAAATTTAGTTCACTTTTTGTTGAGTGAATGTGCAGTTACCCTTGTAGTGACCCCGAGGGTGGCTATGCAAGCAGTGAGTTCCTCGCGAGGGTTGACACAAGGCCTTATGAGACTTGTGTACAGAGCCAGGTCGGGAGCTGATTAGGAGTCATCTTAACTAACCCTGCACAGCCAAAAACTATTGGCTACAAACTTTGATCATACTTTAAGCCCCTGCCAGGGTTTTACCGGGACGGAGGTAGCTTCCGCATTAGCCCGTGAGCCATTTCAGCACGATGTCACTCGTGCTTAATCAGGTCACGGAATACGTCAGCTCCCAGCCCATAATCGTCTGCGTCAGGTCGTCATCCAATCCATTATCGCTGTCACACAGTTAGTTCATTCTCAACTTTTGTTGAGACCTATTCAGTAGCGCCACGAGAAGGCCGTGTGACAACTTGGTTTGAGCAGGGACAAGGATCGCTAACTGGCTACACCCGATGGGAAGCCAGCGCTTTACCTTGAACGCTCGCACCCACGCCACCATGTATGTATGTATGTATGTATGTATGTATGTATGTATGTATGTATGTATGTATGTATGTATGTATGTATGTATTTATTTATGTATGTATGTATGTTTTTTTTTTTTTTTTTTTTTTTTTTTTTTTTTTTTTTTTTTTATTCGCGGGGTGAAAAACCATCGAAAGGCACTGGCAGTGATGGTGGTTGCCAGTAGTGCGAGACTTTAACTCGCTAAAAAACACCCCTTCGCACTGACCCAGATGCTCCCCGAGGGACTGCCGCAAGGCTTTACGTCTCGGGGTGGGAAAGGTGATACACCCTACATCTAAACTAAACTACATTGATTCTGCTGCGAATCTGTTCTAACCTACGAAGTTCCAACAGAACCAATTTTACAAAACTACAGACGTACGTCCAGTTGCACAAAGATTCCAACATGATTGGAACGATACTGCTCGGACTGATGCTACGTCCTAGGACTGTTTCTAAATATTCCCTATCACTATTAAACCGTGGACAGATGAAGAACACATGCTCAGCATCTTCCAAGACATTACCATCACAACTCGGACAGAACGGAGTACTGTCATGTCCAAAACGGTACAAGTACGACCTAAAACAACCATGCCCAGTTAGAAACTGTGTAATATAGTAGTTCAAATCGCCATGCTTTCTTGATAGCCATGCTCTGATGTCTGGTATCAGTAAGTAGGTCCATCTTCCCTTGTCAGCTGTCGCCCATCTTTCTTGCCATTTTCGCAGACACGATTCTCTCAACCCAACCGAGATGTCCGAAGCGGCCTCTAGCTCGATCGGTATCATGCCGGCAATGACAAAAGCGGCCAGGTCCGATACAGTTCGGAATGCGCTACATACACGCAAGGCGATCAGCCTATACACAGGAGATATCAGGTTCACATAAGTAGGATATCTAAGTGAGCCTGACCATATAGGCGATGCATATAAGATAATGCTTCTTACTACACTAGAGAGTAATTTCCTCTGCAGATATTTTGGACCTCTTGTATTCGGCATGATCCGGCATAGCGCTGTGCATGTTTTTGATGCTTTACTGCCTATGTACTTCAAGTGCTCTTGAAAAGACAGACGAGTGTCAATCATGACCCCAAGGTATTTTAAACATTCCTTAGATTCTATGCTACACGTGCCAATATTTAGCCTGACAGTTTCCCTAATTTTCCTACTACTAATCAGAACCGCTTCCGTTTTATGGTCAGCTAGAGTTAGGCCCATTGATCTTAGCCAAGATCTTACGATCTGAATACTGGCGTTTGCAATGGTTTCCACCTCTAGTAACTCTTTCCCTTCACACACTAACGCTAAGTCGTCTGCAAATCCAACTATCTTCACCTTTTCCGGTAGATCCAATCTTAATACTCCGTCGTACATGACGTTCCACAATAGTGGGCCAAGAACTGAACCTTGAGGCACCCCACCAATGATTTTGCGCCTCTTAGTACCTTTATCGGTATCATAAACTAGCTCTCTATCCCGGAAATAGTCCCGTAAAATTGCTAGTAGATACCCTGGGATGTCTATACGGACCAAAGCATTAACTATATGCTCCCAGTTTGCCGTATTGAAGGCGTTTTTTACATCTAGGGTTATAACCACACAATACCCTTTTGTTCCATTCCTCCACCTCTTCCCTTGGATAGCTTGAGCAGCGGTTTCTACTACAACTTTGATAGCGTCCACCGCTGACTTTGCTTTCCTGAAGCCAAATTGGTTATCTGATAAACCTAGGTTAGCTTGTACGCAATCTTCCAATCTTCTGCAGATTATACTCTCCAGAAGTTTTCCACTTGTATCTATCATACAGAGCGGACGATAGGAGGAAGGGTCGTCTAGCGGCTTGTTATCCTTAGGTAACAACACCAATTTCTGCCTCTTCCAGATTGTTGGAAAAGTTCCCTGAATCAAGCATGCGCTTATTACTTTCAGGAAATAATCAGGATGGAGCTTAACAGCCTCCTTCAGTACCATATTTGGGATGCAATCTAAGCCTGGTGCCTTCTTGTCTTTGAATTTTGAGACAGCACCTTCTATCTCGACGACCGTAACCGGAGGAATGTCGAATAATTCAGCTGGATAGCTGTGTTGCCATGTCGGAGCTTCCTGTTGAGGAAAAAGATGGTCTACAATTCCGTTGAGGATATTCTCTTCTCTTGGCGGTGATGGGCCAAGACATTTAAGTTTCCTGGTTACTAGCTTATATGCTAAGCCCCAAGGATTACTATCTATTTCATCACAAGCATCCAGGAAACACCTACGCTTGCTCCTACGAATTGCAATCTTCAATGCCTTTCTTTTATCCCTATACAACTGGTGCTGCACGTTATTCTCTAACCGACCCCTCGTTCGTGTATACAGCCTTCGGGCGCTAATACACTCTGAACGCAAGCTAGCAATTTCATCATTCCACCAATGTATGTATTTATGTATGTATGTATGTATGTATGTATGTATGTATGTATGTATGTATGTATGTATGTATGTATGTATGTATGTATGTATGTATGTATGTTTTTTTTTTTTTTTTTTATTCGCGGGGTGAAAAACCATCGAAAGGCACTGGCAGTGATGGTGGTTGCCAGTAGTGCGAGACTTTAACTCGCTAAAAAACACCCCTTCGCCCTGACCCAGATGCTCCCCGAGGGACTGCCGCAAGGCTTTACGTCTCGGGGTGGGAAAGGTGATACACCCTACATCTAAACTAAACTACATTGATTCTGCTGCGAATCTGTTCTAACCTACGAAGTTCCAACAGAACCAATTTTACAAAACTACAGACGTACGTCCAGTTGCACAAAGATTCCAACATGATTGGAACGATACTGCTCGGACTGATGCTACGTCCTAGGACTGTTTCTAAATATTCCCTATCACTATTAAACCGTGGACAGATGAAGAACACATGCTCAGCATCTTCCAAGACATTACCATCACAACTCGGACAGAACGGAGTACTGTCATGTCCAAAACGGTACAAGTACGACCTAAAACAACCATGCCCAGTTAGAAACTGTGTTATATAGTAGTTCAAATCGCCATGCTTTCTTGATAGCCATGCTCTGATGTCTGGTATCAGTAAGTAGGTCCATCTTCCCTTGTCAGCTGTCGCCCATCTTTCTTGCCATTTTGGCAGACACGATTCTCTCAACCCAACCGAGATGTCCGAAGCGGCCTCTAGCTCGATCGGTATCATGCCGGCAATGACAAAAGCGGCCAGGTCCGATACAGTTCGGAATGCGCTACATACACGCAAGGCGATCAGCCTATACACAGGAGATATCAGGTTCACATAAGTAGGATATCTAAGTGAGCCTGACCATATAGGCGATGCAT
Organism: Thecocarcelia acutangulata; assembly: GCA_914767995.1. Classification (NCBI taxonomy): domain Eukaryota; kingdom Metazoa; phylum Arthropoda; class Insecta; order Diptera; family Tachinidae; genus Thecocarcelia; species Thecocarcelia acutangulata. The sequence continues at coordinate 183,491,012 of OU612094.1, read as the reverse complement.
ATAAGATAATGCTTCTTACTACACTAGAGAGTAATTTCCTCTGCAGATATTTTGGACCTCTTGTATTCGGCATGATCCGGCATAGCGCTGTGCATGTTTTTGATGCTTTACTGCCTATGTACTTCAAGTGCTCTTGAAAAGACAGACGAGTGTCAATCATGACCCCAAGGTATTTTAAACATTCCTTAGATTCTATGCTACACGTGCCAATATTTAGCCTGACAGTTTCCCTAATTTTCCTACTACTAATCAGAACCGCTTCCGTTTTATGGTCAGCTAGAGTTAGGCCCATTGATCTTAGCCAAGATCTTACGATCTGAATACTGGCGTTTGCAATGGTTTCCACCTCTAGTAACTCTTTCCCTTCACACACTAACGCTAAGTCGTCTGCAAATCCAACTATCTTCACCTTTTCCGGTAGATCCAATCTTAATACTCCGTCGTACATGACGTTCCACAATAGTGGGCCAAGAACTGAACCTTGAGGCACCCCACCAATGATTTTGCGCCTCTTAGTACCTTTATCGGTATCATAAACTAGCTCTCTATCCCGGAAATAGTCCCGTAAAATTGCTAGTAGATACCCTGGGATGTCTATACGGACCAAAGCATTAACTATATGCTCCCAGTTTGCCGTATTGAAGGCGTTTTTTACATCTAGGGTTATAACCACACAATACCCTTTTGTTCCATTCCTCCACCTCTTCCCTTGGATAGCTTGAGCAGCGGTTTCTACTACAACTTTGATAGCGTCCACCGCTGACTTTGCTTTCCTGAAGCCAAATTGGTTATCTGATAAACCTAGGTTAGCTTGTACGCAATCTTCCAATCTTCTGCAGATTATACTCTCCAGAAGTTTTCCACTTGTATCTATCATACAGAGCGGACGATAGGAGGAAGGGTCGTCTAGCGGCTTGTTATCCTTAGGTAACAACACCAATTTCTGCCTCTTCCAGATTGTTGGAAAAGTTCCCTGAATCAAGCATGCGCTTATTACTTTCAGGAAATAATCAGGATGGAGCTTAACAGCCTCCTTCAGTACCATATTTGGGATGCAATCTAAGCCTGGTGCCTTCTTGTCTTTGAATTTTGAGACAGCACCTTCTATCTCGACGACCGTAACCGGAGGAATGTCGAATAATTCAGCTGGATAGCTGTGTTGCCATGTCGGAGCTTCCTGTTGAGGAAAAAGATGGTCTACAATTCCGTTGAGGATATTCTCTTCTCTTGGCGGTGATGGGCCAAGACATTTAAGTTTCCTGGTTACTAGCTTATATGCTAAGCCCCAAGGATTACTATCTATTTCATCACAAGCATCCAGGAAACACCTACGCTTGCTCCTACGAATTGCAATCTTCAATGCCTTTCTTTTATCCCTATACAACTGGTGCTGCACGTTATTCTCTAACCGACCCCTCGTTCGTGTATACCGCCTTCGGGCGCTAATACACTCTGAACGCAAGCTAGCAATTTCATCATTCCACCAATACACTGGAGGCTTATTTGGCGATCTTTTTCGCCTTATCATAGCTACATTGCAGGCACTAGTGATATTGCGCACTAATTGCACTGCCATGTCTTCTGCTGAACCAGCCATTTCCATGTTCTCCATGCAGGCTGCGAAGCTATCCTTATCAAAGGTATTTACCTTCCATCCTGTCAAGACACGTGCTTGTACAATAGCACGGGGCTGTGCGTCTTGCACATCTATTATTATAGCGCTATGATCGCTATGTGTATAGATGTCAGATATTCTCCAGTTCACTTGGGTTGCGATACTGGCACTGACGAATGTAATGTCAATTACTGAGCCAGCATCACCCCTTCTGAAGGTGTGTTCAACTCCATTATTGATGAGTACAACACCCAGTACAGAAAAGGCTTCCAAGAGTATTCTTCCTCTTGCGTTTGCTGAGGGACAGCCCCATTCAACAGCCCACGCATTGAAATCACCTGCTATTATTACGGGGGTTCTTCCAACTGCATCCGTTACAATACTGTCAACTATTACCCGAAAGTCTTCTATAGAATACCTAGGGGGTATATAACAGCTGTAAATAGTGATGCCAGATATAACCGCTCGAGCATATCCGCATTGCGTTGTTATTCTATCGCGTATGGTTAGCGTGCTGGTGTTCCATATTGCCGATGTACCCGTGTTATCGGAAACCCAGTTTACAGATGCCATGGTCCGATATGGCTCACTTAGAATAGCGACATCTACACTTATATCTCGAACGCTTTGCTTAAGAAGCTCCTGGGCTGCCTGGCAATGGTTGAGATTTAACTGTAATATACGCATTTTGGTGACTTAGGTTCTACTCTACTCCCTAAGTTTCTGTATAGCTCTTTTATAAAACGGGCAAACTGCACCTCCGGTGACATGGTCACTAACGGTGTCTGCTCCCTTCTTGCAGAGCAAGCAGGATGGTTTATTGGAACAGGTTCCAATTTTGTGGCCCGTTTTGCCACACCGTAGGCAATTCCCTGAAAGGTCTTGCCCCTTACAGTTCCCTGCTACGTGTCCATAATCCAGACATTTAAAGCATCTTTTTGGTGCTACCTTTTCGCGTATTCGGCAAACCACCCAGCCAATACGTATCTTTGCCATCTCTATAAGGCGGCGAGCTATCAGTGCACTCACGCCAATTGTGGCGGTCTGTGTCCCACCGTATGCTCTCCTTAGCGACTTAACTGCCGTAGGGTGCAAAGCTTTAAATTCGTCAGATATTTTGACGAGAGCTTCATAAATATCCTCCTTAGAGGTTACTTCGTCTATATCCCTAATCTCAAGCCTGACCTCATGAGAAAGTGATCTAACCTTAGCAGCATCACCTAGCACCTCTTCTATAGCCGACCTAAATTCGCCCGTATTCTGGTGCGCGGGTCTATTCAGCTCAAACAACAGTTCACCCTTCCCTGTCTTCCTAATGCTCTTCACATTTTGACCCAGGTTGTTTAGCTTAGGGTCCCTCTTCACCTGTCTGAGAATATCCGCATAGGAAGTATCTCCACAGGTTTTAATCACTATAGCATCTGGTTTAACGGACGCTTTCTTTGTTTTAGCCCTTGGGCCAACCTTAACCCAACCAGGATCTTTAGCACTTAGATCCGGTTTGCCAGCCAAGTTTAAGTTTATAGCCTTGGGTATAGTGTGTCCACCTACCCTGACTACTTTATTAGGGGTTGTTCCCCTATTCTTTTTAGCTCTGTTACCTTTTGGGCTTAAGTCCTCCCTTCTACGCTTTGGAGTTCCGCCCATCACAGGATTGAGCCTTGGTGGTTCGTCTGTTTGAGTATGCGTACTAGTATGTGCTTTCTTTGTACTACTAGCACTTCCGCTACTCAATTCATCTGAGACCTGCATGTACAATGCCTGTATCTCACGTGACATTGTCACTATTTCCTTATGCACGTTTGAACGTGCCTTTAGGAAAGCTACGAGCTTTGAGATCTTCTCTCCTAGCCTCTGGACGTTATTTTGTCCATTTTCACTATTTTCAACGGTGCCTGGCACCGGAACGGTCCTACTCACCGCTGTAGGAGGTGATCTGGTTATCACCGATTTCTTAGCAAAAGGGTTTACAATTTCACCCATGCTCAACTCATTTATACTCTCATTATTATTATTATTTTTATTCATTTTTTCAATTGGGTCCCCGCTTAAAGCTGTAGTCTCCGTTTGCCGCACACTCAATAAAAAGTTTTTTCTTTGTCCAAAACATTCCCGCATTTTCCGGGTTAAGTTAATTTTATTAAAATTTAGTTCACTTTTTGTTGAGTGAATGTGCAGTTACCCTTGTAGTGACCCCGAGGGTGGCTATGCAAGCAGTGAGTTCCTCGCGAGGGTTGACACAAGGCCTTATGAGACTTGTGTGCAGAGCCAGGTCGGGAGCTGATTAGGAGTCATCTCAACTAACCCTGCACAGCCAAAAACTATTGGCTACAAACTTTGATCATACTTTAAGCCCCTGCCAGGGTTTTACCGGGACGGAGGTAGCTTCCGCATTAGCCCGTGAGCCATTTCAGCACGATGTCACTCGTGCTTAATCAGGTCACGGAATACGTCAGCTCCCAGCCCATAATCGTCTGCGTCAGGTCGTCATCCAATCCATTATCGCTGTCACACAGTTAGTTCATTCTCAACTTTTGTTGAGAACTATTCAGTAGCGTCACGAGAAGGCCGTGTGACAACTTGGTTTGAGTAAGGACAAGGATCGCTAACTGGCTACACCCGATGGGAAGCCAGCGCTTTACCTTGAACGCTCGCACCCACGCCACCATGTATGTATGTATGTATGTATGTATGTATGTATGTATGTATGTATGTTTTTTTTTTTTTTTTTTTTTTTTTTTTTTTTTTTTTTTTTTTTTTTTATTTATTCGCGGGGTGAAAAACCATCGAAAGGCACTGGCAGTGATGGTGGTTGCCAGTAGTGCGAGACTTTAACTCGCTAAAAAACACCCCTTCGCCCTGACCCAGATGCTCCCCGAGGGACTGCCGCAAGGCTTTACGTCTCGGGGTGGGAAAGGTGATACACCCTACATCTAAACTAAACTACATTGATTCTGCTGCGAATCTGTTCTAACCTACGAAGTTCCAACAGAACCAATTTTACAAAACTACAGACGTACGTCCAGTTGCACAAAGATTCCAACATGATTGGAACGATACTGCTCGGACTGATGCTACGTCCTAGGACTGTTTCTAAATATTCCCTATCACTATTAAACCGTGGACAGATGAAGAACACATGCTCAGCATCTTCCAAGACATTACCATCACAACTCGGACAGAACGGAGTACTGTCATGTCCAAAACGGTACAAGTACGACCTAAAACAACCATGCCCAGTTAGAAACTGTGTTATATAGTAGTTCAAATCGCCATGCTTTCTTGATAGCCATGCTCTGATGTCTGGTATCAGTAAGTAGGTCCATCTTCCCTTGTCAGCTGTCGCCCATCTTTCTTGCCATTTTGGCAGACACGATTCTCTCAACCCAACCGAGATGTCCGAAGCGGCCTCTAGCTCGATCGGTATCATGCCGGCAATGACAAAAGCGGCCAGGTCCGATACAGTTCGGAATGCGCTACATACACGCAAGGCGATCAGCCTATACACAGGAGATATCAGGTTCACATAAGTAGGATATCTAAGTGAGCCTGACCATATTGGCGATGCATATAAGATAATGCTTCTTACTACACTAGAGAGTATTTTCCTCTGCAGATATTTTGGACCTCTTGTATTCGGCATGATCCGGCATAGCGCTGTGCATGTTTTTGATGCTTTACTGCCTATGTACTTCAAGTGCTCTTGAAAAGACAGACGAGTGTCAATCATGACCCCAAGGTATTTTAAACATTCCTTAGATTCTATGCTACACGTGCCAATATTTAGCCTGACAGTTTCCCTAACTTTCCTACTACTAATCAGAACCGCTTCCGTTTTATGGTCAGCTAGAGTTAGGCCCATTGATCTTAGCCAAGATCTTACGATCTGAATACTGGCGTTTGCAATGGTTTCCACCTCTAGTAACTCTTTCCCTTCACACACTAACGCTATATCGTCTGCGAATCCAACTATCTTCACCTTTTCCGGTAGATCCAATCTTAATACTCCGTCGTACATGACGTTCCACAATAGTGGGCCAAGAACTGAACCTTGAGGCACCCCACCAATGATCTTGCGCCTCTTAGTACCTTTATCGGTATCATAAACTAGCTCTCTATCCCGGAAATAGTCCCGTACAATTGCTAGTAAATACCCTGGGATGTCTATACGGACCAAAGCATTAACTATATGCTCCCAGTTTGCCGTATTGAAGGCGTTTTTTACATCTAAGGTTATAACCACACAATACCCTTTTGTTCCATTCCTCCACCTCTTCCCTTGGATAGCTTGAGCAGCGGTTTCTACTACAACTTTGATAGCGTCCACCGCTGACTTTGCTTTCCTGAAGCCAAATTGGTTATCTGATAAACCTAGGTTAGCTTGTACGCAATCTTCCAATCTTCTGCAGATTATACTCTCCAGAAGTTTTCCACTTGTATCTATCATACAGAGCGGACGATAGGAGGAAGGGTCGTCTAGCGGCTTGTTATCCTTAGGTAACAACACCAATTTCTGCCTCTTCCAGATTGTTGGAAAAGTTCCCTGAATCAAGCATGCGCTTATTACTTTCAGGAAATAATCAGGATGGAGCTTAACAGCCTCCTTCAGTACCATATTTGGGATGCAATCTAAGCCTGGTGCCTTCTTGTCTTTGAATTTTGAGACAGCACCTTCTATCTCGACGACCGTAACCGGAGGAATGTCGAATAATTCAGCTGGATAGCTGTGTTGCCATGTCGGAGCTTCCTGTTGAGGAAAAAGATGGTCTACAATTCCGTTGAGGATATTCTCTTCTCTTGGCGGTGATGGGCCAAGACATTTAAGTTTCCTGGTTACTAGCTTATATGCTAAGCCCCAAGGATTACTATCTATTTCATCACAAGCATCCAGGAAACACCTACGCGTGCTCCTACGAATTGCAATCTTCAATGCCTTTCTTTTATCCCTATACAACTGGTGCTGCACGTTATTCTCTAACCGACCCCTCGTTCGTGTATACCGCCTTCGGGCGCTAATACACTCTGAACGCAAGCTAGCAATTTCATCATTCCACCAATACACTGGAGGCTTATTTGGCGATCTTTTTCGCCTTATCATAGCTACATTGCAGGCACTAGTGATATTGCGCACTAATTGCACTGCCATGTCTTCTGCTGAACCAGCCATTTCCATGTTCTCCATGCAGGCTGCGAAGCTATCCTTATCAAAGGTATTTACCTTCCATCCTGTCAAGACACGTGCTTGTACAATAGCACGGGGCTGTGCGTCTTGCACATCTATTATTATAGCGCTATGATCGCTATGTGTATAGATGTCAGATATTCTCCAGTTCACTTGGGTTGCGATACTGGCACTGACGAATGTAATGTCAATTACTGAGCCAGCATCACCCCTTCTGAAGGTGTGTTCAACTCCATTATTGATGAGTACAACACCCAGTACAGAAAAGGCTTCCAAGAGTATTCTTCCTCTTGCGTTTGCTGAGGGACAGCCCCATTCAACAGCCCACGCATTGAAATCACCTGCTATTATTACGGGGGTTCTTCCAACTGCATCCGTTACAATACTGTCAACTATTACCCGAAAGTCTTCTATAGAATACCTAGGGGGTATATAACAGCTGTAAATAGTGATGCCAGATATAACCGCTCGAGCATATCCGCATTGCGTTGTTATTCTATCGCGTATGGTTAGCGTGCTGGTGTTCCATATTGCCGATGTACCCGTGTTATCGGAAACCCAGTTTACAGATGCCATGGTCCGATATGGCTCACTTAGAATAGCGACATCTACACTTATATCTCGAACGCTTTGCTTAAGAAGCTCCTGGGCTGCCTGGCAATGGTTGAGATTTAACTGTAATATACGCATTTTGGTGACTTAGGTTCTACTCTACTCCCTAAGTTTCTGTAGAGCTCTTTTATAAAACGGGCAAACTGCACCTCCGGTGACATGGTCACTAACGGTGTCTGCTCCCTTCTTGCAGAGCAAGCAGGATGGTTTATTGGAACAGGTTCCAATTTTGTGGCCCGTTTTGCCACACCGTAGGCAATTCCCTGAAAGGTCTTGCCCCTTACAGTTCCCTGCTACGTGTCCATAATCCAGACATTTAAAGCATCTTTTTGGTGCTACCTTTTCGCGTATTCGGCAAACCACCCAGCCAATACGTATCTTTGCCATCTCTATAAGGCGGCGAGCTATCAGTGCACTCACGCCAATTGTGGCGGTCTGTGTCCCACCGTATGCTCTCCTTAGCGACTTAACTGCCGTAGGGTGCAAAGCTTTAAATTCGTCAGATATTTTGACGAGAGCTTCATAAATATCCTCCTTAGAGGTTACTTCGTCTATATCCCTAATCTCAAGCCTGACCTCATGAGAAAGTGATCTAACCTTAGCAGCATCACCTAGCACCTCTTCTATAGCCGACCTAAATTCGCCCGTATTCTGGTGCGCGGGTCTATTCAGCTCAAACAACAGTTCACCCTTCCCTGTCTTCCTAATGCTCTTCACATTTTGACCCAGGTTGTTTAGCTTAGGGTCCCTCTTCACCTGTCTGAGAATATCCGCATAGGAAGTATCTCCACAGGTTTTAATCACTATAGCATCTGGTTTAACGGACGCTTTCTTTGTTTTAGCCCTTGGGCCAACCTTAACCCAACCAGGATCTTTAGCACTTAGATCCGGTTTGCCAGCCAAGTTTAAGTTTATAGCCTTGGGTATAGTGTGTCCACCTACCCTGACTACTTTATTAGGGGTTGTTCCCCTATTCTTTTTAGCTCTGTTACCTTTTGGGCTTAAGTCCTCCCTTCTACGCTTTGGAGTTCCGCCCATCACAGGATTGAGCCTTGGTGGTTCGTCTGTTTGAGTATGCGTACTAGTATGTGCTTTCTTTGTACTACTAGCACTTCCGCTACTCAATTCATCTGAGACCTGCATGTACAATGCCTGTATCTCACGTGACATTGTCACTATTTCCTTATGCACGTTTGAACGTGCCTTTAGGAAAGCTACGAGCTTTGAGATCTTCTCTCCTAGCCTCTGGACGTTATTTTGTCCATTTTCACTATTTTCAACGGTGCCTGGCACCGGAACGGTCCTACTCACCGCTGTAGGAGGTGATCTGGTTATCACCGATTTCTTAGCAAAAGGGTTTACAATTTCACCCATGCTCAACTCATTTATACTCTCATTATTATTATTATTTTTATTCATTTTTTCAATTGGGTCCCCGCTTAAAGCTGTAGTCTCCGTTTGCCGCACACTCAATAAAAAGTTTTTTCTTTGTCCAAAACATTCCCGCATTTTCCGGGTTAAGTTAATTTTATTAAAATTTAGTTCACTTTTTGTTGAGTGAATGTGCAGTTACCCTTGTAGTGACCCCGAGGGTGGCTATGCAAGCAGTGAGTTCCTCGCGAGGGTTGACACAAGGCCTTATGAGACTTGTGTACAGAGCCAGGTCGGGAGCTGATTAGGAGTCATCTCAACTAACCCTGCACAGCCAAAAACTATTGGCTACAAACTTTGATCATACTTTAAGCTCGCACCCACGCCACCATGTATGTATGTATGTATGTATGTATGTATGTATGTATGTATGTATGTATGTATGTATGTATGTATGTATGTATGTATGTATGTATGTATGTATGTATGTATGTATGTATGTATGTATGTATGTATGTATGTATGTATGTATGTATGTATGTATGTATGTATGTATGTATGTATGTATGTAACATATGAGTACGTAGGCTTATAACAATTACGTGGGCGGTTTTGCGGATCTACGTATTCTTTGACGTATGTATATATGTTTTAATTTATTAAAAAACACTGTTGTTCTACAATTTAAGTCGATTCGTAATTATAATGAGTTTTTAAATACATTTTATTGCATTCGAACACAATTATCAATATGAGTGGGGGGAAGGCGAAAAAAAGGAATTTTGTGTTGCTTTTACAATTATAATAAACAGAAATATATGGTCTTTTGAAAATAAACAAAAACATATTTTTTCCAAGACTTATTTTCTGAAACAGCAAAAACACCTACTTTTCGAAATTGTTTATACAATTTGACTTTTTTAATATAATTTACTTTACCTACAACGATGAATTTCATTCATCTTTTATTGATTCCTACAAACACAGCATTACATCTGCTTTCAAGCAGTTGAAGACTTTCGCCCCCATTTACACGTTGTACGGCAACGCGCAGGTCTTACCCTAATAACACTAGTGAGATAGACCGAAATGGCGATGCAAGTTTAACTCTCTGACTAAAAGCGGAAGCAAGTAGCTGACGACACGCAGCGTGTAAATGGGGGTGTTTTTATTTGTTCATTCCAATAGTGAAAAATGTGGCACCTAAGCAATTAGTCTCAAAAGTTTTTCAATAATAATAAACAAATCTAAAAATGAACCATTTCCAATTTCCCTCAACGCAAAAAAAGAAAACAAGCTGTTTAAATTTAATTTTATTTAAATGGAATATAATGAATTTTATAATTTGTTTACATTAAGATTGGGTCACATAAACATGCTTGTTCGTCTTAAATGTTGTTTGTTTAAACATTTTATTATTGTTTTTCACTTTATTTTTTACATCCTTTTTTTTCGGTGGAATACTCGAATGTTTTTAATTGTTGGAAAAATATACATAAGGATTTCTTCTCGCATATTTATTCACTCTCACTGATTTTATGATTTCGTTATTTTAATTCAAAGAAAATCCCACATAATCATACAACCGTGAAAACAAGAACAAAAAATATTTTTGGAAAAATACGTACATATGCACAAAGAAGAAGAAGCTGTATGGTCACGCAGCTGGTAGAACACAATTACCTAACACGTGTAATTAATTTTTTTTTATTTAGAACCAGTGCTCTGGGGATGACCTCTACATATACAGTGCATTATACCAGAACTAGGAAAATAAGTTATGAGGAGGGGGAAAGAGGGAGTAGTGTTTGTGGACATTTGCCTTCAATTTTCCAACGTTGTAACTGGCAGGCAACACGTCTGCGGGCAACTTGTTACATAGGCGAAACATACGGCTCAAAAACGAATTCGCTCTGCAATGTACGATTCCACAAATGGATGAGCTCTGGACGATGAATGTTTGTTACATAAAAATGTGCGAGTTTCGAGAATAAGATCCCTAATCTAGTCGGAACAAAATCCATTGTAGTAACGATAGAACAGAGTACCCTACAGTGCGGCGATGCTTCAGTGAGTCAATAAAGTTGGATGCCTTACCGTCACCGATAAGCTCTTTTTTGCTCTCTCTTGTCCGCGGTCGAGTAACCCCAGAATAGACTTTGAGGCACCAACCCAAACATGAGAGTTATATTCCAACCTCGGTCGGATTAGGTGGTAAGTATACTCCACTTCAAAAAAACCGAGACACTTGAATGCTTTTTTGGAGACATGAAAAATGTGTTCAGTCCAGCGAACATCACACCGTATTTTCACTACAAGAACATCAAGAGCATCCGATTCCTCAGTATTTATACCATCCATTAGTAAATATGTAACAGCGTTTATGCATTAATATATAAAACTGGCTCTTACGAGAATTGAAGGCGACCCTATTTATACGACCCCATTCGGAGATTAATAAGATTTGAACAAAACAGAAAACACAATTTTTAGTTTGTTTTTACATATGCACAAAAAAGTAAAATCAGAAGCTTGATGGCGGAAACAGCCGTAAAAAGACAGTATCTTTATCATAATCCCAAGTGCGTTACCTAATGGCGTTGAGGTTACGGAGCAGCTAACATAATCCTTATTAGTAATATCAATAAAATGCTTCAAAATTAAATCGAATATCATCCTCTAAGCTTAAAAATTCAGAGGGAAAAATGTATAAACATTTATTTTAAGTCATTACCAGAAATTGACTCAATTATTCCGGTCTGTGAATAGAGTTTAAAATAATTAATTTAATATTGCTCTCCTCTAAACTTCTCACGTTATGGTCAAATGGGTTGCTTCAGTTCATAAAAGTGTATTTTGTGCAGTTGCAAGTTAATGGATGTCATAAAAACTGATTGTTCTTCTTAAGAATTCCTTTTGGATGTTTGCTGACCAAACACAATTTAAAGGAATTAAATCTTTAAAAATCTGTTTTTAATATTAGCCAGACATAGAAATCGAGTGTATTACACTGAAAGAAAAACGCTTTGTCAAGAAAATGAAACGACGATGACGCCTTTTAGAATATGGGGGAATGTTTTTTGTTTTAATTTGCAAACTAACCAAGAACTAAGTTAATCATTCAACATCATATGTTTCTGATTTTGTGTTGTTCACAGAGTATACGAGTAACAGAGATGCTAAAAGTGGCATTTGCCAAAGAAGAATATCAAGTGGTAGAGAATTGCCCTAACGACACATCTGAGTTGTATATAGTGCACCAATTTTTGAAGAAAAACAAACACAAAAATACATTTGAAAAATAAATTGGAATGTGCACAAAATCCTTTTTATAAAATAGTTTTTATTTTATAATAAAATAAACTGCCATGAGAAATGGTATTCATATTTTTACTGATATCCACCGGATTGTTTGAACGAGAAAATCCGTTCTATTTTGTGTTTAAGAATAAAAGCAAAAAACGCGTAGAGTACATGTGTGTGAAATGCACAGAGTTCTTATGCCTATTATCTATCTCTTTTCCACTGCGATGCATCTCTGTGTACTTTATGGTTTTGATCCTAGTTTTGTACAACTGTCAAAATTGTGTTTTTTGCGCTCTTCTAAAAGTACACATATGTATTTTTTTTTAAATTTTATTTAAATTAAAAAATATTAAATTCTTTTAAATCCCAAAATTCTCTTATAAAAATGGTTAAAAAATTAAGAAAACAAAGCGCGTTTAAATAGTCAAGTTCAATTCTTAAAATCCATTTTACCGAAAATTGTGTACGAACTTTTCTGTTCTTTAGACTTCTTATTTTTGTGATTTACAAATGCTTTTCTCATTGTTATTCTTTTAACACAATTTAAGAGCAATTTAAAGTCATTACAAAAACATATGGTCAACAGATTTAAAGTTCTTGATCTTCCTTTCATTTGTTCAGTTGTGTATTCATTTGTTGTGTAAAATAATCTCTGAGTGGCTGAGTGAATCGAATCTCTGGCAGATTAAATGAGTTTTGTTTGAGGAAATATTTCTGTATTTATTTTAAAGGCAATTTGTGTCTAATTTAACAAGAACACCAGCAGTAGCAGCAGCAGCAACAAAAACAGTAGCAAATAATGTAAATTTTGTTTATTTTATAAACAAAGTATTTTGTTAATAGGAATTTGAATCTTAACAAATAGAATTTTACAGCACTTTAGCAATAATTTTAATTACATTCAAAAAATTCAATCAATTTTAAAATTATTTGCTGCTGTTTTAGATTTTGATTATTTTTTGTTTCAAACTTTGTTTATACTTTAAACATTTTAAAAAGCTGACAGTTGCCTCGATTGCACATTTCGAGTGCTGCACAACAAAAACGACCACAGCGCCATTAATGCACTCTCAATATTTGGATGACTGTTTAATAGGTCTGTGTGCTCCAGTGGAGGCACTACGAGTACACACAATATTCATTTCATTCAGTCGTACAAGTGCGTATTTTACGTTTGGCATTAAACATTTTTGCAATGTTTACATTCGATTTCAGTTTAACTGTAAATGACAGCGGAAATTGCTCATATGCCGTTTATGTCAAACAGCAACAACATTTAATGGAAGAGGATGTGAGTGCACGAAATGAGTGCTTGGAATTGATATTAAGAATTTAGCTTTTTGGTTTTGCATTACATTCTTTGTTTCTGTGGCGATTATTTAAGATGCTACAAACAAAAAATTTTTTTTTGTCTAGTACATACTAGAGGGCTGCTCAAGCACAATAAAAATATCTTACAAAGCCTCGCCGTATTTTCAAGTACTATCCATACTCTTCTTTCACATTTCAAAACAAACACTTCAGTGCCTAAATGTTCTAAACACATAAACGAATACTGTCTTATAAGCATTTAGAACAAATAGAACCAAATCAAATAGAACAAGATTCAAGTAAAGGGTGGTTAAATTTCAAGGGCCGATGTTGATTTTGAATAAAACACAAACTATTTAGCAAATTATTGTAATTTTATTTTATTATGATATGTTGGTATTACTCAATTATGTATGAAACAAAATATCGGCCAAATGGGCGCCGCGACCACGGCGGCACACCTCCATCCGATGGTCCAAATTTTCGATGACCCTGAGGCATAATGGAGGTTCTATGCCGTTAATATGCCGAATTATCTCATCCTTTAGCTGTTGAACTGTTGCTGGCTTATCGACGTACACCTTTTCTTTCAAATAACCCCAAAGAAAAAAGTCCAACGGTGACAAATCGCATGATCTTGGCGGCCAATTGACATCGCCATTACGTGAGATAACACGGCCATTGAATTTGTTGCGCAAAAGAGCAATTGTTTCGTTAGCTGTGTGGCAAGTGGCACCGTCCTGCTGAAACCACATATCGTCTACATCCATATCTTCCAATTCGGGCCATAAAAAGTTCGTTATCATCTCACGATAGCGAACACCATTCACAGTAACTGCCTGACCGGCCTCATTTTGGAAAAATACGGCCCGATGATGCCGCCAGCACATAAACCGCACCAAACAGTCACTCTTTGTGGGTGCATTGGTTTTTCGACAGTCACTCTTGGATTCTCATTCACCCAAATGCGGCAATTCTGTTTATTGACGAATCCACTGAGGTGAAAATGTGCCTCATCACTCAAGATGATTTTCTTGCAAAATTGATCATCATTTTCATAATAAGTCTGAATAACTTTAATACGTTGTTAGATTGTGTATCTCTCCATGGTTCAAATTGAGTAAGTCTGAAATAGAGAAATGTCAAATAAAATTCGGAAAAAAACCAGGCGTTTAGGTGTGGTTCACATTCAACATCGGCCCTTAAAATTTAACCACCCGATAGAACTTCAAGCATTGAAGCAATGTTCTACTTCAGTTTTCTTTATAAAATTTGTTGTTGATGTTCACGGTTTTTGTCTTTGTATTAGTGCACAAGTGTTGTATGCACAGTGTGCTCATGTGTGTGTGTTGTAGTTGTTCATGGTTTTTATCATTGTATTAACCAGAAATATTTAAGACGCTCAAATGCCAATATGCTTGGATTCATCGTTTATTTCCTTTATTGTACAGAATATAAGTACAGTCAAGCACTGTCGTGAAGGCATTTCAAAACTATGAAGTGTTTGTTCTGTTTCTAAATGTTCTACAACTTGTTTGTTTTGTTTTAAGAATTGTTTTGAAATACAGTACTTGGAACTACTACATAGTAGTGAGCAGTGTTCTTTAGCGCATTCTGTGCAGCCCTTTAGTACATAATCGTATGCATTTCTAAAGCAAGTTTAACAATTATTGAGTTTTGATAACTTTCTGATACCAAACTAAAGGTGGAATGCATTTAAAATTATAAGAAACTAAGTAATCACATACACACATATATACACAAGAACGAGAAACTCGTACTAAATTTAGGTATTTTTTACTTTCTTTTAATAGGAGTCGACCTCAAAAAAATAAGAAAATAATAAGCCAAAAACCAATCCTACAATATCTTAAAATAAGCATAAAATTATTGAATCAAATGCAGAATTATTACACCGAATAAAAATCCAAAACAAAGACACAAATTCATACATATGAAAGAATTGCTGACTGATAGGAATAAAAGGTTCTATGAGAAAAAGGCTGTTTTTGTTATACCTGTGAAATATTATTTAAGCATTTTTCTTTTTGAATTCTCATTAGTTTATTTAAAATAATCGAACATATAAATGATTAAAAACATAGTAATAATAGCATTTCTTCCATGAAATGTCGACATATACATATATAGCTAGTAAACATAAAAATAAGCTGTATATATTTTTGACTGGATACATATTTGTAGGTAATAGAGTAAATAGATCTTATATCAAGTACGTATTCGGGATTGAATCAACTCCAAAATTCTTGAATTAATCTCATTTTAAGATTGATTCGATCTCATTTTCGGATTATTTTAAGCACGGTTACCAATTTAGCGTCTTCTGCGCTAGATTTATCGCTTTTCAATAATAGTAATCTGCAATTTTCTCCTCAGCGTTTTTTTCTTTAAATACGTTTAACTAGCGCTATAAACTAGCGATGCCCACCCCATAGTAATAAAGTGGTAAACAAAAGCAAACACAATCTTACCTATGCCATAGACTATGCGACCGTCGCTACAACACGTTGGCTTGCCGAGTTGTGTGTTTTGCGCACAAACTGTGCGACATTAATTCACAATTTCATTTCTTAAAAAATTTTGTTGAGTAAAGATGACCGCAGATGCAACAGTTATATATATAAAATAGTAGCAAATCGAAATAAGTTGTACAACATGCTCCTAAATTTTACAACCAGTCGATACAACTACCCAAAAAATCTAAACTTTTTAATCTTTCGTACAACCGAGACACAACTTCATACGACGGCCCCACACACTTTACAATCTAATAACCAACATCGACATGTTGTACAACTAGTCGCATAGTCTGTGGCTTGCTTTACGCTCATTAATTTAGTCGTCAACAGGGTTGCCAGAATTTAAAGAGGTAAAATCTGCAAAACTCAAGAATTTCTCATGAAAAAATCTGCAATATGTGCACTTTATTTTCAAAATCTTCAAAAAATCTTCAAAGTTTTATTAATATGCATTTTTTATAAATAATTTTAAAAATATTAACAACATATTAAAAGAAATTATGCCTTTCAGAATATTAAAATGCAAATAGATTTAATGAGAAAACAAACATATATAATTATTTAATGCCTAAACACGTATATCGATGGATATCGAGTACATTCGGGCTTCTGTGTCGTTAAATAACTGAAGATTCTCTCCACATTTGCTGATGAATGTGGTAAAGTCATTATATATTTAATAAACTCGGTTAGAATTTTAAACTTATGTTAGAATTAAGTGGTTTTATTTTAGATACAGCTTTGGGCTGGAGAACAGTTTTCAGGTTATCGTAATTATTTCTTAAGTGCGGTCAGGCGTGTTGTTGTTGTTTGGCCTTCGAAAATTTTGCGTCTCGTTATCACTGGTTAACTGGTAGCCTCAACAAATTGTATTAGTTTACAGTTTTTTTGAAGTACTCTTTTGTTAACGCGACAACCTTCATGTTTTTTTTTCTAATTTCCTTCTTTTCCCAATTTTTTATCGACAATTAAAAAGAAACTTTATAATTTTTTCAAAATTTCACTTAATTTTCTTATATAATATACAAAAACATGTGCAAGATATTATTCCATTTTGTCTATTTTATAACATGAACGATTGATATTTTCGTTTTACCATAACGTAAACAAATGATAGTAGAATATAAGGGAAAAAGTACAAAAAGTTAGTAATTATTAAAAATTTTTTAAATCTGCGTTTTTAGGCCAAAAATCTTCAAATCTTCATTTAGTGTTTTTAGAGAGGAAAAATCTGCAAAATGAAGACAAATCTGCATTTCTGGCAACAGTGGTCGTCAATGAGACAGCGGCGAATGAACATGTGCACGGATGTATGAATTTATTCCTTGTTTTTTCTCTGTATTTTGCGTATTTTTTACTTTTTGTGATATAAAACTTATTAAAAATGCTAAAAACATAAATTCATATATTTATTCTTTATTTTTATTTCAATTTTAAGTAAATTCTAAGCAAAACAATTTTTTTAAACTGCGCACTTTTTCTTGCAGTCCAAATTTATTTGCACTCAGAGCGTAACTATGGATTTCTCTTTGGGCATCACTACTATAAACATACTTTTTTACAATCTTAAGATGTTTAAGGTAAATTCTGCTGATTAGGGATGAAACGATACCAATTGGGTATCGATACTTATTCTCGAGACAGTATCGTTCGCCACAAGTTGGGCTATCGCGAAGGAGCGTTCAGATGATTTTTACCACATTGCCTTATAAGTTTCAGCTTGTTTAAGAATTAAAGCCGATATACCACAAATAGCGTCGTAATTATGCCATTTCATTCCGACCATAAAAGTAGTTTTGTATCATTTTTTCGTATTCACACTTGTTTTGTATTTTTGATTCTTAAAATCCCTTTAAATCAAGAATTCTCTCTTAAAATAAATCAAACAACACCCAGCGGCGAACACTGCCTACCACATTATTTCTCTTCAATGATGTGTGCAACACTTTGTAATCAATGAATGCTAACTTACAAAATGTACGGCAGTCGTACTTATATGGAGTGTTCAAAAATGAATTACGTTCATCTTTTGTATCACATTTATATGTATGTATTTTACCACTGGCTTTATCAGATTACGCTGCAAAAATTTTATTTAACGAAATCAGTGTTAAAGGTAAAAGTGCATAGAAAATATTATAAAAAATGTACAAGAAAGATAAAACATTCAATGGAAAAAGAAAATAATGCAGTAAACAAAAAGTACGCTGTACCTCTTCTACCTACTTACAAAGTAAGCGAGATTGTATTAGAGCTGCCTATTGCCGGATACAAAGTTTGCATTCGTGCTGCCTACTGCCGTCTTACAAAGTATGCCAGATTGTATTCGAGTTGCCTACTGATAACTTACAAGGTATATTAGCAAGTAATGAGCTTTTGTTGGATGAACACTTCACTATCTCGCTTACTTTGTGTGCAGTTGGTAGACGTTCACACTACAAATGCGGCAATGTGTATGAAAATGTATACTAGGTTCGTATATGAGATGATGTGCTGACTTACAAGTGTGCATCTCATCATCGCTTCTGTAAGCGAAACTTTGGCCGCTGGGCACATGCCATTAATTGTATAGTTTGCGGTATTTTCTCAGGCTAAACACATTTTAATTTGCATGTTGTTAAATCTTACGCACAACAAAATTGTCATAAAACACATATTTTTACTTTTTGTCTCATTTGGATTTTGGAACCAACATTGCTTTTTCTACGGACGAAAATTGACCAATTTATAACTACTCTATAAAATCTTATATACACAAACCATTTTAATCATAGTTTTTTTTTCTATATAAAATTGAATAAAATATCAACAGCACCAGTAATAAAAAGAATTAAATGTCAACAACATTTAAGAATAATAAACATTTCATTCAAAATATATAAAAACGATAAAAGTGATATTTACACAATCGTAAATACAGAGCAAAAAGGGAAATAACTAAAAACAATCAGATTTGTGTCATACCAACTTTTCCAAAAAGAGAGGCATTGTTATTAAAAAAAACTAATTAATATACAGGGTGCTATGGACTTCCAACCTTTCACAGTAGATAGCGGTGGTGTTATTGAATAATCTTCTAATGACTTCGAAAGTATTTCGCAAAATCCATACGGTTTTCCCCATATTAGTCCTACCGAGGAAAAGTCCTAAAGAGCAGTGCGGTGTATAAGTGCAAGCCCACATAATCGGTAAGCTATGAACCAACAACTCTATGACGACAAAGTGCTTCTTTTTCCAGCTCTATTCCTTATTTTTCTTAATGATCTTCTATATCAAACTTTTAACACTACTACGCTCTGTGAATGACTCCCTGAGTAATGATCTTAAATCTTTAAACGGTCTCGTAAAAAAGGTGCGACTCCAACGTTTCTTTGCTTTGAAACGTTATGGTTGTGGTTAAAACAAAGTTCATAATATTAATTTATTTATTTGTTGAGTTTTATAAGTTTTAAACTAGATTTTAGGTTTTTGTACATTTGTAGTTCAAGTTTTCCTTTCTTAAGATATCTGAAGAAGGATTTTTTACAGAAATACAAATTTGCTGTGATCAACAATTTTTGATTAAAGCAGACAAGAAAAATAATAATCGAACCTTTTGTTAGGGGACAACTAGCTGTTTCGGTGTCGCTACACCACTTATCGGCACCCATTTTCGAATTTGAACTCGGGTCATGACGTATCATAGACGGCTGCCTTAACCACTCAGCCACCGGGGCATTAAATTATTCTCTGTCTATATTCAACTAATATTGAACTACGTATACATTTTGTTAATTGCCCGCATTGTTCCCCCCATGTAACAGGATTTTCCTTGGCTTGTTCCAAACCAAGGCATTCTGTTTTTCGGGTAAAGAGGAGAAAAAACTCTAGGAAGTCGATTAACTTATGTTATATTGGCTTCCGAAACCCTTACCAAGGGTATAAATTGGCAGAACGGGGATCAGCTTTGCCCCTTTGTAGGTTGCGCTTGCAGTTCAACGCGGGCTGATCAAGGGCCTGCCTACCTTGGCTGGAACGTTATGGCTGTGGTTGAAACCTAAAACGCAGGAAGGGGGAGTTAGTATCCCTAATAATTGGTTGGTGTGTAAATTTTTTCGGCGACTAACATCCTCCCGAGGGTCTGTTGTCTTTACAACTGATACCTGTACTCTAAGAAACCGAGGGTGATGGTTGACGGGTGAGTTGGTTTAAGGGCTGATGCTCTTAGTGAGTTTCGGCCTACCAACTCTTGCACCCTTGTCTTCCATTGATTGCCGGGATATTGTATACAGGAGGGATTAGAAGGCCCGGACTGCTCAACAAGATGTTGCTCATATGGCTAGAAACATATGGCAAATATTACTACCCGTGTGAACCTAGCAAGCCACACGGGGGCGCTTGTGAAACATGAATAATTCACTTCGTGGAATTAGTCCATCTTCAGATAAGGCCGTAAATGCATGTGCTGATGTAAATCTGTTTCACAATTGCCCGCATTGTTTGTACAGTATTTACTGTCTCTGAACATAAAATCATGTTTTTTGCCTTCTGTATAAAGCTATTGACAACTGGCCCCTTTAGCGCACTAGTGTTGCTAGTTCATGCCGCTAATTATAATGTTTTGTGTTCGGGGGTCTTCGAGATGCTGCTACAGCAGAATAGATTAGGGGTGTAATGTATGATGTTAGATGCTGGGGAACATCAATGGCAGTTCGATGGGTTTTATGGATTGCGGAATAACAGCTCGGGGTGGCTTGATTTCCACTGGTTGGTGTTTTTCTGAAATAATTACTAACTGTGTCTGCCGTTGACGAGTTCATTTCGTGGAGTTGGTCCATCACCAGACTAGGCACAGATATAAATCAATTCTACATCTGTTTACCTAAAGAAATAAATTATATAAAGAATTAAAATAAATAGGCTTCAGACTGGTTTGTTAACTTTTTCATCCCTGATACATTGCAGTACTGCCCACCATAAACTTTTTCTTACATTTAATTTGCTGTTTAATCATTTACATAAACTTTTATTATTATTTTTGTTGTTTTATTAAAAGAAAAATAATCACTCGGTCAGAGAAATATTTTCATTTCATTCAAAATTGGTTTTAATTTTTATTGCTTCTGTTGTTATTTTTTGTACACCAAAAATTTAATTCTTATTGTTTTGTGGATTTCATCGGTTTTTAATGAACAAATTTCCTCATAGTTAAAAAAAAACTCTGCAGTGGTTTTATCGCACATACGAGTATAAGACTCATTTAAGGAAACACTGACTGTAAGGTGGGTGGTCTCGCCTTGCTTGCTGCGCCCGCAAAGAATACCATCTTCCTCTACTAAAATGATTGCGTACAAATATTCACCACCTCATATGAGAGTGATTTAACTATAAAATTGAGGAAAACAATGTTGATGATACTTCCCAATGAATTTAAACAATTTAAAGGCGGGCACAATTAAAATATCTGTGTAGGAGCGTGTGTTCTTAAACAAAGTCAGTACTGTATCCAATCACTACGCAGAGAAAGCAAAAAATAATAAACAAAATGCAAAAAAGAATGAAAAAAAAAAAACATATTAATGCCTCCAAACATTTTGTTGCGCTAAAGTAGTAAAAAGTTTCTTAAACAAATAAATAATTTATTTTTATACCTTCTCTTAAAAATTAAGCGCAGAAAATCTGTTCATGCAGTTTAGTGCAGGCCTTTTAAACTATTTTCCGAAAATACCACATCAATAACCGCATCATTTCAACATCATTAGTCCGTTTAATTACTTGGACGTGTTTGCATGTAATATTGTACTTACATGCATACATATGCATGTGTATACATATGTATGTATGTATATACATGCAAACAGATTAGTATTGCATTTTGGATCAAAAATTGCTGTGAGCATGTGTGGTCTTCTGCTTAAAGTGTTTGGGTGAGTAAGTGCCATCACAGGCGACAATTAGTTTATTTGAAATCAAAACATTCGACTTGATTGCAGTGCTGTGATTCCCATTTAAATCTGAGTGAATATGGAAACTGCCAATTTAAAGAGGCTCCTGTGGTCAGTGAAGTACCAACCACCGAAAAATGTCTAGACCAAAAACTATCTTTAAATGCTGTTTAAGGAGCCAATCGCCATTGAGGCAACACAATATCAGAAAGCAAAATAAATCATGTTTTTCTATAACAATTTTACACTTAATTTTTATTTAATAAAACAATATTGAAATGATTTGTACACGCAAAGAAAAGGCAATTGTTGCCTTGCTTTGTTGTGACAACATTAGTATATTCTGTCACAATTTGTATTATTCTCGCTAGTAGTGTATTATAGTTTTTAATAAAGTTTAATCCATTATAATTGTATGAGTGTTAAAGTATTCATTGTTACCTTTCTATAATTTTTAGAAGAAGGAAACTTCCAATCACATTCTACATGTAATATGGAGGGAAACAAACGGCTGGTATAAGGCAATGAATATTAAAAAGAACAATATTGTCACATGGGTAACTAAAGTCAATAATATTCATCGGCGGGATATGGCAAAATCTATAAGACTCCGTTAGGTTTTGGGTCATTGACGTCTGACCATATATAATGGAAAAAGTAAATCCTCCTATCTGTGACTGTGACAATATTAGTCCCCTCACCATATCTCATATACTGTTACACTGCCATAAGTTCCAACAATACAGACACAACATATTTTTAAACAAGAGCCCTCTGACTCTTCTAGCAACACCATCTGATCAATCAATCAGACAAATTTTGCAATTCCTTAAAATGAACAACCTATATAACAAAGTATAAAAAAGTATATATATTTTTGCTTATTATATTATATTTTTATTTATATATTTATGTAATTGAATTATACACTATACGATAATATATAATGTACTTATATATTCATATATATTTGCAAAGTTAAAAATGAATATTCATAAGTTAGTTAAGCTTAAGGCCTAGTCGCTATAGCTTTTGATATTATTTAGTATTTACATATTGTATTTACTACACTGTAAATAAATAAATCATGAAAATCAAAATGTTAGTGCAAAAAGGTTTGTATAAAGATTTATATGAACAAATGGGTGTATGTATTATGTATTTGAATTATATGTTTTACAGATCCATACGAGTTACAGGGGCAGATCAAGGATGTACCAATGTTTCTAAAACAACAAAATTTCGTAAGATTCCATTCATTGTACTCTATTTTGTAGCAAACTATTGATTGAAAAATTATATTTATATTAAATGATTTAAAGAAAATGTGGTTTTAACTTATAGAAGTGCGTATATATATGTATATCTATGATGTAAAAACTAGTATGGTTGATCGTTACAATAGTTAGGTTGGATATGACAGTTAAATTTAAATTTTTACAGTAGCAGTGTTAGTCATGACACAATTTTTGTAAATTTTATGGTATATTTTGGTTCTTCGCTACATTTAGTTGTGTACATAACTTTTGAAACTATATTATTTGGTTGTGTACAAACATATAATTCAACAATAGTATTTTGCCCTTAAAATATTGTCATATCAACCATATTTTTTCTTCTACGTGTATATAAGTTGAATCAAATGAATTTTCTTTCTTTGCTATTGTTTATTTTTCAAAGATCTAATTGCTTAACTTCTTGCCCAAATTAGCCTGAAGAAAAAGTACGGTATGTTTCCTGCAAGAAGAAGAGCATATTGGTCTCTCAAAAGAGCTCTTATTTGCCCAATTTTTAAATACGGAAACGCTTTTCGTGCAAATTAGGCACCTGCGGAATCCACATGTATTGATTTGAATCAAATCTTTTCAATGCTTTTTTGTAAATATTAAATAAAAAATGTCTTCAAAAGACTGTGTGAAAAGTGTGAAAAATATGACAATTTTTTTTTCTAAAATTGCATAGCAAATTTCATCGCCATATCAAAACATTGCATATGTTTTTTTTTTTGGTTAGACATTTGTGTCTGTCTTCGCGTAAATTTTATTTCTCTTTGAGAGAAACTTATGCTTGCTCTCATTTGCACAAAATTTACCCAAAAAGTAAAGGCCGTGTCAGATAAAGCGACAAAAGCTTTGCGTAAAGTTTAAAACTTTAACAGAAAAGCACAAAGCAAATAAATAAAAATAAAAACTTTGGCAACGCTCACGATTTGTTTATTTATCTAAAAAAATTATTGTTAATTTTTACATTTAATCATTTCTTATGATAACAGAAGTTAGAAATATTATTAGACGAACTACCAAAATTGGTTCTAAATGTTTTCTTAGTGCATAAAGCTTTGGAACTATCAGAAAAAACTTCAACGCGTAAAAAGATGAGAGTTGCCGAACTTTTCGCTTCGCGTGGCGTTAAAAGTGCTCTATGTGACATGTTTCATATAAGTATATATATTTTATCTTAGATGCCAAAGCGAATTTGCAACGCAAAGCGAAGCAAAAGTTTTATCGAATACGGCCTTAAGGAAACACGCAAGCAGCAAGCAGAACTATACGTAATAAGGGAAATGGTGGAAATACTCTCCGATAGGGGATACAAGGGAGTGCTTATCAAAATATTCTCTAACAGCCACTCAGTACTAAAGGCCCTAAGCAGTTGTGTCTTTATGTTCAGGGTAGTACTGGAATATCACAACTGAACTGGCAAGCCAGAACCAGGTTACCCTGATCTGGGTGCCAGGACATGAGGGGCACTATCGCAATGAGATGGCTAACATCTACGCCAAAAAATAAGCAGAGGGGAGTTTTATTGGGTACACTCCAACATTTGGCTTCAATAAAGATCTCCCTAATGAGGAGATGAAATGGACGGAGTCCTTCATTGAGCAACATTGGAACGACACAGCTGGTTCCGAACATTCCAAGAAATTTCTAAACTTTGATGCAAAGTTTAGGATAGCAAAAGCCGCAGAAGGCTGACAGTTGCACTTACCTGCCTTACAGGATGGGCATTTCCAACACAGACATTTGCAGATTCTGTGGTGAGGAAGAGGATACAACGAAGCACCTGATCACTCAATGTAGAGCACTGGGACACAGAAGATATAGGCTTCTACAAGTGCATACATTGAGTGAATGGGACTTACTATTAATCCTAATGAAGGAGCTTGTTCGGTTTCTTGACGTACTTAATCCGTAATGGGGCGAGAGAACGCATAATAGATCAACAATGATCGCAGTGCAAATGGCCGTTGAGGGCCACATCCCATCCAAATAATAATAATAAGGAAACACGCATAATAATTTCGCACTAACAAAAAAATACTCAATTACTTTTTCGTCGCTTAAATTCCGTTTAATACAGCTATTATACAGGGTGGCTACAATAAGAAATTCGAACATTTGTTTTAACCAAAATATATAGTTCATTTATTTTTGTTCTATAAAGGGTGTCCCAAAATTAATAAAACGCTTTCAAGTTTTAATGGGACAAGACTATTTCTGGAATAACACATCGCGCAAACAGCGTACACGGCTTTGTGAGCACCTGTTTGTGGAAATTTTCCATGACTATTGATCATATATGTGGAAGAAGTCTAAAGGTGTTAAGTCATACGACCTGATCACTGAAACGAGAAAGTTTACGTTCTGGAAATAGCTCATGCAGTAATTGAATTGCTTCATGCTTTGCGGCATTGTTGCTGACAAATTTTACCATTTTTGTCGAAAGTATTAGAAAAATTAATGCACATACAAATAAGCCGCTACTTGCAAAAATATTCAGTAATACACGAAAAGCAATCCGGATTTAGACCTATGCACAGCTGTATGGTTACTTTAATTGATGCAGCCGAAGAAATAAGATGTAGAATTGATAATCGACAAATGATATATTTTCTCATTCTATTAAATCATTCTAAAGCATTCGATACAGTTCATCACTCCATTTTATACTTAAAATTAAGAAGAATGTGTAACTTCTCCTCTACCGCATTAAAGCTTATGACATCATATTTAAGCGGAAGGAGTCAAAGCGTGTATCATGGATCAAATACATCCGACATCTGTGTAATGTCTAGAGGTGTGCCACAAGGCTCCATACTTGGTCAACTTTTATATACCATATATGCTAATGACTTACCAAAGCAAATAAAACATTGTCAGTTACAAATGTACGCAGATGATGTGCAACTGTATATTAGCTTGAATCCAAACAAGTCGCAAGCTTTAGTCATAGCTGCATCAAAAAATTTCAATGTAGATCTCTCATTAATAAAAATAAATAACAAAATAATAAATTATGTAGACTCGGCAAAAAATCTAGGAGTAATTTTTAACAAAGAGCTAAGCTGGGTAGATTACTTCAAATAAAACTGTGGGAGGACTTTTGCTATGCTAAGAAATCTGTGGATATCGCAATATTTCACGCCCTTTCAAATTCGTATGCCAAAACCTATTTATTGCCTAAACTTTTGTATGGTTGTGAACTATTTGCAAGTTGTGAAGCTGTAAGCAGACGAAGGCTAAAAGTTACATATAATGCGATTGCAAGATATGTTTTTGGAATTAAAAGAAGCACTATGCGAAACAAATTTTCAGTGTTACATGCGACAATTTATTAAAATCTAGAATACTCTTATTTTTGCATAAAATTGTTTACAATCAGCAACCACATTATTTATATAGAAAAATTACTTTTTCAAGATCCAGAAGAGGGAATAAGATAAACAATTTAAAATATTCGAGAGCCTTGTTTGAGTAACACTTTTTTATTAATACAATTTGAACCTGGAGCCAATTGCCCCCTCACTGCCATTTTTAAGCACTTTTCGTAATATGTTGATAATATAAAGAACCTAATGACAAAATTACCAAATTATATGACTTATGCTTTATACATATATTTTGTATTTTTTATATTTTTATTATTTACAATTGTTATTATAATTAAATGCCTTGACAAAATAAACAGACAAATAAATAAATAAACAGTTTTGTTAAAACCTTGTATGCGCCATATCAATATCATTTATTTTCGACAAAGAACTGTGTTATCGAGCACCAATAAAAGTCATTGCTTGAGCTGCCTCTTCGTCAAAATTGCCTTCAGCCTAAAATCGGCATCAAACCGCGACACTGTGAATAAATTTGTTTTTAGACAATCAGGATTTATTGCTTGAGGCCTGAAGTAGGAATTGCCTCAAATATTGTTTTAGAGGACTACTTCAAAATCCTTGCTTTTATTTTCTATAGCTCTTGCTTGACATAACCCGATAAAGAAAGTCTGATACAGTCAGGTCAGCTGACCTTGAGAGCCTGTGATAGCGTAGTTGGAAATTTGGGTTGAAGCTCCGTGATAACCAGTCTGCCTGTATGTCCAGTTGCTCCATCATACCTACATATGTATATGTGCATATTAGAATCAAGATAAAAAAACAAATAAATGAGTGATTATTTTTTAACTGCATCAATGACGAAATTCTCTTTGACTTGATAGGTCCATAACAAGCAATCGTTAACATGTGGTTTAGTTTTTAAAATACTATTTATTTATAATTTTTAAACTTAATTAAACACATTGACATTTCAAATCATTTAAAAAAACAACACGAAATCTAGCAAACTTCTGTCACCATTCTTTAAATGTACTAAAAATATTTTAAAACAATTTAATGAACAAATAACAATTACAAATAAACGAAACGTTTCACTAAAAACGTTTGCTGATATTCAAATGTTACGAGTATAAATAAAGGGTTGAAAATGAAACAGCAAGATAATAAATTTAATATCTCCAACAAGATCGGAGTTATTAATAGAAGATCGCACTTTTGCTGGTCTCTTGCTTTGTTAGAGTTTGAGTGTAAAAATAGATTTGGTACTCGTACTTTTCTTAACTTAAATAATAGAGTGTTAACAATACCCAGTTGGCCAAAGCACACAGTACAGCTCTTTTGTATAAAATAGTTAGCGAGTCTCATGTTCACTAAACGAAATGGTCATCTATTACAGTGTATATTGGTGCGAATGCAGGGTGGATTCATATTGAGGTATTTTAAGAACTCATTGCATTGCATAAAGTTACATAGTTTTTTCCTATACATATGTATATACAATATATATGTAATTAATTGAGTTAAGTCTGGTATCGTACCAGCTTCAAGTATGACGCATATAACTAACATGACACCGGAAAGTTGACAAAGTTATTTTCTACTGGGCTTGACGTCACAGGAGACCACAATTACTTGTTTACCTCGATTTCTGTTGAAATACTGGAATAGCCAAATAATTAATATTATTTTCAGATAAATAGAAGACAAAATAACAATTTTTACTTCTTTTTGATTTATTAATTGTGACAAAAACTTGTGTTGCCAATTGCTGCTGCTCCAAAATACATTGAAAAGCCCCAAAGTGCTGATTCTTCTTCTGTTCATCGTATCCGCATTACTTTAACCTCAAGAAACGTGCGATCTTTGGAAAATGTATGCAGTGATTTGATCAATGGTGCTAAGAACCAAAACTTGCGCGTTAAGGGCCCAGTACGCATGCCAACCAAAGTTTTACGCATTACCCGTAAAACACCCTGTGGTGAAGGTTCAAAAACTTGGGACAGATTCCAGATGCGAATTCATAAGCGCATCAGCGATTTGCACTCTCCATCTGAGATCGTCAGAAAAATCACTTCTATCAACATTGAACCTGGCGTAGAAGTTGAAGTTACCATTGCCAACTAAATAAAACAGTGTGTTACATAAAGCAACATGTTTAATTTGTATTAAGGAACAAGCAGATATCAGTCAGAGAGTTACCGTACACGTGTTTTTGTTAAGATTTTCTATGAAAGGCTTTTTGACAAGTCAACCTGTTTTTTTTTCTGTAAATTTTATTGTGTTTTAAGTTTAAAAAAACACTTAGACCACGGCAGACTACACGACTCCACAATAGCAAATGCTGCAACCGGCAATTGTAGTCGTGTAGGGCACTACTGAATTCTTTTGAACACGGCAGCAACATAAATTCATTTTCAACAAATTATATTTCTGTTCCATTCTGTTCAAAGTTGAATTGAGTACACTTTAACTGTACGTTAAAATGACATTTGACTTGCCGATTATTATTTTTCTTGAAAAACACAATATTGGGAAAATTTAGAAATAAAAGATATTATTATTTTTATTACATAAATTAATTGAAACATTACATTTTATATAAACTGAAAATATTAATTTTGAAAGAAAAATATAAATAACAATTATGTTAGTGATGCACTTTCAATCAAACGAATACAATGAAAATCGTTATTCGAATAATAACAATTTTTCTAGATAAGTACCCCAATTTCATTAATATACTACTTATTATATATTAATTTTTTATTAAGAAGGTAAATCCAAGAACTGTTTGTCAAAAATATGTTATTTTATGTAATAATAATCATTTTTTTATTTTTTAAATTTGTTTTTTGGTTTTCGAATATTAATTTTCATGCATCACTATTCAAAAAATTACAACTGAACATAACGGCGTTGCCACAACAAAAAATTAAATTCCTTACTACATTTAAAAGTTAACGTACTGTTTTTGCATAAAAATTTTTAACAAATGTATGGTAGTGCTAATGTGTTTGGTAACTAACGTATGCGTTAAAACATAAGTAAACATTTTTTTTGGATATGGCCCTTAAACTTACAAAAAAAAAATGTTAATTATTGTGTTTTAAAATTTTAGGCCGGTACGGAGTTCTTACAGAAATTCACGTTTGGAAATCTACATTTATTTCTACACGGAAAAATGATTGTGTAAATTAGTGCAGAAAAGCTATGTGTATATATGTAAAGCTTACCTCATGCTATGTTCACCGTCCAAATATACGGCAAACAATTTTTCCTCCATTTTATTAACAAGTTGTTTTTAAAATCTATTTTATCAAAACTCAACTGTCAAAAATTCCGTTGGCAAATAAATGCATGAACATACATTTTTGTTTCAGTTAATGAAAAAAAAGTCTCCACTTTTACTTTTAACATACCTAATAATAAAAAAAATATCAAAAATTCCGTTTACTTTTCTTTATGAACTCCGTACCGGTATGCGGAAATTTACAAAGAATTTACCAACCTGAAATTCCGTAACTTTTTTTACACACAGTTCTTATGGGAACCTGAATTTCCGTAAGAACTACGTACTACCCTTTAAACCGAAAACTATTAAATTTTGATTTAACTTTCTTGTTTTAAAATACATTAGAAACTTCAAAAATCGCTTTTATTTTTTCACTGCATTTAACTTTATCGGCCTGTGAGATAAGGAACTTTAAACAGCTCTTTCGTATAATAATTTTCCATTGTGCTTTTCATATATTATTTTTAGTTTTTTGGTAATGGCCATAGTTTCTTTTGTCGGTTTTTATAGTCCGCTTTCTGAAAAATGCTCATTCCATGAATATGTTCCTGCGCTATCATCTTTTTTTCGCACGGAGACGCCAGATACAATAGCAGCTGCTTTGAAATATTCCATATAAAAGCGAACATTCTTTGTGTTTAGGTTTTTATTGCTTTAATAATGTGAAATCAAATGGAAAAGTAAACTAACTTATCTTGCGTATGTTTTTTTTTATTACTCTTTTAAATTCACATCTCATTTTAAGTTTTAATTTGTTTAATTTTTAGTAATTTTGTCAAACGTTTGTTGTTTCTTCATTTGATTTTGCTATTGCAATAATGTACAAAGATCACTTTCTACGTCACATTCGGCAGCTCACTGAAGTTAACAACATATGTGCAAAGTGTATTGTAGATTTGAAAAAACGAGTTACTGTCATAGCATATTCGATACTCAGGGTTTCCCTAGTAGTATGAAGCAAATAACTAAGATGACGCAGAAAAGTTGACAAAATAATTTTCTACTGAGTATCACGCCAAACACGCTTAGAATTTGTTGTTTTGTCATTCTCTTTTGTTATTGTAATACTATACAAAAATCACTGCCTACGTCACATGCTACAGCTCACTAATGTAGCACAACATAACGGACCTATTATTTTTGATTCTCGTGATAAAAAAAGTCTCTAAAACAATAGTTACATTAGACATTTTAGATATTTTTTTTATCTTGGACCAGTACTCAGAGGATGACCCCTACATATGCTGTGCATTGTATTGGAGCTAGGAAAATAGGTTATGATGAGGAGGAAAGAGACAGTAGTGTTTGTGGTGGTTTAACTTTTACAATAGCAATACGAAAGACTAAAACAAACTCTATTACAGCAATTAAAATATTGGAATTAAATTAGTTAAAACTGATCAGTGCCCAGTGTATATACCTTCGACACTGCTCAGATTAGCAAAATTTAGTCCAACACCTTCCTCACTAGAAGATCAGATATACTCGTTCATGAAATGTTATTGGAAAGCTTTGCTGATTATTCGAGTGGATTACGGCAGCATTATCGATATTCGAATTGCACCAATTTTAGCAAGCCTGTTTTCGCTAGCCTTTTTCGAATATTGAATCGATTAACTTTTGTAATTGATCCGTCTTGTAAGATGTTTTGACATCATGCCCAGATGGGAAACTAAGCACATGTGGGAGTGTGTGCCTGCTAGTTGTGCAGCGAAAGGGCATGCATTGCTGTTAACTGATCCTTTTTTTGTTTATCTAATTTGCATTTTATTGTTTTCTTTGTTTATACTCGACATGCAACAGCGTCC
Source organism: Thecocarcelia acutangulata (assembly GCA_914767995.1). NCBI lineage: Eukaryota > Metazoa > Arthropoda > Insecta > Diptera > Tachinidae > Thecocarcelia > Thecocarcelia acutangulata. The sequence continues at coordinate 183,459,439 of OU612094.1, read as the reverse complement.
TCATTAGACGCGGCAAAGTTGATTCTTCGGGAGTATGTGTTTAGAAATTTAACAAGTTGAAGGAGTTAAACTTGCTGCTGGGGTTTTAAGAGGACTTTTATTTGTTTTTGATTGCTTTTGATGCCGAGCGGTAGTGACTCTTTTATGATCTATTACTCTGCATTTTGATTTTTTGTGCTAAGACGTGCAGTTGTGGTTTCGCTCTTTTTTTTTTTGTGTCACAGAAAACTAATTGAGTTCTCATTGGGTTATGACGTGAGCATGTTATTTTTATATAGAATTACTAGTTATTTTTGATGTTTTTTACAAGTTTTAGAATTTGTTTTTGTACAACTTGATTAGTAAAAGTAATAAATTAGTGGAATGTGGTGTGTACTTGGGTGGCCCTTAAAAAGCAACTTTTGTGGATAGTACATTACTTTACTCGAGTCAAAAATTAATATACGAATACAAGTGTAGTTAAAATAAGACGAAAACGGGGTTGTTCAAGAAAACTCATCCTAAAATGTCTTAAAATAAGTATAAAATTCTTGAATCAAGTACAGAATTCTAAAGGGTGGTTAAATTTCAAGCGCCGATGTTGATTTTGAATAAAACACAAACTATTTAGGAAATTATTGTAATTTTATTTTATTATGATATATTGGTATTACTCAATTATGTATGGAACAAAATATCGGCTAAATGGGCGCCGCGACCACGGCGGCACACCTCCATCCGATGGTCCAAATTTTCGATGACTCTGCGGCATAATGGAGGTTCTATGCCGTTAATGTGCCGAATTATCTCATCCTTTAGCTGTTGAACTGTTGCTGGCTTATCGACGTACACCTTTTTTTCAAATAACCCCAAAGAAAAAAGTCCAACGGTGTCAAATCACATGATCTTGGCGGCCAATTGACATCGCCATTACGTGAGATAACACGGCCATTGATTTTGTTGCGCAAAAGAGCAATTGTTTCGTTAGCTGTGTGGCAAGTGGCACCGTCCTGCTGAAACCACATATCGTCTGCATCCATATCTTCCAATTCGGGCCATAAAAAGTTCGTTATCATCTCACGATAGCGAACACCATTCACAGTAACTGCCTGACCGGCCTCATTTTGGAAAAAATACGGCCCGATGATGCCGCCAGCACATAAACCGCACCAAACAGTCACTCTTTGTGGGTGCATTGGTTTTTCGACAGTCACTCTTGGATTCTCATTCGCCCAAATGTGGCAATTCTGTTTATTGACGAATCCACTGAGGTGAAAATGTGCCTCATCACTGAAGATGATTTTCTTCGAAAATTGATCATCATTTTCATAATAAGTCTGGATAACTTTAACACGTTGTTGGATACACACTCCATGGTTCAAATTGAATAAGTCTGAAATAGAGAAATGTCAAATAAAATTCGGAAAAAAACTTGGCGTTTAGGTGTAGTTCACACTCAACATCGGCCCTTGAAATTTAACCACCCATTATAATGGAATACATAGTTAGATGTTTGAAATTTTTTTTTAAAGTATGAAATGACATATTATACAGCTAGGAAACACAAAAACAAGCTGCATATTCTTTTTGATTGGTATAAATATTTTTATTCAACAGAGTAAATACTAATAAACTAAATTGTTACTTCAAGTACGGGTTTTGGATTGAATCAACTCTAAAATTCTTGAATCAATCGCATTTTAAGATTGATTCGATCTCAGGTTTTCTCAAATCAATCTCATTTTCGACTTATTAAGTACGGATTCGAGATTAATTATGTAAGTAGTTAGTGCTTGAATAATTCGAACTTGAATCAATAATCCGTATTTGATTTAAGAAAATCCCTACGAACATCGCTTGGGATTGATTTAAGTGCGAATGGACTGCATTTTCTTTTCAGTGTATTAATTTTGTTGCTAATTCGTTGTGAAAATTTGATTAGACAATTGAATAACTTTTTACTAAATAAAAAAATATTTTTAGCGTAGAAAATCTTTGCTTGGACCTGTAGAAATTGTTCTGTTGGGAAATATGATAGCAGCCAAGTATCTGCAGCTAGGGTCGATACATATTCATGTCCACTTTAGCGTATTTTCCATAACTGTTTGCATTCATGTCGAATATTCTCCTTGGGCTGCTTCTTGGCATAATCCTGCGACTTCAAATTAGGTGGTCTTGCTGGCCGTACCAAATCGCCGAACGAGGAGATCACATGTCCAGAAAATGCTTCCTTTACAATGTCCATTGTGACTCTGTGGGTAAGAAGTCACTTATTATAGCTTTCTGGCATTAATCAGTAACAGTAGCTGTATTGCCGATGGCGTCCTCAAAAAAATACGGTAGTCCCGCGTGAATACTGCACCATGGATTTTCAGGGTTTATCCAGTTGACACAAGTAGAATAGGAATAGGAAGTCTAAGAAGAAATTCACGCTAAGCTAACATCACCTATCGATTATTGGTTTAAATAATGACACAATTATTTCATGCTCTTACGGAATATAGCGCTCCATTGTTCTATTCGTATTCTGCAGTTGCATTCAAAAATGTCCAATATGATTGACGCAAAACGCCATTTGAAAAAGCTATTACATCTTGCGATAAGGTGATTAGTTTTTACAGCTTTTGGTCCCAGTAAAAATGTCGTATAGGGTTAAACAGCTAATCGTATAATCAATTTCATGACCACAACTGTGGCGAGCGACGAATATATGGCAACGTTGTAAAATATGAAATACATTTGTTCTTGTCTTTGTTTCAGAAGTAAAATATGTACAAAACATATTTTCTATCAACAAATCAATCTCTCACTCAATCACTTGAGACTCCTCATTGACTGCCCTAGAATAATAAATTCTTAAAAAGATTCAGCCACAAGAACAAAATCTTTTAAAATAATTTGTTTTGTCGCTTCATATCTCGCAAAATGCGAGTGGGAATATTAACACAACTTGGAATATTTATTCAGTTGTAGTAAAAAGGATTAAAAACAAGATATTTGTTTACTTGACACTTTAAACAAATAAATTATTATTAGAAAATTTGAATAGTGCAGAAACACATTCTAAATGGTACAACGGTTTGTCTGTCTAGCCAACTCAAATACACAGGATAAATCAAAAGATGCTCATTCGTAACCCAGCAAACATATGGAAGATAAAATTTGTATGGAATGAGTCAAACAGTAACACAAACTGAATTCAATAATATCGATTTTTTTAGCTTCGTTTTAAATATTTAAGTAACATCAAAATTTCACTAAAATGTCAGTTGCAAGTTAGTAAAAAAAGTAAAAAAATATATGTTTCGAGTTTTTATCTTTTTAATTCAGTGAAGTTTAACCCATAGAACACTTTTAATTTGTTATTCTCTTTTAAACAATTTTGTTCATTCAACGTTGTGCTAGCGGTGAAAACACCTGCAGCCGTTGCCATAATTCTTTCAAAAACTTATGAAGCATTATTGTTAGACGAAGCCTAGTAAACACACGCGTTTCAATTACAATAGCAAACAAAGTGTCAGTTTACAGATATCAGGCTTACTTGATCAGTTCTACTTCAATATTCAATTTCGAACTTCTTCATATTTAGGTTTATATTTAGGATTTTTAATACTTAATATAAGAGCAAACTTCCAATCATTGGCGCCAGAAATTAGGATTTAAAGATTTGAAACAATGAAGTAACAAATAATTTCAAGTCTCCTTTTATTAAAAATGATAAACTTCATTGGATATATGAAAATAGTTTACACATTTATTAGAACTAGTTTGAATTACCGATCGATGCAATCGATAGCAGTTTACTCATATTTAGCCACACTGTTTTTGTTTGACTTGTATTTAAGCGAAACACATTCACATAATTTGTTTTTTAGTGTTTGTAACAAATTAATAGCCGTATTACTACTAAAATACTGAACCGCTCAAAATGAAATTAAGATCTCTTGTGAGCAGAAAGAACTTTAAAACGATATATAATTTTTCTAAATCGGTACAGTAGTACCGCTACAAAAGCGATTTTAAAAAACGTGTTTGCCTATTATTTATAACTAAATGTTAAAAATCTTAATTTTGAGAGAATTATCTTCAAATCTTATTTTGCTAGTAAAATCTTTAATACTAAGGTAAAATATTCATTCTGGCAACGCTGCTTGCAATATAAGAAAAGAAGTGAGACTGGATACGAAAACTGTTAATTACAAAAACAATACAAAAGAAAACATGCAAATATAAAAGAGTATAAATATTGAAATAACAAAAGCAAAATAGAGACTTATTTGATATTACAGTTATTTTTGATAATAGAAATTGTGATGTTTCAGTTCGATTATTTATAGAGTGAGTGTTGTAACAGTAAGTGCAAAAGTTCAAAAAATATTGTTGAAAGTGAAAAATTTTATAGCCGGTATGTATTGAAGAGAATGAAACATTATAGCGCTTTTTCCTGCAAAAAGGCGCAGCGTTTATAAATCTCTGCTGTGTCCCAGTTTACTGATATACCTTGTTGTGTACTTTGAAAATTCGTCTTTTACAAGAGGCACACAGAGATCTTCATGAATTCGTGAGTTTTTTACGCACCATGGAGCTGCAGTAATCGTTCGTAGAATTTGATTTTGTCGCCTTTGAATTTTTTCAATGTTAGAACATCTAGATGATAATAATTGAATATCAAAAAAGAGACTCCAATTGTCAGCATTGTGAACTTTGAAATTTCAAAACGCACCAAAATAGGAAAAAAACGCACAAATTTTTTACAATATATGTAGATACTCGTAATTTTATAAGTTCTTCACAGAGTAGTTAAAAATGATCAGATTTATGTAATAGGTTCTCAAAATTAATAAAAACTTACAGTTTTTCATTTTAATGTTCCGTGACCAAAGACGAGCGACACGTCTTGAAAATTTTTATGGATAGCATTCAAAAAAAGAGCGCTGTTCATACAAATTTTCTAGACGAGACGCTCGTCTGCGTTCTATGGATAGCATATAAATTTTTTATATTAAAGGCACATGTAAATATCATCTTTTCACAATAAAACAATTGTGTTTTCACTGTCAAAAACAAATTAAAAAAAGAATAAAATATTCCTATTAATTTGGATAATATACATACGAGTACATAAATAATCTACAACAGCAAGACTTTTTGCATTGGAGAGTTTTCTATATCATTACTTCTTAAGCGTTATATCTGTTGTCGCTTTTTACACGTTTCAAACTTTATATGCGTTTTTCATTTTTTCAAACGCAAGTTACATGCAACTCTTTTAATACGATAAGTTCTTTACTGTATTGGAAGTATTTTTTAAATGCAAACTGTTTTTTAACAAAAAAAAATATAAAATAACAATCCACGGCACAAACATTCTTGGCCATAACATTGAAAAATAAAATGAATTATGATCTGCGGCTATCAAAAACAACAAAAGTATAAAGAAAACCTACTTTTTGCATCGTACGCGTCCATGATTCCTATGCGTTGCGATGTGTAACTTATCTCAGACAATTGCACTGATTCAACTTTTTTGACCGACGCTTAGAACACGTTAACGCATCTAACGATGGTAAGGAAATTCAGCTTTATTCTTGCTGCACAGGGTGTCCGCCGCGAAGGTATACTACTTTGTTCTGCCGCCATTTTCGCTTGACAGTTTATATTTTACAATCCTGAAGTAGACACGTCTCAAATTTATTATGGGAAAATATTCGATAAAACAACATGTTTGAATCGTTAAAACATTTCATAAAAATCAATTATAGATTTTCATTAAAAAATAGTAATGAATGGGTATGTGAATAAACAGAATAGTCTGTTCTGGACAATGGAAATACCTCAATTTATTCATCAGTCTACTTTACACCCATCAAAAGTGACAGTCTGGTGTGTAATTTGGTCTGCAGTAATCAGTGGACCTTACTTCTCTGAAAATTAAAACGGCGTAATATGCTATTCACACATACACGTTTTAAATAATTCAATTATCAGTTAATTAAATTTTTTTTTAACGTTTGGCATCAGCTGACAGAAAAGCTGTTACGATTTCGTTTCCTTTGCGTAAAAACACATAGACTTCTTAGCTTTTTCAAATTAAATTTTGACAACTGTTCGTAAATTCTAGCAACAAAATACACGTTGATGTTTGTTGGTGTTGTATTTATTGTAATTCTACCACTACCTATTAAAGCTGCCTTGTTTCTTCTTGTTGACTCGCCATCTTTTGTTTACATTTGAGTTGTCAAATTTGAACAAAGTGTGTTCATTGGATATTATTGTGCTAACTAAACACGGCTGCCACAGGGTTGTATATTTAATTTTACTAAATATTAGAACAATTAACTGTTAACTGGCAATTAAGTTAATTAAAATTTTGTATGCGTAATTAAAATCAATTAAGGCGTTAATTGCAAAATTTTTATTAAAAGTGTATGTGTGAACAGCATATAACGGTAACTGTGAATGGGGAGTGATATAATGATATGATTGAAATCTTTTTAAAGCCACAACTGCATGCTTTCGCATGATTACCATGTGGTTTTAACAAGACGGTGCCACATCGCATATAACAATGATTTCATTGGAATTACTATCAGTAGACCAGAAGTATACCTTCCCGGCGGACACCCTGTACACTTGTATTACTTACATATATATAGTACAAATTTGTTTTTTATACTAAAACAAACAGTTGTGTTGAATTTGATATGCTTTCACCGAAAGATAAAAAAAGCACCGAAAACTTTAAAAAAGCACACCGCGCACCGACTAAGTATTTTTTCGCACAAAAAATTTAAAAAAGCACCAATTTACCAACGTTGGCTACTAAATAGATTTATTTAACAGGTGTTATTTGTTTCTTGCCGAACAGATCCTCTTTTACGATAAAAAAAACGATTATTGTAAATATGATGATTTTGTACTACTTGCTGTAACTTTTTAGTTTCATTTTTAATAGAATATGTTTGCAGGGACACTACGCGTGACTGTGCACCCATATAAACATAAATTTTGCATGTGTATGTGTGTGTGTGCATACATTTAGCCAGCTCTTTAAAATGTTTAAATTGTAATTTAATCCTTGAATTTTGCTACCATTTCAAGCATTTGTTTACATTTGTGAGGTCCTCTGTTTAGCCACCGATCAGTTTGTTTCAAAATAAATAATTCTTTGTCCCGTTTTGGTACTTGAGGTGACGCCTCTGACCACTTGAAGTGGGTTGTTTGTTTTAAATGACACCTAATTTGCGTGTGCCTTTTTAACTATTATTATTATTACAAATGTTTATTTGTTTATTTATTACAAAAAAAAAACAACATATTTAATAAAAAGCATTAAAATTGTAGCAATCAGAAACCAAAGTCTGTGTTAAATATCCTAGTGACAACAAATTATGTGTTCTTAAATTATTTATAATTTTTGTTGAAACCCTCCATATTTTTTTCTCACAAGCTCCTGCAAACACTTGACAATGTCGTCACCATTTACATATGTATATTGTACCTATATATACCTGTGGCGTTTTATCATAACAGCTTAAGTCGAGATAAGATCAAAAAAAGTTTTGAAGGGAAATTCGAATGAATAACTAAATTCAAGACGAAAACAAGATAAACCATAATTATAACTAAATTTTGTGAATAATACGAAAAATTATTTCTGCAAACAAGAATACCATATTTATTCAAATAATCAAATTAGCAGCAATTTTTACAATTTTTAAAAATCGACTTAAGCTGTTATGATAAAACGCCACAGATATGTATGTACGAGTACATTGCTGTAAAAGTAAGATAACAACGTATTCTCTAAAAACTACAAATGTGCCATTTTTACAGTTTGCTTAAATTTAACAGTTCTTACGAAATAATGAGTTTACATTTTTGCCCAATTTAGTCAAATATGTGTACATAAACTAAAATTTCACGCAAAGAAAAGGCAATTTGGAATATTGTTGTGACAATATTAGTATATTTTCCGTCACAATTTGTATTGTTCCCGCTAGTAGTGTATTTTAGTTTTTAATATGTAGTTTAATCCATTATAATTATATGAGTGTTAAATTATTCACATTTCTATTGTTGCCTTTCTATAATTTTAAAATCTGGTTGTATACAATAATATCGTTTAAAAAAATGTTTATGTACAACAACATCTTTTGTAATATAAAATAATAGATTATTCATTTAAAGCATGCGTATGGTTAATACATTTATCTCCAACACATGTTTGTTTACAGGATAAACTAAATATTGTTAGTTTTATACACGTTGAATTTATATAGTTGAATTTGTTGGTGGGTTTGTGTTTTTTTTTTTCAATTTTAATAATATTGAATAAAAAATTTTAGTACAAAAAGGTTTGTATAAAGATTTATATGAACAAATGGGTGTATGTATTTGAGTTCTGTTCCTTTTTACAGATCCATAGAAGTGTATGGGCCAGATCAAGCACGTATCAATGTTTCTAAAACAACAAGATTTTGCAAAATTCCATTCATTGTACTCAATTTTGTAGCAAAATATTGATTCAGAAAATATATTTATATTAAATGATTTAAAGAACATGGGGTTTTACTTTATAGAAGTATGTATATACATATGTACATTTATTATGTAAACATATAATATTGTTACCTTCAACATTAGTACGGTTGATCGTGAGAATAGATTTTACAATTTTTCAATAATATAGTTAGCAGTGATAGTAATATGTGGTTGGACATGACAGTTAAATTTTAATTTTTACAATAACAATGTTAGTCATGACACAATTTTTGTAAATCTTTGGTTCTTGGCTACACTTAGTTGCGTAAATAAATTTCAGATTGAAACTATATTATATGGTTCTGTTCAAACATATAATTCAACAATAGTATTTTGCCCTTAAAATATTGTCATATCAACCACATTTTTTCTTCTACGTGTTCACCCCGTATACCCTGTAGTACTGTAACCAGTTAACTGGTTTCATTATAGCTGTAATTTCAGCCTGCGCCACGCCACTCTTATACATACTCCGGTTCACTTATTTAAAGGCACTAAAAGTTCCATATTCAGAAGCCTGTATCTTTTGCAATTTTTAACCGATCTCAGAATTCTAAAATAGAAATGGAAAAAAAATCATGACAAAAGTGCTTTCTTAACTAAGTAACTTTTTTCAGCAATTTAAAAAATAAGTCCAAAAAAGTGCTTTCTTTCTTGGTTCAATTGAATAAAGGCATTTTATTATGTTTTTATTACTATTATACAATTTATTACATCTTAATTAATTTATGGGCCAGATGGCTGACGTATCACAAGATATTCGGAAAGGATATCATGATAGTAACGGACAGCAAGGCCGCCATCAATTATTTATACTTGTTTAATAGTCTGATTGGGAATTTGGCCACCCTGAAGTATACTTTAATGTAAATGAATTTATGTAGCTGATCTGTTCAAAATAATTCAGTAGTCGACTACACGACTACAATTGCCGGTTGCAGCATTTGTTGTCATGAAGTTATGCGGCCGTATTCATAAAAAAGTTAAACAGCCGTTCAAACCATTTTTAGGGAAAATTCGATAAAACTGTATTCATAAACGAATTTTACGTTAAAATGTTCTTTTTAGCAGTTTTTTAAGTCAACCATTTTTAAAACTGATTGCACCCAATTTTAAGACAAGTTTAAGGTGATATTTGTGTTTTTTAGTTATTGTTTATTTATATGTTGCGAAAATTTTTATTGCTTATTTATCAGAAATCCCATGATATTGACAACAATAGATGTGTGTTTTTAATAGAAAATATGACCCAAGCTTTGAATAGCTGGCAACAGAAAACTTTCAGGGAAAGAAGTAATCTATTTTATTCTGGATTCCAGATAAGCGATTACGCTTTACATTTTTTCCAGTCTTCTTATTTTAGTTATTACTAACATTTTACTTATTTAAAATAATATACGTTAATAAAATGCCATGTACATCAGCAGTGTTGTCAACTTTGAAATTTCAAAACGCACCGAAATCGGGTAAAAACCCCGTTATTTCAATAAAAACGCACCGAATTTTGAATTTTTCTTCTTATTTTTAAAACCCCCATTTGTATTATAAAAAGTATAAAATTTTTTATAAAAAAAAACACGACAATGAAACAGCCTTTTCGTTCAATAGCTAGAATTCGTGTTTGTTAAACTTGGCCTCCAGTGTGATTCATTTACTACTATTAAGACAATATTACCTTTACAATAATTATAACGATATTTTTCAAATTTATTATTTAGCAATCAGATGTTAGTTTTACTGCCTATTATCCGGTACACAAAAATAGAGCTGCTTGCCTACCGTCTTTAAAATTATATTGCAGGAGCATACAGTCGTTACTGCAGGGGATGAAATATGTCGAAGAAATTTAAGATTATCGGATCATTAAAAGTTACAGAATGGCAGTTCTATCAAACACAATGAAAATTTCATTCGTACTATGTAAGCGAACAGTAAAAATCAATTGCCTAAAGTGGATGTCTTTAATAAAATTTATTGAACAAAAATTTGCCAGAACTAGACCAAATAAGGGATGAAAGTTATCATATTTAATATGCAAACGTTTTGAATAAATGTTAATTTTGTTAATAATTTAGTAATTTATCAATTACTAAAACAGTAACGAATTCACGTGCCATCATAAATACGAACTTCCATATCTGTGCTTACATTTATTGTAATATTTGACAAACCTGGCTTGACCGTTTGATATCAAAACACACTCTAAAAGCAGCAAATTGTATAAAACGAATTGGTTCTTTTACTTTCGAGAATATGTATAGCACAGAAAGATTGCCTTACTTTGTGCACATTATAACTCCATATCCTGATTGTACTCTGCAAAATGACGCGTAAATATGTTGGGCACTTAAATAAAATGTTTTCTTATATAAAAACAAAAATTTGGTTGCGTGCCACCGAAATTTAAAAAGTGCACCGAAAAAATCGCACCACGCACCCACTAAAGAGTTTTTCTCACAAATAATATTAAAAAGCACCAAAAACGGTGTGAAACGCACCGAGTTGACAACGCTGTACATCAGTGACGTATAAAAAAGCGAAATAATAAAAAAGCTCGTTATTCATATATTTTCCTACGCGTAAGCAAAAAGAATCAAAGTAAAACTTTTCTGACTCAGTATTTTTTGCTATTTAATTGAAAGACAAAATGGAGTTATCATTTATTTATTTGTTTTAAAGTCGAATTTCATAAAAAACAATACAAGACAATTCTTTGCATGACTACTATGTGAACAAAAAAACCGTTTTTATCGCAGCACTATGATTCAGATGAGAATTGGATATGATGGCGTTGCCAATCACAAATAGAAAATTCCAATAAAATGTTATTTAGCGTGTTTATGAATACGTTTTTATAAAATGAGTTTTTTTGCTGAAAATTCTTTTTTAACTAAAAAGTTGTTAAAATGCAGATTAGTGTTTTTTTATGAATACGGCTGATGAAATCTGCTGCGGCCTATATGTTTAATACTTAGCTTTGGTCCTAACACAACGACAAAATCGTAACTTTAATAAAAAAAAAATCGTTATATCTACGAAAGTTTTTCTATCGGTGTGGGTATATCGCAATAAAATCTTCTATATACTATAATTATTATAGAAAGTAATAAAGGAATTGAGTATCTCATTCGATGCCATTTCTGTCATTAATAATTCAACCGTAAACATGTCAATCTTACATCTTGTTTTAGTAGAGAGAACTTCATTAAGCTGTGCAATATTCGATGTCATAAATTAGAATATCACTCCTTTATTGCAACATAGTCATATCTCAAAAAATTAGCTTTTCGAGTTAACAATGCAGAATTATTAACAGTACTACATTTTATATTGCGCTGAAAGCTTATTCAAATTATTTTTAAGCTGTTTGCTTTAGAAGATTTTTCCTAAAAAATTTTTCTAAGACTTGTTTGGAAACTAAAAATTTTAAAAGCGTTTTTCTCGAAACGAGCTTTTTTGAGATATGACTATGTTGCAATAAAGGAGCGATATGTTTTCATTATTTTCTATTTATTTTGTTCTTCTTAATTCATCATATTAATAATGTGCCGCTACATGTTGATCTCCTTCTTCTGCTACTGCTGCCGCTGCATCAGATCAGGTGTTTGTGGTTTGCCATTATTTTGTTTGTACCACCGGCACCGGCAAATCAGTCAGAATGCGGGTGGCCCCTGCCAAAGAAACACACACAAAGCCCCCAGATATAAACACACAAATATTTGCTCCACCATAAAGTCTGACACAAGTATTCCCCGTTAACATATGTACTCCAAAATCTAAAAGAAAAGAAAACAACAAAATGAATCAAGAAACTTTTAAATGGGTGAATAGATGGATTAATGGATGGATGGATGGATTGTTGGATGGCTGGTTTATTATGTAAATTGTTGTTTTATTGTTCCTGTGGTGCACTGACAATGTATACAATACAATAAAAATCTCTTTATTAGTTTACATTTGAAAGAAACGAAATAATAGTGATGGGTTGCTGAACGGGGGGAAAAAGTTTGTTTGTAATTATCATTGTGAAAATCCTAATGATCACCTCTTCAAGGGCACTCGTGTGTTATTAATTAAACGGACATGTAAAAGGATTTTACTTTTAAAAGTAGCGTTAAACATATGAATACGTATTTATTTATTTATGGATGTGTTTGTGTAGTAGTGTACCGGCAAGAATTATCAACTAAAGTTCATGTGAAAAGTAAAAGTAAAGCCAAAATGAAAGTGTGTCAAAGAATTTGCTTACGTGTTTCAATTGTAACTGGGTGTCAAAATATAAACGAGGGTTGTTGGACTTTGAAATAGCAAGCAAACGGAGATCTAATCTACACATATTTTAGCAAAGCATTTGACAAAATAAACCACGACCTGTTGTTACACAAGCTTTCGTTAATGGGACTGAGCATTACAACCCTGTAATGGATTCGTTCTGTCTAACAGAAACCAACAAGTCAAGTTTAGAAATGTTTTGCCTAAAAATTTGGGTGTTCTTACTGGTGTTTCCCAAAGAAGCCATCTTGACCCGTTGTTATCTACCCTTTTTATTAATGATCTGCCCTCTGCTGTCTGGCACTCAAGAATTTTAATATATCGCTCCTTTATTGCAACATAGTCATAACGCAAAAAATCTTGTTTCGAGAAAAACACGTTTCAAATTTTTCGTTTCCATACAAGTCTTAGAAAATATCTCCTAAAGGAATCAATTTAAAGGTAATTTAAATAAAATTTTAACACAATACAAAAGGTAGTACTGTTAACAATTCTGCATTGTTGACTCGAAAAGCTCATTTTTTGAGATATGACTATGTTGCAATAAAGGAGCGATATGCTGGAGATGGTAGCCGGCTCAATAACGGTAGAGAGTGTCGTACACATCATGATGGTGAGCGAGGCCAACTTTTTAGCAATATCGCGATTCTGTGAAAGAGTCAGAAAAAGCCAGATATAGACGCTGCAGAACAAGATCATAATCAGGATCCCAGACGAAGGATAGTGTAAAGAGAAGGGTTGCTTAAGCCAATGGGAGTCCACCCCGAAGCAATGCTAAGGCGGTCCCGGGGTGGAAATTTTTATCCTAGGAAGAAGAGGGGGTTTTTTTTAGTCGATAAGTTCACTGTGGTGATCAGTCCGACATAAAGCGGAGGGTACGTACTCTCTGGTCAGTGCGTAACACAAAAAAAATTATCCCAAAGATCAACTTCTACTTACAGCCGATATCAATAAACTTGAGGAATGGTACAAACCTAATATTATGTACCTTAACATAAAAAATTGTAAACAAATGGCACTTTATCGAAACAATTATTCGAATTTTTGTTATCACATTAATGGAATAATACTTGAAAAAGTTAACACTATTACCAATTTGGGATTCATCCTTGATCATAAGCTTGGTTTTCGCGATAGCATTGCACTAACTGTTAATAAGACTTGCGGAGTTTTTGGATTTATGAAATAATGGTGTAAAAAAACTTCAGACCTTTAAATTACAAATCAACTTTATATTTCTTTGGTTCGCCCCATTCTTCAATATGGATCAATTATATTTGATCCTTCCTTCACCATTCACTTAAATAGTATTGAATCTATCCAAAAACAAATTCTTATTTTTTGTGACCCTGTAGGTCATGGATGGAACTCGTATTTACTGCCATCATATGAAAGTAGGCTTGGACTCATTAAATTTTAAGTCGTCGTTAGTATATGTTTCCTCCTTGATTCGCCGTGAAGTTGATTCCAAGTTTCTGCTGAGCAAAATAAATTTCTGTGTACCAACAAGAGCAACCGGTAACTATAAACTAATAAGTCTAGATTATAACAAAACCATCTATGCCAGAAGTGCCCAAGACCTATGCGCTTGGTGCTCATTTGTTTTAAAAAAAGCACTTAGCTATAGCTTTGAGCCCGTTTTGTCGCATTTTCAATAACTTTCCGCAATATTGCTACACAAAAAAAATTATAGTAAAAAATAAAATCAATAAAATTTTTGTCTGAAAAAATAATTTGTATGCATTTATGTATAAATATCAAAAAAAAAATAACCTTGGATATCGTATTTTGTTGTTGTTTAAAAAAATAGCTGTTTTCGATCAATAATTATTTTTACTAAACTTTTGATTGTATCCACGAATTCCTTTACAGGTCTGCATTCAAACAATTTATTAATTGATTGAACGAATTTCGTTATTGAACACGAAAAAAGTTTTTTCTGTAGTGATAACTGTTCGCATTCCCGGTGAATATTCTCCTTAAGGGCTGCCATTGACACAAACCCGAGACTTCTGAAATCCTTACTGAGCGTTAATTATCAGAACGGATATCGGCAAAGCTGCCAGGAGGTTCTGTTTATAGACCGCCCCGGCTTATATCATCGTCGAGGTACTTACATCTTGGCTGAAACGTTAAGGCAGTGGCTTTAGTTTTCTCTGGTAACCATGGTGTATTGCCAGTTGTCGGGGTTTAATAAATCCCATATCTCTATATCAAACTCAAAGACTGAATGAGTGCTACAAGAATCTTGAAGAATTAAATTTAATTGTTTCTCAAGAAAAATTTTACAGTGGATTGAAGTTGGGTGATATGCAAAAAATACGCATGGAAGTAACTTTAACGACACTTTAGACTACAAGTTGTCCTTCAACAGATACCTGTAATGTAAGGAGCCCGTAATGAGGTTTGAACGAGTTGGTGAAGTGCTGATGCTCTTAATGGACTTCGGCCTACCAACTCATTAAGCCTTGTCTTGGAAGGCCCGAGCTCTTCTTCTATACTCATGGGTTGTATTAATATTGAGGAATCAGATGCTATTGATGTTCTTGTGTGACGTCCGCTGAAGTAAACACATTTTTCATGTCTCTAAAGCACCGTTCAAGTGTTTTGGTGTTTTGAAAAGGTGTAAGGTATACTTCACTGCATCCGATTTCCTTAATATTTATAACACCTATATCCGAACTCTCATGTTTGGGCTGGCGCGTCAAAGTCTATTTTGGCATTTCTCGCCCTTGAAGAAGGGAAAGCGACGAAGCTTACCGCTGACAGTAGGGTATCCAGCGCTGTGGCCTCAGTACCCACGGGGAATAGGTTTTGCTTTGGTGTATTCCTAACCAGGGCACACTGTTTTTCGGGTAAAGAATGGTAAAACTCTAGGAAGCCGCATGACTTATGTTGTGTTGGCTTCCGAAACCCTTACCAAAGGTATAAATTGGCATAACGGAGATCAGCATGCCTCCGGGTAGTTCTGCTTGCAGTTCAACCTTGCCTAATCATGATTGAGGTTGGTTTAAATCTAAAAACGCAGGAATGGGGAGTTAGTATCCCTGATAGTTGTTGGTGCATGGCTTTTTTCGGGGACTAACAACCTCTCGAGGGTCTGTTGCCTTACAAGAGATACCTGTATTGTAAGGAACCGAGGGGTGATGGTTGGACGGGTGAGTTGATTTAAGCGATGATGCTCTTAGTGGGCTTCACTAAGCCGTGTCTTCCATTGATTGCTCGGAAATTGCGTACAGTAGGGATTAAGAGGGTCGAACTCCTCAACAAGGTGTTGCCTATATGGCTACAAATATTTGGTAAGAATTGCTACCTGTATGTGCTTGGTAAGCCACATGAGGGCGCTGGTGAATCGTGAATAATTAATTCCGTGGAATTAGTCCATTATCAGATAAGGCCGTAAAGGCAGGTGCTGATGTAAATCTTTTTCACTTTCAGTTGTCTTATTGGAGCATCGCCGCAGTGTAGGGTGCGCTACTCTGTTTTATCGTTACAAAAATGGATTTTGCGAAACTCGCACATTTTTACTTCACACGCATTCAGCGTCCAGAGCTCACCCACTTGTGGTTGATTGCCTAGAGAATCGTACAACACAGTACAAAGAGAATTCGTTTTTCAGCCGTACGATTCGTCTGTGGAATGAGTTGCCTGCAGACGTATTTTCTGCCAGTTACAACGTTTTCGGTCTGTTATCACGTGGGAAAGGTCAAGTTAAATATTCACATACACTACTCCCTCTTTCCCCTTCTCACGACCTATTTTCCTAGGTACAATGCACTACATAGGTAGGGGTTATCGCATGAGTACTAGGTCGAGATAAAAAAGTGAGTTTGGCCATATGTCTACAAACTTATAGCAAACGTTGCGACCTCTGCGGGTCTTGCAAGCCACAAGGGACCCGGGTGAATAGTAAGTAGTTCACCCCGTAGAATTGATCAATCGTCAGATAAGGCCGTCACTGCAGGTGCTGATGTAAATCAATGACACATTTTGCAAACAACCAAGTAAAGTCGAATAGATCCTATTCTGACCTCCTTATATCTTTCCAAATATCGTTGAACTATTTTATGCCCTTGTATCATTTTGAGAGACATAATTTTACTACACCCCTCGTTCGCTTACGTGATTTATCCTTGTGAGAAAATATTCTCATCCAAGTGAATGAATGTGTACTCGCAGTAGTAACAAAGGCAACAAAGGTCTATTTCAATCCCCACTGTTTTACATAAAAACAATTTAAATGATTTTCCATTTATGTTTTTATGTAGATGCGAACATAATCGTTATTAGCTCTTAATTGTGTCATTATTGTACAATAAAATCTTGTCAATGAATTTCAAGTCAAGTGTCTTTCGCCAGCCAGCAAATGAAACTCAATTACAGAATCGCGTTCAAAACCACTTAAAATGGAAACTCTATGCAGCAGACTGGTTACCCACAACTTTTATCTGATCTTTGGATCCACTTGTTCTTAAGACTTTCTGAAAAGGTTATAGACCTTTCAAACACTTCATTGATCTTATGTCACTATGAGAAGCTGAGAGCGCAATAAAACCGATAGATTGGATGGAAAAAAAATCACCATATTTTTCCTCAACAATCTTTTACTTGTTAATTGCATTTTCATCTCTAAATTCGTACAAACAAAGTTTTAATTTAATTGTTGGTTTATTTCTTGGCAAAACGAAAAATAACATTAATTGATTGCTGCTGTTTATTGATTTAGTTGTGATTTTGAAAACACATACGTTTATGTATGAATGTGTGTGTGTGTTGATATGTCGAAATTTTGTTTTCAACCAAATAAATATTTTCATTAAATGAGAATTTCTTCATTACAAACTGATTTCATTCCAATTTATGAAGAAACGACCAGCGAGCACTACAAGATAATCATCATTTTAAATGCTTTTGGATTATAAACACGTACGAGTGAATTAAAAAATTTTTCAAAAATTTATTGTTTGTTTAATTTGTTGATCTTCGGAAAATAATCAACATTTTGTTTGTTGCTTTTAGGCAACCAAATGATCGATTAGAAACACAGACAAATCATAAATATCAACAACTCAAAGGGGCGGGAGTCATTTGCTAATTTTACATTTTCTGTTCAAATTGGGTTATTAAACTGGATGAGCTAAATATTGAATGAAGGCACTGAAAGTACATACATATGTATGTTTGGAGGATTTTTTTTAAGAAACACTTTTTTGAAAATTTTGCTAAAAAAAAGTTTGCTGGGTTAATATCTCCCTATTCTGAGTAAATCCAGAAGTGACAATTGGTGGCCCAGAATTGTCAATTGGTCCACTATTGCACTGCACAAGTCTCACAGTGGCACAATTAGTTTGGAAGATTTTTTTTAAGAAACACTGTTTTGAAAATTTTGCTAAGAATAATTTCACAGTGACCACATAAAAGGAATGTCGTCAAGGAATGTCGGAATGAGATAGGTCCAATTTTGTGCGACATTTTTAACAAAATGAAAAATACTTCAGTTTATCCTGAAGTATTTATCATGAAGAATGTTGCCACTGTTGATAAATATCGACCGATTGCCGTTCTATCTTCAATTGATAAAATTTGTGAAAAAATATTGTGTGAAAGACTGCTAACTTACATGGAGACGAATACATTTTTGTCTGATTTTCAATTCGGGTTTAGACGAGGATGTGGTACTGAAGATGCTGTTCTTAATGTTGTTAAAAGTATTTGTAAGGGTCTTGACGATGGGTTTTCTGGAGTTGCTGGAGTGTTTTTTGAATTTACTAAGGCTTTTGACCTAGTAGATCATCGAATATTACTACGAAAGTTACAGTAAAGGGTGGTTAAATTCAAGGGCCGATGTTGATTTTGAATAAAACACAAACTATTTAGGAAATTATTGTAATTTTATTTTATTATGATATATTGGTATTACTCAATTATGTATGGAACAAAATATCGGCCAAATGGGCGCCACGACCACGGCGGCACACCTCCATCCGATGGTCCAAATTTTCGATGACCCTGAGGCATATTGGAGGTTCTATGCCGTTAATGTGCCGAATTATCTCATCCTTTAGCTGTTACATTGTTGCTGGCTTATCGACGTACACATTTTCTTTCAAATAACCCCAAAGAAAAAAGTCCAACGGTGTCAAATCACATGATCTTGGCGGCCAATTGACATCGCCATTACGTGAGATAACACGGCCATTGAATTTGTTGCGCAAAAGAGCAATTGTTTCGTTAGCTGTGTGGCAAGTGGCACCGTCCTGCTGAAACCACATATCGTCTACATCCATATCTTCCAATTCGGGCCATAAACAGTTCGTTATCATCTCACGATAGCGAACACCATTCACAGTAACTGCCTGACCGGCCTCATTTTGGAAAAAATACGGCCCGATGATGCCGCCAGCACATAAACCGCACCAAACAGTCACTCTTTGTGGGTGCATTGGTTTTTCGACAGTCACTCTTGGAATCTCATTCGCCCAAATGCGGCAATTCTGTTTATTGACGAATCCACTGAGGTGAAAATGTGCCTCATCACTGAAGATGATTTTCTTCGAAAATTGATCATCATTTTCATAATAAGTCTGGATAACTTTAACACGTTGTTGGATTGTGTATCTCTCCATCGGTCAAATTGAGTAAGTCTGAAATAGAGAAATGTCAAATAAAATTAGGAAAACACTTGGTGTTTAGGTGCGGTTCACATTCAACATCGGCCCTTGAAATTTAACCACCCGATATATGAGTTAAAATCTTAATAAATTATTTAAAATTCTAACAAATGCACGTTGCGCATAAAGCAAGATTTTCTAATAATTCTGAAAATTGAAGCAGTAATTGTTTTTGCTCTCTAAGAGCCATAATTAATCCAATAAATGTATAATCTTTTAATTCCATTTTATTTAATGTTTTTTGTTTGCTCAAACACGTAAAGTAATACTTGACAGATGAAAGATGTTGAAAATGTAATGTAAACAGCTTTTTTCAATTTTCAACATCTGCCACACACATCTCCAAGATGTGAGTAGGTGTAAATACGCTATTACCGTCTGAACATGCTATAAGGTTTCTTTCTATCTTAACAACAAAAACATCAATCACCTCTCTTCCTCTACTAACGGACTAACGGTAAAATTCAGTTTTCTGGATGATAGAATTAATTGATATTCATAACATTTTTTTTGTCGTCCGTCTGTCTGTCTTATTATTATTTTTATATTACCGTTTATTGTGTTTTTTTGTTTTATTTTCAGTTTTTTTGTTAGCTTTCTTAGTATTTTAACCAACATAAAAGAAAAAAAAGAAAAACTTGTTATTATTTTATTTATTTTTTTTTAAGTTTGCAAACGTAGAAACAAAAATTTCGTGCTGGTATCATAAAATGAAACGAGTGAGAAAACGGATTCGATTACTTCTCGTGTAATAGCGTCTTGATGGTAATAACGATATTATTCGTTATTACTATCGATACTTATGTAGAGTTTATGGAATACAATTGGTTGGTTCAGGTATCGGATTTTGTTTAGTATTGACACACACCTATAAAATAAACCAAGCAAAGCTATGGCTCATTTTAGTTTGAGATGACATTTTGTCGATACATTGGAAAACAATAGCAAGTTAGATAAGCCAAGACTCCCACCAACCCACTTGTTGCCAGTTAATTAACCGCTAGATGGCAGACACGTACACACGGCATTTGAGAAAAAAATTTCAATCGAGCTGAAGGTACAAAATTACCAGGCGCTAAGAACGTGACTGCTGGTGTTTACTAGCGCAGACACAGAGAGAACAAACAAATGCATGAACTTGGGCAATTGCTCAAAGTTAATTTTTCAATATTTGCAGTCATTCTCGTTTAGAGTTAAACCAAAATAAATTTGTTTTACAAAACAATACTTATCCTTATTAATATTGTACGTTTGTGTCTGTGTGTCTGTCTGTTTGTTGCGCATAAGCCACTGAATCGTTTTAGATGAAATTCAGAATGCAGATATTTTTTGAAGTGCGAAAACACATGCGATAGTTTTTATTCTGAGAGCTAACCTTCGAAGGTAAATAGGTGTAAAATATCCGTCCCTAAAATTAACTTTCAAATAACTGCGCCATTTATGAAGCGATTTCAAAAATTCTTTTTTCTCTTGAAAGGTTATGTCAAAGGCCTGAAAACTATAAAGGCTTTTACAAGGCGAATTCCTACCAGGTGAAATTGACAGCGCAGCTGATAACTTTTTTAATTTTAATCTTTTTCAGATGTCAATGGAATAATTAAAACAAATTTGAAAAAAAAAATTCAAAACAATTTTTTAATTTATGTATTGTATCTTGAGCGCCAGGTATCATCCAGAATTCTCCCCAATCTGGCTGGCCGTTTTCACCTTTTCAAGCTCTATCATCTGAGACTTTAAGTTTCACGAAATAATTAAAACTTTCACGAAATAATTAAGTTTTTCTTTTACTGTAAATGTTTTTTAAAATAAATTTGAAAAAAAAAATTTTTAAACAATTTTTTAAGTTTTGCATTGCAACTATCATTCAGAATGCTCCGCAATCTGGCTGGCCTTTTTCACCTTTCTGAGCTCTATGATCCGAGACTTTAATTTTCACGAAATAGTTAAACGTTTCCCGAAATAATTAAAAGTTTATCTTTTCTTGTAAATTTTTTTTATTATATTTTTTTCAATTCCTTTTTGTGTTTATATTTTTCTTTTGACGTTTGAAAAAGATTTATTTTTGTAGTGTTGCATTTATTGCTCTTGCATATACCTGGTATGAATTCGCCTTGGGCTTTTAGATATCAGACAAAATGTCTGTCCGAAAATAAGTTTTGACATTATGAACCGATTTTTAATATTTTTTCTTTGCTTGAAAGTGTTTGTTAGAAAAATAAACACGAAAAACATACCTCTTCCATTTCTATCAAATTTGCCCACAAATATGAAAGAAACGTTTGAAAAAACCATAGTGAATATTGGGTGTAAACTGCCAACTGGGCGCACCGTTTTTAGTGCTTTGTGGAAGGTTGATGTGGAAGGTTTTAATTACAAAAAGGGGTTCCTAGGAAATTAAAAACTAGACTAGGTTCCCAGCGAACACTTTCCTACTGCAAAGTAATGTGTTAAAATGTTGATAAACGTAATCTTCACTACTTCGACTTCAGCATTTTAATAGCCAGCTTATCAATCTCTACAGCTTGCTTGTGTTCGCAATCTAAGCGAAAGAAAATTGATTCGAATGTGAGTGACTAGCTTTCTTTCGCATTCATTTTCATTCGAAATTGGCAAACTGCCTGTAAATCATCATTAAAATGAAGAAATTTAATTTGCAGTTTAGCGATGTTAATACATTCAGACATCTAATCGGACCATCTGTTCTTACTTTTTGGTTAAGCTAATAGTTATCTCTTGTAATTGTTTTTCATTTGCTTCTTGATAGATGACATCAGTAAGATTTTTCTAAAATTTTCTTCCACCAACAACAATAACTACTCGTAAACCTGCATTTGATGGATATGCAAAATAAATTCCCTTAAGTAAATACTGGTTCAATATTGTTTTCTAAACGAAAGAACTTACCTTTTCATTTATTATTAACCAACAAATAAATCGATTTATCTCTGCTTTTACATTTTAATATACATACATACATATTTTATTTGACTATTGAACTTAATGAATAAATAAACATAAATAATACTATAGTAGTACATTTCATATCGTTCTCATTTAAAAAAATACAAATTAATATTCATACGCGTATGAATCTTAATCTGCAAGAAAAGTTTAAGAAATTAGAAGTAATGGATATGTGCATACATATCGATGGCTTAATATAAAAAAGTCGTATCTCGATTTTTAATTACTTTGCCAGGAAAACTCTTCAAAGTAAAAGAAAAGATACAATATCACAACTTCAGCTTAAAACGAGCAATAAAGTCAGTGCTGGGTGCTAATTCTCTTATTCGCTTACGTTCGAGTTCTTACACGAATGTGCGACTTTTTGCACTTTTGGGATTCTGTTATTCGATATCTAGTAAAAAGTATCGAAATTTCTAATGATGGCATTCGATAGCGAGTAATCAGTCGTATGCAACCGTGCGACTTTTAACTCGCAAAACACTATTCGAAATCGCAGCAAACAGTAAATGGAAAAGAAAATGTTAATTACATTTTTTTTTTTAATTTAAAATTATTTAACTAGTTTAATTTCAACATTCTAAATGCTGTGATATTGTTTGTTTTGGTCGTTCCGTGTGTTAAGTTCACAAACACTACTCCCCCTTTCCTCCTTCACACAATCTATTTTCCTAGTTCCAGACAATGCACTGCATATGTAGGGGTTATCCCCTGAGTACTGGTCCAAGATAAAAAAAAAAGAAATATGTGTAAATTCTTTTCTTTTTTGAGGTCAACAGTAACAAAAGTTAGTATCACACGAAAGAATATATAGGCGAACCAATTATGGGAAGAGCAAACATTAAAATTAAATTCGTCTACCTACACAGGACTCAAATATATGGCGCAACGTAAGCTAATGATTTCATTTGTATATGTAAATACTCAGGAGTATGTTGACCAAATGCAATATTGAAGTAAATAATTTCTTTCAATAAATCCTCACTAAAAAAACCCACGGTGGACCATTTAACCTCTCACAGGCTGCTGCAGCAGGCCTTGAAATTATTGTTCAGGAGTTGAAAAATGTAAAAACTTTTGGCTCGATTTTGCCATCAGAAGTGCAAGACATGACGCAACTCAACGATTCTGAAAGATATTTTAGTGTATCTACGACATCACAGGAAACAAATAATGAGTTTCTTCTTTCATATGATGGCAACATCGATTCCTGAATAGTAATTGATGATGAGGTAGAAGAAAAAATGTTCCAACAGTTCCTATGTGACAAGAGCTTCCAAAAATAAAAACTATAAAAATATCTGTGATGATGAGAAATTTATACAGGGCTGTTCTGCAAATCACTTTTTGTCAAAGTGATTTCAAATCACACAAAAGGTGTTCTGCACACAGAAAATATTCAAATCACGTGATTTTAAACCGGTTAGCAAAATGGTTGGCTTTATGATATCACTTGGTTATTTTCTCTGTGTTTTTCAATACAAATTTAATAAAACTATTTTTATGTATTTGAAATGATGTGTTGTTTGTTGATTTTTGTAATAAAATTAAGTTTTATTCACACAGAAACATACATATTAATAAAATTATTGACACTGCTTGTTTCTTGAGAAATTGTTTTGCTGTGTTTACCAATAGTAGTGATTTACATTTTTTCTTTAACAGTCAGCTGGTTTATTTTTTTACTTAATATTCACTTTTTATTGTGGTTAAGAATATAAAACTATAAATAAACAAAACAAAAATGTAAAAATAGCTGTTTTTTCGTGCTTTCGACAAATTATAAGCACGTCGAAAACCGTAAAATCACGTGATTTGCAGAACAGCTTCAAATTGTCTGCGTGCTTTTAAAACGGTTCGTGATTTGAAAACACGCCGTTTTCAGAACAGGCCTGATAGTTTTTCTTTTTTTTTTAGCTAAATTTGCTTTAAGTGTTTCTTATTGAATTGAAATTTTATCTATTTTTTTTTAATATTTTCTTTATTAAGAAGTAAAAAAAGAAGAATTTGTTGTTTTTAAATGTAATAATTATGGTCCATTTTTATTATTATTTAATTTGCTAAAGAAAAATTATACATTTTCCAACTTTGAGTTTGTGCAAAAATACGGTTTTTGTTCACAATTTCCCTAGTGTTCTAAAACAAATTTTTTGAGTATTTTCCAACACTATGACAAAAACTCGACTCGTTTCGCAACGAATAACGTCGTTAGAAAATTATATGATATCGCAACTGTTTTCTATTCGCAAGTAATTTCGATCACGAATGCCAGAATTAGCCGCCTGGTCTATTTTATTTTCTTTTTACCAGTTTTTATGGGCTACACTAGCACATATAAATAAAACGTAATAAACAATATACGCCCTTTTCATATTAAGCCATCGATATGTAACTATATAAGAAAACAAAAAACAAAAATCACATGTGAAATCAAAAACGAAGAAACTGCTCTTCTTATGCGTTAAATTTTTTAAGTCTAATAAGGAAATATAATATTTCAAACATCATTAGGAACACAATACATCAATATTTACATTTAATCAAACGTACTTACATACTCGTACATACATACATATGTATTTTAAAACATATATAGATACAAATATTGTTTTGTTACTTATTTTGGCAAATATTGCAAATAATTAAAATTAATTGTTTATAAAAGACGAAATGAAATCTAACAATTTAAACTCAGGCGGTTTCAGTTTACAGACTTGAATTTCGCTGCTTTTCTTGGGAATAATGAATTAATGTACACATTTTCAATAATTTTATATCCTTTTTATCCTCGACTGTGGTTGGCTTGTAGGTTACGAGGCTGTTGCTGTTGTGGTTGTTGTAAAGAGTCCTCGTTAGTTCCGCTTGAACTGCGACCTTCGTTTCTGTGTTCATTGCACGTGTTTGCTGATACTGATACGCTGAGTTGATGCTGATGCGGTTGCTGTTGCTGGGGCTGATGTTGCTGGGGCTGATGTTGTGACAGTTGTACTGCTGAGTGGATATTTCCTGCTGCTGCCGTTGTTGTTGCTGACTGCAGTGAAAGTCTTCCTGTAGCTGTTGGGCTGTAGATTCCCGTAGTATGGTGGCCATGTGTATGCGCTGCTGAATGGACTTCCGCAAGGGGATGCTGTTGTGGGGCTGTTGGTGGCTGCTGGTGTCGGCTGACTGGTCGTGTCTTTAAAATACTTAAATCATTAACATTTTCTAAAAAACTTTTATGAGCTGACAATTGTTTCACACTTTCAACATCCTTTTTGAGTTCCTCCATGTCCCGCTTTAGTTTGGCCCGCCTGTTCTGGAACCAAGTTATCACCTGGACAACAAAGAATCATTTTGCATCACATTTCGTTCATATAAATATAAAAATTACAAATTAGAGTTCTTTTTTCAGCCGGCTCGGCCAACAAGATTCTTTTGTTTTTATAAATAATTTTTTCTGATTTTTAGTTACCTGCGCATTCGACAGCCCCAAGCCGGCTGCAATTTCATCTCTGTCGGCTGGAGACAAATATTTCTGGTACAAAAAACGTTTCTCCAGCTCAAATATTTGATGATTGGTAAAAGCTGTGCGACTTTTGCGTTTCTTTTTGGGATTCGGTCGCGTGGCGAATATGTTTAAAGTGGCAGGATCTGTAAATAAAGAAAAGACAAGCAGCAGTTGTTTAAAAAGTTTTAAAAATCTGAATTAAACTGCAAATGGTTTGTGTCTCCAAAAAAAAGTATAAAGTTACTTTTTTTAAACAATTGAGTTTTTATTCGCTATACTAATGATTAGGGTCGTTCCTATGAAATGTCGACATATAGTTAGCTGGGAAACATAGAAAACAAGCTATTTAATATTTTTTATTCTTAATTTTTTTTTTAATTTCTTGATGCTAAGATTTCGACCTTTCTTAATTTTAATTATTGTTAAATGCAAAGGAAACACAAAGGGAACAATTTAGGACTCAAGTGAGCTGAAGAATCTAAGATATATCCGGGAATGCAGCGCCCTGCCTACCTAAATGCTTGAGCAAGTGGTAAATTTTTAAAGTTATTGCTTTTTATTTTTCAATATTTGGCTACTTTGATTTTCATTTTTATTTTTTAATACAAATTTGTTAATTCGAACTTCAGTTTTTGATTTCTTATAAAAGTCTTTAACATTTCGATTTCCTTTGGAAATCTTTTTCATGAATATTGTTTTGAATTGATTACACACAATTTTCAGTTGGCAACACTGGATTATTTGTCAACCCCAATAACAGCTGATAGTTCCTTTTGGTATATTTTTTATGAATAGACCAGAGCAACGCTTGAAAACTGTAAAAATATTTTATGAAAATAATGGATCTATTCGTTCAAAATGTTGATCTCCAGTGAAGTCATTTTTGAGTTGGATGAAAAAGCGGGATGGCCGCTTTTACTTTTATGGAAACATCATTAAAATCTCAAATAAATATATAGTTTAAAAACCTAAAAACACGTTTCGATAGCAAACTAATTAGCTATATAACCAAGTGATTATTAGTATAACGCGTTTCAATTTTTTTTTGGAATTCCCAACATCAGCTTCAGTAATCGCCAAAATTTCCCACTTCCCCGGAAACCATATGGCAACTTCAATTGTTACACTAAAGGTTCAAGTCAAATGTTCACAAATACTACTATCTCTTTCCTCCTCCTCACAACCTATTTTCCTAGTTCTGGTACAATGCACCGCATATGTAGGGGTCATCCCCTAAGTACTATTCCAAGTTAAAAAAAAAAACAAAAGGTAATGGCCGTTAACACGTTCAGCTGACCGAATATCAAACTCGAGTTCCGATTAGGTTAGCGTAGGGACTACGAGTTTTTTCTTGGAATCTCCAAGGTCAGCTTCAGGAAACGTCAAATTCTCCCCACTTCCTTACAAGCAATACGACAACTTCAATTTTCGCACTAAAGCGAATGATCGTTTCTTGATCAGATGCATTTTCCGTGGCAAAAACGCGCACCGAATATGAAAAACCGATTCCAAACCGGTTAGAAAAGTGATTCCGAATTTTTTTGGGAGTTCCCAAAATCGGCTTCGGGAATCCCCAAAATCCCACTACTTCCCCGGAAGCAACACGACAACTCTAATTTTCGCTCTAAAGCAGCAACACTGTATATATAGTTTTATATGCCTACATACATATGTAATAACCACGCATATGAAATGGGTTACGAGTGTTGCAAACATACAAGTGAAACTAATATAAGCATGTTAAAAACTACTGCTTAGTGCGCTGGAAAAGTCATTTGTCCATATTTACGGCGTTATGTATAATAAAAAACCTTGTGCTAACTAACTTGCTGCTATCTTTCCCTTATGGGAATTTACACACAAAACAAAAAAACTTAGCAGCTAGTTAGTTAGCATAAGGATTTTTTTTATACATAAAGCCGTTAGTGCTTGAATAATTCGTACTGGAATCAAGCGCACCATTCTGGATTTAAGAAAATCCATACTTTTGACTCGGCTGGGGATTGATTTAAGTTCGGATGAATTCAACTTTAGTTTCAGTGTATGTTTGTATGTATGTATGTATGTATGTATGTTTTTTTTTTTTTTTTTTTTTTTTTTTTTTTTTTTTATTCGCGGGGTGAAAAACCATCGAAAGGCACTGGCAGTGATGGTGGTTGCCAGTAGTGCGAGACTTTAACTCGCTAAAAAAACACCCCTTCGCCCTGACCCAGATGCTCCCCGAGGGACTGCCGCAAGGCTTTACGTCTCGGGGTGGGAAAGGTGAGACACCCTACATCTAAACTAAACTACATTGATTCTGCTGCGAATCTGTTCTAACCTACGAAGTTCCAACAAAACCAATTTTACAAAACTACAGACGTACGTCCAGTTGCACAAAGATTCCAACATGATTGGAACGATACTGCTCGGACTGATGCTACGTCCTAGGACTGTTTCTAAATATTCCCTATCACTATTAAACCATGGACAGATGAAGAACACATGCTCAGCATCTTCCAAGACATTACCATCACAACTCGGACAGAACGGAGTACTGTCATGTCCAAAACGGTACAAGTACGACCTAAAACAACCATGCCCAGTTAGAAACTGTGTAATATAGTAGTTCAAATCGCCATGCTTTCTTGATAGCCATGCTCTGATGTCTGGTATCAGTAAGTAGGTCCATCTTCCCTTGTCAGCTGTCGCCCATCTTTCTTGCCATTTTCGCAGACACGATTCTCTCAACCCAACCGAGATGTCCGAAGCGGCCTCTAGCTCGATCGGTATCATGCCGGCAATGACAAAAGCGGCCAGGTCCGATACAGTTCGGAATGCGCTACATACACGCAAGGCGATCAGCCTATACACAGGAGATATCAGGTTCACATAAGTAGGATATCTAAGTGAGCCTGACCATATAGGCGATGCATATAAGATAATGCTTCTTACTACACTAGAGAGTAATTTCCTCTGCAGATATTTTGGACCTCTTGTATTCG
Organism: Thecocarcelia acutangulata; assembly: GCA_914767995.1. Classification (NCBI taxonomy): domain Eukaryota; kingdom Metazoa; phylum Arthropoda; class Insecta; order Diptera; family Tachinidae; genus Thecocarcelia; species Thecocarcelia acutangulata. The sequence continues at coordinate 183,430,538 of OU612094.1, read as the reverse complement.
GCATGATCCGGCATAGCGCTGTGCATGTTTTTGATGCTTTACTGCCTATGTACTTCAAGTGCTCTTGAAAAGACAGACGAGTGTCAATCATGACCCCAAGGTATTTTAAACATTCCTTAGATTCTATGCTACACGTGCCAATATTTAGCCTGACAGTTTCCCTAATTTTCCTACTACTAATCAGAACCGCTTCCGTTTTATGGTCAGCTAGAGTTAGGCCCATTGATCTTAGCCAAGATATTACGATCTGAATACTGGCGTTTGCAATGGTTTCCACCTCTAGTAACTCTTTCCCTTCACACACTAACGCTATGTCGTCTGCGAATCCAACTATCTTCACCTTTTCCGGTAGATCCAATCTTAATACTCCGTCGTACATGACGTTCCACAATAGTGGGCCAAGAACTGAACCTTGAGGCACCCCACCAATGATCTTGCGCCTCTTAGTACCTTTATCGGTATCATAAACTAGCTCTCTATCCCGGAAATAGTCCCGTACAATTGCTAGTAGATACCCTGGGATTTATACGGACCAAAGCATTAACTATATGCTCCCAGTTTGCCGTATTGAAGGCGTTTTTTACATCTAGGGTTATAACCACACAATACCTTTTTGTTCCATTCCTCCACCTCTTCCCTTGGATAGCTTGAGCAGCGGTTTCTACTACAACTTTGATAGCGTCCACCGCTGACTTTGCTTTCCTGAAGCCAAATTGGTTATCTGATAAACCTAGGTTAGCTTGTACGCAATCTTCCAATCTTCTGCAGATTATACTCTCCAGAAGTTTTCCACTTGTATCTATCATACAGAGCGGAGGATAGGAGGAAGGGTCGTCTAGCGACTTATTATCCTTAGGTAACAACACCAATTTCTGCCTCTTCCAGATTGTTGGAAAAGTTCCCTGAATCAAGCATGCGCTTATTACTTTCAGGAAATAATCAGGATGGAGCTTAACAGCCTCCTTCAGTACCATATTTGGGATGCAATCTAAGCCTGGTGCCTTCTTGTCTTTGAATTTTGAGACAGCACCTTCTATCTCGACGACCGTAACCGGAGGAATGTCGAATAATTCAGCTGGATAGCTGTGTTGCCATGTCGGAGCTTCCTGTTGAGGAAAAAGATGGTCTACAATTCCGTTGAGGATATTCTCTTCTCTTGGCGGTGATGGGCCAAGACATTTAAGTTTCCTGGTTACTAGCTTATATGCTAAGCCCCAAGGATTACTATCTATTTCATCACAAGCATCCAGGAAACACCTACGCTTGCTCCTACGAATTGCAATCTTCAATGCCTTTCTTTTATCCCTATACAACTGGTGCTGCACGTTATTCTCTAACCGACCCCTCGTTCGTGTATACCGCCTTCGGGCGCTAATACACTCTGAACGCAAGCTAGCAATTTCATCATTCCACCAATACACTGGAGGCTTATTTGGCGATCTTTTTCGCCTTATCATAGCTACATTGCAGGCACTAGTGATATTGCGCACTAATTGCACTGCCATGTCTTCTGCTGAACCAGCCATTTCCATGTTCTCCATGCAGGCTGCGAAGCTATCCTTATCAAAGGTATTTACCTTCCATCCTGTCAAGACACGTGCTTGTACAATAGCACGGGGCTGTGCGTCTTGCACATCTATTATTATAGCGCTATGATCGCTATGTGTATAGATGTCAGATATTCTCCAGTTCACTTGGGTTGCGATACTGGCACTGACGAATGTAATGTCAATTACTGAGCCAGCATCACCCCTTCTGAAGGTGTGTTCAACTCCATTATTGATGAGTACAACACCCAGTACAGAAAAGGCTTCCAAGAGTATTCTTCCTCTTGCGTTTGCTGAGGGACAGCCCCATTCAACAGCCCACGCATTGAAATCACCTGCTATTATTACGGGGGGTTTTCCAACTGCATCCGTTACAATACTGTCAACTATTACCCGAAAGTCTTCTATAGAATACCTAGGGGGTATATAACAGCTGTAAATAGTGATGCCAGATATAACCGCTCGAGCATATCCACATTGCGTTGTTATTCTATCGCGTATGGTTAGCGTGCTGGTGTTCCATATTGCCGATGTACCCGTGTTATCGGAAACCCAGTTTACAGATGCCATGGTCCGATATGGCTCACTTAGAATAGCGACATCTACACTTATATCTCGAACGCTTTGCTTAAGAAGCTCCTGGGCTGCCTGGCAATGGTTGAGATTTAACTGTAATATACGCATTTTGGTGACTTAGGTTCTACTCTACTCCCTAAGTTTCTGTAGAGCTCTTTTATAAAACGGGCAAACTGCACCTCCGGTGACATGGTCACTAGCGGTGTCTGCTCCCTTCTTGCAGAGCAAGCAGGATGGTTTATTGGAACAGGTTCCAATTTTGTGGCCCGTTTTGCCACACCGTAGGCAATTCCCTGAAAGGTCTTGCCCCTTACAGTTCCCTGCTACGTGTCCATAATCCAGACATTTAAAGCATCTTTTTGGTGCTACCTTTTCGCGTATTCGGCAAACCACCCAGCCAATACGTATCTTTGCCATCTCTATAAGGCGGCGAGCTATCAGTGCACTCACGCCAATTGTGGCGGTCTGTGTCCCACCGTATGCTCTCCTTAGCGACTTAACTGCCGTAGGGTGCAAAGCTTTAAATTCGTCAGATATTTTGACGAGAGCTTCATAAATATCCTCCTTAGAGGTTACTTCGTCTATATCCCTAATCTCAAGCCTGACCTCATGAGATAGTGATCTAACCTTAGCAGCATCACCTAGCACCTCTTCTATAGCCGACCTAAATTCGCCCGTATTCTGGTGCGCGGGTCTATTCAGCTCAAACAACAGTTCACCCTTCCCTGTCTTCCTAATGCTCTTCACATTTTGACCCAGGTTGTTTAGCTTAGGGTCCCTCTTCACCTGTCTGAGAATATCCGCATAGGAAGTATCTCCACAGGTTTTAATCACTATAGCATCTGGTTTAACGGACGCTTTCTTTGTTTTAGCCCTTGGGCCAACCTTAACCCAGACAGGATCTTTAGCACTTAGATCCGGTTTGCCAGCCAAGTTTGAGTTTATAGCCTTGGGTGTAGTGTGTCCACCTACCCTGACTACTTTATTAGGGGTTGCTCCCCTATTCTTTTTAGCTCTGTTACCTTTTGGGCTTAAGTCCTCCCTTCTACGCTTTGGAGTTCCGCCCATCACAGGATTGAGCCTTGGTGGTTCGTCTGTTTGAGTATGCGTACTAGTATGTGCTTTCTTTGTACTACTAGCACTTCCACTACTCAATTCATCTGAGACCTGCATGTACAATGCCTGTATCTCACGTGACATTGTCACTATTTCCTTATGCACGTTTGAACGTGCCTTTAGGAAAGCTACGAGCTTTGAGATCTTCTCTCCTAGCCTCTGGACGTTATTTTGTCCATTTTCACTATTTTCAACGGTGCCTGGCACCGGAACGGTCCTACTCACCGCTGTAGGAGGTGATCTGGTTATCACCGATTTCTTAGCAGAAGGGTTTACAATTTCACCCATGCTCAACTCATTTATACTCTCATTATTATTATTATTACTTTTATTCATTTTTTCAGTTGGGTCCCCGCTTAAAGCTGTAGTCTCCGTTTGCCGCACACTCAATAAAAAGTTTTTTCTTTGTCCAAAACATTCCCGCATTTTCCGGGTTAAGTTAATTTTATTAAAATTTAGTTCACTTTTTGTTGAGTGAATGTGCAGTTACCCTTGTAGTGACCCCGAGGGTGGCTATGCAAGCAGTGAGTTCCTCGCGAGGGTTGACACAAGGCCTTATGAGACTTGTGTACAGAGCCAGGTCGGGAGCTGATTAGGAGTCATCTCAACTAACCCTGCACAGCCAAAAACTATTGGCTACAAACTTTGATCATACTTTAAGCCCCTGCCAGGGTTTTACCGGGACGGAGGTAGCTTCCGCATTAGCCCGTGAGCCATTTCAGCACGATGTCACTCGTGCTTAATCAGGTCACGGAATACGTCAGCTCCCAGCCCATAATCGTCTGCGTCAGGTCGTCATCCAATCCATTATCGCTGTCACACAGTTAGTTCATTCTCAACTTTTGTTGAGAACTATTCAGTAGCGCCACGAGAAGGCCGTGTGACAACTTGGTTTGAGCAGGGACAAGGATCGCTAACTGGCAACACCCGATGGGAAGCCAGCGCTTTACCTTGAACGCTCGCATCCACGCCACCATGTATGTATGTATGTATGTATGTATGTATGTATGTATATATGTATGTAGTATATGAGTGTGTGTGTTTGTGCAAAAATTGTTAAGTGCGAAAACAAATGCTTTCCTCTTTTACATACGAGTATGTATCTGGTTTTGTTTCATTTCACTTCTTCGTTTAAAGTTTTCCCCAATTAATTGCGGCATATTAATTATTCCCTTCATTTGTACACGAGCGTACATGTGTGTGTGTGTGTGTGTCTGTCTGTTTACGTTTGGTTTTATTTTGGTGGGTTTGTTTGCACTCGTAATTATATTTGTATATACATACATATGTATGTATGTAAATAAATATACGGGTATGTAAATATTGGGGTCGTTTTTCATGTTTGTTGGGATGGATTGTTTTCTTTAAGTTTGTTGTTGTTGTTGTTGTGTTTTAATGCCAACAAATAAATTTGTTCAAGCCTTCGCAAGTTTTAATTTTATCGATAACATTACTGGCTTCAATGCCTTCGGTTAATAATGGCGTGCGTAATTGTTGTTTTCGTGTGTTTTTTCTCTCTCTTCCTTTTATTTTTTTCCTTAAAATTTTGGCTGAGTTTGGATGCGTATGTACGTATGTATATATGTGTGTATGTATGCAAGCATATATACGAGTATGTGATGGCACATGTTCGTGTAAATATTTTGTTTGTTTTGTGTTTTATTTACACAACAGCTGCATGTAATTATTAAATATTTGTTGTTTTCATTACGGACGCAACCACTAACTAACTGGTCTTAAGTGTCCTCCTTCCCAAAAAATGTATGCATTACAACAACTACAAATTACATATTATAAATGATTACTTTTGGCTTTCCAAATATTCATTCAGACAAATAGGTACATATGTATGTATGAGGATGTACTCGTATGTATTGATGTAGAAAATTTCTCTTAACGCGCTTTTACTGTTGGTTTTTGATAAATTTTGTTTGTTTTCTGTGTTTCCTTTAATGATGACACTTTCAGGCAAAATGACTGATTATAAGTTTTTAGTTGGTTGTTTTAAACGTTTTTAATTCAAAAAACAACTTTTAATTTGCTGTTATAAGGGTTTTAAAACAATAAAGTGTTGGACAAACGAACTTTAGGGTTTATTGTGACATACTTTTGTTTGCCGTGTGTGCGAAGTTCACTTACATACATACCTACAAATGTAGCCATTTTAGGAATATGTACAGTGCTGTTCCCTCGCTAAGCAACTCACACTGTATTTTAGAAAAATGTTACTTTTCTCTCAAATAAGAAGACCTTAAGAACTCATTATAATACTTATTTATGACTTGTATGATAGCAAAAAAAAAAAATGTATAAAAAAATAACAACAAAAACCTTTTTGGATATTTCAATAACAAACAAAAACAAAACTAACTCTATGAGAGGCTGTGCCTATGCTAAGCAACAAATTTTCTTATTCTCTTTCCCTTAAATATAACGGTTCTTTTGCGATGCATTTGAGTTCATTAATTGCAAATTACTTAAATCAATGCAGTTTAGTCCTACTAAGACTTTCTTCGCCTTTAAACTATAAATTTTCAACATGAAGCGCGTTCAATACGATAATAGCTTCAAATCTTCCGTTATATCATTGTGGAAGGCAGGGCAAAGTCAAATTGATATAGCTAATAATTTAAAAATTAACAAATCAATGGTTTCACGGTGGATTCAAAATTATAAAACGATAGGCACTGTCGTAAAACCCAATACAGGCGCACCTCCACGTAAAATTTCCGACCGTGACGACAGACAAATTAAAATATTAATAAAAAAAAAACCATTTATAACTTCAAAAGAGGTAATGAAATCACTTAATTTGAATGTGGATTCCAGCACAGTCAGAAAACATATCATCAAGCTGGGCTTAAAAAGTTATAGGGCTGTCAAAAAACCAATGCTGACAAAAAAACACATGAAAAAACGGTAAGTGAATTTTAATTTACTTTAACAACAAATTCTATAGGACTTTTGTAATTTTTAGTCTTGAATTTGCAAAGCAACACATTAATTGGACTATCACAAAGTGGAACAGTGTGCTCTTTAGCGATGAAGTCAAAGTAAACCTCTTCAATTCAGACGGCATATGCACTGTGCGGCATATGAAAGGAAATCGGCTCGATCCACGCTATTGTAAGCAAACAATGAAACATGGAGGGGGAAACATTATGGTGTGGGCATGTTTCTCTGGCAAACGCCTTGGTCCTGTGCACAAAATAAACGATAAAATGGATCGATTCGTGTATAAGGACATCTTAGAAACGAAAATGCTCCCATATGCAGAATGGAATATGCCACTTCGATGGGTGTTTCAACATGATAACGACCCGAAACACACATCGAAGTTGGTCAAGGAATGGTTTCAGACGAAAAGGATTCAAGTGCTTGATTGGCCGGCACAATCACCCGACTTGAATCCTATCGAAAATTTGTTCGCCATTGTGAAACGACGCCTCGGATCGAGTCGATTTACAAATAAAGAAAATTTGTTAAACGGTTTTCAAAATGAATGGAAAAACATCCCCAAAAGCACATTGCAAAATTTAATTGCCTCAATGCCCAAGAGATGTGCTGCAGTCATAA